>JAJTWQ010000034.1:2022036-2696048 GCA_029007595.1 Solanum commersonii | reverse complement strand
TTTAAATCAATATATGTTTTTCGCTGTCTCAATTACATGAGACATATGGAATTTGGAGAGTCAACTAAAATGTTAAAATATGTTAAGTTGTTAATTATTATACCTTATAGTACTATTACGTGATTTTCAAATAAAATATGTAATTTTTTAATTTCAATTTATATGTCATTAATATAATTACATATCTGATGTGGCATCTCCTTATGACTAGTATTTCTATTCATTTTTTTCTCCTTTTTTTGAAATTGTATCTTTGTTTTGTATTTTTTATTTGTATTTGAAAAAAAAAAGTACTTATGTCATACCCGATTAATTATGCCCTTTATAACATTCATTACATTAATATAGATTTAAGTAAATGAAAATGGAAGACGAAAAGATAAAAACTATTCATTTTTTATAATTGTTTATAATTATTTAGCCTATAAAAAAATAGTTTAACACTTGTAATAAATAAGAACAAATTTCTTCACTTTGGCTCTTCTTCTTCTGACGATGATGATCAATATATGGTATCAGCTTCTGTTGCTAAGATGTCCATCAAATTTCTAGGTCATGTGACTTTTTTAACAAAAGAGAAAGAGAAAATATCTCATGATTTTTGTCAAGACATTGATGTAAAGAAAGAGATTAATTAACAAAAAGTTCTTTTCAAAATAAAAGACTTTTTTAAAAAATGTATAGTTCTCTTACAAAGAGAGAAAATTCATTGTGGTTGAGAAATTTGTAAGAAGGCTGATTAGTGTTTCAAATGGTAAGAAAAATTATTTGGAGAAAAAATCAATCTTTTTATGAAATTCGTATCAAATTAGGAGGAGAACAAGCAAAATTTAATTTGTAATTTGAAAAGAGAGAAAATTAGATATTATTTCTTTCAACCTCACTATTCTTCTAATTTCTTTCTTCTTTTATTTTGTTTTGATTTTTTGTATCTTTAATTAAAGTTTTTTTTCTTATTTATCTTTAATTAAAGTTTTTTTTCTTATTTATCTTTAATTAAAGTTTATATATATTTTCTAAAAAAGGATTTTAAAAAGATGATCATATTTAGTTTCTTTCCTCATAAATGCTATTAATCTCATAATTAGTGTTATTTATATTATTTTCTTAATTACTTTTTTTTCTTTCATTTAATTATTTATTTGAAGAAATTAGTTATTATAACTTTATAAGAATTACACATGTATTTTTACAGAATTGATTTGTTATTTTTAAAATTTTTGGATCTTTCTTCATCTTAAACTTTCTATCTATATGTAATAATAAAGCTAAAATAGAAAATGCGGGGTGACATCCTGTTAGCAATAGATACCTATTTATTCTTATCAATGTTTCTGACATTTTTTGTTATTTTTTACTTAAAATAATTTTTGCCTCGATTTTTAGTTTTAGTTTTATTTTTTTAGCATTTTCTAATTTTAAAAGACTGAAAAATTTATATTAAAAATTTAGAAAATATAAAAAATGATTTATTTAACTCCTATCATCATCAATATTATTATTAATTTGTTTTACTTCTTTTCTTAATCTTCATTTCATCATTAATGTAATTTATATAATTTTCTTAGAAGTTAGGATTACTATTTATTTAATTTTTAAAATTTTTGAATTCTTTTGTCATACTAAATAGAACATGCTTTATTATAATTACATTTAATATATTAATCAATATGTTGTACGAATGAAAAGAAAATTATCATTTCACAAAAACAAAGGTTAAAATATAATTTATTATGATTAAGGAAAGATAAAATTATTATTATTCCAATATCCATAACCATATATAATACATTAAAAATTATTTGAAAAGCTGTAAATAGAAAAGGAATCACCATTTAAGGAATCATTATTTTTAAATTTTTGGATCATTTCTTTTTCTAAAAGTTTCTATCGATATGTAACAATAAAGTTAAATAGAAAATGTAGTAACACCATTCTTAGTAATAGAAACTTATTTATTTATATCAATTTTTTCTGACAATTTTGGTTATATTTTTCTTTAAAATAATTATTGCCTTGATTTTTTATTTTATTTTTAACATTTATTTTTTATTTTAAAAGATTGGAAATTTTATGTTAAAAATTTAAATAATAGAAAAAATGATTTATTTAACTTTTATCATCATCAATACTACTAATTTATTTCACGTTTTTTCTTAATCTTCATCTCATCATTAATGTTATTTATATAATTTTCTTAAACCACTGATTTTTTTCTTTTTTAACTCTTTTATATATATAAAGTTGGATATGTAAATGATGATGTGACATTTCTTAGAAGCTAAAATTACTATTTATCTAATTTTTTCAATTGTTGAGTTCTTTTGTCATACTAAATACAATATGTTTTATTATAATTACATTGAATATAGTAAAAAATATGTTCTAGGAATTAAAACAAAATTATCATTTTAGAAAAATAAATGTTAAGTTAGAATTTTATTACGATTAAGGAAAGATAAAGATATTATTTCAATATCCCATAACCACATTCAATACATTAGAAATTAATTGGATACAACTGTAAATGGAAAATGAATCACTATTTAAGGAAAATAAATATTTGCAAAACCATAATAATTAAGGAGAGAGTAAGATATTATTTTAATAGCCTAATTCGAAACTTTTAATCTACTACTCAATTAAAAAGAAAATGCATTTAATAACATTAAAAAGTTATTAGTTTAATATTTTTTTCTCATTCTACTAATTCAATTCAATCAAACTTAATTTTAAAGATAAAATAACAGCTTCATTTTAATTGTTATCAATATATTTCAAAAAATTATCCTGAAAAGGCATTTCTTGCAGCTTTTTTTAATTTTCATATACTATTATTATTTTTTCTGTCATTTTTCAATGATTTTTTATTTCGATTTAAAATTTAATGTTTATTCTTAAAACTCTGATGGTACAAATTAAGGTGGATTAGCATATAATAAATGATGATTTTTCTACTAAATAAGAAGATATAATGAAATTGAAAGGGTGAAGTTTTTTTTTTTTTAAATGGATAGGAAATTCTATTAAGGTATCATTACGTCATTATTCAATATATTTTTAATATAAATTTCATTTGTTGATGCATTTGTTTAGTACTTCCTCTGTCCCTAATTACTTGTTCACTTTTTCTTTTATGGTTGTCTCTAATTAGTTGTCCATTTTGACAAATCAAGAAAGAACACTTTTTTTACCTATTATAGCCTCAATTAAATGATTAATTACTTTGAAAATTGTAGAACTTTTCATCTATTTCATAATTAAAAGGCGTAAAATGATAAACTCACTATGTCATTAATTGATTTCTTAATAAATGTGTTAATTTAAAAGTGGACAAGTAATTAGGGACAGAGGAAGTATTACAGTGTTATTTGACATTATGAGATATTTCTTAGACATTTAAGGAGAATGTACACCGAAATATATATTATATATTAAAGGATCAGCTTCATGCAATGGAAGAATTTGTTATTAGCAAATATATTTTAACTTATATGATAAAAAAATATATTCTTCCTCATTTCATAGATGTAAAATTTGTCAAGCTTTATTTTTTTCACAATCTTCATATTATTAAAACAAATAATAATATTACTATTAAACAACAGAGTAAATATAAAATTAATGAAAAATATTTAATTTTAATGATCGCGCGAAGTGCGGCCAAGTTCTCTAATTTAAAACAAAAAATTTAAATTTAAATGGGTCTACTATAGAATTCCTAGAAATCCAACTTGAAAAATTATGTTAAAAATGGAAAATAAAAAGTGAAATAAATTTAATTGAGAGTTATCCTTCGTCTGTCCCATTTTATCTGACACTTTTTATTTCTCGAGAATCAAATTTGCGTATGATATCTTTACTTTTTTTAAATGAAATTTATATATTTGTAAACTACGTAAAAATAAAAATATTATAATTCATAATAATGAATAATTCAAAATATTTTAAAGATCTCTTTAGTGCTGTGTTGGTCCTCCCAAACTCCCATTTCAAGTAAGAGGTACCCATAGAATTTAGAGAGTCAATTAAATATTTTATATAAGTTTTAAATAATTAAGTTGTTAATTATTCTAATGTATAGTATTACTTTTATTATTTTTAAATAAATTTAAATATTATATGTTAGGTTTTTTATCCTAAGTTATACGACATTGATAGAATTTAAAGTGTCAAATAATTATTAATTATTGTAATAGATAATATGGAGTATTTAAGTCATTTATAGTATAGTAATTAATATATAATATGTAGTATTTAAGTGGAAGGTGGTGGGGCTCACTTATATAGTTTGATAAATATATTAGATATTAGTAGTGATTTATAGTATAGTAATTAATAATATATAATATGTAGTATTTAAGTGGAAGTTGGTGGGGCCCACTGTTTTGGTCCTCCCAACTCCCATTTCTATATAGGAGGAGTAAACACATGTACTATAGTTCTTTCCCATCAAACCATGTGTACTATTTAGAATAAATTTAAATATTATATGCTAGGTTTTTTATCCCAATTTATACGACATTGATAGAATTTAAAGTGTCAAATAATTGTTAATTATTGTAATAGATAATATGGAGTATTTAAGTCATTTATAGTATAGTAATTAATATATAATATCTAGTATTTAAGTGAAAGGTGATGGAGCCCACTTATATAGTTTGAAATATATATTTGATATTAGTTGTGATTTATAGTATAGTAAAAATACCCAAAAAGCCCTTTAATCAAGAAAAAAGATAAAAATAATTTATAAAAAACATTCTTAAAAGTATGTTTTGTAGTTAAGATTTGCGGGGGTTCTCAGAAATTCGATAAAATAAATAATTTTAGTGTGAAGAGGAAGAGTGAATTGGTGTGGTCAGTGATTGATATTTTAGATTTGGAAATTTTCAAAGTAATTAATTCATTTTAATAAATTAGAGTTAGTTGTTAGTATTAAATTATGGTGTTAATTAAGGTGCATATGCAATTAGTCAAGAAATGGAGAATATAAATAGATGATTTTTTTGTAACTCATTAGATATAATTAGAATAGTAAATATGATTGAATTTTTTATTTAATAGATGAAATATTTAATGAAAAGAATAAAGAAAAAAAAAGAAGAGAAAAATATATACTAATATATATATAATATGTAGTATTTAAGTGGAAGTTAGTGGGGCCCACTGTGTTGGTCCTCCCAACTCCCACTTCTATATAGGACGACATTGATAAAATTTAAAGTGTCAAATAATTATTAATTATTGTAATAGATAATATGGAGTATTTAAGTCATTTATAATATAGTAATTAATATATAATATGTAGTATTTAAGTGGAAGGTGGTGGAGCCTACTTATATAGTTTGATAAATATATTGGATATTAGTTGTGATTTGTAGTATAGTTAAAAATACCCAAAAAGCCCTTTAATCAAGAAAAAAGATAAAAATAATTTATAAAAAACATTCTTGAAAGTATGTTTTGTAGTTAAGATTTGCAGAGTTCTCAGAAATTCGATAAAATAAATAATTTTAGTGTGAAGAGGAAGAGTGAATTGGTGTGGTCATGATTGATATTTTAGATTTGGAAAATTTCAAAGTAATTAATTCATTTTAATAAATTAGAGTTAGTTGTTAGTATTAAATTATGGTGTTAATTAAGGTGCAGATGCAATTAGTCAAGAAATGGAGAATATAAATAGATGGTTTTTTTGTAACTCATTAGATATAATTAGAATAGTAAATATGATTGAATTTTTTATTTAATAAATGAAATATTTAATGAAAAGAATAAAGAAAAAATCAAAAAAAAAAAAGAAGAGAAAAATATATACTAATAGATATATAATATGTAGTATTTAAGTGAAAGTTGGTGGGGCCCACTGTGTTGGTCCTCCCAACTCCCACTTCTATATAGGAGTAATATATATATATATATATATAAAGAAGAGAAAGGATGCAAGTGAGAGCAGGAAAGAGACTGAAGAAAGAGACTTGGAATTTTTTTTTGAAAAGGTAGGCAAAATGTCCAAAAAGAAACAAAACATTGTAATTTAAGTGCAATACACGTGTCTGTGTGAAAAGACAAAAGCTTAAAAAAGTTAAATTGTAGATAGTACATCTCATGTAACAATTGGTACTACCATCTGCTGCGGTGTTTGTCCTACTCAAGTCTCATTTCTATTTCTAATCTTCCTTCCATCTCTTTTATTTGTTTTGTCTAATCGTGTTTGATGTTTTCTCTAATCCATTCATTAGAGCATGTTTATTGAAATCTAATAATATTTTTGGGTGTTTCGATTTTTCTATATTATGGTTTGCTATTTTCTTTCAAGGGTAAAGTTTTGCCTTCCTTTGCGCGCGCACACACACACATATATATTATTATTATTAATTATTTTTTGGTTAAATTTAGACCATTGGCCTTTTTATTTCCAAATAATTAAGTACAAGATGGGCCACAGATGTGACCAACTAACAACCACAAAACAAAACTGGATAGTCCAGCCACTTAATTCTAATATAATGAGATTTCCTAATCTATACCATCACTCTTCTTTGATACCGTCTCCATGTCTTCTTTGAGAGTGATAGTGAGCTCTACTTTTCGTTCCTTCCTCCTGTGGGTTAGCAACATACCTTTTGGTAATTGAACATCCATTGAGCTTGAATTTAGCAGCTCACAAAGGTAAGCTGCCTCCTCCTCTGTCTTCTCTTGCCGTTGGATTTCTCTGATTAACTCTCTCCTTTTGATGTAGTGGTATTGTTGTCCGATAAATGCTGAGGGATCTTTTTGGGTTTGATATATGTGCGTAATTCTGAAGCCCTGTTATTGGCTAAATTCTTCTCTGGAAATATCTTGGGTGTGCTAAAAGCCTGTTATGTCCTTCCCTCTGCATTAATGAATGTTGATGTTTATCCTCCTTGTCTTTATTCGCAGTGTTGATATCTGTGCTTTATCTATATTCATCAAAACTCTGCATTCTTTAGGTAGTTGTGTAAAGTTGCTCACATTTATCGGAATTTGTTGATCCAAAGTAATGTTCGCTAATTTATCTGCTACCTGATTTGCCTCCCTGAAAACATGTTTCATTATACACCGTGACTCATTTATGTGATGCTTTATCTCCTCGATCTGATCGCTGAGCTTCCAAGGTATTTTCCAATCCTTCAAAATAATATTTCTTAGGCTGATCGAATCAGTTTCAAGAATTATATTTTGTAGTCTTAGATCCCTACACTTCCTTAGCCCCATTAGGACTGCGATCGTTTCTACCTCCATACTAGTAGTAATTCCCATACATCCAGCTTCTGCTTCTATTAAATCCCCACTACTATTTCTGATGCAAAAGGCGTATGCGCTCTCTCCAGGGTTACCCCTACACGCTCCATCCGCATTACATTTTATCCATCCTTGCTCCGGTAATTCCCATCTCACTGCCTTCCAATGTATCTTTGGCTTATAATTCTTCAATATGTGTATTATTCCATACCATTCATTAGGCAAAGTTATCCAAGGGTATTTTCCTTTCACGTAACGATGAACAGCTACCAGTACTTGCTGACTCATACATTCATAGGAGACTTCTTTTCCATGTCTTCTATTGTTTCTCCTCTTCTATAGCTCCCACATCAACATGTGTGGTATCGCCTTGTATACGTATCTCAATTTAGTTGGGGCTGGTTCAAACCACCATCTATTTATCGTTTGTTGCAATTGCTCTCCTTCCACATGAATACCTGCACAAATAGCAAAAAATCCCCATAGCTTTTGGGCTATTGGGGATGTTAGAAATAGGTGAGACATGGTCTCCTGCGCATAATTCTCGCAACAGTAGCACCTTGAAGCCATCGATACTCTCATCTTTCTTAGATTATCCTCTGTAGCAATTCTCCCCTTTGAGACCCTCCATTGGAAGAAATTGATTTTAAATGGAATTTCTTTCAGCCAAATATTCTTCAACCAGTCGTGTTTTGTTTTTCTGTTCCTCACTATATCAAGTGCTGACTTGACCGAAAAAATTCCACTATTATCAGGCAACCAGCATGGCTGATCAATTTCATCACTCCTCACATTCAGCTTTATGTTCTTGATTATGTGATCCACTGCCTCTTGAGGCACCAATTCACATAACTTCTCTTTATACCACTCTCCATTTTTAATATACTCATTTACTTCTATCTCTTCCCCACCTTCTTCCAGATCATTAGTTAGGTACAAAGCTCCTTGTTTTGTCCAGTTATCATACCAAAAACTAGAGTTTCCTGACTTTATTTGCCACCCTATCTCCTGCTCTACTTCCTCCCTCATCTCCACCATCTTTTTCCATACGTGTGAAGCACCTCTCGCCCCAGCCATTACTGGATGTTGTTTCTTGCAATATTTATTCCACATATATGTGCTCCACAATGAGTCAGTTGATACTCTAAACCTCCACCATAGCTTGCTAAATAATGCCTTTGTTATGCCATGTAGGGTACGGAAACCCACTCCACCCTCTTCTTTTGGAAAGCACATGTCTTCCCACGCTACCTAGTGTTTCCTTCTTTCTCCCTTGTTTCCACTCCAGAAAAACTTAGCAAAAATGCGATGCATCAGATCTATCACCCCTTTTTTCTTTGCACATATATGAAATTTGAAGTTGATCAATTTTTTAGTATGTTTTTATATATTTTAAGTTGCTAATTATTTTTATTTAGAGTATGTTTTACGTAAATATATTATAAATCACAACAATTAACAAGTTAATATAACAAAAAACTTATAAAAAATTCATTGACTTTTGAAATTTCATTTGTATCTCATAAATCAGGACAAAGCGAGTAATATATATGAAAATTATATAAAACGTACTATAACTCACAATAATTAGCAACTTAAAATATCTATATATCTATATTTCTCCCAATTTATGTGGTATAGATGAAATTTCGAAAGTTAACAAAAACTTTTTATATGTTTTCAAATATTTTAAGCTAATAATTATTATGATTTATAAT
This sequence comes from Solanum commersonii, assembly GCA_029007595.1. Taxonomy (NCBI): domain Eukaryota; kingdom Viridiplantae; phylum Streptophyta; class Magnoliopsida; order Solanales; family Solanaceae; genus Solanum; species Solanum commersonii. The sequence continues at coordinate 2,687,064 of JAJTWQ010000034.1, read as the reverse complement.
ACTTTTTACATAAAAAATTTATTTATATAAAGTATAAAAGAAAAATTTTTAAAAAAGGAAACATAATGTCAGCACGAGTCCAATCTATGCTAATTTCTATGTTTTAATTATTGTAATACCGATTGAATTTGGAGAGCCAACTAAATTTTTTTAAAGGATTTTTTTTTATAAATTTGAAGTTGTTAATTATTATAATTTATAATATTTTTATTTATTTTAAACCAATATATGTTTCTCTCTGTCTCAATTACATGACACATATGAAATTTGGAGAGTCAACTAAAATTTTAAAATATGTTAGGTTGTTAATTATTATACCTTATAGTACTATTATGTGATTTTCAAATAAAATATGTAATTTTTTATTTCAATTTATGTGTCATTGATATAATTACATATATTAAGTAATAAAGAATTAATGTCTAAATTATGTGACACCTATGAATTTTGAAGTGTAAATCGAATTAGTTATATGATTTAAAAAAAAATAAAGCGGTTAATTATTACTCCCTCCGTTCCATTTTATGTGGCAACATTTGACCGGGCATGAAGTTTAAGAAATATATGACGACTTTGAAATATTTACCAAATTGTCCTTTAAAAAGTAGACTCTTTTTTCTCTTTCCTCATAAATGTATTCGAGTATTATTTTAAAATTAAGTAGGACCAACAAGGATAAAAGAGGAATTGTACCTTTATAAACTTACTATATAGGGAAATGTGACATTCTTTTTGGGACTGACCAAAAAGGAAATGGTGCCACATAAAATGGGACGGAGGGAGTACAATTTATAATACTTTTTATATACTTTATATATATATATATATATATATATATATATATATATATATATGATATTGATATTAGTATTATAATAAATTAAATTTTATTATTTTCAATTTATGATCTCAATTGTCAGCCTATGCCAGATTATAAAATGTTTCAAAGTAGATATCAGATTTACAAAAATGTCGATGCCAGCTAAAGTAATAAAATAACATCTAAGGGCATGAACATATATATATATATAAAGTTAAATATAGACAATCTGATGTGGCATCTCTCTATGACCAGTATTTCTATTCATCTTTTTTCTCTTTTTTTTGACATTTTATCTTTGTTTTGTATTTAAAAAAAAAAGTATTTATGTCATACCCAATTAATTATGCCCTTTATATCATCCATTACACTAATATAGATTTAAGTAAGTGGAAATGGAAGATGAAAAGATAAAAACTATTCATTTTTTATAACTGTTTATAATTATTTAGGCTATAAAATAAAATAAAATAGTTGAGCATTTGTAACAAATAAGAATAATTTTTTTCACTTTGGCTCTTCTTCTTCTGACGATGATGATGAATATATGGTATCAACTTCTGTCGCTAAGATATCCATCAAATTTCTAAGTCATGTGACTTTTTTAACAAAAGAGAAAGAGAGAATATCTCATGATTCTTGTGAAGACATTGATGTAAAAAAAAAGATCATGTAACAACAGTTTCTCTTCAAAATAAATTACTTTTTGAAAAAATGTTTAGTCCTCCTACAAGGAGAGAAAATTCATTGTGGTTGAGAAATTTATAAGAAGGCTGATTAGTGTTTCAAAGGGTAAGAAAAATTATTTGGAGAAAAAATCATTCTATTTATGAAATTCGTATCAAATTAGGAGGAGAACAATCAAAAATTTATTTTGTGATTTGGAAAGAGAGAAAATTAGATATTATTTCTTTCAACCTCATTATTCTTCTAATTTCTTTCTTCTTTTATTTTGTCTTGATTTTTTGTATCGTTAATTAAAGTTTTTTCTTATTTATCTTTGATTAAAGTTTATATATATTTTCTTAAAAAAGAATTTAAAAAGATGATCATATTTAGTTCCTTTCCTCATCAATGCTATTAATATCATAATTAGTTTTATTTATATTATTTTCTTAATAACTTTTTTTCTTTCTTTTAATTATTTATTTGAAGAAATTAGTTATTATAACTTTATAAGAATTACACATGTATTTTTACATAATTGATTTGTCATTTTTGGATCATTCTTCATCTTAAAGTTTTTATCTATAGGTAATAATAAAGCTAAAATAGAAAATGTGGGCTGACACCTTCTTAGCAATAGACACTTATTTATTCTTATCAAAGTTTCTGACATTTTTTGTTATTTTTTCCTTAAAATAATTGTTGCCTCGATTTTTAGTTTTTGTTTTATTTTTTTAGCATTTTCTAATTTTAAAAGACTGAAAAATTTATAAAATATAAAAAATGATTTATTTAACTCCTATCATCATCAATATTATTATTAATTTCTTTTACTTCTTTCCTTAATCTTCATTTCATCATTAATGTAATTTATATCATTTTCTTAGATATATATATATATATATATATATATATATATATATATATATATATATATATATATATATATCTGTGACATTTCTTAGAAGTTAGGATTACTATTTATTTAATTTCTAAAAAAATTGAATTCTTTTGTTATACTAAATACAACATGTTTTATTATAATTACATTCAATATATTAATCAATATGTTGTACGAATGAAAAGAAAATTATCATTTCACAAAAACAAAGGTTAAAATATAATTTATTATGATTAAGGAAAGATAAAAATATTATTCCAATATCCATAACCATATTTAATACATTAAAAATTAATTGAAAAGCTGTAAATGTAAATGGATTCACCATTTAAGGAATCATTATTTTTAATTTTTTGGATCATTTCTTCTTCTAAAAGTTTCTATCCATATGTAACAATAAAATTAAAATAGAAAACGTAGTGACACCATTCTAAGTAATAGATACTTATTTATTCTTATCAATTTTTTCTGACAATTTTGGTTATATTTTTCTTTAAAATAATTATTGCCTCGATTTTTATTTTTATTTTTAAAATTTATTTTAAATTTTAAAAGATCTGAAAATTTATGTTAAAAATTTAAATAATAGAAAAAATGATTTATTTAACTTTTATCATCATCAATACTACTAATTTATTTGACGTTTTTTCTTAATCTTCATCTCATCATTAATGTTATTTATTTAATTTTCTTAAATCACTTATTTTTTCTTTTTTAACTCTTTTAGATATATAAAGTTGGATATGTAAATGATGATGTGGCATTTCTTAGAAGCTAAGATTACTATTTATCTAATTTCTCAAATTTTTGAGTTCTTTTGTCATACTAAATACAATATGTTTTTATTATAATTACATTGAATATAGTAAACAATATGTTCTAGGAATTAAAACAAAATTATCATTTCAGAAAAATAAATGTTAAATTATAATTTTATTATGATTATGGAAAGATAAAAATATTATTTCAATATCCCATAACCACATTCAATACATTAGAAATTAATTGGATATAACTCTAAATGGAAAATGAATTACCATTTAAGGAAAATAAATGTTTGCAATACCATAATAATTAAGGAGAGAGTAAGATATTATTTTAATATCCTAATTCGAAACTTTTAATCTACTACTCAATTAAAAAGAAAATGCATTTAATAAGATTAAAAAGTTATTAGTTTAATATTTTTTCTCATTCTACTAATTCAATTCAATCAAACTTAATTTTAAAGATAAAATAACAGCTTCATTTTAATTGTTATCAATATATTTCAAAAACTTATCGTGAAAAGGCTTTTCTTGCAGCTTATTTTAATTTTCATATACTATTATTATTTTTTCTGTCATTTTTCAATGTTTTTTTATTTCGATTTAAAATTTAATGTTTATTCTTAAAACTCTAATGGTACAAATTAAGGTGGAGTAGAATATAATAAATGATGATTCTTCTACAATATAAGAAGATATAACGAAATTGAAAGGGTGAAGTTTTTTTTTAAAAAATGGATAGAAAATTCTATTAAGGTATCATTACGTCATTATTCAATATATTTTTAATATAAATTTCATTTGCTGATGCATTTGTTTAGTACTCCCTCTGTTCCTAATTACTTGTTCACTTTTTCTTTTATAGTTGTCTCTAATTACTTGTCCATTTTGACAAATCAATAAAGAACAATTTTTTTTACCTATTATACCCTCAATTAAATGACTAATTACTTTGAAAATTGTAGAACTTTTCATCTATTTCATAATTAATAGGGGTAAAATGATAAACTCACTATGTCATTAATTGATTTCTTAATAAATGTGTCAATTTAAAAGTGGACAAGTAATTAGGGACAAAGGGAGTATTACAGTGTTATTTCACATTACGAGATATTTCTTAGACATTTAAGAAGAATGGTACACCGGAATATATATTATATATTAAAGGATCAGCTTCATGCAATGGAAGAATTTGTTATTAGCAAATATTTAACTTATTTGATAAAAAATATATTCTTCCTCATTTAATAGATGTAAAATTTGTCAAGCTTTAATTTTTTCACAATCTTCATATTATTAAAACAAATAATAATATTACGATTAAACAACAGAGTAAATATAAAATTAATGAAAAATATTTAATTTTAATGATCGCGCGAAGTGCGGCCAAGTTCTCTAATTTAAAACAAAAAGGAAAAATTTAAATGGGTCTACAATAGAATTCCTAGAAATCCAAATTGAAAAATTATGTTAAAAATGGAAAATAAAAAGTGAAATAAATTTAATTGAGAGTTATCCTTCGTCTGTCCCATTTTATGTGACACTTTTTATTTCTCGAGAATCAAATAGTTTAAGTTTGACCATAAATTTGCGTATGGCATCTTCAATTTTTTTAAAATGAAATTTATCTATTTGTAAACTACGTAAAAATTAAAATATTACAATTCATAATAATTAATAATTCACAATATTTTAAAGATCTATGAAAAATTTAAGATCAAAGATAAACTAAAGAGAGTAAAAGGGGAGAATGGAAAGTAGAAAAAAAGAAAAAAACGAATATATAGAGAGAGGGAGAAATTGAGGAAAAAAAGTCAGAAAAGTAATTATTCATGTGGGTTGTTGTATATGTAGAAAGACACGTGTACAATTATTGAGCCACAATTAATTTTCTAGTACAATTTGAAATGCTTTGTGTACAACTTGGTAGTGCTGTGATCGTCCTCTAAAGTCTCACTTCTAATAAGGAGTAATATAAATCACAATAATTAACAATTGAAAATCTTTAAATTGAGACAGTTAAAGTAATATATATTTGGAGCTATTGTGTCTGGTAACTGTATATATGTATGAGTAATAAAAGGTAGTACACATGTCTTGAATATAGTGAATCATAGACATCTGGCGACATATAATACTCCTATTTATTTAAAAGTTAATGTACAATTTTTTTTTGCACGCTGTACAACTAATTTAATAAAGTTAAAAGTTAATGTACAAAATTCTTTGCACGCTGTACAACCAATTTAATACAGTGTTAGTCCTTCTAACTGTCATTTCTAAATGAGTAATAAAAGGTAGTACACATGTCTTGAATATAGTGAATCATCAGACATCTGGCGACATATAATACTCCTATTTATTCAAAAGTTAATGTACAATTTTTTTTGCACGCTGTACAACTAATTTAATAAAGTTAAAAGTTAATGTACAAAATTCTTTGCACGTTGTACAACCAATTTAATGCAGTGCTAGTCCTTCTAACTGTCATTTCTAAATAAGAGTAATATAATATATATATATATATATATATATATATATATATATATATATATATATATTATACTAGATAATGGTGCCCGTGCTATGCACGGGCCCAATAATATAAATGGTATGTTTTGGGGCTAATAATGGAGTTTTTGAAGCGATTGCTTGCGTGGATAAAGGAATAAGATTTTGTATCACAAACCTGTAGTTTCTTTGACACTATTTAAGGCATAATAAGACTACCCACATACAACATTTTTGAAATATTTTATGTTGTTAATTATTATGATTTATAGTATTTTTATGATAGATTCACTTCAAGAATCAGTGGATTTTTTGTATTTTTTTGAAAAAATATTTTATGTTGTCAATTATCATGATTTATAGTACTTTTACGCAATTTTTAAAAATAAAAAACATAAAAAAAAATAAGACAAATAAATTAAAATAGACCCAATATATGCTATTTTTGTTGTTTCAATTTATGTGACACAAATAAAATTTGGAGAGTCATCCAAATTTTCATATTTAAAAAAAAAATGTTTTAAGTTATTAATTATTGTGATTTATAATATTTTCTATGTAACTTTCAAATAACCTACATTACTGGTCACTTTATCATAATTTATGTGATATGGATAAAATTACAAAATTAACCCTTTTAAAATGTCTTTTAGATATTTTAAGTTGTTAATTATTATTATTTATAATACTTTTTTGATAATTTTAAAATGATATGTGTTATTTTTTTTGTCCCAATATATGTGAGCCTGATAGAATTCTGAGAGTGAACCTATTTTATTAAATAGCTTTTAAATATTTTAATTTGGTAATTATTGTAATTTTTAATGCTTTTTAAGTCATTTATAAATGATATATGTTGCTTCCTTTGTCCCATTTTATATAGTATAAAAAAAATTCCCAAAACCAACTCAATTTTTAATATATATATTTTAAATATTTTAAATTATTAATTATTGTGATTTATAATATTAAAAAAAATTAAATAGAAAATGTACAAAACTTGTATCAGCATAAAAATTGACCACGATAATTCGAAGCCTACAGAAAGCAATAAGGTTGTACGTAATTTTAAATACTTAATATATATTACTCCGTTTGTCTCAATGTATGTAGAATAGATAAAATTTCAAGAGTCAATCAAATGTTGTTAATTGTTAAGATTTACAATACATTTTACGTAGTTTTCAATAATTTCACATTAAATAATACATATTACTACTTTTGTCTCATTTTCTGTGACATTGATAGATTAATTTTAAGAATCAGTCAATTTCTTTTTTTGTATTTTTTTTAATAAATATTTTAAGTTGTCAATTATCGCGATTTATTATATTTTATACATAATTTGTAACAATAGATTAATTTCAAGAATCAATAGAATTCTTTTATATGTATTTATTTTTGAAATATTTTATGTTGTCAATTTTCATGATTTATAGTATTTTTACGATAGATTCACTTCAAGAATCAGTGGAATTTTTTGTATTTTTTTGAAAACATATTTTATGTTTTCAATTATCATGATTTATAGTATTTATACGCAATTACCTAACTTATTTGGGCCCATATATATATATATAAATGGAGAATTTGGGATTAGAAAATCATATTGATAAATTGTTGGATATTAATTATATGAGATTTAGATTTACACATTACAAGGGATCATCAATTATTAGTGGAGATCATGAAAATAATATTAAACATGATGGATTTAATGGCCACACAGATGGTAACTTCTTGACTTCTATATCAGAAAATCAAGTCAATGGTTTGCAAATGAAGAAAAATGGAGTAGATTGATGTCAATATTTCACCAAATTCTTATGTTGTTTTGTCTGGTGATTTATTCAAAGTAAGTGTTATCCAACATGTTGAGTTTCAATAAATTGACCTACACAAATATAACAATCATACGTAAGATGTTCACACTAAACATTTTGTCACAACATAGTAATACATAGTTGTAATTAGAACATCTATCCCTTTGAAAATTAGATATGTTATAATTACCTTTTAGTCAATCAGCAAATTCAAGATAATATAATTTTAATTTTATGCCAAACGATTCTAGTAGCAACATGTGTTGCAATTGTTAATCGGTCTTTCTTCTCCATGATGGGAAAATACATTGCAAATGGAATTTACAGTACTTCGAATATAATTATACGAAATTGGCAGTTTGAAAACTACATTATACACCTTCCAAAGTTATCCCAACTTTGTTTTGATCCATTTTAAATCATCCTTCATTTGAAATCTCAAAGGCATGTAAATGAAAGCCTCTTGAACTTCTTCCTCTGTGACATGCAACGTGCAAATATAAAACATAAGATTTTAAAGCCAACAGTAGCATAATCCACTTCCTTGTGCTTTACCAACGAAGAACGCTAAAAAACACGTACATAAATGTCTATTATACTGCACCTAAGAGGCTTTAAAGAGAACCTAACAAAAAAGAATGGAGAGAGTGATTACATATTACGTAAAGGGGCTGATGTGTCATGCTCCCTAAGGCAAGTGTTATACGAACTGAACCTTTCCTCAAACTATTGTCTGAGGACGTTTACAAGACCAATAAGATCCAAGATAATGCATCTGTTCATTCAAATGGTGTTGAACACATCTGCAATATAGAATCATCACAAATAATTTGACTCACACAATTTAGATGTTACTGGACCCCCAAACGAATGTGATAGTTGTCATTCTGCAACCTTTGTGAAAAAGTAAGCTCATAGGTAGCATTACTCAAGAATTGTATAATGTCTCAATAGTAAAAATGTAATAAGAACACTCATCGTTTACGGCATGGACTACAAACCCTGCTCGCTCCCGTGCTTTCGCACCTCAGCGACGGTAGGGACCAGAGAGCTGCCTTCGCTTTTGGCATTCCTTCATACATCTCCAGATTTCACCCTTACACATAAAATTCCACTCTCCTTTGTCTCAGTCAAGTACATCATCTATACCTTCATAAGTGAGGGAGTAAGGTTGCATATACACACCATACTCTTCAGACCCCATGTGAAATTTCATGAAATATGTTTGTATCATTAGAAGGATTAAATCAGCATCATCACATGTGAACCAGTGAACGAACACAAATTACAACTTTAAAAATTTGACTACAACTTTCTGTACAAGTACTATGCACGCCAATAATGATCTTGGATGAACCACAAAGTATCGAGACAACATGAAACTAAAAGAGAACATTATATGTAGATTGTAGAGGCCATACTTGTACATGTCAGTTTAAGTTAGATTTCAATATTGTTTACTTCAGAAAAGTATCCACAATCCTTAAAATTTGGCCCAGCTCCTACACATCAAACCAAAAGTTAAGATTTTAAACGTTGAAGTTTAGGTCATACAGAACAATTCACAAAAACTCATATTTGAATGGCTCGATTTCTGCAAGTACCATATAAAAAAATGACAAACTTTTATCAAAATGGATGAAAAACTAGAAAAATAATTTAGCCACGTATATAAGTCAACTGGTGGTATCATTATTCCCTAAAAGTGGATAGTACAATTTTCAGCAGAAAAAAATTAATTCACAACAATTACATTTTCTCTATAAACTCGCTCAAGCACATATAGAAAATCATGTTATTAATTAATTCTTAGTTTAGGTGTTATTGAAATGAGCTGAAAAATTATGCAAAGTAATCAATGCAAATTTCAAAACCTGCCAATAATTCTTGTTGTCCATGTACTGCAAATGAGACGACATAAAGGAAAAAAAACTTAAGCAGGTGAGGGAGGGAGCAAGAGGCATAAATAATTGGCTACTGTTGTGGGGGTTATGTAATTATAACAACAATTCACTGCAATACCTATGTCAAAACATATTAATTAATGACTTTGATTCACCTGCTACAAGATGGCTGAGATCTCACACTATCCATCTTCCAAATTGGAGAGAGGAAAGTGGTGAAACTGATAAAAAGCTAGTTGAATTGTCATCTGCATTTGTATCTACAAACAATCAAAGAAGATTATAATTGAATGCTTTTGAGATGTAGAAAGTAGTTCATCATAGGCAGAAGATGTTGTTTGTCCTTCCAGATCAATGTGATAGATATAGATAGTGCATTTAATTTCTTGTACTTTACTTCTAATGACATGTTTCTCATCACCTAGAACTTTTTATTCATCGTTTTCTTCAATTTTTACCGTATATTTTTACATAAGATTATATATATAATAATCAACAACAACCTATTCTTGATAAAACAATATATCATTTCTCAATAGTAACACAAAAGTTCAGCAAACCTAATGATCTAAAACGACAAATACAACTCAGTTTAATACTAAGAAGTAAGAAACATTTACCTTCAGGTAGACCTTTACAGAATAGAACAAGTCACTAAGTTTTGAAATTTCACTGTCTTCTCCATGGGAACTGCTAAAGCTCCTTTAATGTGATTCTCGAAGTTATAGTTAAAACCCCAAAAAGAAAAATATTTCTACCACGATTAAACCAACTAATCAAGTGGTGTTCGTAGCGCACATATGTGAATCACCAAAGCGAGAATTGAGATAACCAATTTTGTTATTAATGTATATCACATTTCATTGGAGCAGAGAATCGAGATAACCAATTTCGTTATTCATGTTTATCATAAACATTCACATAAGTAGATACCAATTTCATGAACTTCAAGTATCCATTTTTGGACCAAAACATAGGAGTAATTGTCAAATCTGTGAGCTTGTAATAAAATTCATTCGATTCAGGAAATTATAAATCTTTATGGACCAAAACATTCAAAATAAGAAGAAAACCAAGAGTATATCGCAATCCTATCACAATGAAGGGATGAAAGAGAAAGTAGAAAATACAACACACAATCAAACATGCATGATACAACCCAAGGAGAAGCTGAAACAGAGCAATAATCACACATACATGATACGACTCAAATTTGAACTTGGAAAAGAGATTGTTACCTGAACTGTATTTGCGTGTTGGGAAATTTCAACAATGGCAAAGCACAAAATTTATTAATTTCCTGTAAATAAATAGACAAAATAAAGAAAAAACCAAAGAAATTAAGAACGTTTGATAGTATTTTCTCTACAATTTCAAGAGCTTCACAAAGAATAACCTAGAATGAAATGGAGAAAGTGGGAATGATCAGTTAACTATTGGAAAAAAGCTGCACTATGCAATAACACGTGGCTTATGAAAGAAGTACCAATTTATGCCTTGAAATTACAAAAATGCCCTTATTTGTCTACTTGTTGGAATTGCACGGTACAACTTTTACAGCCAACGGTACAACTTTTGCAGCCATGTTCGTCCTTCACAACTCTCCCTTCTAAATAAGGGTAAAAAATGTATATACATACATACATACACGTGTAAATTAGTATACCCACATCGCTTAGAGGTAGCACATTTGTATCCCTTATCTTCCCTACAAGCTCATATGCATTAATAACAAATGATTAGATGTAACCAGATATCAGTGTTTACATTGGATATTGAATCTCCTGAAATGTACTTACGGGAAAAAAAGCAAAGTTTCCAGAAATGCACAACAAGCCATAGGAAGAGAAACATTAAGTTGGAATCAAACTGAAGTAAACAGACTTTAAAAAGGCTAAAACCCACAAATTTTCTTTATATCAGTCGGAAACACTTACATTGAGAAAGTGCATAAGAGAGTTTCCAGAATCAAGAAAAAGCCTCCAAAATGACCACGCCATGCTCCCAGCCTCAATAAAAGAAAGCATGTTAGCTAGAACACAGCACGACTACTTTCGTTGTACATTTTGAAATTCGAACAATGAGATATCAAAATCTAGAAAAATAGTGGCAACAATGGATAGAGTGAATAAAGCAATAATAAAAAACATAAGTTAAGATTTGTCTTTTGATAAATGTAAAACTAAGTTCAAGATTTTACATCTAAAAAATTCAAAATGAGATTGGGAAGAACTATTTTCCTTTGGAAAATCCAATAGAGAGTCAAATAAAATTGCAATCTTTAGAAATTTCTAATTTTTATGCTAAAAAAACAAGTGTATCTCTAAGCAATTAGGTCACAAGTATAAACACGAAAATAAGAAGAAAGCATTAACCCTCTGACAATCAAGCAGAGGCATCTCGTAGCAGAGAGAAGTACATGACACAACCTTAACATGAATCTCCATTGCAGGGAAATAGTATACTAAGCAATTTAAGAAAGTGAACAAAATAAGTGGAGTTAGCTCTCTTAAAATTGGCAGTGAAAGAGAGTGAATAAGGTTCAATGTTTAAATGTATTTTACGGGGAAGAAAAATAGTACACATCATTAATCATAATGCAGAAAACATGTTTGTATTGAGAGAGGGCAAGTACCAATTTACGTTGAATTAATGAACAATTTTAAGGCGAGTGTTTCTCCAATTTTACAGTAAAACTAAGTTACAAATCTAAATTGTTTATATCCATCCATGTACTTAGATGTTGGTAAGGGTAGATGTATATACATAGGCTACATGTAAATGGTCCCTTATATAGATTCACTAAGATGGTAAATAACTTAAATAAGGATTGTGCTTGTTGGTCTTTTCTGTGCTATTCATGTAATATTTATCTCCATTTATGAAGAATCTAAGTTATATCATGTCAAATCTCTTTGTAATATCAAAATACTCAAAATAGTAAAAATGTCAACAATTACGAAGGTGAAATACTGGAAAGTATGCAATCAAAATTCATGCTTTGAGACAAACTTCAAAACCTAATCATTTTTTCACACACTAACCACCACCAATATACTAATCCTACCTATAAACTCATCAAAACCCTCAGATAATATTTAACATTCAAAAAAATTAACAAAGTTCACATCTAAAAACATAAAATTTAAGATAATTTTTACAAAATAATGGGTTAAAGTCAGACCTTGATGAAGAGAAGTGATGGTTAAGCTTTGAAGCGTGGATACGGCAAGCATGGTTGCAAGAGTTTGAAGCAATTGAGGGTTCTCTGCATGGAGATGGCTAATATGAAGGGAGAGTGAGAACGATGGATCTGAAACAGAGCACATAGAGACTCAATTAGTGCTTGCTTCAAACTAATGACAGTAAACAAATTAAGGTGGGGGATTTCTGCATAATAAAAAAATAATTTTGAAACATACATGAGTAAATAAAATCTAATTAGGAACTTCAAATTACAAAATTCTACAATAAACTACTCAAAAAGCAGAAAATGCATAATAAAAGAACTGGAAACAAAAGACCCAACAAATTGTGACTATGAAAATTCAAAAATGTAAACATGTGAAAAGAAAAAGATAGAAGTGAGAAGAATAAGAAGAGCAACACCAATTTTCAAGCATCCATGAGTAGTTCAAACCAATTTAGGAACATGCAAGAAGTAAATCCTACAATAACACATTCAAAAAAACAGAAAATCTAATAAAAAAGACCCCAAGAACCGGAAACAAATACCCATTAGGAATTGAAGGATAAAAGTAGGTATTTTAGGATTATTATAGAATAAACATAAATATTTGGAAAGAAAAAATAGATGTAGAAAAGGGGCAAATACTGACCAGTTTGAAGCTTGAAAGAGAGAGAAATGGAGAATATGTTTTAATAAAAAGGGAGAGCCGGAGAAGTACTTTCAGTTCTTTCCACGTGGGTATAAACTGACTATATAGCCAATAAAATTGGGCCAGACAAAGCTAAAATTTAAAGGCTGCAGGGTACAGTTTAGACTTCCTACTTTCAGTTCTTTCCAGGTGGGTATAAAGTGACTATAGCCAATAAAATTGGGCCAAACAAAGGTAAAATTTAAAGGCTATAGGGTACACTTTAGACTGCTATTTGTACTACTATATGATGATGTGTTCGTCCCAAAAGTACCATTTCTAAATAAGAGTAATATATATATATCACATCCATTATTATATGAAAAATATATACTTATTGGTTATTATTTTGATAAACGACTATTTATAGTAATTTCTCTAACAAAAAAATAATGTGATTGTTATAATGAAATATTAATTATAGCGAGGGATCAATAACGGAACTAGTGAGTTTTAAGCCAAAATTAATAACTTAAACAAATTAAAATTCTGTCACGATCCAAAACGAGTCGTGAGTGGCACCCACACTAAACCTTTTAAGTGGGCGAACCAAGGAACTTAAACCCCAACATATATCAATAATTCAACTCCAAATAACAATAAAATGTGGAAGCTCAAAACTTGTTAAAGTAATCAATCAAATCAACCTCTAAAGTCTATTACACATTATCCCCCAAAACCTGAAAGTCATCACATCAAGGACATCTAATCTTCATATACTAAGTCTAAGAGTATTAAAGACACCAAAATAAATGAATAAAATAGTTTATGTCCGAAAACTAAGGACATCATGCCATGACCAAGAGAATCCAACATGAGCTGGAATGAATAGCTCACCCTAGAACCTGATGTGCTGGAGACTGGCTAGAGCTGAGGGCAAGTCGTTGCACTCCATAAAAAGAAAACAAAGAAAAACACAAGTAAGGCTCAGTACAGGGTAACATGTACTGAATAGATATCATCGGTCAACCCAAAATAGAAACTAATATGTAATGAATAATAGTATAAAATCAACTATGACACTTAGCAGGTGGCAAGCAACAAACACATGAACCAGTGTTAACAACACTAAAGTAAGTACGTAATCAATCAACAATATCAAGATCACACATGAGGACTCATGCCTCCAAACCAAACTAATTTGGGAATTGAGTTCTTTGAGATTGAGTGCATTAAGTTAATTTAATATTTTTTTCTTTTAATGTTACCGTGTCAGAACGTGACACTCCGATCCAATTATACCGTGTCGGAACATGACACTCCAATCCAATAATACCGTGTCGGAACGTGGCACTCCGATCCAATAATACCGTGTCAGAACGTGACACTCCGATCCAATTACACCGTGTCGGAACGTGACACTCCGATCCAATAATATCATTAATTTATCATTTATTATCACCACTTTTCAATTCATTAACAATATTTCATCAAGCCTTCTTTATTCAAGGCATCACTTCGATAGAGAGGGTTTAAGATTATAAATTCCACGGTCTCATGATTTCAGACCAACCACAAACCACACAACCAATTAGCTACACAATCACACAATCAAGTACATAGAGAACTCCACAATATCATTCAATGCAATATCAATCACTATTAAGAATCTATCTATCAAATAGAATAAACCATAACCTACCTCCACCGAAGAACCGAAGTCAAGCAAGCTACTTTTCCAATATTTTTCCTTTTCTCAATGCCTTCGAACCTTTCCAATCTATCAAGTATATATGCATAATTTGTAAGTTAACAAGTCTATAAACACTCATATTATTCTATGTCTAGTCTAGACCCAAAACCTCACCTAATTCTATAATCAATTTCTTAAAGTTCAAACATAAGGGTAAGTCTTAGTTCCTCCAATCAGCATAACTTTAATGGTCTTTATATAATTTAATTTACTACCCTTATACTTAATTACATTTATTAATGTACCAAGTTAGGATAATTATACATGTTATAAGAAATATTTGAAAAAGAAAAAGAATGAACCAGTACGTTAATATTTTCTATTGTTACATGCATAGCTAAGTACCATTGCCTCAATCAATTGGCGATATGACTAGCCAATGATTGAGCTACATGGCTGTCCCCCAAAAACCCCAGAAAGCTACCCCTAATTTTCCAATTGTTACTGTTACCCAATTTCCATTCTAAACTTCTATCCAACCCATAACAATATTAATTCTATTCCTCCAATCATCACCTCATCGTTACCGTACTAGTGGTCATAATTGCAATTAATTTCTCACCTCAATTATTGTTCACCTACTCAAATTCATACCACTTTTTATGCAAAATCCCCACTAATCAGAACACCATTATCCATTCTCAATCCTACCTAGCCTTAATTGCACATAATAATACTATTAATAATTCTCACGCCACTTTTAATTACGGACAGCAGATTCAAGCATTACCTGGATGTGTTCTTCTCAGGTAGAAGCGCAGCACGTATGTGTTTCTCGCCTGATTTTTCCTTCTTCTTTCTTTTTCAGATTATTTCTTTACCCTACTTATTATATAATCAATTATAAAAGTGGTAAAAGTGACTCACTATTAATTTTCTCTTTTAATGTTATCTTCTTTAACCATCAATTATATTTAATTATTAAAATTACCCCATCACTTATATAATTATAGTTACGAATAGTCCAAAATACCCCTTTAGAATCTATCGAAAAATATTTTATGAAATTAAAAGCTCTAGTACTCAAAACGATCAAATGAGTCGTTACAAATTCTGAAGTTTAACTTTAAATTGTGACTTAGTCTTTAATTGTATATATATAATAATATGATTGTGTTGACAAAGATTGTGGTTAGATTTCTATTATTGTTCCTTGCTCGTTAATCATTATATCATAGTCATATATACATCATCTTGTCTTTGACAAATCCCTTTCTATTTTGGGAAAATTTCAATTATTAATTTATAATCGTGTTCTTGCTGACATAAGAAAGTAAAAGGAACAATTATTATGAATTGAAATGTCAAAAGTCAAAGGTCAACTGTATTATTAAAATATGTATTTTAGTTGAAGATTTATTTTTAGTTGGATAAATTTTAATAAACTGAGAAAGATATAAAGTCATTTTAATTTATTTTTATTATAATTTCGGATATTATTATTTATCAGATTAATATCTATCTAGAGATCTTATTATAATTCTCTAATTAATTTAATAACTGTTTTGTGTACTACGTACTAGGAAGTTTCATGAATTAAATATTATATTAATAAATAATGGCATGCATAAATGTCATTTTCAGTAACATATATTTAGGCATTATATTAGTTGAAAGTCAAAGTCAGCAAGCTATATCCAATTACATAATAGAATTAAAATCGAAATTTTCTAAATTAAAACAGCATCTAATACTCTATTCAAAAGAATTCACATTATTGTCAACAACATCTCTTGCCACAGTTTTGGCTAATAAGAATAGGGGTGTGAAAAATCGATTTTATCAATAATCAAATTGAAAAAATATTATTAGATTTATGGGTTTTTAATGGTTTTACAAAAAAAATATTATTGGATTATTGGTTTGATTTTGTTTTTAGTATTGGGTTATTGGATAAATCGATAGCCCATTAACCCTTCATAAATATTAAACATTAATAATTTAACATAATTAATTAAACATTATATCAATGCTCTAGTACACTACAATCTACCTAACTAAATATTATCTCTCTTGTTTCACTGTATCAAAACATTTACAGCTGATTTTCAGCTTGTTTCACGTAACACCAAATTATAGAGAAGTGAGAAGTTATATATTTATTTTATGAGCATTTTTTATTGGGTAAATCAAAACTTGAATTGCTAACGATAAAAAATTGATAAATCAAAAATCGATAAAAAATATCTTATTGATTTAGCATATTTAAAAATTGAAAACCGATAAAATGAACCTATAATACATAAAACCGACCGATGCACACCCCAGGGACATAGCTAGAGTTATCCCAGGATGTCCAACTGGACACCCTTTATCGGAAAATTACGTTGTATATATATATATATATATATATTCTACATTTAGAGGATTTATATAAAGTTGGACACTCTTGACAAAAATTATGCCTTTGGCGTAGTGGTAATAGGTGTCTATTTGAGTGAATAAGTTTTGGGTTCGAACCACAAACCATTATTCTTGGACACCCTTAATTAAATTTCTGGCTCCGCCACATGCACCCCTAAATAGGAGTATTTATATTACGTGTTTTTTGTATTTTTCTACTAATTTAATTCCTTTACAAAGATTTATTGTGTTTTATTATTATTATTATTATTATTATTATTATTATTATTATTATATAAATAAAATAACATAAATGCATTGACAAAGATTTGGTTAGGTTTCTATGATTGTTCCTTGCTGTTTTATTTAGCTGCTAGTTAGTAGTCATACATCATCTTATAATATATTTGCATATAGACTTTTTGCCCTTAATCACAATTATTATAATAGGTTTACTTTGTTAAATTACTCAATCACGATAAATTGAGTTCATTAATGTGGAGTAAATGTTCACATTCCAAAAAATGGCCTAATCCACTAGTGACCCCTTAAAGTTGATACTAGTTTTCACTTAGACACTCTAATTAGACTCTGTTCATTTTAGACATCTCATATCATGTCCCGCTGTGTCATTTTAACACTTTTTGCTGACATGACATAGTGAGTGTGGTACACTCCTTACCGGCGTGTGGAGAGCTTATTTAACCTATTTTTATTTTATTTTTTTTCTTCTTCTTCCCCATTTTAGCCACCATTTTCTATAACTTAAACTCCTTCCATGGAGAAATAAATCTAATGGTACTACAACACCAAGATATTTCAAGCTTAAACAATATTTTTTATTTGGGAAAATACATAAAAACACTCCTGAACTTACTTTAATACTTTAACTTTATGGGTAATTATTTACCCTCCTAATCTTATTACAAGTGAATTTAATATCACCCGGATGGTTGATGTGGCAAATTTCAAAAATGTCAGCGTGTAAATAAAGAAAGAAAAAATAAATGGGGCCCTTTTTTTCCCTTTCCAGCCAATACAATTTATTTCCATTTCTTCTTCTTCTTCTTCTTCCTTGCACCCATCACCCCAAACCCAACTCATTTCCTTTATTTTTAATTATTTCTTCTTCCTCACAACCTGCACACCCTCTCCTCTCATTCCTCTATGCATCCTTTATCTCCGATTTTCTCCTTCTTCTAAGTAGTTTATATTTATAATAAAAGAGAAAATTTCAAATCAAAATATCAAATCTTTAAAAAATTTCAACTATGATTTGATTAATAAAGAATTAATAAAGTGTCAGAACCTTAAAAAATAATTAATCATCTAACTTTAAACATTACTTATTGTATACCTGGATATGTATTAGGAAGTTAAACAAGAAAATTAACAATAAATCTAAAAAGTTAAGCACACTGATTTTGCACAAATCTGAAAGCGCCATTATTGATATAAGTTGAAGCTTCACTTAGCTGAAAAAAGAGATTAATGGAACTAATACTAAATCATTACAAAGTAATGAAAATAGAATGAATCGGTCCGAATTTTAGAAGTTAAGAAATTGACCCAAATGAAATAATGAAGATGATGGGTGAATAGTGAAAATATATATTTTTTAAATGTAGGGAAATAAAAATAAAGAAAAAGTTTTTTTTTCAATTATCCAACCTGTCATCGATGTGGCATAGAGGTGGCGCTTAAGTGGCGCGCATGCATTTCACCCATAAGTACGAAACTGGTATTGTATGTGTAAGGTGCTATTAAATTTACTTGAAATAAGTTTAGAGGGGTAAATAATTACCCGTAAAGTTAAGGTGCTAAAGTGAGTTTTGCTGCCAAGTTCGAGAGTGTTTTTATGTATTTTTCCTTCTTATTTTGTTGTCATTTTTCTTTCTCAAGATGTTTTGAAAATAACTGAAATACATTTTTTTTTAAAAAGTTATAGGGAATTCTTTTAATAGGAAACTCTATGTTTAGACTTAAAGATATTATTTTTTTTTGAAGTTCCAAGTAAGATGAATTAGTTTAGTTTTTGCAAAAAGATTATGCTTTAGTAAAATAATTTTTTTCAAATAATTAAATTACTATGAAAGTATTTTGGAGAAACACAATCTGGATTAGGGTGAGGTTGGGGTTCGGGGGGGGGGGGTGGGAGGTGGTGGAGAAGATGATTTGAGTGTGGGAGGGTAGGGGGTTTTGAACTTTGGAGAAGACAATCTAGCGGGGGACGGGTTGTGTTGGAATGTATGCGTCCACTTATCAGTCAAGGACCAGGTCCCTTGACTCAACAAGAACAATAACTAAAAATGTGCAGAAAATAAACAATTGGAAGTAAGATCTGCACAAGTGTTTTACGTGGAAACCTCCTTGCTTAAGGGAGTAAATCCACGACCTGTCTCACAGGACTTTTCAAACTGCTTTTACTAATCTTCTCAAAGAAAAAGTAAAAACAAGTTTACAACCACACATAGAGATTAAATTCCTAATCTCTAAACTAAGTAATACAACCTATTACTTAATGAGCCTAAGTAGATACCACACTGCCCACTATACTAACCCTCACTGATTAATATAGACTTTTCTAAGCGAATACCACACCGCCCACTAAACCACCTAACTCTAGATGAATTAGAATTTGAGTAAGCAACACACAGGTTGCCCATTAAACCACCATCCTCTGGACGATTTAGACTTTTAGAAACCGAAACAAGATCTAAATCCTTTATAGATTAGGAGCATATTTACCATGTAAGCACGAAAGTATAACACCTAAGACACATTATGACGCTTGCAACTCGATCATGTTCTTGTTGTGCTTGTCGGAGAATACTTCACCAAGATGGTCTTCACTTGTATACTTGAGAATTTTCAAGATGCAAAGACTGACAAAACTCAAACTCAACAAAGACGCTTCAGCACTTTATCAAGTCCCTTTGTTGAGCATGAGTATTGTTCTTTCTTGAAGATGGCCTTCTTTTTAAGATTCTGAATTTTCAAAGAAAATCCAAGTTTTGTTTGCCAAATCTTGAGTTTCTGTTAAATCAACACAAACTCGTTGAAACAATCCTATTGGCTGAAGGCCTGCTGTTTAGAAAAGTTGTGCACTTACCACATCAGAGGTGGCAGCTTTTCTGATAGTCGTCTTGTCACCTTTTCACGTAAGCAATCTTGCAGGGACTAGGTCCCTTGCAAACTTCTTTATGAGTTCTTGAAAGGCTTGCTGGCTCTCTTCCTCTTTTGAATGAACAAATTAATTTGTTGTTTGTCACGTTGACTAAGTCAACCATAAAGAGTTATTGACCGTTGGACAAACAACTGCATCCACTCTGATTGGTGTAGTACGCTGACGCTTAACCAACCTCTGACATGACAACTTTACAGTTGTATCCCATTATAGATCTAGACGAGAGAACTCAGCCAGGGACCAGGTCCCTGCATTTGTGAGGATCATCAAAACACCTAGAATATAACATTTTCCCCTTTTTTGATAATGACACAAATATTCCTCACACTGAGTTTGTTCATTCATCTCATTGTGATCAGTCTCAATAACAAGGATCTGGTTCTTTGTTAAATCTTTAAGTTTGTTAAATCATCAAAACTTATCATCAACTCCAAAATAACATTTTCCCCCTTTTTGATGAGAACAGACTTATTCACCAGTTCCCCCTATCAATAAGAACTCTTCGGGTAACTGGAGTTTCATCATCCCCGAAGTTTGCCTAATCATCAAAACATCAAAATAATATTTTCCCCCTTTTTGATGATGACAAACTTGTTCAACTTCTTCCCCCTATCGGCATGATCATGTCCTCTTCAAGTAGCTAGCACTGATTCCCCCTATCGATATGAACCATGTCTTCTTCAAATAGCTAACACCATTGATCTCATACCTTAACAACTTTTCCCCTTTTGACATCATAAAAAAAGATTAAAGCAGTAAATCAAGTTTACATAAATGCAGTTCAAACAAATTCATGGACACTTGGGCAACACTGAGCATGAGTAAAAAATGCATAAAGTAATGAGACAAGCCGGTAGAAGCAAGACTTTTTTCATTCATAAATAAAATACCATCCATCAAAGCATTGCAAATATGATTACGAATGAAACCAGAACAATGCCCACTTAGGTTCGATAGAAAAAGAGGAATGAGGACTGACTTAGAAATTTAGGAAGAGAAGGAATGACTTAGAGGCAAGGGATTGAAAGAATAGAATTAGTAGAGCATATCCCTTAGTATGGTATTATTAGAAGCCTCTTTTAAAGCTCACATTATTTGCTGCACAACCTTAATGTTGAACCTTCAAGGCTGTCAATTTTTTTTTAACCTAGTCCTTCTGATTGAGTTGTTTCAAAAGCTAAGCCTTAAGGCAAACCATTTCAGTATCCCTGTTAGCAATAGCAACTATCATAACTTCCAACGCAAGCCTGAGTTTCTCATGACAAAAAGATTGATGAAATCAAACTTACGCAAGGCCTCCGAGATGAATAGATCAATAATTGAGGAACCCATTTTTTTTTATCTTTTTAAGACACCCTCCTATTCAGAATACTTTGAGTTCTTAGAACATCAACCTTTTCCTCCTATTCAGAATACTCTGAGTTCTTAGAACATCAACCTTTTCCTTTTTGAACATCATCTTTCTCACCATCTCTTTTTTTCTTGTAGTACCCGGTCTCTTTTCACACTTAAAAACATCTTCATCAGAAAATTCTCTAATAGGAGTAGAGGATTTACACATTTGAAGTGTTTTTTGAGAAAGTAGGAAAGAAGGTTTTGAAAATTTATGATTTTGGAAGGAGATTTGAAAAGAAATATGGAGTATAAAGGAAATTAAATAGTGTATTATGTGGAAGAAAGCGTCATTTTAGTATTCAAAAGATGGGACAATGGTCAGATACCTGAATAACAAACATGTGGCAATTGGAACGGTTCACATGCATAATTCAAACTGCAATGTTAAGAGTGCTAACCTTCGAGAATGGACCGGGTCCCTTTCTTAGTTTGAATGTGATTGCCTAGATCTTTCCTGACCTCCCTTTTCCTTCAGCACTTTTTCCATGTGTATATACCTACAAAAGGTATGAGACTGAACTTGCTAAAACATACATAGCATAAAAATAAGGATAGTTGCTTCTTTTACATAGTCATGAGAGAGTTGATTGCTTCAGGCAGAATCCATTCAAAAATGTTTCAGCATTGCAAACTTCAGTTTGATTATCTTGGCCAAGTCTTCTAATAGCTTCAAGCTGCTGCTTGATCCACAAGATTGAACCCATCAAGTTGCACTTGCTACATTCTCTGCCTCAGTTGATGAAAGAGCAACTGAATATTGCCTTTTAGTTCCCCATGAGTGAGAGATCATCCTATAACATAAGCCACTCCTGAGGCACTCTTTCCATTAACTTGATACCCTGAATAATCAGCATCACCATGTACTCCAAATAAAAAAGTCTCCTGATGGGCAGAATAGGACCGGGCCCCTTGTCTTCTTCAAATGCTCAAGATTTTCTCAATAGCCTTCAAATATGATTCCTTTGTACAAGAATGGAATCTCTGAACCAGGCTCATCAGCATCCAGCTTCAAGTTAGTGCCCATGAGAGTATGAATTGTCTAGGTATCCATAACATTAAATTTTTCATCGGCTTCTCTGAACTGGTACCAGGTCCTTGTCTATGATCAGACATCAATTGTCTTGAACGCTGTGCTATCTTCTTCTCTGTAGCAAAGTTTCTATGAGAGTATACAACTGGTCTTTGCGTAGGACTTCAGAGAAGATGTCAGCCACTTGATCTTTCATTTTGCAAAACTTCAAGATGACATTACCCCTCTTTATCATTGTCTTAACTTCAAGTATGTTAAGCCATTTGAGTAGCTCATTGATGTACTTTTCTGGACAACTATCTTTAGAGGTTTGCTGAATCTGTAGCTCTAAAAAGAAATCTCTCATCGTGCTCATTTAGAACTCACTACCCATGAATGCCGCAAACTCTTCACACAACAACTCAAAAGGTTGCTCTAAAGATGACATCATTGATATATACTTGAAGGAGCAGCAATTCATTTCTTTGTGATTTCAAAAAGAGGGTTTTGTCAATTTTACCTCTTTTGAAACCATTGTTGAGAGGAACTTGGACAACCTGTTAGCTTGTTAGGGAACCGAGTGTCATACTTTGCTTATTTCAAACTGAGCTTGATCAACTTCTTTATTCTCACCTTCAGAATTCACATTATCAGTTTGAAGTACATCATCTGTTCAGCACTGTCTACAGGACCGGGTCCCTCATCAGGCTCATAATCTGCATTGGCTTACTTAAGATTGCTGCATTCATGAAGAAGATGTTCTTTAGCAAGCTCACTACTAAAATCGTCTCTCTGAATCTGAAGCAACCCTTTCATTTCAGAATCTTCTTTCTTTCTCAACCTCTCAACTCTTCCAGACCCATAAAAAAAATCACATGACCACCTTTTTATACACCCGATAAGCCTTGCTGGAGGATGAGGATACCATAACTATTCTTTCATCAATATTGAGATAAATCTTCTTAATATCATTCTTTTGGTCCCAAAACATGTAGTGTTAACCACTTCAGCCCGAAAGTTCTTTGACATATTAAAAGCTTGCGTATTCCACTTGAAGGATGGTCTAATCTGCTTCTCTTCAACACCATTGTCATAACCTTTGTCATCTGCAAATTTCATTTTGAGTAGACCGAGGACCAGGTCCCTTGACACAAGTTTGTGTAGTAGAGAAACATTTACAATAGCATGTCTCTCATGTCATACCTCAGCATTCTCACTTTGAGCACTAAGGCAAGTGAGACTGTCACACCGAGTAGTAATCAAATTAGCAATATACATGTTCTTGCATTCCTTTTTTGTCAAGATCATCACCCGAGAGAGCAAGTTTGTGACCACACATTTATTTAATAAGAACTTGACTCTATTTTTGTTTATCACAAATCTGTGAAATATTTGAAAGAATATACTTCAACCATTGACATAGTACAGATCTTCAATAGTGTGTTCCATAGATTTTCCAAGCACACCTTCACAAAAAAAAAACATACCTTTTCTTGCCATCGCCAAATAAGACACCTCCACCTTGAAGTGCCTTGAGAGAGAAGAAGTTTTCAGTTTTCCAGTCACGTGCTTTGAGCATCCGCTATTCATGACCAACACTGACTGCTGCTACTTCCTCTCACAAGAATACCATATCACTTGTTAGCCTTGGGAACCCATTTTAGTTGGAGTTCCCAATAGCATATAAAAGAGTGATAAGATAATTCTTTGTCCAGCGAGGCATATTGATTTTTTTCAACTGAGGACCAAAAACAAGACCAGGTCCCTTCTGCTGCCTATTCCTCTGTTGATCAGATCCCTTCTTCTTTTTGTTCCTCTGTTTGGAATAGTTTGAGAGGTTCTCTTGGATCCTTTTCCAAGCTGGATAGTTCTTCTTCAAATGACCGTCACGACCACAATGAAAGCACAACAAATTGTCAGACACGAACACATATTTGCTATGGAGATTGTAAGAAAAAGTTCTTCTTGAATTTCCTAACCCCCTTCCCATCATTTTGACCCTGACTGGTAAGATTGGCAAGCAATTTTGAAGAGGTGGTCCATTTGAGAGATTTGTTCACTTCTTCTTTGACACGAACCAGGTCTCTCTCTAACTGATTATTTCTCTCCAAGGCCATAGCAAGTTTTAATTCAGTAGTATTCAAACTGGTTTCTAGCTCGATTTGCAAGTTGCTGGTCTCCCTCTTACCGTTGCCACATTTCTCACTCAGCATCTTTAATTTTTCCCTAAGTTCTAGATTTTCAGCTTCTAGAACCATTAATTGTTCTTCCACAACAGACATTTGGTCAACCAAGGCTACTTTTTCTTCCCGAAGGATATCTAGGTTGTTGTTCATCAGATCCTTTTCAGTTGTTAACTCAATGAAAGAGTCAATCAAAACAACGGCTAGATTCCTCAATTTTTTAACAGAATAAACATGCAAATTTTGTTTAAGGTCAGAAAGGGTTACCTTTTCTTCAGCTTCTTCATTTGACTTTGCCATGAAAACATCATCAGAGTGTTCAGAATCATCTGAATCACTTGAGGTATTTCCCAAGACTGTCAGAGCTTTGTTCACCGCATGGTCAACAATTTCTCTTCTACTTGACTTGTCATGGACCTGGTCCCCGCTTTTGTTCTTGTCTCCTCTGGACATGACACATTTCTTGTGCTCATTCTTGTGCATAGGACAGCCTCTAATGAAGTGGTTTGGTTTACCGCATTTGAAACACAAGTCATTTGAGTTTGTAGCCTTGTCAAGATTTCCTTTCTTCATAAATATGAAGTTTCTATGCCTATCCCAGCATATCATGTTTGCAATCATTTCATTTCTAATGTGTTGTGACTTTTCAAAAGATTGTGATTTTTCGGATAAATTGTGAATTTTACAAAGGATTGTCACTTTTCCAAAAGAGTTATGAATTTTTCAAAGGATTGTCAGTATTTCGAAGAGTCGTGACTTTTCAGACAAGGCACGATAAACACATGTTCATACTATCATTTGTTGGCTATAGATAGATTAGAGAGATTTCCTCTCATTTTTCAACCACAAAAATTTTCTAATATTTTGTCTTCTTTTTCTAACACTTTAAAAAAATTCATGTAATTTATTGTCGTTGAGTGGGTTTGATGGTTAGTGGAATTTGAGGTACAACTATTCTGATGAAGTAAATTATTCTATCCTAAGAGAATATATTCAAGAACCTCGAGTACTTGAGGGAAATAACTTTTATTGGTATAATAATCGTTTTTCTTGTTTTGCTTAATATATACAGTGGTGCGTAATGTTTCAATATATGAAGATAACGTGAAGTAGTCTAAATTCATTTATTTTTGTTAACAATTTTTCATGTGATGCATTTATATGCTTATAAAAAAATTATTGAACTTCTCATGAGTTAGAGAATTATCATGAGTTGTTTTATTGATGCTCAAGAAATAAGAATGACTTTATTTACAATGTTATTTATGTGATTGAGATTGTCATGAAATTTGTTTCAAAATAGTTATTACTGTATAAACATTTTCCTTTCATTTTACTTATTTACTTTTCAAAAATTTTTTATGTATTCTAATTGAAGAAAAAATCATATGATTTACGATGACACCGAGTTGAAGGGTGCATTAGTTTAATTTTATTTAATTTCTAAAATTTTTTTATATAAATTTTTTTATTGTATGCAAATCTTTATATATAGATATATATTTGGATAGATATTTGTTTAAATTAAAGTATTATATATGTCATGACAGTATCATCATGTTAACAAGATCTTCTATCTTCAAAATATACTATTTGTAAATGTTTTGATTTCTTCTCTTCTTTTTTATTTTTATTTTTATTTTTAAAAAATCTAATAGCAAATAGAAAAATATGTGAATCATTTAAAATTTATCATTTGCAAAAGTAAATTTATATTAAGTAATATGTAATAAAAATTCAACACACGGGAAGTTTTAAAGTGTAAAATTAGATTACCATATTGCCCTTAAACTAAATTTAAATCTAATTAACTATCTAAATAACAGTAAAATTAATTAGAAGTCCTATTTATTTAAGTAAATGAAGAATTAATAAGAAATTCAACTGTTACACTTTAATTCTTCAGTTATGGCAGTTATTACTAATTATTGCAAATATTATTCACATCCTTTTACATTCTTTAGTTATAACATTATGAATTTCATTAGTTATCAGATTAATTATTTATATCTTTCATTTTTCTTTATATTAAGCTTTTGCCCAATAACTTTTTCACATTCTTATACCATCCCTATATTACATAACACAATGTTGTTATTGACTCTTGAACGAATCATGTCTGGTTAAATAAATTAAAAATTATTTACAAGAATATAGAAGATATCTTTGTTGGGTGTAAGGTAAACATGTGAATATATATATATATATATATAATTTCACAAATTAAATATATTTTTTTATGTTTAATTTTGAGTTTATTAATGAAAAAATATGAAAAGTCAAATAACTATCTTTGATTTATGTACACATTCAATCAAGAAGGCAAATATGAGAACTAACAATAAGAATATCATCTATAATTACCTTATAAAATAAAAATTAATGTACAGAAAAATAGTTCTAAAAAATAAAATGTAGTTTTTTTCTTCACATGTTTTATGACATCCAAAAAATTTAATCAAATACTTTAAATTTTAAATATTTATACTACTATGTGTGAAATACATGTGTGTTGCACGTGTTCAAGAACTAGTAATATAATGTGTTGTCTAGCAATTATAAATATTCTTGGGCAAGTGGCCAAACATGTAACTTCACCATGCTACATACAGTCCTGATGTGGAAGGTTTCTTCCTTTCTTATATAGGCTTAGAGCTCAACTCAATAGGGCTTCAGGGGTCGAAAGCACACTTACTGGCCACTTCTCAACTATTTCGTAACATTTCTACACACCATTGATGTGTATTTCTCAAATTAAAAAGTGATAATTTAGGTATGAAACTCACACTCTCAATAGTTTAGGTATGAAACTAAAAAAAAGTAATAATTTAGGTGCGTTTTTAACACTTTTATCTCTTTACTTTTTCCTAAGAAGCACATTCACTACAAAAAGTACCACCAGATACAAGAGTAATTCATGAATATCAAGGAAGCATAATAACATGTAGTCCAAAAAATGCAAAAAGATGCTGCCTAAGCAGGTGTTAACATATACAACCACAAATGTTCCATATTATTTTTCCATTTGTTTGAACAATAACTAGTCAAACTCATACAATAATCAAAAAGTAAATACCACTAAAACCAACCTATGATGCAATATTACTTTTAAGTCGAATGCTCTGTAGATTTAGCTATAAACGCACTTTGTTATTATAAGATCCATAACAAGCCATTTACTAGCACCAAAATTGGCATTGGATCAACAGCTGAGACAAGTGTCCTGACCACCAACATGCTCCCCCTGCAAAACAGATTCAAGCAAATGTTTGGCTCGTATCAGTAAAATCTAGGATGAGAACAAATAAGAAACAAGAATATATGTCAAAGCATCAAAGAAGACCAAAGGTTGAACCACCTCCAGGATCTATCAGGTTGTTCCCATATTCACCTGTGAATTTTAGTAATCTCAAAACAATTAAGAACTTAATACATTTTTTAAAATAACCGTGGTGTCCAGGCACCTAGCATGGACAAATGGAAAGAAACCACCTAGCACTTTTGCCTAAGTTAAGTTGCTCAGGGACAATAGTTTCGTAAGTTGCATTTTATTTTATTTTTTATAACTTAGAAAACGGACAGGGAAAATCTCAATCCAGAGAACACCACCAAAGCTCACACAACCAGACAGGAAGGAAAGAATGCAGTGACCAGTGGGGAAGTAAGAGGGTGTGGGTGGAGGGCATTAGAAAGCTAGCAGCTGCGCCAAGGCTTGATATTGAGATTTTTTTGGGTGTACCTCTAAACAATATTAAGGAGTTCACTCCTTTCCATTTCCAAGTCTACTCTTGAAAAAAAAGTGACAACAAGAGCTCCCTCGAGGACGGGCGATACAAGAACCAATCATCTCCTAGCTGAAAACTTGTTAAAGAAGAGGCCAACATATGTTAGCTCATGCTTCATGTGCAAATGCTCAGAACACATTTTTTCTTGTTGCACAAGTCATGTTGCAACCCGAATATGGAGGCGGTACTAAACTATGCTGCAGTACAATGTGTGATTCCAATGACAGATGTGCTACACAGTTGAGCCTTAAAAATAAAAAGGGGGTGGGGGAGGAACTAAGGGCATAGGAGTGCTTCCCCAGTTCCCCTCCATATCTCATATGGGTTTACATTGGAAGGAGAGAGATTGGAGAGCTTTAGAGGGGTTAAGAGAATGACTTCATACATTTCCGTAAACTTTAAGTACACCCATGAGGCAGCTGTTGATATTTGATAATGTAAAGACAATATGTAGAGTTAATGTACTGGCAGATCAACACAATCCCCTAACTTCATCCAAGCAAAAACACACCAGAATTTACTAGGCAAGCAAATCCAACAAACTCCTCAACGCTTAGTGACAGTCACCAAAACTATTTTGAATGTATTATGAGTTAATGGTGTAAAATGTGGGCAAATTGATGACAAAAGATGGAAAAAAAACTTCAAAGCAATAAT
Organism: Solanum commersonii; assembly: GCA_029007595.1. NCBI lineage: Eukaryota > Viridiplantae > Streptophyta > Magnoliopsida > Solanales > Solanaceae > Solanum > Solanum commersonii. The sequence continues at coordinate 2,657,542 of JAJTWQ010000034.1, read as the reverse complement.
AATTCTAGCACAAGTCAACAAAAAGCTCTTAAGCATGTAATCTTAATATGAGTTTCTTTAACAACTTCCTCTCTATTGCCATGGTCCTTTTTTCCGTTTCTCTTCAACTATGCCTAAGCACCTTAATATTTGTACCCATACATATCCAAGTAAGAAAGCAAACACAAAAGCAAAGGTGGCATCAACAACATTCACTACCAGCCTGTAGTTAAAAATTCAGGCAGACACCTTTTTCCCTTACTATCAAAATCAATACATCAAACTCTTCTACCCTCCCAAAAATATCAGCCCACAGGCAGATAATAACTCAAATTAAACAAATCACTAGATATAATGATATGCCACAGCTCTCTCCTGACAATGTGAATACATCAGAGCAGATTAAGATACCAGTGAGATCCCATCTAAAAAACCATCACACATAAGTGAAAAATAACAGAGCCAGATCTCTAATTCCTTCATCAAGTATCAAAACTTTCTTAAGCTCTTCTCCAAAAACTTCTCTTTTTCTTTTAATTTGTTCAACTTGAATCAGAAACTAAAATACAAGTGAACAATATAAAAGATATGAAAACAAGCTTTCTCTTTTTTTGAGAAGGGATATGAAACAAACTATTCCTAAAACAACAACCCTCCCTTGAAACATAAGCAGTAGCTTCCAAATAACCAAGACACATAGATAACAATATCAGAAGAAGCTAAGCACCAATTCCATATTATTCATGCCCACTCTATCATCCCATTACCATCAAAAGATGAAACTTTTCCACACCCTAATATTAGCACAACCAGAAACACACTCAAATTACGGACCCTAAAGCTCTCTCACAACAACAATAACACATCAGCTAACAAAACTACCTAGAAGATCCCACCAAACGTAGAAGAAAGTAATTGTACAACAAGAAACCCAGTGTAATCCTGCAGAAATAAACCATACAATTACAACAAATCCAATGTAATCCCACAAAAGGAAACCATTGTACACAAGCAAAATCAACAGCAAATTCCAATCATAAGGATCCTTCATATTCTTCTTATGTCTAAGTATAGAAGTTCTCGTAATCACTACCTACCCAGAAAGTTGACCATGTTTTTCATAAAAAAGAAAGTAACATTAAAACATAATCAAAACATAAAATATATATGATATCCAAAATAACAACAACCCCAGAATAAGCGCAGTAGCATTAACTTCCAGATAAACCAAGAAACATATGATAAAAGATTACATCACCAGAAACAAAATAAACTAAAAGTGGGTTCGATATTATTCATATGATGCCCACCACCACAAAACTATTATCAACCCTAAAAATCCACTCAACTAATTTGTAGATCCCAGTTAGTATAGTGTTTTTGAAGGAAAACATTTATCCAGAAAGATAACCATGAAACATAACAAAACCCTGGCCACACTGATTAGAAATTAATACTTGTTCACAATACATAAGAAATTCAAATAATAAAGAAAATAACATTAACTAACCTGAAAATTAAATCATCTCTCGAACTCATTTAAACTCAAAGGTAGGTGGTATAGGAGCATCAAAGCTCTCTAAAACCTGTGTCTTGCAACCACCGCCTGTCGCTGTCTCCTCCTTCTTTCCACCACCAAAAAGTCCTCCAAACCAGGAAGAAGAGGATGGTGCTGATGATTCTGCCATCATACCATCAATACTTACTGGAGCTTGACCAGGAAGCTGCCCCGTTGGTTGACCAGGCAGCTGCCCAGGTGGATATCCAGGCACTCCAGGGACATTTGGTAGTGGCTCCTCCATGGGTGGGAAGTTCTGGGGAGCACTCATGACTTTATTTAACATAATTCCAGCTCCCTCTATCAACGCAAGTAAAACTCCACCAAACAGTGCTGATCTAGAAGCAGCACCTAGTCCCTGCCGCATCTGTAGAAAGCCACCAGTTGCTGCACCAGCAATAATAGAGTTCCAAGGATCTTCTTTCTGCCGGAGATAAACCATTGTACAATCAAATGAGGAGAAAAGCCCACCCCACACAGCAAAACTACCACCAATACGAGGAGCATTCATGCGCACTGCCTGTGTACCACCAATCAAGCGCTCACCTTTTGGTGAGTTGTATATACCTTTTAAGAAGTGGAAGGCTGAACCTCCAACAGCACCCATACCAAATGCTCCGCCAACATCATCAAGTATACGGTCAGGGCAAGGTTCACGAGAAGTCTCTGGTGTTCCCATTGTTACAGGGGACAAGCACTGACTAGGAAGAAAAAGGTTAAAGGTATGACACCAACAAAGCAGGCCTGCTTTTACTTTCCAAGGAAGTGATTGGTTTGATTTGATAAATTGACCTGCATCAAAACATTATCATCAAACTGCATCATCAATTTGAGCAACACCCTTTTTTCCAGGAGCTGTAAAGTGAAAATCATAACGACTGGAAACAAAAAATCCACCAACATGGACACAAACTTTGCATTCAATAACAATAACATTCTTTTCCTATAGCTCACTGAATCAGAACTCGGCTCAAGTAACAAAGTAAACTCACTTTATATAAAGTGGTTGATAACTATTTTTTCAATCAAGGGAAGAAGGTTAATAACTTCTTCTCGGATACTTATCAACTTGCCATTTCTTCATAAGCATATCTAGATGTTCCCTGCAAACATGTACCGACATGACAGATAATACTTGGACCAGACAACTTAACAAACTTCCACATCACTCTTAGACCAGAAATATTTACAATAGAAAAACACTTCAGTAAACTAAAGAACCCTAGCTATAAACTTAGATATAAATAAATAGGATTCTTGAAAGTTGAAACAAATACCATTTGTTTGATAAAACCTTGACCGTACATCTCAACAACAAAAACCTTTTCTGTTTTTTTCAATAAGAACACCTCCATCCTTCCTCACCAAAAAACAGGAAAGATACTCGCCAAGAGTGTATCCCGGTAGTCAACAAAGTGGGTTCAGACCTATGAGTTCTCAGGTTCAAATCCCAGCGCAAACAAAAAACACTAGGCAATTTCTCCGCTTCGGTAGACAGAGTTATCTGGTAGCGGACGCCACAGTTATAAAAAAAAAAAAAAACAGATACAAACCCAAATAAGCAAGAAAGCAAAACTTCTGCTACCAAAGCTGTGATCTCAATTGATTAATAAATCAACTACACCTCAATCCTAAATTAGTTGGGTCCGCTTTACAAAAACACTGCTACCACTTCACCATAGAGTTAAAACTATTTTAACTGACAACAATTTTCTTCATTATCCAGGACTAAAACCATCTATACTTGGTGAAACTCACATAAAAAAGGTCAATAAAGGTTATGTGAGGTAATAAGGTAGCGGACACCATGATTATAAAAAAATACAAAACTAAATAAGCAAGAAACCACAGCTTCCACCAACAAAAGCTGAAATCTTTAATTGATCAATCTATCAACTACACCTCATTCCCAAATTAGTTGAGTCAGCTATACAAAATACACTGCATCACTTCATCATAGTTAAGACTTATTTTTCTCGGGTTTTTAACTTACCCCAATATTCATCATTATCAGGGACTAAAACAGGTTATACATTGCGAAACTATCATTAAAAAGGTAAAACAAAATTGATGCGAGGTAATAAGGTAGCAGACCCACAATTATTTTTTCAATAAAAAAAGATACAAACCAAAATTAGCAATAACCGACAACTTCCACAACAAAAGCTGAAATCCTTAATTGATCAATCCATCAACTACACCTCAATCCCAAATTAGTTTGCGTCAGCTATACAAAATACTCATGCATCAATTCATCATAGTTACTGGGTTTTAACCAAGGCTTAGCTACCTGGTTCTAAAACAGGATAAAAATCGCGAAACTAGCATAAAAAGGTGGAAAAAATTCAGATCTTAACCGATTAAATTCGTTTTTTTTTCAACAAAACATCAGAGAGCTGAATACTGTAAGCAAAGTTTAACATAAACACCAAGATGAGTTCGAAGAAAGAGATTTTTACCTTGACGGAGAGGCAGTGGCACCGACCGACCGACTCCAGGTGAGAGACGCAGAAAGGGAAAAGAAGCTGGAAAACCTAAGAACTAGTAAAAGAGGGCTCTTTGACCCGAACTTAAATGGGTAATACCCGATAATCATGCGGGTTATAACACAGTGAAGAATTTGTGTTTATTTGGTTTTTTCTTGTTGCTTACTCTATTATTTTAAAAAAAAGTTTTTTTGTTGCCTACTGTATTATTTTTTTAAAAAATGAAGCTCAACACAAAATATTTATCTTTTTCTAAATAAATAAACGTTATGCTGCACAAAACTAATGTTTAATTATTTTTTAATATTTAAGATTTTAAAGTTATTTAGAGTCTGAGTATTAAATATTTCTTTATTTGAAGCGGATATAAGAACTCCTAATTTAAATTTTATATATAATAGAATAAAAGGTTTGTTTGGGTAATAATCCTTTACTCATTTGAATCGTATAAAGTATGACTCAACTCTCTTGGTAAGGTTTGCATACATATTATTCTTTTTAAACTCCAATTTGTTATTGTTATTATAAAGTAATTATGTTCTCTTTTTTATTAGCAGGTTAAAATAGTTGATTGAATAAAAATAGGTGGTGAAATTGATTTTGTAAAAACTGAGCAACATTTTGTGTAATTAAGTCCTTAGTTTGATGTTAAATTTACAACCAAATATTCAACATTAATTAATTGAATTAGACACACTCCCATTGTTCATAACTTAAATGATCTGTCAAATTCACAACCTTTAATTTGTAAACTGAATTTATTTAAAGCAGCCAACATATGTTGTCAATTCTTTAACTAAAGTACCAAGTTTTGTAACAATCTGATCCATAAAAAAGCAAACCTTTTTCTCCAAAAATAAAGTGTTGGGATCAAAAACATTTTTAGCAGAGTGTGATATTTATATTATCCGCTTACGGTCAAAATCAAATGATTTTATTTTTTTCCTCAAAAAGGTACATCTTATAAGTAGCTTCTTTTTTTTAACTTTTCATATAAGACTTTGTTCACATACACCCAGTAACTAACTCTCATGCCGTCCATCACCGTTCATAGACTAATTTGAAGATTAGTTGTGTGTTACTTCTTTGTGTGTCTCGGATAAAGATAGTAAATCAGTTCATGAACTGAAAAATGATAGTAAGTCATACTCATGCCATTACTATGCCATATCCTTACTCATTACACCAAAACATTGGCTCTAACACTAATAGTTGGGCTCAAACAATTCAAAAATATTCGTAGCATAGTGTAATATTGTCTACTTACAGTCAATTCTAGGGGTGCCAATGGTACGGTTCGGTCGGTTATTTTTAAAAAAATTATATCATCCGAATTTTTTTGGGTATTTTATAATATAAGGCAAAATGATCTAGTGGACCCTTATACTTGTATGTGTTTGTATTGTGAACCCTTCTACTTAATCATTTGTCAACTGAACTCTTAAACTCAATCAAAATAAGCATTTTAAACCCCTCCAATCATGTGTGTAGCTCACTCTCCTTTACATAAATGACATGTCATATCCACATCAGATATATTAATGTCATGTCATAATTATTTTTAAAATTATTAATCAAAATTGTTTAATTAAAGGTGAAATAATAAAAATTTAATTATATTCTTTAAAGTAAAAGCCACTACAGTTTCTTCCATTCCCATTGGTTCACGTGAACCAGGTTGTCGCCGTCGTTGCCATTTTTGCCGGCGAAGCCACTCATATTCCTTCCGCCTTCATCATCACCATTTTCCTTTCCTCCTCCAACATCCACAAAATCAACAACCTAAGCTACCACATCAGATCTAGTCGAACACCATCACCATTTCCGCCTTCATCTCCGCCGCACACCATCACCATTTTCGCCGCCATGATTAGATCCTCACACCCTCACCCACCTCGTTCTCATCTCCACTGACCAGCCGCACTCTCTCTCTCCCTACACTGCGTATCAGTGGTGCCCGACGAGCACCACCAGCGCCACTCTCTCCCTCCGTTAGTGATTAGTGGACTCAAGGAGGTGCCAAAGCTCATCTAAATAGATGAAAATAGATTGTGAAAAAGAAAGAAAAAGGGATTGGACAGGGGATGGATATGGCTGAAAAGGAGATTTTTTTTCTCTGCATAAAATCACCAAACATTACCAAATTCTTCAATATTTACATTAACAATTCAAATCATTCATAATCAAAATCTAAGATTCATCAATCGGATTCTCTTTCGATTCATCAAAATTAGGGTCATTTGCATCAACAACAACAACCTCAGCTTCTTCTTTCTTAGAAGAATAACTTTTGTCGCCGGCCCAAGTAAACTTTCCACCATGGCCACCTTTCTTCAGAGATCCACTTATTTCGGGGGCCGATCGCCGGTCCTTCCTCACATCTTGGCTTGATTTGGGGATAATTTTGGAACTTTTTGATGTATTCTTCATAGTGACTTTTTTTCAGTGGGTCATATGGTGAAGAAGAAAGGTTTCAATTTTCTTTTTATGTTTATTATTTTACTCTTTTAATTTAAATATTTTTAAAAATTTAAATATGATGTTCACTTGCCTTAATAGGCGTGTGGTCTCACTCTCTTGCCAACTCAACCATATTAATGTCACAGAAGCATGGTCAATGGTCAGAGGGGTTTGATATATTGTGTTTTATTAAGTATAAGGGTTCAGATGACAAAAGGTTAAGTAGAAGGATTCACAATACAAACGGGTACAAGTATAGGTATCCACCAGACCATTTTGCCTGTGTTTTATTAAGTATAAGGGTTCAGATGACAAAGGGTTAAGTAGAAGGGTTCACAATACAAACGGGTACAAGTATAGGTATCCACCAGACCATTTTGCCTATAATATATAATTAGTTTTTTTAAAAAAAAATAATCTCAATCATATCGATTTCTCTTCGATATTTGTACGGTTCGATTAATTTTTGGGTCTTTTTATTTTTAAAATATCACCTCAAAATATACTACTATTAAAATATTTCTTTCACAAATATGTTCTTGAAGAAGCACTTTAATGCTTCACCAAGAAGACAAGAATGTAAAACCTTGTTGTCGTATTGTTTGATCTTAAACATTTAATAGAAGTGTTTGCATAGGTTTTGTTGTATTGTTTGATAGAAAATCTATTACAATATCATTTAATTTTAAACCTAATAAGTAAAGGCTAATTAAAGAGCAAAGACTCAAAGTAGTCTAGTCAACAAAGGCCTAGGACCTAGGTTATATTTATATTTGAAAAATGTTATAAAATATATTTATATATTGAATTTAACATATTCTTAATATATAAAATATATTTACATACATGTAAGGTTATTCGATTCGGTTCGATAATTTTTTGATTTTTTTCATAAATTAAAAAGACCACATCAATTGTTTGAGGCGGTTATACACTTAAATAAAGTCTATGGTTTTATTGTAACAATAACATAAATCGATTCGGTTCGGTTAAATTCGATCGGTTTTTATATTCTTTTGAAATCCCTAGTCAAAACCAACATAAAATTCCAAATTATATATAGTCTATATATTTATTTTGTGAGCAACAAGGATGTAGTAGTTTACCCAAAGTTATTGTACTTCTGAGCAGAAAAACATGGACAAGAGAGTTTCTTACAAAGCTCATTGTTTGGTTTTGTCATCTCAATAAGTAGGGTTACATCAATCTAGTGCGTCAATTCTCCAAATGCTTAGGTTATTTGGTGGAGTGTATAAGTATAGTACTAAATAACGTGTGTTAGTAATATTGAGATTATTTCTTATCCCACTATTTGGTTTGGTGTTCTAAGAGTAGTTTGTCTTTAACCATTATCCATGTATTAGTAGCACTCATATTGCTACTATCATAGTTTGTTATGTATTATTTATACACCATATTGTTAGGGTTTTGCCCTAATTTTCTTACCATATTTGAGTTTTACTTTTTTCATAAAGAAAAGTCAAAGTATTACCATAATTCCTTTTACTTTTCTTGAAAGAAAAATATAATTCCTTTCCATATTTTGTTATTCTTTCTTTAGGGAAAAAGTTTGGAGATCTATAAATTGAAGATCATATTCTCACACAATAGAATCTACAATGTAATCGTTTAGACTTTTGTTTATGGGGAGATTTTCTCTCTACAAATTTTATGCTTACAATTAGTTTTTTAAATTATGTAGGAAATTGGTCATATCATATAATAATATATATATTTTTTTAGTATAATTTTATGTGTCATCTAATTTATCGGCATATGATTTGCAATTGTAAGCATCCGCATAATGTCATAATTACTTCCAAACCCAACAAGATAAAAAATCCTCTTTATCTTCCCCACATGTAACAGGACAAAAAATCTTCATTATCGATTGATTGCAAATTGATATGAACCGCTTTGAACATGTCTTCAACCTCATTGAACCATTGGATCTAGTCGAATGAAGTAGGGTGTTATGCGGAAGCTTACAATTGCAAATCGTATGATGACAAATTAAACGACACATAAAACTATACTAAAAGAAACATATATTATTATATGGTTTGGCGAATTGACCCACATAATTTAAAACTAATATTAAACATAGAAACTGTAGAGAGAAAAATCTCCCTATAAACAAAACTCTTAAACAACTATTTATTGTTGATAATCTTGTATGGGAAGAGGAGCCTTTAATTTATAGAGTTCCAATTTTTTCTTCCAAGGAAGGAATAACACAAATATGGAAGAAAATTATATTTTCCTTTCAAGAAAAGTTAAAGCATTTATGGTAATACTTTGACTTTCCTTTGAGTGAAAAATAGAAAGAAAATCATGAAAAAACCCTAAATTCAAATATTGAATACATAGATTGAAAATCCTACCAAATGAAGGATTAAATAATATCACAACTAATACATAAATTTATTTTCTCTAATATATCATACAATCAACCCTTTAGAAACATAATAAATCAAAGTTACTTTAGTCATAACTCCTTATATTATCAAAACAATGGAGAATCATATGGTTCCATTGTAATTGACACCATTTTAGATGAGTATAGTGATGGAGGGGTTGTAAAATCAGAGAGCACTAATGTTTCTAAGAGATAAGGATTAGATGGTACTGTTATTTTACTCAATATTGCTCTGTTTATATTACTATATCCATTTTAATTTATTTGTCTTACTTTCTCCTTTAGTTCGTTTCAAAAAAAAAAAATCTCTTTTCTTTTTTGACAACTCTTTAATTCTTACTTTCCAGGCAGGGGTGGGCATTCGGTATTCAGTTCGGTATTTCTAAAGCTCGAGATTTATAATTCGATAATCGATAAATCAAAATTCAGTTCGAACAAATATTCGGTAATACCATTATCATGACCCGGGGTACCCCCTAGATGTAACAAGGCATACAAGACCCTGAGAGGCCTCATACAAGCCCGTTAGCATATCACAACATAAAGTAATAGAAATGAGTAGAAATTAAAACAGTTTCCATAAACTCAAAGTCTTTTATAAAACGAAGCGGAAGTCTATTACACTTATCTCAAACCATCTAAAACATGAATTTGGGACATAGCCCATACAATAGTTCTAAACATAAAATGAAAGATAAAGGAACATGCTGGTCAAATTCACAAATGCTATGAGGACTCGCCAAAACCTCAATCATTGCTTCCACTAAGATCCTAGCCACGAGGGTGAAAGTCAATATCATCATAACCTACATTTGATAAGAATATAGGCAAGAGTATGTATTAGTACAAAATGTACTAAATATGATAGCTACATAAATCATCAACATATGCATTAGTCAACATAAGACATATACCGTAATCATAAGAGATAACAACATAAGTCATAAGCATGGTTAATACACTTACATCATCATGGCATAAAAGAATACTTCATAAGCAAACCTCAAAGCATACAAAGCCAAGTCATGGTTAATCTTTCATTAATCTTACTCATCAAAGTAGACCACCTAGGATCATCCTTCAAGCTCGTCACCTTTTATTCCCATCGTTATCTTATCATGCATAGAAAGGGGTAAACACTCCTAGTCACACATATTAAGGAAAACAACTCTAGCAATAATCCAAGCTAATCATGCATTATATAATGACCATACCGAGTTCTAAAAAGCCGTTCTCAAAATATCATCATCTTTCACCCTCATTTAGTGCTAACCCAACCTAAGATCAATCTTAGAAAAGTAACTAACTCTTTGGAGTTGGTCAACACTTGAATTCATTTCTCTCACCTTATCTAGGTGGTACAAAGAGGCATAACAAAAATGCAACCTACCCATCCCAAGGATGACATCAACAAGCACATCAAATATCAAGGCCACAAATAGCATCACAAAAGATAAGATAGTACCGGAACCTAAGAAAGCATTAACATCACATAAAAAGGCTCTAAACATACCGGGATCCACATTTGGAGCACACTCATGGTCACCTCTAGCTTGGAGAGCACAAAATCGGTTTGCTTAGGAGCATTGGAACCCGAACCTCTAGGAGGAACTTGCTTGCCCTATATTCCTCTAGCCTTTGCCTTTGGACAATTTCTCATTTTTTGACCACTTTCACCACAACTAAAGCAACCCTCTATGTCGGCTAAACATTTACCCTCATAGATCTTTCCACACGTAGCACAAGTAGGCCATAGGGATTCACTACTAATTCCTTGCGGTTTAGAGTTAGACACCCTATCTTCATTATACTTAGGAGCATTGGAAGAACCTTTCCCGGAAAACCTTTGTCGATTTCTAGAACGACCATGTCCATCAGACCTATCATAGGAGGGATTATCATCATCTATTATAGACTCTTTTTTTTCTCCCTAGATCTCCCTTTTAGCTTCTCCTCTTCAATTATTGGCAATGAGTCATAAGACGAGTAATATCCATGTCATTAATGAGGATAGTCGTACGACACTCTTTCACTACTAGATCAGACACACCCAACATAAACTTACTCATTCCCGACCTAGGGTCGGCCACTAGAGATGGAGCATACTTAGACAATTGAAAAACTTAAGAGCATATTTCTTCACACTCATATTTCCTTGACGAAGGTTAAGAAACTCATGAAACTTTGCTTACCTCATCTCAAGGGGAAATAACATATCAAGAAATGATGATTTAAACACTTCCCACTATACAGGACCCGCTTCTACCGGCCTTGCCTCTTTTTATTGATTGTACCATACTTGGGCAACACCTTTCAATTGATAAGCGGCAAATTCCGCCTTCTCTACCGAAGTCACTCCCATAATAGCTGACACCTTATAAACCTCATCCATGAACTCTTGAGGATCCTTCTCAATCTTTGAACCATATAATTCTGGAGGGTTCATTCTAGTAAAGTCCCTCACTCTTGATGCCGTCATATTCACATTAAGGTTCACGGTGGCTACCACCTCTTTATTAACTTGTGTCGGCATGGCTTGAACCAACATTTTAAAAGCCGATCTAACCTCCGCATTAGTCACATTCTAAGTCATAGGGTCAACCAGAGCTTGTGGAGAAGCTTCTTGATCCACATTGCCTTCCTCATTCCTTCTAGCATTAGCCCTTGTAGTAGTCATATGCTGAAGACCATCGGGTAAGGATTAGGAGAAAGACCTTATAGAGTTAAAATCTATGGCACGACTTAGAGTAATGAAAAAGTAAAGTTTCCTAAGCATCTTGTAGCCTCTCATTCATAAATGTAGCGCGCTTCACACTTATAAACAAGACTCTACTAGATGTGGTTTTGAGACATCCTAGAATCATTCTAAACATTGTGCTCTAATATCAAATTTGTCATGACCCAGGGGTACCCCTAGATGTAAAAAGGCGTACAAGACCCCGAAAGGCCTCATACAATCCCCTTAGTATATCACAACAAAAAGTAATAGAAATGAGCGGAAATTAAAACATTTTCCATAAACTCAAAGTCTTTAATAAAATGAAGCAAAAGTCTATTACACTTGTCTCAAACCATCTAAAACATGAATATCTTTGGGACGCATCCCATACAATAGTTCTAAATATAAAATAAAAGATAAAGGAACATGCTGGTCAAATCCTCAAATGCTATGAGGACTCGCCAAAACCTCAATCCTTGGTTCTAATAAGATCCTAGCCACAGGGATGAATGTCAATATCGCCGGACCTTACATTTGATAAGAATGTAAGAAAGAGTATGCATTAGTACAAAATGTACTAAATATGTAGCTAGCATAAATCATCAACATAGGCATTAGTCAACATAAGACATATACCATAATCATAAAAGATAACAACATAAGTCATAAGCATGGTTAATACACTTAAATCATCATGACATAAAAGAATACTTCATAAACAAACTTCAAAGCATACAAAGCCAAGTCATGGTTAATCCTTCATTAATCTTACTCATCAAAGTAGACCACCTTGGTTCATTCTTCAAGCTTATCACCTTTTATTCCCATCTTTAGATTATCATTCATAGACAAAGGTAAACACTCCTAGTCACACATATCAAGGAAAGAAACTCTAGAAACAATACAAGCTAATCCTGCATTATACAAGCAAATCTCATAATAAAACATACTTACAATACTTCCTTGAAGTAACCATGATTCATCATAAACATGCTACGTTGATTAGGGATTTGTCCCTTCCTAGCTATTTTCATCATTCATGGAAGAGTACCTCTTTAGTACTCCAATACAATTCATTACACATGAATGGTTACAATTTACCAATTCAAGGCTACCAAGGAAAACCACCACATCATGCTAGACCAAGCTATCATGGAAGGAATACTCTCATGCAAGTCCAAGATATACAAGGAAGGGTACTATTTCTCAATCCAAGCTACTAATGACATGGTTTGGGCTAACAAGTCATGCTATCATGAAAGCATCCTATTATGCTAGTTCAAGCTAACTTTTGAAAGGGTACGATTGCTCAATCCAAGGCTATCCATGAGATCTTCTACACAAGCTACCATGCATGGTCTTGTCTTACCAAGTCAAGTTATTCATGAAGGGATCTTATGTCACAACTTCAAGTTATCCTAGTCTAATATGCTTGATTCATTTTAGGTGAGAAAACCTTTCAACGTAGAATCATTTTATGTGAGAAAACCTTTCACATTATACATTCATGCATTCTTGGTATATATTATGTGGGTAAAGGCTTTCCACAACAATTCTATTTGCAATGCAACATTCAAGGTATAAACTTTACTCACAAAGCCTCAACAATCATTGTTCATCATGCAAGCTTTACTCTAAAAGCCCTAATAATCATAAGTCATCATTCATGCTTTACTTTCAAAGCATTACATCTCATAAACATCATATATGCCTAGCTCTTAAGACAAGTTTAATCATAATCTCTCATATATGCTTTACTCTTAAGCAATTATAGTCATAATTCATCATATAGGCCCAACCTCAATCAAATCATAAATCATCATGTATACCTTAATCTAATTCAATTTATGTCTATATGCTTAACTCTCAAGCAATATACTATACATATCATCAATCTTAGAAGATTACATCTAAATCCTCAATTTCTCCTTTCATGGCATAAAACTCATTTACATTAATTCATCTTTCTAGACATGGGTTAGGCATGGGTAGATGTAATTTCATCCTAAAAACATGATTTACTAACAATTCAATCATAAACAATCATTATCCACTCAATTGGATCAATATTCATCATAACCCACAACATTTGAAAAAACTCTAACTAGAATTGGGGATTTCATCTTCACAATTGGGGAAAACTAGAGAACTCCATAGATGAAAGAAGTCCATGGATGAAGAGCTATCATACCTTGATCACAAAGCCCACAAAAGCTTGAGGATTGGAGGCTTGACCTTAATCCTAGCTTCATACTCTTTCTTCTTCTTCAAGTTCTAGAGAGAGAAATATTTGAGAGGATGAACTTTGGGATTCTTTTGGGGGGTTTGAAATAATGACTTAATTGGTGAGTTTAAAGGGTTAAAATAACTTATATAGATGTACTAAGTCTAGGCAAAACTACCTCATTTTATTCTAACTTAAATAGGAATTACCCAAAATAGCCTTCACTAGGTAGCCTGCTCCCAAGTCTCACGGCCCTTCAAGGTGACTGTGGTCCCTTGACCAGTGGCTAGGCCACCTTGTCTTGGCCTCCATGAGTTGAAGGAATCACCACGAGCCTTCCCACGAGTCGTGGTCTTCACCATTGGCCATGAAGTGGCTCGTAAAGGTGAGCCCAACTTGAGGCAGCCTTGGTGAGCTATTGCCTCACCACCACGGGTGGCACCACAGGGCGTGGTGGCCACCACGAGCCATCAAGGCAGTCGTGGTGATGGGCAGTGCTTTGGCAAGCCTTGGGCAACCTTGGCCCTTGCCTTTTTCCCTTGGCTCTTGCCCTTTGTCTTGGCTTGTCACCCTTATGGTTAGCCCTAGTTGGCCTACTAAACTATGGGGTGTTACAACCATACTGAAGATAGAATCGAATATATGATGAATTTAATACTTTTAAAAAATTAAATTTAATCGGTAGGTGAATTTTTTATTGGTAAATATGCATAATAAAGAAAATCTAAAGCTAAAAATGTGATACAAAAGTAATGTTTAATATAGAGAATTACTGAGAGTAGTTAAAAATTTAAAATAATTAAACTTTTATACTTTGAATCCATTAAAAGCAGTGAAACAGAACTAGGAACTGCTTAAACATGATTTTGCTTAAAGTTAAAACAATCTAGTTACCACATCAACAAGATAGTGACAAATCTAAGTGTTTCTTTTTTGCATTGTACATGTTCTCCTTCCCCCTATTTTTTATTCCATTTCTCAGAAAATCAAACTTGTTGTTCATCAAAATTTAGTCATAACAATAAAGAGAACCTGAAAATATATATGTAAAAAAGACAAACTTTTTATAAGTCCCAACTATATATGCTACATTATCAATCTCATTAAGCAAATTTCAAATCATGTTATTAGATCAAAAAGAAAATATTTTATACCTCTTTTAAGACATGAGTAAATGAGTAATTATCTCGTTTAACTATTTCTTATTACAATGTTACAACTTTGATCAAAGAGGGGTGACACAGTTTTTGCAAAAACTATCTAGTAGTCAATCATTTCGCATATTATTGAGATTTTTACCTTTAACACTTGAGAAGAGAAAACTCCTACTAAAGTTTAGTAATTTTATATGGTATCCTAAATCACCTTGACAGTAAGTCAAATTGTTAACAAAAGATAAATTATAGGATATAAATAAGTTTGAAAGTACCTTAGTCAATGCGATTAGAAATCAAGAAAGATGAGATCTCATGAGTTATCTGTCATATCTGAAAATAATATAAGGTATCATACAATTGAAGCAAGTAAAAGAAAATTAAATAGAAGCATAACACAAAAACATACCAAGTTCAAGTCACATAAGATCATCAAAATCTTCTTCAACGTTAACGGGAAGAGGCTCACTTCGATACCAATCTTGAAGACACACAAGAGCTTGCACCAATTTCAGAGTCAAGCTCCTAAATGAATCGATAATACGATTTTCAATACTAAATGCACATTCTAATGCCACACTAGAAATCAGTATTGCCAACATATCACGAGTCATCTCGGCAAGAACTTCATATCTAGAAGCTACATTTAACAAAATATTAAAATATCATCATTAGGCCCTTGTTCTTTAACTAAAATACTTTTCTAAGTTTATCTTACCATCCAAACCCATAGCATCTTGTTTTTTTTTCTTTTCATTTCAATTCTATTTCTCACTTTTGATGATTTAGTGCTAGATAAATCAGATGTCTCACTCGATGAATTGGATAGAGAAGATCTATGTCGAGATGTGTTAGAGAATTTTGTTACATACTCTGCAAATAAAGATTTCATGTAAGTCTCCAATTCATCTTTTAGTTTACTCCCTTTTTCCTCTCCATACATATCCTCAAGTGTGTCTCCTGCATATGCTAGATTATTACAAGGATCTAAAATTGAGGCTATAAAAAATAGCTTATTCATTTTTTCAAGAATACCCCAATACTTAACAAATTTTTCCTTCATCTTTTCTACAATTTTTGCTAAAGTAGGATCATCATTTTCCATACATTTCTTTAAATGATTATAAAGCTCAACTATATCTTCAAAGTGAACATTCGAAGTGACATAGAGTGAACCAGAAACTTTCGACAGTTAGATCATAAAATATTTTAAGAAATATGACCATGTTTCTCACATTTTGCCAATCATCACTTTCAAGTCCACCTGCAACACTTCTATCAGCTTCACAAACATTAGTAGCAAGATAAGTTGACAATCCACTATCATCAAGATCATACCTATCAAATACAATCTCAAAATGTTGTGCAGTATCCAACATCAAGTAGGTAGAATTCCACCTAGTAGGAACATCCAAACATAATAACTTCTTACATTCTATGTTTGTGAGTTCAAAACATTCCTGAAATTTTCTAATCCTTGTAGGAGATAGTCTGATATACAGAGACTGGAAGGGGGATCAGGTCGGCTCGCGACCGGTTCGAGAATCGGCTCGCCGGACCCAGTCCCGTAAGTTTTTGGGGGTTTGGGGGGATTCGCGATAGGGGACCGGTCAGGGGCCGGTTCACCCTTTGGGCCCGATTGACCCGGCTCGGATGAATCGGCCGGTTCGCGGGATCCCCTATATATATTTTTTTTTATTTTTTTAAAAAAAAATTATATCCGTTGGGCAATGGCTAGTGCCCCCCCCCCCCCCAATGGATTTATTACTAGTTTTTTCCCTTCCCCAACACCCCCTACCACCCCTACTTTTAATACTTTACTTTAAACCCTCAAGTTATCATAAATATACTTTAACCCACTTTTAATACTATAAATACCCCTCTATCCCGTATTATTTCTTACAAAATCATATATTCTCTCATCTATTTTTTATATCTCTCAAGTCTCAATCTTTTATTCCATTTAAGTCTCATATTATATCATAATACATATATTTTCAATTCTAAGTTTTTATATTATATATCATAATATATATAATTCTCATATTTGCTATAAAAAATTGGAGTTCCAAATTACAAGTTACAACAAACTACAAGCTTCAAGAATCGGTTATAACGTTTGCTATTAACGCAGACGTTTGGTACATTCGTTTCATAATATTTATATTTTATTTTTCGTCATTAATTTTTGTGTTATTATTATTTTTATATTATATTTTACATATAATTAAATATGAGTTCTAACAAAAAAAAATACCGGTAAAGGAAAAGAGAAAGAACCAAGTGACATTAGTAGATTATTTAATTTTAATAAAAAAAGTAGTAAGGAAAAAAATAAGAGTAAATCTGGTGATACTTCTAGAGTTAGATTTAATACAAATGATTCTACTTATGTTGATGATACTTCTTATGATATTGATTCAAATGCTCAACTCGATCGTAAACTTTTACAATAAATTTATGGTGATATTAATCCTTATCTTGATGAAAATTCAGGTGAAGAAGTAGAAGTTGGTTCGGGAGAAGATGAATTAGAAGATACACCTACTAGTCCGGTGACAAATGTTCCAAATGAAACTACAAATTCAACGGAGCAAAATTCTGAACGCCCACCCCTTATACCTCCTATGAGGGAGAAGGTGATGTATCAACGCCCTAAAACTTCTGTTGTGTGGCAATTTATGACTTTAGATAAGGAAAATTCTATTGCTATTTGTAATAAATGTAAGCAACCTTTTAAACATAAACAAGGTGGAGGTCAAGGTGGGACGGGGGGCTTAAATAGACATTTGTTATCTTGTGTGCCGATTTAATATAAAGAAGCTAAATCATTAGCCGATAGAAAAAAAGGAATTCAAGTTAATGATTTTGATATTAATGTTAATGAATCGGTAAAGGCTTCTAACATGGTTCAAGGAACATTAGATCCTTCTAACCCCGGTGGTCCACTAACACAACGTAAATATAATAAGGAAAGAGATCGCAAAAATTTAGCTAAAATGGTTTCTGTTTGTGGTTTACCATATAGTTTTCATTCACATCCCGGTTTTATTGAATATATTCAACAAACTTATAATCCTAATTATAGAGGTTTTTCAAGAAATAATGTTAAATCTGATGTTTTTATATATCAAGGTAAACATTGTCAATATCTTCGTTATTTATTTAGCATATTAGATTGTAGAGTGTCTATAACTTCGGACATGGGTTGTAGTGTTAATAAACGTGATTATTTAACTATTATAGTACATTGGATTGATCATAACTGGAATTTGCAAAAAAGAATCTTAAGTTATAAAGAATGTATAGAGAAAAAAACCGGTGCATATTTAGCTTCAAATATTTTGAGTGTTATAGATTATTACATGCTTATAGATAAAGTAATGTCTGTCGCATTAGATAATGCATTTAATAATGTAAACGTTGCTAGTATGTTAAAAATTAGATTATGTCCAATTGATGTTAATTCTTTTCATGTTAGATGTGTTGCACATGTATTAAATTTAGTTGTACAAGATGGTATTTCACTATTTGAATGTGGTTGTCTGAAAATTGAATATGTTGTTGCCTGAATTTTTTATGCTAATAGAGCTACTAGAATTAGGGAATTTAATGAGCGTTGTGTACTATGTGATTTGCCACCAAAAAAATTCCAAGACATATTAAAACAAGGTGGAATTCTTTTTACGAAATGTTTTCAGTTGCTTACGAATATAGAGGACCCATACAAATGGTGTTTAATGCTCATAATGCTGACCCATTAGACAGAATTTGTGAAGAAGATTGGAAAGAAACTAATGAATTATTAGAATTTTTAAGACTTTTTTATGATGCTACAACCATGTTTTCTGGAATTTATTATCCTATTCTTTCATCAGTATTAATAAATATTTGTGCTATTTCAATTCAATTTTCTAAATACAAAAAAATTGAAAAATTTAGATTTGCAATTGAAGGTATGATTGAAAAAATTTTAAAATATTTTTTTCCTATTCCTCAATTTTTTTAACTGCTACTTTGCTTCATCCTGACTATAAATTACAATGTGTGCAGGGACGTGTTGACACTTTTTATGATACCTTAGAAATTTTTACCGAAAATAAATCCAACTTGTGAAATGTGTAAGTATAACATAAAAGTAGAAGCAAAAATTTTGTATGAAAAATATAGAACTACAGGAAATACTCAAGAAGTTGGTCAAACTTCTAATCCTCAGAGTAAAGCTCGAATTTCAAGTTATATGCGAGATTTTCTTGGTCTTAATTCTACTAACCGTGATGATTTTGAAGAATATCTTAATCAATCTTTTTTATATAACTATTGTCTTGCATTTTAATTTTAATATATTCAATTATTCATACATATTTACATATATACTAAACTAACTTTAAAATACTTAATTTAAAAATCAAAATTTCAAGTTTAAATTACTTTAAAATATTTAAAATACAAATTTGAACTTCTCAAATTTGAAATTTGAAATTTGAAAATTGAAATTTGAAATTTGAAAGTTGAATTTGAAATTTGAAATTTGAAGTTTAAAGTTTGAAATTGAAATTTGAAGTTTGAAATTGAAATTTGAATTTTGAATTTTGAATTTTGAATTTTGAAACTTAAGCATTATTTATTAGCTAAAAATGTTATTGAAAAAAAATCTAATTTTTGACTCATTAGAAATGTTCTTTTTAGTTTCTACTCTCTCTGTCTTATGTTAGTCTCCACTTTTTCCTTTATAATATTCCTTAAGATATTATAAATAAGAAGGATAGTTTTACTAATTTACCATTTTTATTTATTTATTTTTTAACCCTTTACCAACTTACGTGACTTTCAAAATGGATTAATTTTAAAGGTAAAATAGAAAAAATATAGTTTATTATATCTTGATTTATGAATTAATAAGTAATTTCGGACAATATTTATAATAATATGAACAATTAATCTGAAACGGAGAAAATATACTAAATATATATATTTTTTCATCGAAAATAATAAAAAGATTGGTAAGTAAAATATATTTATAAGAGATATTTGAAGGGTCATATTCAATCTTTTCGTCTTGGTTGTTCTATTCAATCAATTGGAATTTATAGTTGAGAAGTCAATTACGAAGCCTCTTATATGACTTTCTAATCGAGGAAATATAGTTTAAGCAATCAAAGCATATTTTTTTAAGTATACTTGAGTCTCTTCAATCAAAAGTAGTTATCTAGTGGATCACAATTACTGGTTGATTGGCATATGTGAAATTTTATTCTATAATTAAGATTCCCATTTGTCCAATACCAATAAAATTAATTAAAATATAAAATTAATTAGTATGTCATAATCTAGTTGTACTTATTTAATGATCCGAATTATTTTCGTCCACCAAACCGAGTACATATCCATTTGTGAGGTCAAATGAATTTTGGCTGTCCTATACTTCGTTAAAAAATATATATTATTAGGATTGGTATGAGAAATTATAGAAGTTATTAATTGTGTGAATAGTATTAAAGTTATTAATTAATTGTGTCTTAATGTTTAATTTAAATGGATTTTTTAAATTAATTGTGTAAAGATATCTAAAATCATATTTACTTGCACTTAATAATTAATAAATATATATTTATTACAATAGTAATTTAAGCTTTAATCGTTAAATGTATTTATTTTTATTTCGTGATATTAATAAATTTGAATGATTAAGACTTAGCAAAATATTATAATGTTATTAAGATGTTATTCATTCAAGATAAATAAGTATATAAAATATAAAAAATCCCCTGTCCCGTCCCCCCAAAACCCGTCCCATCCCGTATATATAGTGGGACGAGATGAGACTTATTTTTGTCCCCCCAATCCCGGTCCCGGCCAAATCCCCCCAGTCGCGTCCCGTCCCCCAGTCCCTGTCCCCGTCCCCTTGCCAGCCTTAGCCAATATTAAGCTAAAAAAGGTTATAAAAAAAAAGGTTCTACTTGGATTGAACCGTGGTCATTTGGGTGGATTTGTTAAGTCATACCACTAGTACAAGCACCATTTCATACTTTTTGTGGAGGCACTATTTAAAATATTTAGTTTTTGTCAGTTTCTCAAGATATATATACATATATATACATGATTTTTTCGGAAGTTAACGGGTGCACGTGCACCCGTACAATAGCATGTGGGTCCGCCTTGTAAGAATTATTATTTATTTACTATTAATTATTTCTTACTTATGGCCCAAGTTTAGTTGGAATCAAAGTAATACCATAAATAATATTTAATAAGGAATATATCTCGTCCGTACATTGGTTACTTGATGGACGTACCAGATTAAGTCATAACCTCCATAAATTGGTCCTCCCTCCACCCATTAGGGTTACCACATATTCTCTACATTAATTCCATCGCTAACGGTTGTGGTAATATAAAGTTAGGGCAAGGAGGTAGAAACCAATTTACGACTAACGCTTCCGCTTCTTTTGTAATGATGTCTTCCGCATCAGGTATGTGCCTCTAACATTCTCTATGAAAGATTATCATGTTCAAGATCCTGAAAGTATTTAATCTAACATGTGGCATCAGAGCCTGCATTGTTTGAACTGATAATCTTCGTATATCTTGCATCTTTATGAATAATATTTACATGATATGTATATGTGAAATTATATTTATGGTTCATAGTTTGGGATTAAAAATAAAAAATAAAAATTGTGCGATATGTGAAGATGGTTATGAACAATTTTGTTTTATTGCACAAGTTATTGACTTTATTATTAAAATAATACTGTTATTCTTTTTTAGTTTATGTGGTAATGAATCAATTGTGCAACAAATTAAAGTGGTCATTATACTAAGTAATAATTTATGTGTGTACTTAGTGCAATATAGTTTGTTAGTCACCAAAGTGGCCTACAAAAATTAATGTTTACATATATAATATTTATGATCACTTGGAATATGTGGATTAGTACAATTCATTATTTATTGGCATATTCAGTATTCCAAGAGAGACTGATCTGATTTTTCAACCTGATGCATGTATTATATTTTTATAGTTTGTTAGTCACCAAAGTGGCCTACAAAAATTAATGTTTACATATATAATATTTATGATCACTTGGCATATGTGGATTAGTACAATTCATTATTTATTGGCATATTCAGTATTCCAAGAGAGACTGATCTGATTTTTCAACCTGATGCATGTATTATATTTTTATAGTTTGTTAGTCACCAAAGTGGTCAAACTAAAATGTATAAAATTATTCACATGCACAAAATTTCATGATATTATGTGTGCTTTGTATTTATATAGTTTGTTAGCCACCAAAGTGGCCAAACTAAAGAAATTAATGTCTACACGTATCATGTTTATGATCACTTGATGCATGTATTATGTTTCTATAGTTTGTTAGTCACCAAAGTGGCCAAACTAGAGAAATTAACGTCTACACATACCATGTTTATGATCACTTGATGCATGTATTATGTTTCTATAGTTTGTTAGTCACCAAAGTGGCCAAACTAAAATGTTTAAAATTATTCACATGCACAAAATTTTATGAGATTATATATGCATTTGTATTCATATAGCTTGTAAGTCACCAAAGTGGCTAAACTAGTATGGTTAAGAAAAATATGCATTCATAAAACTGTCAATTATCTATGAAGGTTAATTAAATGCCTATATATTGAAAAATAAATAGATAAATTGACTTTCACTATTGCTAGAACTTAATAATTTACCTAAAGGTGAATCAATCATTCTATGAATAGTGAAAATTATGAGGTAAATTAATCTTTCTAGTCAAACATATATTGTATATCCAAAGATGTCGTATATGTTTGATTAAAAATATTTAATTACCTATTAAAGATAAAATTGGCATTTAAATTATGATAATGTGTCGTAATATCTACCCAAAGGAGAATTACGATATATTTTTATCGCTTTACTAAATTCACATTATTTTTTGATTTGTGAGCATGTATATCTATTTTGCAGTTATTCCTCTTTATTTGCATGCTTCATCTGTTACTGTGTTCAATGGATTGAACTTCTCTGAATGACATGAACAAGTACAGTTCCACTTAGGTGTAATGGATCTTGACTTGGCTCTGCTGAATGACAAACCTACTGCCATTACTGATAAGAGCAGTGAGGATGAGAAGTCTTTTCATAAATCATGGGAACGCTCTAACAGATTAAGACTTATGTTCATACGAATAACTGTTGCTAACAACATTAAGAGTACTATTCCACAAACAGAAAGTGCCAGCGAATACCTGAAGTCTGTGGAAGAATGTTTTTGTTCTACTAATAAGTCTCTCCCTGGTACACTAATGGCTGAACTCACGACCATGAAGTTTGATGGGTCGCGTAGTATGCAAAATCATATCATCGAGATGACTAACATTGCAGCAAGACTTAAGACCTTGGGGATGAAAGTGAATGCCACCTTCTTAGTTCAGTTTATTCTGAACTCATTACCTCTTGAGTATGGACCATTCCAAATTAACTATAACACTATTAAGGAAAAGTGGGATGTTAGTGAATTGTCCAGTATGCTTACTCAAGAGGAGTCAAGACTTAAGAAACAAGGAGATCATTCCATTAACCTCATAGGTCAAGGAGCTGGTAAAGGACTTAAAGTGAAGGCCAACAAGTTTAAGAAAAAGAAAGCACCTGCTAAAGTTCCACAGGATGCTCATAAGGAACTCAAGGCTGATGTGTGTCGTTTCTGTAAAAAGGAAGGACACTATCAGAAAGATTGTCTGAAACGTAAAACTTGGTTTGGAAAGAAAGGTACATTTAGTGCTTTTGTATGTTTCGAATCAAATTTAGTAGAAGTTCCTAATAATACTTGGTGGCTTGATTCTAGTGCAACTACTCATGTATTCACTATGTTGCAGTGATTCACTACGATCCAAACTACAAATCCAAATAAGGATTTCGTATTTATGGGAAATCACATGAAGGCTCAAATTGAAGGTATAGGGACTTATCGATTGATCTTGGAGACTGGACATCACCTTGATCTATTACAAACTCTTTATGTTCCTTCAATTTCTAGGAATTTGATTTCCCTTTCAAGACTTGATGTTTCTGGAATTGATTTTAAGTTTGGACATGGATGTTTCAATTTATATAAGAATACTATTTTTTTATGGTCTGGTGTTCTTATTGATGGTTTATATAGATCGAAACTCGATAATAATTTTTTTGAATCCCTGCTTACTATTCATCAAAATATTGGAATTAAATGTAGTTCACTAAATGAAAGTTCTACTTATTTGTGGCATAAACGTTTAGGTCATGTATCTAAAGAACAATTAAAAAGATTAGTAAAGAATGAAATTCTTCCGAATTTGAATTTTGCTGATCTTGATAGATGTTTGGATTGCATTAAAGGAAAGCAAACCAAACATTCCAAGAAAGGTGCCACAATGAGCACTCAACTTATTGAAATTATACACACTGATATTTGCGGACCCTTTGATGTTTCATCTTTTGGTGGAGAAAAATATTTTATCACTTTTATCGATGATTTTTCACGTTATGGATTTATCTATTTGTTGAAAGAAAAATCTCAAGCAACAGACACTCTCAAAGTGTACGTTAATGAGGTTGAAAGACAATTAAATAGAAAAATGAAAATCGTTAGGTCAGATAGAGGTGGTGAATATTATGGAAAGTATAACGAATCAGGACAATGTCCAGGTCCATTTGCAAAATTCCTTGAAGAGCATGGCATATGTGCACAGTATACTATGCCAGGAACACCTCAACAAAATGGTGTTGCAGAAAGGCGTAATCGAACACTTATGGATATGGTTAGGAGTATGATGAGTAATTCCTCATTACCCAAATCATTGTGGATGTATGCTCTTAAAACCGATGTATATTTATTAAACAGGATTCCTAGTAAGGCAGTTCCAAAGACCCCTTTTGAACTGTGGATGGGAAGGAAGCCTAGTTTAAGACACATGCATGTTTGGGGTTGTCAAGCGGAAGCTAGAGTTTATAATCCACATGAAAAGAAATTAGATTCTCGAACGGTAAGTGGTTACTTTATTGCTTATTCAGAGAAATCTAAAGGGTATAGGTTTTACTGTCCAAATCATAGTTCGAGAATTGTTGAAACTGGTAATGCAAAATTCATTGAGAATGGTGAAGTTAGTGGGAGTGTTGAACGACAAAGTGTGGAAATTAATGAGGTAAGGATAAAGATTTCATTGCCCAGAAATGTTGTTCCTCTTGTTGAAAAACACTTTAACAATGTTGAACAATATTTGGGTGAAACACTTCAAGAAGGAACTAACTCACAAATATTTGACACAAATGAATCACAAACAGTGCCATTAAGAAAATCTCAAAAACAAAGAAAATCGACCATTTCAGATGATTATGTGATTTATTTGCAAGAGTCAGATTTTGACATTGGAATTAATAAAGATCCGGTTTCATTTTCACAGGCCATAGAAAGCACTGAGTCTGATAAATGGATTAATTCCATGAATGAAGAGTTAAAATCCATGGAATACAACAAAGTCTGGGATCTTGTTCAATTATCAGAAAGTTCTAAAAGAATCGAATGTAGATGGGTCTTCAAGACCAAACGCGATTCTAATGGTAATATTGAACGATATAAAGTCAAACTTGTTGCCAAGGGATACACTAAAAAAGGAGGCATTGATTATAAAGAGTCCTTTTCACCGGTCTCAAAGAAAGACTCATTAAGAATTGTTTTGGCTTTAATAGCTCATTATGATTTAGAGTTACATCAAATGGATGTGAAAACTGTCTTTCTTAATGGAGACCTCGAGGAGGATGTTTATATGGACCAACCAGAGGGTTTCAAAATTAAAGGAAAAGATTAGATGGTGTGTAAACTAAAGAAGTCAATATATGGACTCAAACAAGCCTCACGACAATGGTATATAAAGTTTAATGATACCATAACATCTTTTGGATTTAAGGAAATTACCGTTGATCGGTGCATATGCCAAAAGATTAGTGGGAGTAAGTTTATATTTTTAGTCATGTATGTTGATGAAATTTTACTTGTTGCTAATGATTTAGGCATATTGCGTGAGACGAAAGACTTTCTTTCTATGAACTTTGAAATGAAAGACATGGGTGAGGCATCCTATGTGATAGGGCTAGAAATATTTCGTGATAGATCACAAGAATTATTGGGATTGTCTCAAAAAGGTTATATCGAAAGAGTTTTAGAGAGATTTAACATGAACAATTGTTCAACAAGAATAATTCCTATTAAAAAAAATTGGGACAAATTTAATCTCATGCAATGCCTAAAGAATGATGTAGAACGAAAAGAAATGAAATCAATTCCTTTATCTTCTATTGTTGGAAGTTTGATGTATGTTCAAACTTGCACAAGGTCGGAATACTAGGAAGATATCAAAGTAATCCTGGAATTGATCACTGAAAGAAAAAACTACAAAGAAAGTTTGTGGCATGTTATGAAGCCACAATTCATGCATTATGGCTGCAGAACTTCATTTCAGAACTTGGGGTTGTCGACACCATTACCAAGCCGCTGAAAATTTATTGTGATAATGCTGCAGCAGTATTCTTCTCCAAGAACGATAAGTACTCCAAAGGTGCCAAACATATGGAATTAAAGTACTTTACCGTCAAGGAAGAAGTTCAGAAACAAAAAGTGTTACTTGAATTATTAGAACTTCTCATGATTGCAGATTCGTTAACAAAAGGCTTACAACCAAAGACATTTAAAGAACATGTTCAAAGAATAGGTCTTGGTTGTACTTATGATTGATGCACTTATGATATTTTTACACTCTGAGCTCAAATTATGTGTTTTTGATATACATTAATAAATTTCTTGTTTCTCATAATGGTGTATACATTATTGTCTTGAGATATTACAAGATAAGTCTCAATAAGACATTATTGTGGACCATAATGTTATATGTTTTATAGCTTATGAACCTAGTATGATAAGTTGCTAATGTAGTAGTATATGGAAGGAAGTATGTAGCTTAAAATTTATGTACAACCGCCATAACTCACATTAGTAGTTTGTTATATTGTGGTATTTATGATGGACATTATAGAAGAGATTTATTAGACGCGCAACTAATGTTTATTAAATATTAATGTTATATGGTCATTGGGCCAAGTGGGAGAATGTAAGAATTATTATTTATTTACTATTAATTATTTCTTACTTATGACCCAAGTTTACTTGGAATCAAAGTAATACCATAAATAATATTTAATAAGGAATAGATCTCGTCCGCACATTGGTTACTTGATGGACGTACCAGATTAAGTCATAACCTCTATAAATTGGTTCCCTCCACCCATTAGGGTTACCACATATTCTTTACATTAATTCCATCGCTGACGGTTGTGGCAACATAAAGTTAGGGCAAGGAGGTAGAAACCAATTTACGACTAACGTTTCCGCTTCTCTTTGTGATGATGTCTTCCGCATCAGGTATGTGCCTCTAACATTCTTTATGTAAGATTGTCATGTTCAAGATCCTGAAAGTATTTAATCTAACACGCCTCTGCTGATATACTTCATTATTTGCCTAACACGTTTGATAGATGCACCAATTTCTTTCCTTTCATCCTGCACAATAAGATTGAGA
This sequence comes from Solanum commersonii, assembly GCA_029007595.1. Lineage (NCBI taxonomy): Eukaryota > Viridiplantae > Streptophyta > Magnoliopsida > Solanales > Solanaceae > Solanum > Solanum commersonii. Next base: position 2,629,928 of record JAJTWQ010000034.1, on the reverse strand, counting down.
AAGGGAGTCATACATCTCACATGAAGATGGTTACCAAATTTCATGGTAGATCCCCAATTAACAAATTGTTTGTGTAACTCTTTTACCATGACATCATTTGAAGAAGCATTATCTACCGTTATAGTGAAGTTTTTCTCCAATTTCCAATTAACAAAAATTTACTAACTGAACGGGTAATTTCATCACCCTTATGACTGAAAGTTAAAAATTGGTATATGCAACTGTCACGCCTCAGATCTGATTAAGACGGACAGGCACCCGATGCCTAAATGGCCGGGAGAACCAACTTACAACCTGCACTTACCATACATTTAACTATGATAACTATGAAGCTATGACAAGCTTATATGCACTATAGTGATAAAAGACCGACATAGACAAAGCCCAAAACTTATGTACAACACTTGGCCGTTGAGGCCACAATTGTTAAGAGACAAGACACAACCAAACTTTATACATTAGTCTACAAAGCCTCTACAAGATAGACAGCCTTAGTTTAGGTCGGGATAGGCCCCGCCTTACCCTTAATTACTATACAGTAACAAAATAGATGCCAAAGACTCGGTTAAGCCCCAAATCAACTTGGAGCTCACCAATAGCGGCCGAGTGTCCCTGCGCTCCTACTGGGGATGTCTACTAGCTGGAGTACCTGTGGCTGTAGCATGAAATGCAGGGTCCCCCGAAAGGGACGTCAGTACGAAGAATGTACTGAATATGTAAGGCAATAACATATGTAAACAAGAGCTCAATTGAAATCAAGTATTAATATGTAAATGCATAGATCAGATTAAAAGACCACCCTTGTTGCTGTTGTGGGATCATGTACATTATATTTTTTTCTGTAATCTTCTTTACATTGTAATCTCTGTAAAGCATGTGATACAAGTAACCAACTGATCAGTGGTAAAAGAGGATGACCCATGCTAGGCATTTTAACCCCTGGGATGCTGTCCTCAAATATATAAATTTTGGGATCGACCCATGCTAGGCTTTCGGCTCTAGGCTACCACCCTTACACATATACCGCTTCATATAGTTTCTTTAATCTTTGAGATTGTTACTTTGGTGGTCATAATTATTTTTGAGCGTCAGAACTATGGATCAGTAGAAGGAAACATGTGAATATGCACTTAGGGTAGCAACAATAACACAAGACGGAAATGTAACACTAATGAATTACATAAGAGCTCAAATGACACAATGGACCTCATTTGATTGATAGGAGGAATCACAAAGCTACTGCTGCCGAATTAACCTCCTTCCTTTTCGATTATTAATCTACAATGAAATAAATAACACAACTAATATTAGTAGCTAACCAACAAATTGGGCTACTTGAACTTGGCAAACAAAGAATCGGTACCAAACCCATACTTATCAAACCGATGGTATGCATTCCACTCCTTCTCCTTTAATAACGTCATATACAATACGACCTTCTAATAAGGTCCCCTGGAACTCCTTGGGCATTTGTAACATATGCAAAACAGTATACAAAGGGGTTGCAGGCAGCAAGCTTATGCAACGCCCAATTAGATGGTACGTTACTGCACCCTTTACCGTTTTATCCTTTAACAAGTTCTCATGACTTCTGCATATGCCTCCTTATGTATATGAACTCACTGTTTCCGACCATTGTCCCTTGAGCATCCAACTAACATTACATTTAAAAAGCTCAAATGAGCTAACAATTGAGTTAAAGGGGACTCCCCTCCATGGCTGTCCCAACATGCACAATCAACCTGAACATTCTCCCATCTCACACCATGTAAAAGGAACAATTCTCAGCTCATTAACACATACCAAATCCCTTAACCAATTCAAGCACAAAAGAGGGATGAAAATTTCAGTAACTCACCTTGTTGGACAGCAGCCTCACTTGCTAACTTCAAGGTTTAGGTTGTCTTTTACAAATTATCTTGAGAATAATGAAGGATTACTAAATCAGCAGACCATATTCTTACAATCTAAACTTTTTAAAAAAACATATGGCAAAGAGCCTTACCTTAGTTTCGAAAATTTATCCTTTAAACTTGTACTTCGAGAACTGAAACTCTCCTTCAAACTTTTACTTGAAAAGGGATATAATACTCAAGAACCCGGGGGTGTTTTAGGGCTACGATTGAAGCCAAGAGAGACCTTAGAGAAACTTAAGAAATCTGAAAATTTTGCAAGTGAAAAATGGAGCAAAAATTTGATCTTTATCCCTTTAAAAGGGATGTGTAATGGACGACTTTCTTGACCAATTTTAGGCCATATATTGTCAAGTAGGTGACCCACCTACTTGGCCTTTTAACTTGGGCCTATTTGGACTTAAGACTATTGGGCCTTGGCTGTCCATTTTCCCTCATTCTTTGGGCCAGATTAATGCAAGTATGTGGTAGTGCACTTGGCCCAATTATAGGGTAAAAAAAACAACAAAAAAAAGAGTCTTAGTAGGTGATGCACCTACTTGGTCCTTTGGACAGGTGAATAAGTCAAAGTAGGTGATGCACCTACTAGTTTAGCTAAGTCAAACAAGCAGCTCACTTATTTTATTCCATTTTTTAAATATTAATCCCTTTTTGTTTAACTTAGCACTTAACTTTCAACTTTAAGCTCAATTACCACCTTACTACTTCTAGTGTAAATACTTCCGTAGGAGTTAACTTACAGTACACATGCTGAAACGTGCAAGGCGTTACATCACCTTCCGAGCTAGTTTAAACCAACACTAATCATATAAGAAGCACAGTCCCTCACCCATACTATAAGGCTATGCCAAGTATCATATGAATAGCACTAGTATATGCTTAATACGGGCTCTTACATCCTTCCCCCCTTAAAACATTCGTCCTCGAATGCCAGGATGGTTATTCAGCCCAAATAAGTTCAAGTCTAAGTTAGTACTCCTATTAATCACATTGAACATATAGACTTGTACTTACTTGTTAACGCCTTAACTCAACATTGTCATATTTATGATCTGTCTGGAAGAGATGAGGATACTTCAATTTCATTGCTTCTTCTGCTTCCCTGGTAACTTCTTCTACTTGTTGGTTCCTCCATAACACTTTTACCGAAGCTACTTCTTTATTTCTTAACTTCCTAACTTGTCGATCCAGAATAGCAATGGATACTTCTTCGTAAGTGAGATCTTCTGTAACGTGTACATCTCTCGTAGGAGTGATACGAGATGGGTCACCTATGCATTTTCGAAGCATTGAGACATGAAATACTGGATAGACTGTTGAGAGCTCTTGAGGTAGCTCTAACTCATACGCGACTTGACCCACTCTTCGAATAATTTTATATGGCCCTATATAGCGCGGACTCAGCTTCCCCTTTTTACCAAATCTCATTACCCCTTTCATTGGGGATACCTTCAAAAATACCTAATCTCTTATGAAAAATTCCAGTCCTCTCCTACTATTATCTGCATATAATTTATGTCGGCTTTGAGCTATTGCTAATCGTTGTTGTATCACCTTAACTTTTTCCATAGCTTGATGAACAAGATTTGGCCCAAATAAGGCAGTTTCGCCCGCTTCAAACCATCCGATTGGTGACCTGCACTTTCTCACATATAACGCTTCATAAGGTGCCATTTTGATACTTGAATGGTAGTTGTTGTTGTAAGCAAACTCAATAAGCGGCAAATGATCATCCCAACTACCTTTGAAGTCTAATATAAAAGCTCGCAACATATCCTCAAGTGTTTGGATTGTACGTTCTACCTGACCATCCGTTTGAGGGTGAAAGACTGTGCTTAAATTCACTTGCGTTCCCAAACTCTTCTGAAATGACTTCCAAAAGTTTGCGGTGAATTGAGCTCCTCTATCAGATATAATAGAGATTGGCACTCCATGTAGCCGAACTATCTCTTTAATATACAACCTTGCATACTCTTCTACTGTATAAGTAGTCTTGACCGGTAAGAAGTGCGTTGCTTTGGTGAGTCTATCAACAATCACCCATATAGAATCAAACTTCCAAAATGAGCGGGGTAAACCAGTGACAAAATCCATATTAATCATATCCCACTTCCAAATTGGAAGTTCTATACACTGCATATAACCTTCAGGCTTCTGGTGCTCTACTTTAACTTGTTGACAATTTGAACATTGAGCTACAAATTCTGCAATGTTCTTCTTCATGTCACCCCACCAATACACTTCTTTCAAGCCATGACACATTTTTGTTGATCCCTGATGGACGTAATATCTTGAATGATGTGCTTCCGTCATAATTCTCCTTCTTAATCCATCTATGTTAGGTACACACAACTGTTTTGGCATTGAAGTACTCCCTCTTCTGTAAGCTCCAATGCCTTTGTCATACCTTGTTGTACATTCTCCTTAAGCTATAATAGGATAGGATCCGTGTACTGCTTCTCTTTCACCTCCGCTACAAGTGAGGATTCTGCAGCATTTTGCACAATAACTCCTTCATCTGGAGATTCAAGAAGGCGAATCCCCAAGTTAGCTAATTGACGTAGATCTTTAGTTATTTGTTGCCTTCCTATGGACTGCTCATAAGTGCTTGCCATCATTTTACGACTTAAAGCATCAGCTACAACATTTGCCTTCCCGGGATAATACAAGATATCAATGTCATAATCTTTTAATAACTCAAGCCACCTTCGTTGCCTCAAATTTAGATCCTTTTGCTTAAAGATATATTGCAAACTCTTATGATCGGTATATATATCAACGTGAACACCATACAAGTAGTGGCGCCATATCTTCAAAGCAAATACAACCTGTTGCTAGCTCTAGATCATGGGTTGGATAGTTTTTCTCATGTGGCCGCAACTGCCTTGAGGCATAAGCTATCACCTTACCATGCTACATCAACACACATCCTAAGCCCACTCCCGATGCATCACAATACACCACGTACCCTTCCGTGCCTTCTGGAAGTACCAATACAGGTGTAGAAGTCAATTTATTCTTCAGTTCTTGGAAGTTTCTTTCACATGTATCACTCCACTGGAACTTGACTTCTTTTTGTGTTAGTTTTGTTAATGGTGCAGAAATAGAAGCAAATCCTTCAACAAACCTTCTATAATAATCTGCCAGCCCAAGGAAACTACGAACCTCCGTAGGTGTTGTAGGTCTTGGCCAATTCCTCACAGCTTCTATCTTTTGGGTATCAACCCTTACTCCTTTATCAGATACAATATGACCCAAGAATGCCACAGATCTTAACCAAAACTCACATTTAGAGAACTTTGCGTACAACTTTCGATCACGAAGAATCCGTAACACTCCGCCGCAAGTGATTAGCATGGTCCTCTTCAGATCTTGAATACACCATAATATCATCTATAAATACTATCATGAACACATCCAAAAATGGCTTGAACACCCTATTCATCAAATCCATAAAAGCTGCTGGTGCATTTGTTAGCCCGAATGACATAACTAAAAACTTGAAATGACCATACCATGTTCGAAAAGCCGTCTTGGGTATATCTTGATCTCTGACCCTTACTTGGTGATAACCCGACCTCAAGTCAATTTTTGAAAAGCACTTAGCACCCTGTAACTGATCAAACAAATCATCAATTCTTGGGAGGGGATATTTGTTCTTAATCGTTACCTTATTCAACTGTCGGTAATCAATACACATTCTCAATGAGCCATCTTTCTTGCGTACAAATAAAACGGGTGCTCCCCAAGGGGACATACTAGGCCTTATGAATCCCTTTCTAACAAATCATTTAACTGCTCCTTCAACTCCCCCGTAATTCTGCCGGGGCCATTCTATATGGAGGAATGGAGATAGGTTGAGTATCTCGGAATTAAATCAATACCAAACTCTACTTCTCGTTAGGAGGCAAACCCGGAAGATCTTCGGGAAATACATCAGAAATTCATTTACCACCTAGCAGATTGAAGAGTTGGTGGATCTACATCTATATCTCTCACTCTTACTGAATGGCATATGTAGCCTTTGGACATCGTCTTCTTCGCCTTAAAATAAGAAATAAACTTACCTCTTGGCGCCCCAATATTACCTTTCCATTCAAGGACTGCCTCTTTTGGAAAATGAAAATGCACCATCTTAGTTCGGCATTCTACTGTAGCATAACAAGAAGCTAACCAATCCATACCCATTATGACATCAAAATCAACCATTTCTAGTTCAAAAAGGTTAGCTAATGTATTATGACCACAAACAGTTACTATGCACTTTCGATAGACTCTTCTAGCTATAATAGATTCACCAATCGGTGTAGACATTTCAAATGGTTTAACCAATAATTCTGGTGTTCTTTTGAACTTTGCAAAGATCAATGGAGTGACATATGATAGTGTAGACCCTGGATCTATTAATGCATATACAATATGTGAAAAGATGGACAATGTACCCGTAACCACATCCGATGAAGCCTCCAAATTTTGTCGATCCCTAGGGCATACGTGCGACTCACGAACTCCACTAGAACTAGCTGCCCCTCTAACACCTCTACCACGCCCGACAGGCATTTGTGCACCTCTTCCTAAAGAAGGAACCGATGAAGACGATGCAGCAATCGATCCGGCAGTTGTGCCATACCACCCATGCCCCTTTGAGGGCAATTTCTCATCATGTGTCCTGGTGTACCACACCAAAAACAAGATCCGTCCCAAACTTACATGTGCCTAGGTGATTTCTCCCGCATTGCCTACAAGGTTGTCGAGAGGTCTTGATTGGCTCATAATTTCCTGCTTTTGGTGCCCCGCTGTTCTTGAGTTTTGGCTTTCACCTCTTTGCCCAAACTGATCGCCCTTAGACCCTCGGGATGGAGCACTAGCTATAGAGTAGGAAAATAATGGCCTAGGTGGTCTATTAGAAAACCGAGGCTTAAACTCACCTTGAGATTGGGTAAACTGCCTTGTAGATTTGGCCCTCTTGGACTGCCCTCTTTCCGACTCTTGTGCCCTTCTTCTTTGCCTTTGATCCTCCAACTTTTATGCAAAAGCTTGCATCCTCGCTATATCCATGTCTTTATTCAAAGAAGCAATGGTATAATCTCTAACCAAATATGAATCTAATCTGTCCACATATCGATGAACTCTATCCTCCATTGTAGACACTATATTAGGAGCATACCTGGATAAAGCATTAAACTTGAGACTGTACTCCCTCACGCTCGTATTCCCTTGGTGGAGATTTAAAAAAACCGACCCAGCACGGGCCTCTCGGATCTCCAATGGCGTATAATGGTCAAGAAATGCCTCTTTGAACTCTTTCCAACTAGCTAAAGGTGCATCTCGTAACCCTTAATTGCTTCCAAGCTTCATACCACAATATAGCTATACCTTGAGTCTATATGTTGCTAGCTCAATCATTTCTTTACCACTTACATGCATAACCTCCAAAGTTTGTTGAATCTCGATCAATAAAGTCTTGCGGATCTTCTTTAGGATCTGACCCTATGAATGATGGAGGGTCCAAATTAAGAAAATTGCTTATCCGCGTACTAGCAGCCCTATCTGCACCACTCGTACCTGCAATTGGACCTTCTTGCCTTTGCCTTTGGCCAACAACTATACGAGTCAATAATTGGATTGCATTCTTTAAATCTTGCTCAGTAGTATTAATAGGGGGTTCTCGAGATGTTGCTTCCCTCCTTAAATCATCTGGAGATGGGGGAGTCGGGGAAGTCTGTGATAGAGACTCATTTTGAGCCTCACTTTGATCAGCTTGATTAACTGGTGGTTGAATGGTCCCTTCTTGGGCAGCCACATCTACTTGCTTACCTGTACTTTTGCTCTTTCTCGTAACCGGCATCTTTGCTATATCATACACCAATTAAGAAGTTAGATACAATTCAACTATAACATTGGTTCTATTGCACGATCTAAGAAATGGAAGAAAAGAGACAACTCCTACATGTCTCGTAGCCTCCTGTTTATAAATGTGGGGCACAACACATCCATAAGCAAGACTCTACACAGACACGGCTTTGTAGACTCCCTAGGATGACATGCTCTGATACCACTTTTGTCACGCCTCAGATCTGATTAAGACGGACAGGCACCCGATGCCTAAATGGCCGGGAGAACCAACTTACAACCTGCACTTACCATACATTTAACTATGATAACTATGAAGCTATGACAAGCTTATATGCACTATAGTGATAAAAGACCGACATAGACAGGCCCAAAACTTATGTACAACACTTGGCCGTTGAGGCCACAATTGTTAAGAGACAAGACACAACCAAACTTTATACATTAGTCTACAAAGCCTTTACAAGATAGACAGCCTTAGTTTAGGTCGGGATAGGCCCCGCCTTACCCTTAACTACTATACGGTAACAAAATAGATGCCAAAGACTCGGTTAAGCCCCGAATCAACTTGGAGCTCACCAATAGCGCCGAGTGTCCTGCGCTTCTACCGGGGATGTCTACTAGCTGGAGTACCTGTGGGTCGTACCATGAAATGCAACGGCCCCCGAGGGGACGTCGCATTTAAGAATGTACCGAATATGTAAGGCAATAACATATGTAAACAAGAGCTCAATTGAAATCAAGTATCAATATGTAAATGCATAGATCGATTAAAAGACCACCCTTGTTCTTTGTTGTGGGATCATGTACATTATACTCTTTTCGTAATCTTCTTTACATTGTAATCTCGTAAAAGCATGTGATACAAGTAACCAACCGCCCCTGGGATGCTGTCCTCAAATATATAAATTTTGGGATCGACCCATGCTAGGCTTTCGCCCCCAGGCTGCCACCCTTACACATATACCGCTTCATATAGTTTCTTTAATCTTTGAGATTGTTACTTTGGTGGTCATAATTATTTTTGAACGTCGTAACGTGGATCGGAGTAGGAAACATGTGAATATGCACTTAGGGCAAGAATAATAACACAAGACGGAAATGTAACACTAATGAATTACATAAGAGCTCAAATGACACAATGGACCTCATTTGATTGATAGGAGGAATCACAAAGCTACCAGCTGCAATTACCCTTTCTCATACCAATACTTGGAAAAGTAAAGATGCACATATATTGAAGCAATTCGACACACTAAGGAGAGGGGAAATATTGTTAGCTGTGGTTGGGATTGTACGCTGCCACTATTTGTCTTTTACTTGAAAGAGCACTTAGGAAGCTCACTTGTTGGTAATGACACAAGCAGAGTTTATGCCAAAGGATATAGAATCGAATAGCCTTACATACCTTGTTGTACCACTCGGATAGTACAACGAATTAACCTTCTTCCTTTTCGATTATTAATCTACAATGAAATAAGTAACACAACTAATATTAGTAGCTAACCAACAAATTGGGCTACTTGAACTTGGCAAACAGTAATCAGGTACCAAACCCATACTTATCAAACCGATGGTATGCATTCCACCCCTTCTCCTTTAATAACGTCATATACAATATGACCTTTTAATAAGGTCCCCTGAAACTCCTTGGGCATTTGTAACATATGCAAAACAGTATACAAAGGGGTTGCAGGCAGCAAGCTTATGCAACGCCCAATTAGATGGTACGTTACTGCACCCTTTACCGTTTTATCCTTTAACAAGTTCTCATGACTTCGCACATGCCTCCTTATGTATATGAACTCACGGTTTCCGACCACCGGTCCCTTGAGCATCCAACTAACATTACATTTAAAAAGCTCAAATGAGCTAACAATTGAGTTAAAGGGGACTCCCCTCCATGGCTGTCCCAACATGCACAATCAACCTGAACATTCTCTCATCTCACACCATGTAAAAGGAACAATTCTCTGCTCATTAACACATACCAAATCCCTTAACCAATTCAAGCACAAAAAAGGGATGAAAATTTCAGTAACTCACCTTGTAGGACAGCAACCTCACTTGCTAACTTCAAGGTTTAGGTTGTCTTTTCCAAATTATCTTGAGAATAATGAAGGATTACTAAATCAGCAGACCATATTCTTACAATCCAAACTTTTAAAAAAAAACATATGGCAGTAGCCTTACCTTAGTTTCTGAAAATTTATCCTTTAAACTTGTACTTCAAGAACTGAAACTCTCCTTCAAACTTTTACTTGAAAAGGGAGATAATACTCAAGAACCCAGGGTGTTTTAGGGCTGCTGATTGAAGCCAAGAGAGACCTTAGAGAAACTTAAGAAATCTGAAAATTTTGCAAGTGAAAAATGGAGCAAAAGATTTGATCTTTATCCCTTTAAAAAGGATGTGTAATGGACGACTTTCTTGACCAATTTTAGGCCATATATTGTCAAGTAGGTGACCCACCTACTTGGCCTTTTAACTTGGGCCTATTTGGACTTAAGACTATTGGGCTTTGGCTGTCCATTTTCCCTCATTCTTTGGGCCGATTAATGCAAGTATGTGGTAGTGCACTTGGCCCAATTACGGGGTAAAAAAACAAAAAGGGTCTTATTAGGTGATGCACCTACTTGGTCCTTGGCCAGGTGAATAAGTCAAAGTAGGTGATGCACCTACTAGCTTAGCTAAGTCAAACAAGCAGCTCACTTATTTTATTCCATTTTCTAAATATTAATCCCTTTTTCTTCAACTTAGCACTTAACTTTCAACTTTAAGCTCAATTACCACCTTACTACTTCTAGTGTAAATACTTCCGTAGGAGTTAACTTACAGTACACATGCTGAAATGTGCAAGGCGTTACATCACCTTCTGAGCTAGTTTAAACCAACACTAATCATATAAGACGCACAGTCCCTCACCCATACTATAAGGCTATGCTAAGTATCATATGAATAGCACTAGCATCTTCTTAATACGGGCTGTTACAGCAACACCCAATCACTATCAATAAAGTGCACCGTTAAACACATTAATTTATTCTTTGTAAAGAAGTCCATGTGTCTGTAGTTAGACAAACTCTTAGTGATGTTTCTTTGATAGAAGTTGAGTTGTTCTCATAAACTTCTTAATACCTTTTTTTTCTACAAAACTAAAAGGAAGCTCATCAACAATTAATATCTCAACTAAACTCCTCCTGGATACCTCTTGATCAAAACTCCAAACTATCCCATCACCTTTTTCACCTTGTATTAGAAAGTTCAAACACTTTTGACTAGAATTGGAATTGTCAACCTTATTTAGATTTTTATGACATATTTTTAAATGGTTATTCATTTTTAGTTGGAGCTTTAAGAACTTTACCACAATACTTACACTTTGTTTTTATAGTTTCATCTTGCAAGAACTTCTCAAAATGCTGCCAAACAAGAGATCATGGGATCATAGATTTCCTCTTCATTGTGACTTGATTAATTTCCGATATTAAATTGAGAGACTCAATAATAGATGTGCTATTACACGTAGCCCCGCCAATTGTTTGACTTGACTCATCTTCCATCTAAGCAAAATTTGTAAGAGAAAATCAATATGTTGTCTTAATTTTTTTTTGAATTAAAGATTTGACGACGAAAGTAATAACATAATGAAGAGGAAATATATGGAAAAAAAACTATATATACTGCCCATAGTGATGAGTTTAAATATAAGCTTAGAACTAATAGGTATATAAGATAAAATTGTTATCATCCCTTGGCTACAAAGAAGATTGGTACCATAAACTGTAAAAGATTGAAATTTAAAATAGACGAGATCTTGATTCTTGCGTTGCGTGAGTCCTAAAAGAATGATGATTGATGAATGATTTTTTGCCGTAAGTTATTACTTTGTAGGCTACGTTAACAGGTTATAAACTCCAAAGAATCAAAAGACTTTTGCCATAAGCCTAGTACATAATTTTTATATTGTATGCTATTATATGAGTATTATCTATTGGGCTAATTATATACACAATATATATGGGCTATAAACTTATAATAGCTATATGGGGTGGACCCTAATTTTTAATAAATAATACGGTATTCAAGAAATACCAAATCGCAAATGGTATTGATGTCACATACCAAACTCAAATTCGAATATCATAATTTTAAAATCTTACTCTCAAATACCATACCAAATACCAAATTATTGAATACCAAATTATCAAAATTTTGGTTCAATTTGGTAATTCAGTTTTCGATATTTTATGCTCAGCCCTATTTCCAGGTGATATGGTGAGACCACAAGATTAAAAGACAGTTTAATACATTTTATATATCTTAAGTGTAAGACCACAAGATTGGAAAATATTATTTACTTTCTTAAACTCGATATCAAATTTAAAGTAGACAAACAAATTGAAATGGAGAAAGTATATACATTATCACGTGTATGAATGGTTGTTGAAACTTCCTCTTCTTGAAGAGTATCTGTAACACCTTGGTCATAGAAAGAGCTAATTTTAGAAAAAACTAAATTCGAAAGAACTAATTAGAGATTTGTGCAAGTTAGACTTCAATTGTGAGTTTTGGGTCAACTTCAAACGGCCATAACTTCCAGCACAAGACGAGTTAGGTGGCCCATGAGAGATAAAATGAAAGATCTTTGAGTCCTCTTTCCAACACCGTCGATTTGCTAAATTTCGTGTTCAGATGAGGAAAATATGTCCGTTTTAGTTCAACCTGTTCGATCAAGGAAATTAATCAGAATTAAGGAGGGGTATTTTGGTCTTTTTCTTACCCCCATTAGCTTTAAATGTTTTGGTTACCCAAATAGGGTTCTAAATTGATTGAGATCAGTTTTCACAATTCCTAAACACGCTTAGGATTTCAGAGAAAAGTTCAAGAAGAGGAAAAAGAGAAGTTCAAGCATTCGTTCAAGATTCTTGCGATCTTCGAGAAATTTCACCAAGGATTTGATCCTTATGAGGTATGTAAGCTTTCAGAGTGATGAGTTCGTTCACCCTCACACCAATCATGAGTTTCTTGATTTAATTTTGTTCATGAAATTTGTGTATTGAAGTTTGATAAAGTGTAATGCTATCAAAGATACTTCATGCAATACTAAGCACCAACGATCATTCAATAGTAATATAACCTAACTAGTGAGTTGGGGTCGAGTCCCAAGGGAGTAGTTCGTATTCAAGAATCAATAGAAAAGTAAGAACATGCTCTAGTTAATAATAGCTAAAAACATTTACGAATAAAAGTATGGTTTAAATTTTAGGTGACATAAGTGTCAAATATCAATAGGGGGTTTGTTCGTATTATCAACTAAAACAGCAAATAGCACGAAATTATGAATATGGAGACGAGATTCTTGGGATGTGATTGGATTATGGGCTAAGGTAAACAACCGGGTAATTGAAATTAGTAGTAAACAACTGCAAATCAATGAATAATCTAGACTTTGGTGGAGGTAAACTTTCTCTCGAACAATTTACCCCGTATCAAAATAGTTTCTCTCGAACACCAATAAGTAGCAATGAAGCACAACCTTCGCTTTAGTCCATTCGCTCTCTCGAGCTGAATGTGTGGAAAAAGGTTTAGGGTTCACTCTCTCGAGCTGAACCCATGATAACCCAATACCCACAGACCATCGATTTAGTAATTTTGGTTTTAAAACCTCTCTCGAGTAAGCCAAAAACACGAAGTTAAGATTGTATTTGCAACTACAACCCATTAAATTCAACCACAATTACTGAACGAAATCACTTAAACAGCAAATAAACTATTAATTAATAATACCCAGCAGTTAAATCAGCCCATAATCACATAATCACACCCCAAGAATTGGGGTTTTAGCTAGACATAGTAAAAAGGTAAAAATCGTTACCAAGTTGTGTTTCTATCGATTGGGTAGGATTGATATAGTCTTGACAAAAGTCTAAGATAAAGAATCTTCAACACCCACTTCTAATTTCTTAGAAATGGAAATCTTCAAAGCTAAGGAAATATTGTCTCTCTATTCAGTTCTAAGCTCTCAACTTCAAAAACTGAAAAATATTATGATTCCCTAAAAGATCAGATACTAAGCTAAAACTTTCAACAAGTATTTATAGTTGTCAAAAGTGTGTTGCGGAGGTTCAGTCGGTGCAGTTAATCGGGATCTTTGATCCAATCAACGATCAGCCCTTTGGTTATTTTCATCGTCGTTTTACTTTTGCCTTCAACATCTTCAAGTTCTGTAACTTTGGGCGATATGACACTACATCGTGGAACCGTTCGGCAACACGCCGACTGCTTGTTTCTCTTGCCAACAAGAGTATCTCCTTCAGGGCTTGGCACTCTGGAGCATTAGGCGAGACCCTGGCCGTTTTGCGACTCGCCTAATGGGTTAGGTGATCCTTAGGCCTTCTTTCCTTCGTTCTTTCAGCTGCCTTGTTCTTTTTTGCTCAATAGTGTCCATGCTTTGTTCATCAATCCAAATACCTGAAATTCAGGGATTTACATCAATTATTGGTACAAATTATGAATTTGAGGACACTAAATCTATTAAAATAAATCCTTAAATGAGTCCAAATCGTGGACTCATCAAAGTTCTTGATGAGTTTTCATGAAAGTTTCGTTCTTCAATCTTTATTATTGGAGTTTGATGAGTTCTTGAGACGAGGGTTTGAGTCTGAGGGTTGATTTTGAGAAGATTTTGAGTAAATTTTCATTTACTTATGTTGGTTATACGAATCTAAGAGAGCTTGGAAAAAATCAATCGATTCTAGGTAAATTAGGGCAAAAAATTGAGAAGAAAAATTCATTAGATTATTCTGGGGAAGGGTGGCGTGATGCGCCAGGGAGGCTGGAGCACCACGTCTGCAGTGTTCCAGAAATGGGCTGCAGTCGAGGTTGGGCTGGCGCCCTGCGCCCAGAATGCGCCAAGGTCGCCTACCCCCGTCCATTTTTCGTCGTTCGTTTTATTTTAGTTTTTTAAAACATATCTCCACTCTCTTCCTAATTTTAACTATCCAAACTACATCTAATCAATGAGAAATCCTATATATCCAAGTCATAATTCTTGAATTCACATTTCAAATTCAAGATAGAGTTAAGAGTAAAGTTCGAGGGAGTTCTTTTGAGTCATTTTGAGAAGTCTTTTGCAAACTTTTAAAATTTGTTTTAAGACTTGAGCACTTGAGTATGAGGCTGAGGAGAGTTGAGTTTCATTTTTCAAAATGAATATATGGGAACTAAGTATTCCTAAGAGTAAATGTTTTACATTTAAAATGAGAAGGAAACCTTGATTTCCAAATGAATTCATGAGGAGTTTTGAGCACTAATCTCTTTTAAGAGAACCTTTTGAGTAATAATCTCAAAGTTTGAGGATGAGGAAATATTTTTAAACATATGAGCATGAGTTATATTATTGGGAGTAGTATTGAGCACCGATAGGGGATGAGTTCAGACAACTTAAAGTCCTCATAAACCATGTATGCCAACGTGGGTAAAAAGAGTTGAGTTCAGACAACTTAAAGTTCTCATAAACCATGTATGCCAACGTGGGTAAAAAGAGTCATACTTTTTAGATGATTCCTTATTAATTTTAAGCATAGCTTAGTGGATCCACTTAGTTGAAGATGTCTTATACTTCGGCAAGGTATATGACAGTTCTGGCAGCATGGGGAGATGTTGTATCATCACATGGCTCATAGTGGTGGTTGTCGGTTAGAGAATCTCCCAAATAAGAGTAAAAGAGTTATTATTGTATTTTTAAATACATTGAATTATTATCTACTGTTTTAAAAGCTTTCTTTATAATACATCCCTATTGTTTCTTTTATATTGAACTAGGTTGAGTATCTTTGAGTATTCTTGAGTATCCTTGAGTTGAGTTGAGTATGTTCTTCCTTTTTATCAGTTCAAGCTAATGTTTGTGCTTTGGAGTTCCCCTTGCATGCTCGTACATTTCATGTACTAACGTCATTTGGCCTGCTTCTTTCATGATGCAGATGCAGATACAGATAACCAGGGTGATCAACAGGCGCTCCATTGATACCATTTGCAGTTCCAGAGTTGCTTTAGCGAGCCTCCTTGCTTTGAAGGGTTCCACATATACTTTCAGTGGTATTAGGATGTGGTGGGTCTTGTCCCAACTTCCATCATAGTTGTTAGAGGCTTCATAGATAGACAATAATGTTTTGAGGAGTCTTTTCATTCCATTGTTAAATGTTTAAGACTTGAGTTGCCTCTTTTGACCAGAATGTTTTCTTTAAAATATTTTGAGTTAGCTATTTTGAGACATTGAGTTAAATCTTTACTTTTAAATTCATCTAATATTGAGTAAGTCTTCCGTTGAGTATTGAGCCAGACCAATGGTTTGCTTGGAGACCAGGAGTGGTTCTCGAGTACCGGTCACATCCATAGTGTAGGCTCGGATCGTGAAAGTATCAGGACATTTGTTTACCTGATTTGCCATTACTCAAGACTTTGGACATGTCTTCTTTTATCAATAACTTTGGACCACTTTTTGCCTAGACCATCTCCAACTTATATCTATTTTTCCTTCCATTCTTTATATTTGGAGGGTAATATAGAGAATGCCCTCTCCAACCCACCTCCATATTACTCTCTATCCTCCATTTATAGAGATGTGAATAGTAGTTCTTCAAATTTGGAGAACTACTATTCACCTCTCTATTTCACTTTTTTATTAAATTTAATATTATTTTTATTATATCATTAATTAAGTCTTTATTATCTGTAATTATTTTCTCATGTAATATAACATCTAAAAATATGTTATTGACAAGTTACTACTTCCACCAGAATTAATAATTTTTCTATTTTATTTTTTTAAAAAAATTTGTCACTTTAAATTTGTAATTTAAAATTATTTAAATATTATTTATATTATATAAGACTATTAATTAAGTTTTAAATATTTGCAATTATTTTCTAAGTAATATAACATCTAAAAACATATTATTGATAAGTATACTACTTCTATCCAGAATCAACATTTTTACTAATGTAAATTTTTTGTCACTTTAAATATATAATTTAAAATTTTAATTATTTTTCACTATGAACAATGCACAAAATTTACATGATAATTCGCTTATTGTTATAGCTAGTGATAAATTATTAAACTACACTTTTTAATGAGCATGAAAATACTTGATGCAATAGTTCAAAATGGAATAAGGGGAGTAAATTATTACATGAAATAAAATTGTTAATTTAAATAATTTTTTGCTACATGTAAAAAAATAAGAACTACAAACTTGCTCATTTTGAACTCCATAATGCATTAATAGAACATTTATGAAAGCAACGTAACCGTCTTAAAAGTTGAGTGTTTATGTAAAATTCAAAATAAATTTTACGATAATGTAATATTTATTATGTAATTGTATTTCATCAATGATTTCACTTTTATTTGAATTGTTCGTTAACATGTATTCTATTTAATATTTGTTGCAATTTATGTTATTTATAAATTTAAAACAAAATATAATCTTATATTAAATGAAGAATTTGAAAAAAAAAATTATATTACATGAAGAGTGTATAGATTATAGACTGATTATTTGAATTTTTTTTTATTTATATTATGAAATAAGAAAATAAGAATTAAACAGAAATAGTAATATAATATTGATGAAAGAGAAGGAAATTCTTTTTAAAAATAAGTGTCCACCCCTTCATGTTCTCTAATTAAATACGAGGCTTTTGTCACAACAAGATTAAAACCCATGACATGAGTTTGACCCACACATTACATGTTTCGCTCTTATCACTAGATCAAAGTCTGGAAATGCACTTAACTCGCACATTACGTGTACTACTGCTCGTACCACTAGACCAAAGCCCTGAGGTGGAATTTTCAAAGTTTTAAGAAATATGTTTTTGTTTCATTTGCTTCTGTTAAACTTATGCATCGATTTTTCTCAAAGATTTTGGAGCTAGCCATCAAAAGGATTATTTGACACTGGACTCATATGAACCATATTTGGACCAGAGTTATCTCAGTGTTGACTTAGCCAATCATCTTGATTATTTCCATCAAAATGATAAGCTATATATCCAATTGATTGCCTCCAAAGAATTTTCTTAAGCAATAGGGAAAAGGGTGTTCAAGGGCTCTTCTTCTATAATTAATAATTGAGGCAAAACGACATTCCTATTCTTTCTTTAATCTGTAGTATAATTTATAAATATAGCTCAAGCACTCCATCTGGGGATGTAGCTCAGATGGTAGAGCGCTCGCTTAGCATGCGAGAGATACAGGGATCAATACCCTGCATCTCCATTTTTTTTTGTCTATATTAAACTTTCCATTTATTTAGGTTTAATATATCGACAACTTTAAACATCCGAATTAAGTTTTAATTGATCATTTGAACACATGATAAGTTCTCTATTAAATGTGTGTTCTCAGGTGCTAATTATATACATACGACAACTACTTTAAATATTCACATAACTTAATTATACGTTTTATCATCAATAAGTCGTAAAACTTTAGTCATGTTCCAATTGAAACTGATGTGTATAGTTAAAAAATATGACATATTTTATGTGGTCAACTTAACTACCTTATAAACGCTTGAGGATACGAATAAAACCTTCTTCTTTTTTCAAAATTTGAAATGAGAGTGTCTCCATTAAAACAAATTATAATTTGAACATCCAAATGTTGTAATATTTCTTGCTATGTTATCAGTTTTGTAACCAGTACACTAGTTGAAACTAATTCTCATATAATAAAGTCTTAAAAGGACCACTTTACTACTGCCTTAAGTTTAGGGGTGAGCATAGTTTAGTTCAACCCAAAATTCAAACTTTTAGATATTCTTTTGGATTTTTAGATTATGAATTGAATTTTGGAGTATTTTCTTCAAATTTACGGATTGCTGATTCGATATCAAATTTAATATTGTGATCTTTTCTAAATTGTAATATCTAATATTCAGCTCTATTCATATCATATGTATTTAATATTAATAAGTTCAACTTTTAACGATTCAGTAAAGTAGTATGATACGACTCTATCCATTATAGTAATATATTCAATATTTGTGCAACATAGGCGGTAGGGTGGCCTCAAAGAAGCAAACTATTAGATGAATCGAGATTGTTAATTGTGACTTGTTTTAAATGCTTAAAAGTCAAAATCGAATATTCGAAATATCCAAACTGACTAATTTAAAATCAAACTTTAAAAATTTAATTCAAACTTATTTAGAATAGATTTATATTGTACTTTCTCCAATCCAAAAATTGAAAATTCAAGTCAAAATATTCATATTCAATTCAAATAACGCCCACCCCTACTAAAGTTTATGTATTTCATTTTCTAAAGTACAAGATTAGGATAACCCTAAGCTACAAACCTAGTATAGAGTTCACAAATTTATGAATTTTATAGATTTTATTTTGGCATTCCTCCCATTGAAAATCATAAAAGTTGGCATGAACAAAAAAAGAAAAATCACAAATTAGAATAATTACTGGGAGTATCATTTTTTGCTAATGTAAATTTGAAGATTTATTTATTTTTTTACTATTATACTTTTTTTCAAACAAAAGGATATTTGATTAACCCTATAAATTGATCAAATTAATATTTATAAATATATTTTTTTAGTTTATTTATCCACTCGATTCAGGGATGATAAAATTAACCCATGAAAACATGACATATTCAATTTGCTCAAGTTTCGATTGATTATTGATCTGCTTATTTATTAGCTCAGCTCATAAAAAAACTGAGTTGATATACATCTCAAATTAACTCATGAGAAATTTTATCCATTTTCTTTAAAAAAAATAATTTGATATGTAATATATAGCTATAATAAAGAAAAAAAACATACTTTTATTAGGTACTAGAAATTGATAAAAGAAAAAATAATAAATTATTACTTAGTAAGAATTTGACGTGTTAGATTACAACTTGCGTTTTAGTTCATTTCCGCTAAAGTAACTTTTAGAAACATCACTAAGTGATTATTATTAGTTCAACTCATTTTGACCCGCAAATTTAACAATCTTATGTTTGATAAGCACAAAAGTGTAAATTTCATATATGACATATATTATATTAATATTTTCGAGTTATAGCAGTAGATTTAGACTTTCAAGTTATAACATTAAAAATTTCAGGTTCTAACAAATTATAAAAAAAAATGTTTTTAATAATTGAAAAAAGTTGTTTAAAAAAAATAAAAAAATAAAAGAAGAATTGAAAAAAAACCGAAATTGATGGTAAAAAGGTAAAAAAATTGAAATTGTGGTGTTAATTTAATTTGAATTTAGTGTAGATAATTAATAATTGGCACGAAATAAGGGATCCAACCTAATTAAGATTATTTAGTATCCTTAATTCACTCAAATTAGTTTAAATCAAATAAAAATTAGATTTTATCCTTTTTTTTCAACGTTTCTCTCTCTTCATTGTTTCTTCATTGTTCTTCCAGAAAAAAATTCTCAGTATCGAGTAATTGAAGTTTTTTTTTATATTTGAAAAAAAATGAATTTGTTGTGATGGACAACAACGTATCAATATAAATTAAACATGATGGAAGATGGGATCCTTCAGGTTAGTATTTATTATTGTTTATTGTTTGTTTTTAAATTACAGTGAAATGAAAAAAAATGATAAAACTGTAAATCGTCAATATATTTAAGGTGATATCACTTTTTGTTAACTGTTGTGAAATATATAGTATTAGTGATTTTTTATTTTTGTGGTTGTTTTGACTGCTGTTTTTTTTTTCTTAAAGTATAAATTAAATGTATATTTTTGAATGAATTTGATAGAATAAATGGAAAGAAATTTGTATGAAAGTCTGTTCAGTAATCTATTAAAAAGTTATTTAGAATTTTGACGAATTGTATGAAAAGTAATTTAAGTTGATAATGAATTTGATAGAATAAATGAATTGAAATTTATATGAAAGTGTGTTCAGTAATCTGTAAAAAAAGTTATTTGGAAGTTTGATGAACTATATGACAAGTGTTTTAAGTTGATATTAAATTTGTAATTTTAGTGTTTATATTAGTTTCGTCATTTCTATATAAAGTTGTTTGATAGTAATGAAGTATTTTGTACAAGCGAAATATATATATTTAGAATGAAAGATGATTGTTATATGAAATGTGTATTAAGTGAGTATGAAATGTGTATTAAGTGAGTTTGAAATGTGTATTTAGTGAGTATGAAAAGTGTTTTGTAATGTACTGTCTGAATGATATTTGTATGAAAAAATAAAGACAAGTGGGTATAATTTTGTTGTTATTATAAAGATTATTATATATGAACCTATCCCTTGCGAGAGTCCAAAGAGAACGGTAGGAAGACCATAACTTGAACGCTGGAAGGGATTTGCTGAGTGAAATTCAAAAGGTCTAAAGTTTTACCTGCAGTAGATGTCGTCAAGTTGGCCACAACAGGAAGACATGTTCAAATTATCATGTACAAAACTAATGATTGTTTATTTTGTTAGTTATATTAATGTTTTGTTTTGATATGAAACATAATTGGTTTGAAGTGTATTATAGCTTAGTGTTTAATACACTGTTCATTCAGTAATCATATATAATGCATACTGTTACAAATTAAATTTATTCTAGTTTAAAGATATTGTATATATTAGTGATAATTATAAGAAGGTAATTATGGAGTTCATTTGGTATCCCGAGTATTTAATGTAAGTTATCATGAATATTAATTTGGTTTTCAACTGGTGTCATATTATAAATAGAATTATAACAAACTGCATGCCAATTGTATTCATGTTTCATTCCAACTCTAGCTTAAGTTATGGTCATACACATATTAATCAAATTTAATTCAGTTTTCATTCAAACAACATGTGTAGAATATAAAATAATCAAATGTGAAAACAAAATTCATAATATTTGTATATAAAAATCATATCACGATTCATACAATATCCAAGATTTAATATTAAAGTCATAGTCATATTCATATAAATTAGATTTCATACACGTTTCATCCAATGAGTGTACAACTTAGAAACACAATGATACTTTAAAATAATGTATCCGAAATGTATGAAGTCTGTATAATACTGGTACACTACGTATATAAAAGATTGAAAGTTTTGAAGATCTCACCTGAAAGAGCAGTCACTCGCTCTAGGTCGACCCCGTTGAAAAAATTTCTCGCCTCCTTTTCTTT
Organism: Solanum commersonii; assembly: GCA_029007595.1. Taxonomy (NCBI): domain Eukaryota; kingdom Viridiplantae; phylum Streptophyta; class Magnoliopsida; order Solanales; family Solanaceae; genus Solanum; species Solanum commersonii. The sequence continues at coordinate 2,607,979 of JAJTWQ010000034.1, read as the reverse complement.
CTTCTTTCTTTTGCAGATTATTTACTACTCTAACTATTTACAGACTAATTATAAAAGTGTAAAAGTGACCCACTATTAATTTTAATGCTATCTTCTATAACCACCAACTAAGTATATTATTAAAACTACCCATTAATTTCATAATTGTAGTTATGAATAGTTCAAAATATCCATTTAGAATCTATCGGAAAGTATTTTTTGAAATAAAAAGCTCTAGTACTCAAAACGACCAAATGGATCGTTACAATGTGACATTTTTAAAAAAAATCACTAGTTTGACAATTGATATCATTTTCATACCAATTTAATCATTCATATCATATGAAGATTCAAAAGAAAATCAGACAAATGTGAAAACATAATTCATAATATTTGTATATAAAAATCATATCACGATTCATACAATACCCAACCCCTTATATTAAAATCATAGTCATATACGTATAAATCAATTTTCATACACGTTTCATCCAATGAGTTTACTACTTAGAAACACAATGATACTTTAAAATAGTGAATCCAATTTGTATGAAGTCTGTATAATACCAGTGTTCTGAAATTATAATAGTCAAATATTAATTCATGTGTAGATGGTATCTGAATAGAAGATAACATATGATATTATATATCATCAAATATTTAAATAGAAAAAAATTATCCAAAAGTTAAACAGAAAAAAATTATCCAAAAGTTTAAAAAAATAATATGTAATTCTTAAAAAGTAGAAGCTGCAATGAACTATTTCAAATTTCTTGTCAGTCGTCTTGGTGTAGGATAATTGGTGGTATCCGAAACATGTTCTTTTGCTATACGAGGTCCACCAAATTTGCTAGCAACCGTACCAGTAGTGATCACTCCATCCTCATTCTTTGTTTTTCCATAATGCCACAGGATTGTGGCATATCTTTCACGATGGTACTTTGCATCGATTTCAACAATGCCCATGTCAAAAACACCATTGCTGATAATTCATATGTTTATACACAATTAAGATACAATAACATTAATGTTAATACATAATTCATACCATTTTATAGTCAAATCCATAAACATTTTTTTCATAATTCATACAAAATACATCACCCAAATTTTATAGTCAAATCCATAAACATTTTTTTTTCAGATTTGGAACAATTTCACACAAACAACTGTTTTGAAAACAATAATAAGAATAATGTGATATAAAAAAAACAACTATTTTGAGTAATGTGAAAATAAATTAAATAAAGTACTTACCCTTACAATTTTTTTGGGGTTTTTTTATTTTGGTAATTCCGATTTCTTCTTCTTTGTTTTTCTTCTTGTAGATGGTTTTGATGTTTGAGCAACTTCAACATTTGTTGATTTTTTTCTTTTTTTCTTTTTTTGTTTGACTAACAAAATCCAAATCAGAATCGGAATCAGAATTAGGAAGGGTTTCAACAAGTGTTTTCTCCTTCCTCTTCTTCCCCTTTTGATTTGCCGGAATCACACTTTCCTTTGCTTCATTATTTTTATCTTTTTTATTCTTCGATCGAGAGGAACCACCGGTCGCCGAAATTTCAATAGTTTTAGGCAGGGTGTTTGGGATAATATATTGAACAATGAAACATGAACATCATCAATTGAAGTTCCATCAAATCTGGGGCTCTTTCGAGGAGTTTCAATGGGTTTCTTAAACATGATGATGAATAATCGTGGGGGAGGGGGGTAGACTATTTTGAAGTTAGACTTGATGAGAAACAATGGTGAAAGTGGGATAGTGGGTTGTGGCATCTAGGAGTGAATAAGCGTGGGGGAGGGGGGTGGGATTGACGAATGGGGATGGTAACAGTAAATAAGGAAAGAAAACGTGTATGGAGGAAATCCCTAAAATTGGGTAACTGAAAATTTTAGTTCTAAAAAAAGGAAGTGAAATCAAATTAATTACCTATTATTAATTAATAATAAAAACCTTTAAAATAGATTAATAATTTATTAAATAAATATAATTTGATTTTTAAATAAAATTAAATTTAATTGATATGTCATAACCCGTAAATAATCTGTTATAAGCAAAAAAAAAAAAGTAAATTTAAAACCCGTAATATTTACTCTTAAATGTGTATATGAGGTGATTTTTCCAGCACAAAATACTTATAAGTACGTGATATTAAGCTAGAACGGATCAAAAGTCACAAATTAATCATCCACCATGTGATTTTATGGCTAGCACAATAATACTTGTAAGCATGTGATATTAAGCTAGAATGGATCAAAAGTCACAAATTAATCATCCACCATATAATGGCTAATAAGCACTTTAATTTGACAAAGTCTTATCCCTAATATCATTTGTTGTCTCTAAAATATCCTCCGTCAAAAATACTTTTATATCTTTTTTGTTGTAATTATTATTAGTCACACATCCTTCCTAAGTCAAAATACTTCCAATTTATATGTTTTGTAAAATATTTTTTAAAATATTTAAATCATTTTAACAAAAGAATACTTATTAATATATTTTTACTAAACATATTATTTTATCATATTCAATATTTGTATCTAAGTACATAATTATTTATTTATCATCAAATATACATTATTTAAAAAAAATTACGCGGTTAAGGAAATTTATACTACTTAATTAGTCATTATAGCTATAGTTTGCTATAATTATCACTCGCGACTAACATTAACTATTAGTTATGTGGGCTGACTTCGAGTTTGTATAATTAACCACGTTTGTATAGTTCGCAATTAACAGTTCTTGGTTTGACTTGTATTTGTATATGATGATGATTTTCTTTGTTTTTTTTTTTTCAGTTTTATCACCATATACATTCAATCTTTTTTTGTATAACTTTTTAAGTTTGTTTAAACGTGTAGTTTTCAGATTTTGTATAATATAATTTATATAATGAATTTGTATAATATAATGGCGGAATAATTTGATAGACCCTTGTACTTGCATGAGTTTGTATTCTGAACCATTCTACTTGATCATTTGTCAATTGAACCCTTTAACTCAGTGAAACTAAGCATTTTAAACCCCTTTCGTTGTGTGTGAACTTCAAACACTTGACAAAAATGACATATCATCATCCACATCACATTTTAAATGACACGTCACTTATTATGATTTTAAAAAAAATGATTTTTCTTTCTTTTTCACTTTATTCCTCCTTCATCCCTTCACCTCTCTCCATTTTTTTACATTAAAGATACCACCACAACCTTCCATTCTCACTAGTATCATTACATTCCTACATAACTAACAATTATCATTCGATATTCTTTTTGAAATTTCTTTCATTCACAACTTTTAATCGTATTTCTCTTACCAACATTCACATCTACCACTTGAACCACCATAAATCTCTTTCCCCATTGATGTTAACAAATAACCATTAAAATACATCAATATACTCTAATATTTGTACACAATTTTAGATAACACATTTCACCTAATTTCACAAAGACATTCAACAATCACTTTTCATCTTTTAAGATTGTTGAATCTTTATCACTTTAGTTATAAATTACCCCAAAAATAAAAGGAAAATACAGATCTACAACAACATTACAATTTCGTTTCTATTCTCGGAAGGAAGTAAATGTGAAAAGAAGAAGAAGAGAGAAACAAGAAATTGGAAAGGACCGGAAAGGGGAGAAAGAAGAGAAGTTTGAGAGTAGAAAGAAAAAAAAGAAGTGGGAATGGGTGGGGTGGGAAAAGAAGAAAGAACTGGAAAAAAAAAAGTTAATTTTATTATTTTTTATCTTTTTATTCTATTTTTAAAAAGATTTTTTATTTATTTTTAGTCTAAAATTTGATCTTTCACGCTCCTTCTATGCGTGACATCACACATTTGTGTCAACTCAATAATTAAGTTGCCACATAAGCTTGGTCAACAGTCAGAAGTGTAACGACCTGAGATCACCCCCTAGTTGTTACCGGCGTATTCGACCTCGAAGAGGTCTTATACAAGCCCTTAGCATTCGTCATAGCATGTATCATAGAATAAAATCACGAAAAATTTAATACTTTTACTTTGGAAGTTCAACTTTACTTCATATATGAAAAACATAATCTAACTTCATCACAATGTACCATCTAGACATAGAAGTATCGAAAATGGGACTTAGCCCTTACATCAATAAGAAGTCTTGAAATAGGAAAGTACAACAATGTCTTTCAACATAAGCAAAAAACTAAACATAGAAGCTAGATCATAGGGTCTTATCCTCGGACTTGAGGACTCACCAACTTGGGAAAGCAACTCCAAGTGTCTTGAGAAGTAAGCTTGAATCCTCAATGGCCCGAACCTAAATGTTTGGGGAAAAGGGAGAAAATATGGGTTAGTACAACACACGTACCAAGTATGGCTACTATGCATAAAAACCATTGAAACATGCATAAAAGGACATTTAGTCAAAACTTGCTTTTTACCAAGTAAATCCAATATGCACACAAAGTAAGATATAGTCCAACCAACATAATATCATCCCACCATGTAGACAACCCAAACAATACTAGTGCAATGCAAAGAATAGAACCCCATAACCCTATTCAAAGACAAGTATCACATTAAGCAACCTACTTCATGCATACATTCATAAGATCATATTTTATCATAACTTACCATATTCATAATGATCATATATAACATAGCTTTAACATACATAAGGCATAATCATCATAATCATAAGAGAACACTACTACAACCATCTCTTAGAATCCCACAAGTGCAATGTGCAAGAGAAGTCCCATACCCTCCCTTACACTATGTAGAAACCCTTAAGAAAGCCCTAGTAAGAGTTCACACCTTTCATACCTTCATTTACTTTTACATTAGGGAAATATTGCAATAACCGACATAGACCATGAGAGCTACATGGAATCTGGTGTTCTATTCCCATACCGAAAAGAGAGGGTTAACACTTGCCTAAGGTGTAACCATTCGTACATAGCTATCTAGGTGGATCCACTAATCTAGAGTCCTATGTGGGCACATAGTTAAGGGTCAAGGAGATTGCTTCTAGAAACCCTAACTTACTAAATGTGGGGGTTTCCATCTCATGAGACAACACATACCGTGGGTAATCTGGACTTGCTAAACGTGAGGAAACCCATGTGGGGAGCCGGACTTACTAAACGTGAGACCCCCATCTCATTTACATGCCCTTTCGGTGCTAAGCATCTAATTCCCTTTTGTAATCATCTTTAGTCATCACATAAGTTCACATTAGCCTTTACTAGACTCTTATGTAGACATTTTACCATAATAGCTCATATGTGTTCATAAGTGAGTAACAATCCTTTCACTTTAGAAACACTTAGCAAGTGATTTCACTTTACATTACATTATAATCATGAGAACTACATTTCAATCATATAGCAATCATACCATAACATACATACATACTTCATAGCTAATTCAAGTGTAGAGGGTTAAGGATGAGGAAAGTAGGTCATCAACACCCCAACAACACATTAGGTATAACATCATTACAATCTAAGTAATTCACCTTTCATACTTGAGTTCAAAGAAGAACCAACCTTCATACCTTCTTGCCCTTCATGGGACATCCATACTTCAATTACCAAACAATTCATAACCAATATATAATAAAAGGTAATTCATGAAGTAATAACATAATCATCATCAATATAAGCAATTGACATATTCCCTTCATAGCCTTCAAGGTTTCATTCAAAGACTCAACCCTAATTTCATAGAAATTATACATAACCTAGGGTAGAATCATCATACAAACATGAATTACATAACATCACATTCAATTCATAGCCTTCAATCAATATCCAACACAAAGTAGGGTTAGAATTAGGAAAAGAAGGAGAAACATGGGTCTCATGGGGAATTCTTCAAGAAACCACCAATACAACATAAATTCATCCATAATTATTCATATAACATCAATCAAAGTCAGTAGCTACGAATCGTAATTAGTAAACTGTAGTTATGAAGCATAATTAAACTATTTTTGAGTAGCTATATGCGAAAGTTTCCCTTATTTTAATTGGCTAGCCCAAACGCACTATGAGTTATTTTGTAGCAAAAGGAATGAAATAACAATTTTTCATGACAAGGGAGATGCATCTAGATGTAGCATTTTTGACGTTGACAATTAATTATCATGTGGTACTCTAATAAAATAACTACCGACACAAACAAACAAACAAACAAACAAAATATATCTTAAATGTTAATTTTTTTAAAGTGTAAAATGAAATTAAATGTATTAATTATTTGTTTTAGATTTAATTTAGACTAATAATGATTTTATTTTTAACATAAATCTTAATTAAATAAGTAAAACTAAAGAAAAATAAAAGTAAAAAAAGGAAATATAGGGAAAGATTGAAGCAATTTAACTCACATTTAATTTAATTTTATTGTGATTTAAATTTATAAACTTTGATTTCATCTTGTCTTATGTTATTTGAGCCTTCGTTCCGTGTCACATTTATTAGAAATCATTTTACTCTAATACATATTTTTTTGACATGGATGTAATTTCAATAGGCTCCAATAACGATATTAGACACTAATTAGAAAACCAAATATTTATACCGAATTCAATAATTACTTGACATGCTGTTGCACAAATTTATCTTAATTCAATATCATTAATTAAAGTAAAACCTCTATAAATTAATAATCTCTCTAAAGTAATATTTTCCTCTAGTCCCGACTTGGGCCAACGGAAAAAATCACCAATTTCGATAAGATAATAAGATAATATATTTTCAAAAGACCCCTATATAAATATATGGTTCCATTAATATCATAAATTAATAATTCTTTAAAAGTACAAATATACATAAGACAATTTACTGAAATATGATTCTATTGTGTTATGTTTTTTTTTTTTAATTTAAATCTTGTTGAAGCTCATCTCTAACTTTTCTTATTGCATCAAAGAGCTCCGGTGTTGTCATTTTGAACTGTATCATAAAATTGTGAAGAGTTCTAGATGCGATAAGTGCTTCCTTACGCGTAACTGGTTCCAAAGTTATAGTATCACCTTCAACTTCATCATCAACATTGTTTTTTCCGATGGTATCCACAATTTCTTCTAAGCTCTAGACCTCTGAACATGTATCACTTTCACCCGGATAATCAACAGGTTATTGACATCCATTTTATTGTGATAAGTGAGATCGTTAATCATGACCTCAAGTGTAACACCTCAAAAACCAAACCCAGAAAAAAATTACAGAAATCTCACCTAGACAGTGAACCACGGTAGGGTTCACGGATCGTGATAGGGACCACAGTCCGTTGACATGCCCGTGGTGGGGGAGTTGGACTCCACCAGTCCCAGATGTCAAATCACAGGACACTTCACGGGTCGTGTCTTGACAACGGATTGTGGTGGCATCCGTAGAAATGAGGCAATAGACCCCCCCTAGCCAGCCCTTAAACTCCCGGACCTAAGTGAAGACCACGAACACCTTTACAGTCCGTGGTCATTCACACGGTCCGTGGGAGGGTCCGTGAAGCAGGGCCCTCAGACCACCGGATCAAGTGAAGACCACGGAGGCGTTCACTGCCCGTGGTCCTTCACACGGTCCGTGGTGGAGCCCGTGAAGAAGGCCCCAGAACCAGAGGTCAATGGACCAAGAACCACGACCCACTTCACGGTCTCTGGTCCCTTTCATGGTCCATGAAGGTGGCAGTGGTCCGCCCCGTCAGTAGTTTAAGTCAGGGGTCTTTTGGTCTTTTTATTTTTCGTTGAACCCCTAAACTACGTCCTTTTAACCCTAAACTACGTGGTTTGGTTAGTTTTAGCCTTAAAACATAACTAGAACTTACCTAAGTCAAATCATTAATCAAAACATAAGAAAAATTAGAGCTTGAGAGGAAAAAAGAAGTCAAGAACCCTAGTTCAAGAACACAGCTAGATTCCATCAGTTCCAACCCCAAAATCGAAAGATTTTTTCGTGAAATTCGTCACCAGGTATGTGGGATTTTACTAGTGGGTTCCTTTTTCCCATTAGGTCCCTAGAATTCAGTCAGATTCTTGATTCCCTTATTATAACTAGACCTAGGGTTTCTAGAACTCCAGCAGATTATCATGAATTAATTATTTCCATGTTCCAAATCAGATTGGTTTCTAGAACTCCAGCAGATTATCATGAATTAATTATTTCCATGTTCCAAATCAGATTATCATGGTATTACTGCGTTTCTTGCATGAATTTCAAAACCCTAACTATGTAGTTCTTTAGTTCTTTAATTATACATGCTAGGTCAGATATTTCAGTTATTTCAGATATACATGCCTCAGTTTTTGAATGTGTCATTATCAGTATATTAATGTTGCATTCTCAGTTGCATGTCAGTTTTAAGCTATCTAGTATATTACAGTAATTCAGTCATAATGTGTTAATCACTTAATCTATTGGGAGTAGAATAATATCGAGTTGGACTAGGGTCAGTCACCCGTATAGTCCCAGAACTACGAGCCACGTAGGTTGTAAGTCCTCTCTGTGGGAATCATTTAGTGGTCACGCCAGTGATGCCTCTATTCCTGTGGCAGGGTATATTGGCCCCTCTCGATGGGGAGTATACATTGGACTCCATATTTAGCTCATGTGGTTTTATTATCGGTTATTAGTAGCTCCCACTGTTCAGTTACACTCTATTGCATTGACCACAGTTATAGTACATTCAGTAATCAGTCTCAACATGTTAAAAATTTAGTCATTGCATTCAGTTAGCTCATTATTCAGTATCTATATCATGTTCAGATAATATATTTGCTTTATTGCTTGTTCAGTTATATGTTTATTTCAACTTTACTCTATCCTTCATGCTCAGTACCTTTCAAGTACTGACGCATACTCTGTGCTACATCTTCTCGTGATGTATGTCTAGGTTCTCAGCATCCAAACCACGCATAGATCGGTTCCCAATCTCCAGCTCAGCAGCATCAGTGGTAAGTCCTCATTCTTTGAAGACCATAGTCATGTTCTATTTCAGTTATATAGTCTTTAGTTTCAATTTTGTTAGATTTAGTTGGGGGCTGTCCCAGCACTTCTAGTCAGTTAGAGGCCATTTTCAGACATAGTTAGATTCAGCTTAATATTTAAGTTAATATTTCTTTTGTATTAAACTCTCAGATTTTTCATATATTCAATTTTAGTATATGGATATTTCCCATCATTTTAGATTTACTTCATGTACTAAGCTTTCGCATCATTTTATTATTCTTAGTATGCTTATGATATGCTAGAAGGGTTAGCTTTGGGTCACTTGTGATCCTAGGTCCCGTCTCCGCGTCTCAGGGGTAGCTCGGGAGTGACAAACTTGGTATCAGAGCATTAGGTTCAAGAGTCCTAGGATGTCTGAAAAATCCACACTAAGTAGAGTCATTTTTATGGGTGTGAAGTGCACCATATCTAATGAGAAGGAGGCTACAAGATGTTTTAGGAAAAACTTCAATTTTCTTGTTACTTTTATCGTGCAGAAGGTATGATCTAACTCCATTCTAACATGACGTTCCACATTTCAGATCATGTTTCCTCGTAGAGCTAATGCCAGGAATGCTAACGCAACTCCTATAGTCCTAGATCGGGAAGTTTCGAATGTAGAGTTTCGGAACGCCATTCAGATGTTGGCTCAGAGTGTGGCTAACCAGAATATCAATGGGTTCAAGTTCCTGCGAATGCTAGTGGTGGGTCAGCGGCAGCAAGGGTCCGTGATTTTATTAGGATGAATCTGCTTGAGTTCTTAGGATCGCAGATTGGTGAGGATCCCCAAAACTTCTTAGATGAGGTCAAGAAGATCCTTGAAGTGATGCAATTGACTAGGAATGATCGGGTTGAGTTGACATCTTACCTGCTTAAGGATGTGGCTCATATCTGGTATACTCAGTGGAAAGAGAACAGGGGTACATATGTTGCTCCTATCACTTGGGAATACTTTAGCGAGAATTTTCTCGACAGGTTCTTCCCAAGAGAGTTGAAGGAGGCAAAAGTTAGGGAATTTATGAACTTAAGGCAAGGTAATATGACAGTCCAAGAGTATGGGCTTAAGTTTACCCAACTCTCCAGGTATGCTCCTCATATGGTTGCTGACTCCAGGGCACAGATGAATAAGTTTATGTATGAAGTGTCAGACTTGGTGAAAACATAGTGTAGAAATGCTATGTTGCTTGAAACATGAATATCTCTAGGCTCATGACTCACTCTCAGTAGGTTGAGGGTGATAAGCTTAGGGAATATGCTAAAGAGAACAAGAAGGCTAGGACTGAAAACTATGAGCATTCACAATAGAAATTAAGTGGGAATCGCTCGCAAGGTTAGCAGATATCTTCAGCCCCGGCCCCTTTATTAGCTAGTGTTCCATCCTCCAAGTACAGGCATGACCAGAAAGGTAGGGCATCAAGCTCTAAGTCTCAGGAAGGTGTCTCAGGTACCAAAACCTACCCAAACTGCTCCAAATGTGGTAAGAACCATCCGGGCAAGTGCCTTGCAGGACAGGAAAGATGTTTTGGATATGGTCAGTTTAGTCATAGGTTGAGGGCTTGTCCTTCTAAACAGGGGCAATGAGGTAATAATGGTAGAGCTCAGTCTACAACTTTAGCAGCACCAGCAAGGCACCCGACTCAGTAGGGTAACTCATCTGGTCCAGGTGGCGGCCAGCGCCAGAACAGGTTGTATGCTCATCAGGCTCGCCAGTATCAAGAAGGTTCTCTTGATGTAGTCACTGGTATGTTACGAGTCTTTAATCTCGATGTTTATGCTTTGTTAGATCCAGGGGCTACTTACTCCTTTGTAACTTCTTTTATAGCAGTCAACTTTAATGTTAGTCCAGAAATGCTCTCAGAACCCTTCTCAGTCTCTACTCCAGTCGATGAATCAGTTATAGCTAGACGGGTATAAAGAAATTGCCCTATCACAGTCTTTCAGAAAGTCACCTTAGTAAATCTTGTAGAGTTAGAAATGGTAGACTTTGATGTCATTCTAGGCATAGATTGGTTACATTCCTGTTATACCTCAGTCGATTGTAGAACTAAGATTGTTCGTTTTCAGTTTCCAGACGAACAAATCTTAGAATGGAAGGGTAGTAGCTTAGCACCTAGGAGTCAATTCATTTCTTGCCTTAAGGCTAGAAAGATGATTTCTAAGGGTTATCTCTATCATCTAGTTCGAGTTAAGGATTCTAGCTCTGAAACCCCAACACTTGAGTCAGTTCTAGTAGTTAACGAATTTCCAGAAGTGTTTCCATAAGATCTTCTCGGAGTTCCTCCCAAAAGGGAAATCTACTTTGCATTTGATCTCCTTCCAGATAACCAACCTATTTCCATTCCTCCTTATAGAATAGCTCCAGTTGAGCTTAAGGAATTGAAAGAACAATTGAAAAACCTTCTAGATAAGGGCTTCATCAGACCTATTATTTCACCATGGGGTGCAAAGTGTTGTTTGTGAAGAAGAAAAATGGTTCACTGAGAATGTGTATTGACTATAGGCAGTTGAACAAAGTCACAATCAAGAATAAGTACCCTATCCCCAGGATTGATGATTTGTTTGACCAATTTTAGGGTGCTAGTCATTTCTCTAAGATAGACCTCAGAATCAGTTATCATTAGCTCAGAGTCAGAGATAGTGACATCCCGAAGACCTCCTTTAGGACTTGGTATGGTCATTATGAATTTGTAGTTATGTCTTTTGGACTAACCAATATTCCTATAGCTTTCATAGATTTAATGAACAGAGTGTTCAAGTAGTATTTGGACTTATTCGTTATCGTCTTTATTGATGATATCCTCATTTACTCTAGGAATAAGGAAGAACATGCGAGTCATTTAAGGGTTGTTCTGCAGACTCTCAAAGATCGCCAGTTATTCGCTAATTTTAGCAAATGTGAGTTTTGGTTGCAATTTGTTGCTTTCCTTGGTCACATTATATCTAGTGAAGGAATTCGAGTGGATTCACAGAAAATAGAAGCAATGGCCTAGACCTACCTTTTCTACAAATATCAGAAGCTTCTTGGGTTTGGATGGTTATTACAGAAGGTTTGTGGAAGGATTTTCATATATAGCCTCTCCATTGACTAGGTTAACTCAGAAAAAGGTCAAGTTCCAGTGGTCAAATGATTACGAGAAAAGCTTTGCAGAACTGAAAACTAGGTTGACTACAACTCTTGTTTTGACTCTACCAGAGGGTTCAGACGGTTATGTGATCTATTGTGATGCATCTAGAGTCGGCCTAGGTGTTATTGATGCAGTGAGATAAGTTATAGCCTATGCTTCTAGATAGCTTAAGGTGCATGAGAAGAATTATCTAACTCATGACCTCGAGCTTGCAGCAGTGGTGTTTGCACTTAAGATCTGGAGGCATTACTTGTATGGTGTTCACGTAGATGTGTTCACAGACCATAAGAGCCTTCAAAATGTATTCACCCAAAAAGAGTTGAATCTTCACCAAATGAGATGCTCTCAAGGACTGCGACATGAGTATGTATTACCATCCTAGTTAGGCCAATGTAGTAGGAGTTCTTAGCATACATACTATCTATGGGTAGTGTAGCACATGTTGAGGAAGAAAGAAAAGAGCTAGTGAAGGATGTTCTCCAGGTTGATCGCTTGGGAGTTTGCCGAATGAGCATATCAAATGGTTGTGTAACAGTGCAGAATGGGTCAGAATCTTCATTGGTAGCAGAGGTTAAGGAAAAGCAAGACAGTGATCCAATCTTGCTTCAACTAAAAGGTGCAGTCCTCCAACAAAGAGTTGAGGTCTTCTCCCAAGGAGGAGATTGTGTACTTCACTATCAAGGTAGATTGTGTTTCTAATGTGGGTGAATTTAGACAACATATTCTTGCAGAAGACCATAACTCCAAATATTCTATTCATTCAGGCACCACTAAGATGTACCGCGATCTGCGGGAAGTCTTTTGGTGGAATGACATGAAAAGGGATATAGTAGATTTTGTGGCTAACTGCACCAATTGTCAACTAATGAAGGTAGAACATCAGAAACCAGGGGGTATGACACAAGAGATCGACATTCCTACTTGGAAGTGGGAAGTGATCAACATGGACTTCATTACAGGATTACCTCGTACTCGCCGATAGCATGACTCCATTTGGGTGATAGTTGACAGAGTTAATAAGTCTTCTCGCTTTTTGGCGGTCAAGACTACAGAGTCTGCGGAGGACTACGCCAAACTTTACATTAATGATATAGTCAAGTTGCATAGGGTTCCTTTTTCTATCATCTCAGATAGAGGTCCTCAGTTTACCTCTTATTTCTGGAAGTCTTTTCAGAAAGGTCTTGGTACTCAAGTTAACCTTAGCACAACATTCCATCCTCAGATAGATGGTCAGGCAGAGTGTACCATTCAGATATTAGAGGACATAGTGAGAGCTTGTGTGATCGATGATGAGTCCATAATTTGAACTCATTTAGGGCTTTATTTTAATAGAATTAGTGTTTTCAAATGCATATTTTATCTCAATAGTTGATGTAAATCCTTGAGTTTCAGGTATTTGGAGTTTGAGGCAAATCATGGACATTACTTGGCAAAAAGGAACAAGGCAGCTGAAACTAACGAAGAAATAAAAGACTGAAGATCGCCGAGCCTAGTTGGCGAGTCACCGATGGGCCTGGAGATCACCTTTTGATCTAGTGTGCTGAGCCCTGAAGGGAAATATCAAGTTGGCGATGAAATGGAGCAGTCGGCGTGTCGCCGAGCAGTTTCGCGAAGCAATACTATATCGCTTAGCGACCCAAAACGTAAAGAGGCTGAAGGCTAAAGCAAGAAGGTGATGAAATCGACTAAAAGGCGGATCGTCGAGTGTATCAGTGATCCCGATTAACTGTGCCAAATGGTCCTCCGCAACAGAAATTTTCAAACACTATAAATATTTGTTTAAATATCATATCATAGGGTTGCTATTATTTGAACTAGTTACAGATTTTGAGAGAGTGTAAGTTTTAGAAGGTTTTGGAGACTTTGTTCTAAAACCTTGAAGATTCAAAGGGTTTCAACTCCAAGAAATCGGACATGAGTGTAACGACCCTAAAAAAAACGAAACTAGTGAAACTAGAGCCTCACATGTGAGTTTGGAGTCGAGAACTTAATGAAATGATTATAAATGAATTTGACCCAAAAAGTTCTTAAAATGTGCTTCGGAAACTTGTTTAGTATATATAAAAAGATCCGTTTCGTTTTCGGAAATCCGACTTCATATTCTTGTTTAGGGGGTCAAATTGAGTGGGAAATGGGTCTAACCCAAATTTTAGAGCAACCGTATCAAAATCCGAAATTTCCAAGTGAAGCCTTTTCGAGGGTCTACTTTGGAGGGTCATATCTCCTAGCACACAAATAATTTGGTGGACCATAACATATCCATGGAAAGCCCTTTGAGTTAGCTACCTAACGCACTTCGTTTCACCTCATTCGGAGTTCGGACGAAGAAGTTATGTCCATTTTCGTAAAATCTGTCCGGTAGGAAATGGCAATTTCCGAGACGGAAATCACCGTTCACCCGCCTGATTTTTTCTAAGTGTTGGACCTTTTTTTTTTCCAAAGGACTTATATTAATTCCTAGATACCATTAGTTCATTCCCATCCCAAAAACATTTCCCTCTCTCAAAAACTCTCTCAAAACCCCAAGGAAGCTCAAGGTGAAAGATGGAGCTAGGGTGGATGGTGGCTATTGATTTCTTCACCAATTTCGTTTGGTTCTTGAAGATTAAGGTATGGGGATCCTTTATCCTTGATTATTCTTTTCTTTCAAGGAGCCCAATCAAAAGGTTTTCAAGGTTTTTCAAATACACAAAAAAATCCTATTTCGAATTCTAAGCATGAGTTCTTGCATTAAATAATTTCAAATGATGTTTCATGTGGTTATTAATGATTATTTATGGTTTTAAGAAAGAAATATTTGTGAACCCATGTCTTCTCAAATTCTTTAAATTTAGCCTAAAGTGAGTTTAATGATTTTGAGTAATTGATGTAGGATTATTGAGTGGTTGATGTGGGCTGTTCTTATATGATCTTAGCTATGTTGAGTTTCTAGAAATTGTTATTGAATGGTATAATGTGAGGTAGTAGCCTTGAATGGTCATAAATTGGGATTTAGACTTTATGTTGGTTATTGGATATTGTTTAGCTTAGCTTGTATAGTTGATTGTTGTTATTATCATTGTTATTGTATTGTTAAATTGTTGGAAGATGAGGATGATGAAGATAGCCATGGAAAGAGGGTAAGTTGATCAAACTTGATAAATATTGTATAATTGGCATGGAATTGAGTATTGTGGCTTATGGCCTTTGAAAAAGGGTGGTGAGATGGCTTGATCTCTTAGTATTAATAATATTGTTATTGATTGGCTTGATCCACCTTTGGTGGAGGTGGTTATTTGTTGTATTGTTGTGGATTGAGGCCATGAAGGGCATTATGTGAATGTTATTATATTGTTGTATTATTATACACATATGAGGCTAGATGTAAAGTCCTATATGAAGCTATATGTGAAGGTATGATGTGAATGAGTTTATGTGATCTTGTGATGATCCTATTATGGTCTATTTTGCATATTATCATGAAATGGAATTATTATGTGATGTTTATGGTTTTCATGCTTCCATGATCAAATTATGAAGGTTGATATATATATGTATGTTGTTGGTGGGCTGATTTATATGTATTTCGAAATTGGTTGGACTTAGTACTCTTGAAGTACATGATTTCATTTACATGAACAATAGCCCATCATGTGTTTGATAAAATGCCCATTTATAGAATCCTTAGGAAATGGAAGGTCCAATGTACGTCCTATGAATCGAATAGTTATATAATTATTGAAATGATGTTGAAATGGACACATGTATATGATTTTCTCTATATAAGTGTTGTGAGTCGACCAAGCCTAGTACGGGGGGTAGTAGGCCCGTATAACCGTATCGAGGGGTTGGTACCTTGGTTGCCTAGTACGGGGGGTAGTAGGCCCGTATAACCGTATCGAGGGGTTGGTACCTTGGTTGCCTAGTACGGGGGGTAGTAGGCCCGTATAACCGTATCGAGGGGTTGGTACCTTGGTTGCCTAGTACGGGGGGTAGTAGGCCCGTATAACCGTATCGAGGGGTGGGTACCTTGGTTGCCTAGTACGGGGGGTAGTAGGCCCGTATAACCATATCGAGGGGTTGGTACCTTGGTTGCCTAGTACGGGGGGTAGTAGGCCCGTATAACCATATCGAGGGGTTTGTACCTTGGTCCCTAGCTCGGGGTGGTAGGCCGGGTAACCACATTGAGGGGTTTGTACCTCATTCGCCTCCAAAGGGTGGTAGGCCTTGGAAATACTATATAGATGGTCACTCACCACACATGTACTATGCCCCACTAAATATGATTTATTTCATGTAAGCATCATTATACATATCATCTCATTAATATGCTACCTACCGGGTATGATTATGCACTTTGCCTATAAAGTCCTTATCTAAGGTAATCTTGGGGAACACTTAAGTGTGCTTGAAGAGGATTGTGTGGGCGGTCACTTCTTGTCTCACTCAAGTGTGTCTTAAGGTTATATTAGGTAGAGGTCCTATGGTAATGAAATGACATGTGTCCTTCTAAAGTTAAGCATGAGTTGTATATGGATTTATGTTAAGTATATGTATGGTTGGCTATGGTCTAATATGTTAATGTTGACTTGTATTATATCTCTTATATTTGTAAAGGAAAGGTTTTATCAAAGGACATGAAAGCATACATTTCTTGTAAATGTCCGTTGTGCATATTTTCTTGCATGGTCTCCATACTTAGTACTTAATTGTGCTAACCCCTTTCTTTCCCTTTTTGGACTAAAGTGTAGGGATTTGGAGAAGATGACATGTCATGGCTTGATAGGTTTCTAAGTGTTGAAGATGAAGACTTGGTGAGTCCTCATAGATTCGAGGACAATACCCAATATGTTCTTTTATGTCTTTTTAGTTTTGTTTAAGTTGTGTACGGGATTAGTCCCGAATTTTATACTCTAAAGTATTAGATGGTTTGAGACATCATGTATAAAGTCTAGAAAGTCTTCCGCTTGCTACTTTTTATGAAATGTTTTCTTGGTAAAGAAAGTTTTTAATTTCCTTATGGTTTTTAGTTTTATGCGATGAATGAATGCTAAGAGGCTTGTATTTGACCTCTTCGAGGTCGAGTACGCCCGGTTACGACTAGGGGGTGCTCCCGGGTCGTGACAAACTTGGTATCGAGCATAAGTTTCCGGATGGTCTTAGGTTGTCTCAAAACCACATCTAGTAGAGTCTTGTTCATAATGTGAAGCGCGCCACATTATGAATAGGAGGCTATTGGGTGCTAAGAAAGTTTCACTTCTACATTCTTTTAGTCGTGCCGTGGAGTTTCTCTCTATAATGTCTTTCCTTGTTCCGTAGGTGATGGTCATTTGAGTGTAACCTTTGAGGAAGTTTAATGTTGCAAGGGTTGAGGGAGAGAGAATGTTGGTTGTGATGCCAACTTTGACTTGGTGACTTAGTAGGTGTGAGGTGAAAGATTGTGGTGATGACTTTAGTATAAATGGGATTCCTTTGGTTATGTGTGTTGTTGGTAGTATCCGGCTTAGTCATGAGGAAGTTTTGTGATGTGTTGAAGGAATTTGTGAAATGTGTGGTGATTTAGAAATGCTAGGTGTACCGAGTATAAAACCTAGTATTGTTTTGATCCGACCTTAGGATGGAAGGAGGTGAATTTGAAAGAACTAGTAAGAGTTTCTCCTAAGTGGGGGAAATATGTGGTTAGATGATAAGGTATTCAAGTGTGGTTGATGTTTATGAGTTAGGCTTGAAGGAGGTTTTCATTACAAGAGGTTTAGTGAATTAAAGAGTTGGGTAAGAATGGTTTTGGTAAGATTGATGGTATTTTCATTGAGATTTTTATGAGATGTTAAGGTTGACCTTAGTTGGGTTTACCCTTAAGTGGGGGATGGTATGTTGAGTAGTGAAGTTGTTGGGAAGTGTTGATATCCTTACCTACTTCTATATGTGTTTACTCAAGCCTAAAACAAAGAGTTCCTAGAAACTTGGGTTATGTTTTGGAGTCTTATGTGAAAAGGAGTTTTTCCATGGTCTCCTTATGTCATGCATGTTTTAAATGAATTCTTATTAAATGAGAAAATGAGTTTTCATAAATTTATGTTCCTCATGTTGATGTGCATCTATAATGATTTGCCTAAATGTTGCATGAGTTGACTTATGAGCATGTTTAAAAGTGTTTTGATGATGTTGCCTAAAGTGCTTCTATGAGAAAGTTGCATGATGTGCATTTAGCATAAGTTGTCTATTTGCTTTATGAGGTGATAATGTGAGCATGCTTACTTGAGTTTTGGAGGAGGTTGCATGATGTGCTTTAATGAGAAAATTGCATATTGTGTCCTTTGATGTTATGATGTGCATGAGATGATTTGGAGAAGGAAGTACCTCCAATGAAATGAAATGAGAAATGAAAAAAAGGTAAAGATGATGCATAAGGAGTTAGTAGATGTTGTGCCTACTTTCTTGAATTGCATGAAGTTGTGTGGGACTTTCTATGTGGAGTTGATATTTCCTCCTATATTTATGCATTTGTATTGTTGTTGTATGCATGTTGATGGACTGTTTACTTGAGTCGTTACCCCTTATGTGTTTAAAGTGTCATTCGAGGACGAATGTTCCTAAGTGGGGGATAATGTAACGACCTAAAAAAAACGAAACTAGTGAAACTAGAGCCTCACATGTGAGTTTGGAGTCGAGAACTTAATGAAATGATTATAAATGAATTTGACCCAAAAGTTCTTAAAATGTGCTTCGGAAACTTGTTTAGTATATATAAAAGATCCGTTTCGTTTTTCGGAAATCCGACTTCATATTCTTGTTTAGGGGGTCAAATTGAGTGGGAAATGGGTCTAACCCAAATTTTAGAGCAACCGTATCAAAATCCGAAATTTCCAAGTGAAGCCTTTTTCGAGGGTCTACTTTGGAGGGTCATATCTCCTAGCACACAAATAATTTGGTGGACCATAACATATCCATGGAAAGCCCTTTGAGTTAGCTACCTAACGCACTTCGTTTCACCTCATTCGGAGTTCGGACGAAGAAGTTATGTCCATTTTCGTAAAATCTGTCCGGTAGGAAATGGCAATTTCCAGAGACGGAAATCACCGTTCACCCGCCTGATTTTTTCTAAGTGTTGGACCTTTTTTTTTCCAAAGGACTTATATTAATTCCTAGATACCATTAGTTCATTCCCATCCCAAAAACATTTCCCTCTCTCAAAACTCTCTCAAAACCCCAAGGAAGCTCAAGGTGAAAGATGGAGCTAGGGTGGATGGTGGCTATTGATTTCTTCACCAATTTCGTTTGGTTCTTGAAGATTAAGGTATGGGGATCCTTTATCCTTGATTATTCTTTCTTTCAAGGAGCCCAATCAAAAGGTTTTCAAGGTTTTTCAAATACACAAAAAAATCCTATTTCGAATTCTAAGCATGAGTTCTTGCATTAAATAATTTCAAATGATGTTTCATGTGGTTATTAATGATTATTTATGGTTTTAAGAAAGAAATATTTGTGAACCCATGCCTTCTCAAATTCTTTAAATTTAGCCTAAAGTGAGTTTAATGATTTTGAGTAATTGATGTAGGATTATTGAGTGGTTGATGTGGGCTGTTCTTATATGATCTTAGCTATGTTGAGTTTCTAGAAATTGTTATTGAATGGTATAATGTGAGGTAGTAGCCTTGAATGGTCATAAATTGGGATTTAGACTTTATGTTGGTTATTGGATATTGTTTAGCTTAGCTTGTATAGTTGATTGTTGTTATTATCATTGTTATTGTATTGTTAAATTGTTGGAAGATGAGGATGATGAAGATAGCCATGGAAAGAGGGTAAGTTGATCAAACTTGATAAATATTGTATAATTGGCATGGAATTGAGTATTGTGGCTTATGGCCTTTGAAAAGGGTGGTGAGATGGCTTGATCTCTTAGTATTAATAATATTGTTATTGATTGGCTTGATCCACCTTTGGTGGAGGTGGTTATTTGTTGTATTGTTGTGGATTGAGGCCATGAAGGGCATTATGTGAATGTTATTATATTGTTGTATTATTATACACATATGAGGCTAGATGTAAAGTCCTATATGAAGCTATATGTGAAGGTATGATGTGAATGAGTTTATGTGATCTTGTGATGATCCTATTATGGTCTATTTTGCATATTATCATGAAATGGAATTATTATGTGATGTTTATGGTTTTCATGCTTCCATGATCAAATTATGAAGGTTGATATATATATGTATGTTGTTGGTGGGCTGATTTATATGTATTTCGAAATTGGTTGGACTTAGTACTCTTGAAGTACATGATTTCATTTACATGAACAATAGCCCATCATGTGTTTGATAAAATGCCCATTTATAGAATCCTTAGGAAATGGAAGGTCCAATGTACGTCCTATGAATCGAATAGTTATATAATTATTGAAATGATGTTGAAATGGACACATGTATATGATTTTCTCTATATAAGTGTTGTGAGTCGACCAAGCCTAGTACGGGGGGTAGTAGGCCCGTATAACCGTATCGAGGGGTTGGTACCTTGGTTGCCTAGTACGGGGGGTAGTAGGCCCGTATAACCGTATCGAGGGGTTGGTACCTTGGTTGCCTAGTACGGGGGGTAGTAGGCCCGTATAACCGTATCGAGGGGTTGGTACCTTGGTTGCCTAGTACGGGGGTAGTAGGCCCGTATAACCGTATCGAGGGGTTGGTACCTTGGTTGCCTAGTACGGGGGTAGTAGGCCCGTATAACCATATCGAGGGGTTGGTACCTTGGTTGCCTAGTACGGAAGGTAGTGGGCTCGTATAACCATATCGTGGGGTTTGTACCTTAGTCCCTAGCTCGGGGTGGTAGGCCCGGGTAACCACATTGAGGGGTTTGTACCTCATTCGCCTCTCCAAAGGGTGGTAGGCCTTGGAAATACTATATAGATGGTCACTCACCACACATGTACTATGCCCCACTAAATATGATTTATTTCATGTAAGCATCATTATACATATCATCTCATTAATATGCTACCTACCGGGTATGATTATGCACTTTGCCTATAAAGTCCTTATCTAAGGTAATCTTGGGGAACACTTAAGTGTGCTTGAAGAGGATTGTGTGGGCGGTCACTTCTTGTCTCACTCAAGTGTGTCTTAAGGTTATATTAGGTAGAGGTCCTATGGTAATGAAATGACATGTGTCCTTCTAAAGTTAAGCATGAGTTGTATATGGATTTATGTTAAGTATATGTATGGTTGGCTATGGTCTAATATGTTAATGTTGACTTGTATTATATCTCTTATATTTGTAAAGGAAAGGTTTTATCAAAGGACATGAAAGCATACATTTCTTGTAAATGTCCGTTGTGCATATTTTCTTGCATGGTCTCCATACTTAGTACTTAATTGTGCTAACCCCTTTCTTTCCCTTTTTGGACTAAAGTGTAGGGATTTGGAGAAGATGACATGTCATGGCTTGATAGGTTTCTAAGTGTTGAAGATGAAGACTTGGTGAGTCCTCATAGATTCGAGGACAATACCCAATATGTTCTTTTATATTTTGTTTAAGTTGTGTACGGGATTAGTCCCGATTTTTATATCTATCTTTAGATGGTTTGAGACATCATGTATAAAGTCTAGAAACCCTTCCGCTTACTTTTTTGGGAAAGTATTTGACCTCTTATGGTTTTTATTTTATGCGATGAATGAATGCTAAATATGGGTTAAATTATATGTTAGGTCTTGCTTGTTGATGGTATATTTGTTGTTTAAATGTGATTTCATTTAGTAGTTGTGTATGAACTTAATGGGATTGTAGTTGTAAATACAATTTTATCTTAGTATTTTTTGCTTGCTCGAGAGAGAAGTCGTAAAACTAAGACTACTAAAATGATAGCCTGTGGTATTGGATCGACATGAGTTCAGCTCGAGAGAGTGAATCCCAGTCCTTCTCCCACACATTCAGCTTGAGAGAGTGAATGGGCTAAGGTGGAGGTTGTGCATAATGCGGCAACTCAAGGTTTGAGAGAAACTGAGTTGATTCGGGGTAAATTGCGAGAGAGAGAGAGAATTTACCCCCACTATAGTCTAGCCTAGTCACAAATTCTCAATAATTTACTATCAAAATCATGTACCTGATAGTCTAGTTTAACCCGTATTCCTATCACATCCCAAGAATCTCGTTTTCCTATCCGTTTTCTTATATTTTTACCTCATCTTTTAGTTGTTAATTAATACAAACCCCCATTGATAATTGACGCTTGCGTCACTCTTTAGATTTAGTATGTTTTTATTCATTAATATTTATAGCTATGACTAATTAGAATTTGATTTTATTTTTCTACTTATTCTCTAAACCACTCCATGTGGGAACGATCCCAACCTATGGTTGGATTATATCACTACATGGGATCGTTTGGTACTTGAACCAAAATAGTGTCAGTTGATTACGTCGAACATCAAAATGGCGCCGCTGCTGGGGAATGGTGTTAGTTGAGAATTTGTAGTTAAGTAGGATTTTCATTCTTGTTAGTTGTAGTTCTACTTAATTTTTAGTTTAGTTTTTTTGTTTGTGTAAATATTTCAGGAAGCATGAGTGTTAATGGAAGCAACGGCAGTCAGGTAGGCCACTAAGACGACATCGAAAATATCAACAATGTCCAAGAGCCCAACATTAATGACCCCTATCTCATGGGAGGTATTGGGGCCATCCGTTTACCTCCAGCCAAAGGAAATGCAGTGTTCCATATAACACGCACTATGTTGCAATTGTTGCAACTGAAGGGACTTTTTAGTGGATTGGCTCATGAGGATCATCACGAGCATCTTTGAAACTTTGTAGATGTGTGCGGACCATTATATTTCAAAAACACCTCTCAGGAGTCAGTTCAGTTAAGGTTATTCCCTTTCTCGTTGATGGGAGAAGCGTGCAAGTGGTTGGCGGAATTACCATGTGAATCCATCACTTCTTGGGAAGAGTTGGACACCGCATTTAATGTGCAATTTTTCCCTCCCTCAAAGATGATGACTCTTAGGGACATTATCCAAAGCTTTAAGTGTTTAGAGGGCGAGCCAATTCATGAGACTTAGCTGCGATTCAAGAAGTTGGTGCTCCAATGCCCAACTCATGGCTTGCCTGACAAAGTATTGTTGTATTATTTCTACCGAAGCCTAGACTCGATGAACAAGGGAATTGCTGACCAACTTTCACCAGGAGGATTGATGCAACAACCTTACGTGAGAGCAACTTAGCTATTGGATGGCATGACCACGATAAATCGGGCTTGGTACACCCATGAAGATCAAGTCTCCCCTCTTACATTTAAATTAACCAAGGAGTAGATGGAAAAAAGATCAGGAGAGGGACCATAACATGGCCAAGATCATGACACAACTTGATATTTTATCCATAAATGTCATGAGAGCTGGTGCTCGGGGTGTCAATATTGTGGGTATCAGGTATGCAAATCCTAAAAAGACGAAGTTCGAAACCTTGTATAATGAGGAGGTAAATTTTCTAGCTAACCAAGGCAGTGGTTATCGTTCAAACTACCCAAGGTAGGGTGGTAAGTTGGGCTAGAGAGGATGGTTGGAAGGATCGCGACAGATAATGGAGGGACCGAAATCCTAATTGGAAGAATGGGAGAAAGACATGTATGTGCCTCCCCATGAGCGCCAAAAGCTGAAGGATTCGGAAGGTGGTAGGTTTGAGAATATGTTCTTTTGTATCCTCAACAAAGTTGAAGGGTCAGACAAAATTTTGAAAGAATAAAAGAAGATGTGTCCACCCTTAGCCAGACCGTCACCTCCCATTCAGTGTCGATAAAGCAGTTGGAGACCCAAATGGGTCATATATCGTCTCATCTCAATCTGAGACAACAGAGGGGTTTGTCTAGTGATACTATGGCTAACCCCAAAAATGAGGTTTGAAGGTGGACTTACGTTGTGCCATGATGTTAACTAAGGCATTATTTATGAGGCAACCCAAAACCCATTACTATTTTTTTATTTGAGTTTTAGTAAAATAATAGTGTGTTGTTTGTATAGGTTGAAGTGTGGAAAGTGTGCAAAAAAAATACAGGGTGGCGAGCAACAGGTCCAGTCGACAGGTCACCAAAGAGGTCGGCGAACCCAACCTTATCCGTCGTTTGACTCAAGACATCTTCATATTGGAGTCTGTAAAACTTGGTGAGCCTAGAAAATTATTGGCGAATCGCCGACCATGTCAGCGATCTAGATGGAAACTGCCATTGAGGCCCCTATATTCACTAGAGATTCCGAAATATTCAGCAAGATGAATGAACACTCGGCGGATCGCCAAAAGGTTAGGCGAGCGCGACTAATGTCACCAAATGTGAGAAAACTAGACGGTTTTGCAGGCCAAAGGTTTAAAAATTCTAACTCATTCACTTTCCATCACTTCTTATCTTCCCAAACTCACACCCGCACACTAGTTACTATATTTTCACATTTTTAGAGTTTTTTTAGTGCTGATTTGTGCTCGAGATTGGATTACATTGCCACCTAGCATATCAATAGCATCTTAATCGGCATCTAAGGTTGGTTTCCGAGCCTTGAGTTTCTTTAATCAAAAGTTGTACTCAAATGCAATAATATCATCTTGTTGATGTATGTTGGGCCTCTCTGGTAGGATTAGAATTTTTGATTGCCTGTTTTGATTCGATAATCTTGCCCTTACTAGTTAAATTGTTGAAATCTCGTAATTGTATGCCTTAAACTGGATTAAAATTTGAGGGGTCGTGTTTAGGTATGATGGGTCTAAGCTTAATTGAACTAGTGCATGCTTTGATTTTATTTTCGGAGGTTGAGGGGTTGAATTTGAGAAAATGGGTTAAAGGTAGGCATGTTAGGTCGTTTGGAGAGCTGGGTCGAGCTCGCCAAACCACTCAGCGGTTCACCTAATGCCCCTATATCGCCTTTAATTTCTTGATACGTGAGTAGTTAAAGTCTGTAACTTTCGGCGAGAAGCCTGAGGTCGCCAAAAGCACTCAGCGACTCGTTGAAAGTCTTTTCAGTCACCCTTTATCTGCACCCCTGAACCTTTGTGCACTGGAACTTTCAGCGGGCCTATCCTTGTTCGTCGAAAGCTATCGACGACACACCAAGTGGTCCTCCCTATCGCCTACTTGCCACAGTTTTTAGAGCTAATTCCTTCGGCGAGCTCTATCTAGCTTGCCTAAGAAATTCGGCGATTCACCCTTTGGTTTGGCGAACCTGTCTAAAATTGTTCTAATGTGCTTTTGTTTAGGTATTTCTAACTTCTCTTTAAGATTTTGCAGCTATGACTTAATCAAAAGCTGCTGAAAGAATAACACCAGCCCAAGAGAAGTCCAAAGGGATTGTGATAAATGAGGATGCAGCTACGTCGAAAGGTAAAGCTACGAAACTACCCACAACTACTGGGAAAGGAAAGAGAAAGAGGCCCACTTCTACTAGAAAAACCATTACCCTAGACCCTAATATTCCTTAATGGGCCCGGGGATTCTGCAGGGCGGTGCATGTCTTTCTAGCGGACTCACACTCAACATAACTTAGTGAATCTGGTACTGTTGTTCCTCCTGAGGTAACCTCGAGTACTGATGCCCAGGCTCAAGGTGAGGCATCAGGCATTGATTTCCAGACAAATGGAGAGACTGCATAGACAGGATACCCTCTTTACCTCCTTTTCTATTTTGCTTTACTTCACTGTTGAATAATTCCTATTTGCATTTAAGGACAAATGATTTTTATTTGTGGTATGGTGAGGCCCACCTTTTGTGTGAATATTGATGCTTCACTATTTTGTGCATATAATTGGGTCGTTGTGCTTATAACTGTGTCTTACACTGCTTCTTGTAGATGTTTGAGCTTGTGGCTCCTTTTATTTTAAATTGTAAATGATTTTGACCCTTTCAAAAAAATTTAAAATTTTCACCACCTCTTGTACGTATGGAATGTGGTTGTTCTTTAGCAAATTTGAGTCTTGGTTTTGATCTATATTAATGACTCAAATAGTGATCATAATTGACTGAACATGAATATGCGGCTACGATGAGACCAATTGAAGTTACATAGTCAATATATGAACTCTTTGCATCTCGTTGTGACTAGCCAATTATCAAATTGATTCTCTTATAATGAACGTTGCACACTAGAAAAAGTGTGGAGTCTTGTTTGATTTTGGTGTCGATGCATTGTGTGATGAGCTTACTGTGAACCATGCATGATAACACCTAGAATTTGCCCCGTTGGTCCCGTTAACTAAGTAAGGCTATCTCTTGATATAATCTTAGGCAACTTCGAAAGAGTGTGAGCCAATTTGACATATACTTCTTTTGTGGCCTACCTTGTGAGTGTGTGAACCTCTTTTAAACACCCCTTGAGCCTTACCTTTCTTTGGAAGAAACTTGATGAAAACATGACCTTTATTAAATCCACTACCCATAATCCTCATGATTTGTGGTTGATTGAATAGCCAACTTAGGCCAAAAGCCTAAGTTAGGGGTGTGGTGAAAAGAAAAGGCAAGTCAAGAAGTGCAATAAAAGTCCCTTTTAGCCCATGGTGTTGAGAAAAATAGAACCCCTCCATACAAAAAAAAAAAGACAAAAGAAAAGAAAAAGAAAAAGTTGTGAAATAAAGTTATGAGAAATGTCAAAAGAAATGGGATTCCGAACAATCCATGGAAGTGAATAATGGAATGACTTATGAGCACTAAAGAAATTGATGAAAGAAGAGGAAAAAGAGTGTTGAAATCACCACATTTCATGAGGATGAAAGTCACTGAGCCTAAATGATCATACCTTTGCACTCATCCCCATTACAAGCCTTGAAAAGACCTTTTTGATCTTGAGAGAGATGAAATAATTATTGATTGGAAAATACGGGCAAACCTATGGGTGAAAGCATGCATAGTGTTCTTCTTTGTGAGAGTGGGCGTTGCATTTGATTTCAGAATTTTAAATGATTAAACCATTGTGTGTGAATATGGAATCATTCTTTGTATGAGAGCATTTGAATACCTTTGTTGAACTCGAACTTGCATTTGAAGCAAGTATAGTAAGCTTGAGAATATTTGATAATGGTGTATCACAACTTGAGTCTTTAAGTATACAATTGATTCTTGCATGAGTAAGTTGAGCCTTGTTGTGTACATTCATGGTTGAGTCTTGTGTAGCATTGTTTGAGACATTTTTTTTGGATTGCCGAACTTGAGATTTACTTGAGGACAAGCGAAAGTTTAAGTTGGGGGTGTTGATGAGTCCACAATTTGGACTCATTTAGGACTTTATTTTAATAGAATTAGTGTCCTCAAATGCACATTTTGTCTCAATAACTGATGTAAATCCTTAAGTTTTAGGTATTTGGAGTTTGAGGCAAAGCATGGACACTACTTGGCAAAAAGGAACATGACGGCTAAAAAGAACGAAGAAATGAAGGCCTGAAGATCATCGAGCTCAGTTGGCGAGTCACCGATGGGCTTGGAGATCGCCCTTTGTTCCCGTGTGCTGAGCCTTGAAGGGAAATATCAAGTTGGCGATGAAATGAAGCAGTCGGCGTATCACCGAGCGGTTCTGCGAAACAGTACTATATCGCACAGTGACCTAAAACATGAAGAGGCTGACGGCTAAATCAAGAAGGCGATGAAATCGACCAAAAGGCGGATCGCTGAGTGTATCGGCGATCTCGACTAACTGCGCCGAATTGTCCTCCACAACACAAATTTTCAAACACTATAAATACTTGTTTGAATATCATATCATAGGACTGCTATTATTCGAACTTTTTACAGTTTTTGAGAGATTTTAAGTTTTAGAGGGTTTTGGAGACTTTATTCTAAAACCTTGAAGATTCAAAGGGTTTCAACTCCAAAAAATTGTACGTGGGTCTCAAAGATTCTTCACTCTTAACGTGCTTTAAGACTTAATTCTTCATACCTAATTGATGGAAACTGATATTGATGTAAATTTTTATCTCTTTTGCATGTCTATCTAAAACCCCAATTCTTGGGGTGTGATTTTGTGAATATGGGTTAAATTATCTGTTGGATCATCCCTAAGAAAGATAGTTTTAAGTATCTCGGGTCTGTAATCCAAGGAAGTGGCGACATCGACGATGATGTCACACACCGCATTGGGGTTGCTTGGATGAAATGGAGGAATGCCTCTGGAGTCTTGTGTGATAAGAAAATTCCACCTAGACTTAAAGGTAAGTTCAGAGTGGTAGTTAGACCGGCCTTGTTGTACGGAGCGGAGTGTTGGCCAGTCAAGAACTCACATGTTCAGAAAATGCAGGTTGCGGAGATGAGGATGTTGAGATGGATGTGTGGGCACACTAGGAGGGATAAGATTAGGAATGAAGTAATCCGGGAGAAGGTGGGAGTGGCATCTGTGGTGGACAAGGTGAGGGAAGCGAGACTGAGATGGTTTGGACATGTGAAGAGACGGTGCGAAGACGCCCCAGTGAGGAGGTGTGAGGGGCTGGTCGTAGAGGGTACGCGGAGGGGTAGAGGTAGGCCTAAGAAGTATTGGGGAGAGGTGATTAGACAGGACTTGGCTCAGCTTCACATTACCGAAGACATGACTCTAGATAGGAAGGAGTGGAGGTCGCGTATTAAGGTTGAAGGTTAGTAGGGCTAGCGTGCCGTCCTTTCTCGCGAGGGTTTGGGTTGTTAGCGTGTGTAGTGGTCGTAGCCTTTCTCTTACAGCTTCTTGTCTCGTGGTTCCTATAGTCTTATGTGTTTACGGCGTTTCACTTCTCTCACTTTGTCCTATTGAGGCTACCGTCTCCTCCGTTGATTAATTACTATCTTTCTTTTTGGATGGTACGTTTTATGCATTGTTTTCCTTGCCTTTAACTTGGTTCTCGGTGTACTTGAGCTGAGGGTCTTTCGGAAACAGCCTCTCTACCTCCACGAGGTAGTGGCAAGGTCTGCGTACACTCTACCCTCCCCAGACCCCACCTAGTGGGATTTCACTGGGTATGTTGTTGTTGTTGGGTTAAATTATCTGTTGGGTCTTGCTTATTGATGGTTTATTTGTTGTTTAAATGTAATTTCGTTTAGTAGTTGTGTATGAACTTAATGGGATTGTAGTTGCAAATACGATTTCATATTCATTTTTTTGGCTTGCTCGAGAGAGAGGTCGTAAAACTAAGACTACTAAATTGATAGCCGGTGGTATTGGGTCGACATGGGTTCAGCTCGAGAGAGTGAATCCTAGTCCTTCTCCCACACATTTACTTTGAGAGAGTGAATGGGCTAAGGCGGAGGTTATGCATAATGCGGCAATTCAGTGTTCGAGAGAAATCGAGTTGATTAGGGGTAAGTTGCTTGAGAGAGAATTTACCCCACTATAGTCTAGCCTAGTCACAAATTCTCAACAATTTAGTATCAAAAACATGTACCCGATAGTCTATTTTAACCCATATTCCTATCACATCCCAAGAATCTCGTCTCCCTATCGCGTTTCCTTATATTTTTACCCTTTTTTTGTTGTTAATTAATACAACTCCCATTGATAATTGATACTTGCATCACTCCTTAGATTTAGTATGTTTTTATTCGTTAATATTTATAGTTATGACTAATTAGAACTTGATTTTATTTTTCTACTAATTCTCAAAACCACTCCTTGTGAGAACGATCCCAACCCGTGGTTGGGTTATATCACTACACGAGATCGTTTGACACTTGAGCTGAAATAGTGTCAGTTGATTATGTCGAACATCAATCGACTTCAAGGGTAGTTGGGATGATCACCTTCCTTTTATGTAGCTCACCTACAATAATAGCTACCATTCTAACATTCAGATGGCCCCTTATGAGGCATTGTATGGACGTAGATGCAGATCTCCTGTTAGTTGGTTTGAAGTAGGTGAAGCAGCCTTGATAGGACCAGATTCAGTCCATGATGCTATGGAGAAAGTGCAACTCATTAAAGATAGACTTAAGACAGCCTAGAGTCGCCAGAAGTCTTATGCAGATGTGAGGAGAAGGGAACTAGAGTTCCAAGTTCATGAGTAGGTTTTCCTGAAAGTGTCACCAATAAAGGAGGTGATGAGATTTAGCAAGAAAGGGAAGCTCAGTCCCAGATATGTAGGCCCTTATAAGATTCTGAAAAGGATTGGTAAAGTGGCTTATAAGTTAGAGGTACCAGTAGAACTAGCAGTGGTACACCCGATTTTTCACATTTCACTCTTGAAGAAGTGTGTGGGTGATCCAGCATCTATAGTACCTTTAGAGTGTGTGGCTGTGAAAGATAGTCTCTCATATGAGGATGTACCAGTTGAGATTCTCGATTGTCAGGTTAGAAGATTGAGAAACAAAGAAGTCGCTTCAGTCAAGGTTTTGTGGAGGAGTTAGTCGGTAGAGGGAGCTACTTGGGAAGCAGAAGTAGCCATGAAGTCCAAGTATCCTCACCTCTCACTCTAGTTTGAGGTAATAGTTCCTCTTTAGTTTTTCAGTCATTCATGCGCAGATTCAATCTTAGTACCATGTTCATTTAGTTTGTACTTACATTTTCAGCGTATTTGCATGTTCTTGGAACTCAGTTCAGTCAGAAATTTATTTCTCAATGTTTAGTGGTAGGGTTTGCAGCTCTTTCCCTCCATTTCAGCTAGTTTAGTCTTCATTCGAGGACGAATGATCCCAAGGGAGAGATAATGTAACACCTCAAAAACCAGACCCAGAAAAAAATTGCAGAAATCTCACCTGGACAGTGAACCACGACAGGGTTCACGGACTGTGATAGGGACCACGATCTGTTGACCTTCCCGTGGTAGAGGAGTTAGACTCCACCACCCCCTGATGTCAGACCACGGGACCCTTCACGGGTCGTGTTCTTAACAACGGACTGTGGTGGCGTCCGTATAAATAAGGCAATAGACCCCCCTAGCCAACCCTTAAACTCCCAGGCCTAAGTGAAGATACAGACACCTTCACGGTCTGTGGTCCTTCACACAGCTCGTAGGAGGGTGCGTGAAGCAGGGCCTTCAGACCATCAGACCAAGTGAAGACCACGGGGGCCTTCACGTCCCGTGGTCCTTCACACGGTCCATGGTGGATCCCATGAAGAAGCCCCCAGAACCAGAGGTTACTGGATCAAGAACCACGACCCACTTCACGGTCCATGGTCCCTTTCACAGTCCATGAAGGTGGCCGTGGTCTACCCCGTCAGCAGTTTAAGTCAGGGCCTTTTAGTCTTTTCCTTTTTCGTTGGACCCCTAAACTACGTCATTTTAACCCTAAACTACATGGTTTTGGTTAGTTTTAGCCTTGAAACATAACTAGAAATTACCTAAGTCAAATCATTAATCAAAACTTAGAAAATTAGAGCTTGAGATGAGAAAAGAAGTCAAGAACCCTAGTTCAAGAACGCAACTAGATTCCATCAGTTCCAACCTTGAAATCGAAAGTTTTCTCCGTGGAATTCGTCACCAGGTATGTGGGATTTTACTAGTGGGTTCCTTTCGCCCATTAGTCCCTAGAATTTAGTCAGATTCTTGATTCCCTTATTATAACTAGACCTAGGGTTTCTAGAACTTCAGCAAATTATCATGAATTAGTTATTTACATGTTCCAAATCAGATTATCATGTTATTACTTCGTTTCTTGCATGAATTTCAAAACCCTAGCTATGTAGTTCTTTAGTTCTTAAATTACACATGCTAGGTCAGATATTTCAATTATTTCAGATATACATGTCTTAGTTTTTGAATGTGTCATTATCAGTATATTAATGTTGCATTCGCAGTTGCATGTCAGTTTTAAGCTATCCAGTCTATTATAGTAATTCAATCATAATGTGTTAATCACTTAATTTATTGGGAGTAGCATAATATTGAGTTGGACTAGGGTCAGTCACCCGTATAGTCCCAAAACTACAAGCCACGTAGGTTGTAAGTCCCCTCTGTGGGCATCATTAGTGATCACGCCAGTCATGCCTCTATACTTGTGGAAGGGTATATTGGGTTCTCTTAATGAGGCGTATACATCAGACTCCACATTTAGCTCATGTGGTTTTATTGTCGATTATAAGTAGCTCCCATAGTTCAGTCAGACTCTATTGCATTGACCACATTTACAGTACATTCAGTAATCAGTCTCAGCATGTTATAAATTTGATCATTGCATTCAGTTAGCTTAGTATCCAGTATCTATATCATGTTTAGATTATATATTTGCTTTATTGCTTGTTTAGTTATATTTTTATTTCAGCTTTACTCTATCCTTCATGCTCAGTACCTTTCAAGTAATGACACATACTCTGCGCTACATTTTCTCGTGATGTAGATCCAGGTTCTCAACATCTAGACCACGCATAGATCGGTTCCCGATCTCCAACTCAGCAGCATCAGTGGTGAGTCCTCATTCTTCGAGGACCATAGTCATGTTCTATTTCAGTTATTTAGTCTTTCGTTTCAGTTTTTCTAGATTTAGCTGGGGCCTGTCCCAACACTTCTAGTCAGTTAGAGGCAATTTTCAGACATAGTTAGATTCAGCTTATTATTTGAGTTAATATCTCTTTTGTATTAAACTCTCAGATTTTTCATATATTCAGTTTTAGTATATGGGTAATCCCATTATTTCAGATTTACTTCATGTTTTAAGCTTCCGCATCAGTTTATTATTCTTAGTATGCTTATGATATGCCAGCAGGGTTAGCTTGGGGTCACTTGTGATCCTATGTCCCGTGTCCACGTCTCAAGGGTAGCTCGGGGCGTAACATCAAGTTCATGAATAACGTTTTCATAAGTGGGTTCATTCAAATTCTCTGAGATTGCATCCCCAAACAAATTTTACAGTGTCGAAAACAATTTGATAGTGTCTCTTGCTGAACATTTGTTGTCCAAGCAAGGGATTGCAAAATTGATAGCATCCAAAACATTAATCTTTACTGGATCAATTTGTCCCACTTCATAGCCTTCTAATATCTTATGATAAAATTTGTTACGATAATACATCTTGAAAACTCTTATTAGCTCAGCATCACAAGGTTCAATTTTGGATATCATGTTGGGTGGCAAGAAAAATAATTCAACATTTTGTAGTCCTTCAATGTTTCTATTATGGGCTGGACAATTATCTACCATAAGCAAAACTTGTCTACCGTGCATTTTGTGGTCAAACCAACGATTATATTTATCAAAAAACACACTTGTCATCTATGCTTTTGTTTGCACGATAGTGACAATATTCAATAAATATGATACATAAATTAGTAAGATACAATGATTTTGATGTATTCGTTGTACTTTATATATAATATAGTTTTTTTTATATGAAATCAATAAATATGATACATAAATTAGTAAGTTACAATGATTTTGATATAATCAAAATTAACCTTCATTAAATCTCAAACCATTCTTTAAATTAATAAATATTAATTTATCGATTAAACAATATCTTTATAAAATAATAAAATTTCATGATCCCACCTATATTAACTTATAGAGATTTTACTGTAGTATGTATTCTCATTTCATTAGATCATTTAATCTTAACCAACAAGAGTTACTTTGGAGTCATTAATATTTATTCATACTTAACCATATGTATCATATTCAAGTTTTAAGTATGAAATCACCTTTCTTAAAAATCATTTACCCCAATGAAACTTCTTAATATAAATTCGTATTTATTCTATCCCCAACACAAATATTAAATATTAGATGGAATTTTTTTTTTTTAAAAAAAGGTTTAACCTTAGAAGATATTACGTCAAAACATATATTTAGTGGCAATAATTTTTTCTTTAAATATTTAATGATAATCAAATTATTGTCATTACATTTAGAATGTTAAAATCTTTAAAAACATGTATATAAAAAGTTGATTATAAATATCATATTATATTATTGCAACTTTTATTATAGTGGGAGTTGATATATTTTTGTGCAAACATTTGTGTTGATAAATTTTACCTCATTTTGGTACCTTTTTAAAACTTTTTTTTTAAGAACTCTCATCTTTTTCACTTTCTTAGCGATTCGAATTCATAATTCTAGGAAAGAGAAGGTGTGTATAGGTCTCAGTGAGGAGGTGTGAGAGACTGTTTATAGGGGTATACAGAGAGGTAGAGGTAGGTCGAAAAGTATTGGGAAAGGTGATTAGACAAGACATGAAACAATTGCATATTACTGAGGATGTGATTCTAGATACGATGAAGTGGAGATCACGTATTAAGGTAGAAAGTTAGTAGACGTAGGCTAGTTGTAGGGGTATGCAAAGGGGTAAAGATAGACAGAAAAAATATTGGAGAGAGGTGATTAGACATGACATAATGCAACTGTATATTATCAAGGACATGACTCTACATAGGATGAAGTGAATATCGTGTATTAGGGTAGAATGTTAGTAATGGTAGAGTGTTGTCTTACCTGCAAAGATTTAGACCTATAATTAGTACCTGTCGTAGTACTAGTCGTACACTTGTAGTTCTTGTTTCTAGTGTTAATCGTCTTATATTATTTACCGAGTTTCGGTTACCATACTATTTTGTTGTTGTTATTACTTCTTTTGTCCGGCACTACTTTTCTTATTTTAGTGTTATGCTTTCTTCATCATTGTTGGGTATTTGTCCTGAGTTTCTTACCATAGATGAATAAGATAAAGTTTTCCTATTTTGTTAGTTTTTTTCTTGTAGGAAAATGTTTAGGACTTTATAAATAGATGTTCGTTTCTTCTAATTTAATTAACATTCACAATGTAGTCCTAGAGGCTTTGATAGTTTTGGTTAAGGGGAAGAATTTGTGGAACACAAGTGATACGTTATTACTTGTGTGAACCTCTTTGTGGTCCGAGTGAATTAGATGATATTATTTGTCTCTATATTTTGTAATTCTGATGTTATATAGTGAATTGCTCATCTTTTTTATACCGAGCTACGTTAAATCTTTGTGTTATTATCTTTTTCATTTTCAACCTTATAATTAACAATAAAAAATATTTACCAGGTGTCCTCTTTTTGTTCTTTTTATTTTTGGGTAAAGGAAATTGAAATTGAATGATATAAAAGGCTGTTAAATCAATGAATTTTGCAAATTCTCGATCATCACTGTTCCCGTCATCTTTCATTCTCTCTCATTTTTCTTACCCAAGAAAAAAGGAACTAACAAAATTATAATAAAAAATAAAATAAAAAACTAACTGTTCGCCAGATCTGAGAAGCTCCCTATATTATATTTTCTTGTTTTCTTTCTTTAATCCTTCATTTCTTTAATTGATACTTAAAAGATGCAATTTTTATATGAATTCTTCAATTTTTTGCTAAATGGTATTGATCAAAATGTGTAACTGAAGCTGGGTTAAGCTTCTTTTTAATTTACTTTTTTTGTTTTCTTGTTTTGGGTTGGTAATAAAGATACATTCTTTATTAATATTCAGAGAAGAATGATTTATAGATTTTTGTAGATTTTTAGTTTGATTAAATTATGTAGATTTAAACTGGGTTCGGTTTTTTTTGGTTAATTTTTGCGGGGGAGATTTTGATTTTACCGGAAATTGATTTGCGATGATGACGCCATTACCTCCGCCGCAGTCCGACGACGGAGGAGGAGGATCGAATTATATTCAACACCAAGTTACAAAATTTGATACCCTTCCTGGTGTAGCAATCAGATATGGTGTTGAGGTAATTTTTTTTGGTTTTGGTAAATAATACAAATAAAAATATTGATATTTTGTAGTTGAAATGGAGTAATGAAGGATTCGTATAGTGGATCCTGACTTGTTTGGGAATGAGGTTTAGTTGTTGTTGGATTGAGTTATCGGTATTTATGAGATGTTGCTTCATGTGTGCTGTGTTTTTACTTTTGTTTTGATTATAGAAAGAATGGAGGAATTGGGGATTTTTGAATGAATAAATTTGATGCATTGCTCATATGACTTTACCTGGTTTCTCTGTTTGTGTGGGCTATAACTGGCTGCCTGGTTGATTAGTTGAGCGGCCGTAGTTTACAAAAATGCCATTTTCATATTAAAATATAGAAAGAGATTTTTGGACATTGACAAGAGAGTGATAGCTTAGTGAAATGAGGTTGTTGTGTTCGAGTTGATAAAAGAAAAAGTTGTTGTTTAGCTCCTCATAAAGGAAGTTTGGTGGGGATGGGGTTTGCCATATTTGGTAAAAAAGAGAGAAGAGAATTCTTGTGAACGATGTAATAGTGAAAATTGACGAGGGAGGCACAATATGTTAGAGTTGGGTGTTTATTTCCCTTTGATAAGTAAAAACGAAGAGTTATAGTTGTTGAGGTGGTTTGATTTTACTGTGTTGTCTGTGAGCCCTTAATTTACAGAAGGAGGACGAGTTAGCAGCTCTAGTAGTTTTTGCATGTGATCATCAAAGTTCTCTTGGATCCTTTAGTGGTTGTAGATGTGTGCTTTTACTCTGTTTTCCATGAGCCCATAATTGATAGAATGAAGACGGACCTAAATGTGGCAGCTCTAGAAGTTTGCTGGTGATAAACGTAACTATAGCATCGAATTCTGGTGGATCGTTTAGTGGTTGTAGGTATGTAGTGGCAGAGCTCGTTTTGGCATGTACTCTCAACTCTGCTGTCAATATATTGGATTCTAGAGCTATGGTTAGCCAGCCACTGCTCTTAGGGGTCGTTTGGTAGGCAGCATTAAAATAAATAATCCATGTATTATGTATGGTATTATTTAGTACTATGTTTGGTAGGAATTTGGGCCTATGTATAACTAATCCATGGATATCCCTCAAATCATTTTAATTATTTTCTTGATTTTATGTTTTATATTTGTACTAGTAAATTTATTTAAATAAACTAGCTTACAAATTATTTAGAGAAATTGTTTGTTACTACATAAATTCAATACAAATTAATACAATATTTGAAATGTGAGTTGCTTAACATTAACTAATTAAAAGGGCAAATATATCAACGTCTTAATTGAATGTGTATATATATATATATTTGTGTGGTTTCTAATTATTTGTATTTGAACAATTTATAAAATTGCATACTTTTTAAAACTACAACTTGCAATTTTTATGTGTAAATGTAGATGATTTATTTAGTTTTACTATTGTTTACGTCTTTTCAATTTTAAAAGTTGATAGTTTATCTTTTTTTTTTTAAATTGAAAATTGACATTTTGTAAGTAATCAATTTACTAAGATGACAATTATTTATCCTCAAATAATTTAAGTGAAAAAAAAGGCAAACATGACAACAAAATTGCTCTTCTCATAGCTAGTTAGAAGGCCATAAAAAAATAATATTGTCCGGCAATTATTTACCTTAACCTAATTACATAATAATTCAAGGGTATAATTGAAAGGAGTTTTTTATAAAGTTTTAACCCAATTCCAAAATGGAGTTGGAACCAATGAACCAAACACTTGGTAAAAATAAACCCTGCATTACTAATCCCTGCATTTCTAATCCCAGCATTTGTAATCCCTGCATTATTCATTTTTGTACCAAACAACCCCTTAAAGGCCAAAGTTTATCTTTTTGGCTATTATTATAACAAATGTCTTTATGCACTTACTAGTTCTTCTTCTGCCATGTCAATACATATATATTATTATTTTTTGCACACTTGCAAGTTTTATGAGAATGCCAGCTGATTTTATGAACATTTTGAAACAAATGCGAGGATAAATAGTGTGATGATTCAAGGAGTTTTGAACTTATTCCGTTAGGTGACATGCTAAGCATGTAGTTTATGTAATGGTGAACTTTAGTTTGTTTTATTTTTACTGCAAAATCAACATATCTTTATCATTTTGCACCTAGGATCGCATCCTCCAAATAGATGATGGCTTTAACATGGTGTGCAATCATCTAATGTGACAGGTATCTGATATTAAGAAGTTGAATGGGCTGGTTTCAGATCTCCAAATGTTTGCTCGAAAGACACTTCAAATACCATTACCTGGGAGGCATCCACCATCACCCGCTGTCTCAAATGGTCAAGACACCCAAGGGTACTATAACGTTTCTTTAGAATCTCATGCCAGTGTCTCTTTCCCAACATTTCCTCTAGTACTGGTTATAAAGCCTTTATTTTAATGAACTTGTTGTACTAGTCTGAGGATAAAACTTTTATCTTCTTTTTTTTAACTTTTCATCTTCTGCTTAGATGTAGGAATTATAATTGCTTGTTTGCACGTTTTTCCTTTGTTATTCTTCTTGACATGAAAGCCATACACGGTATATTCCGCTCTGTTCAGAGCTGCATTAACTCCTTCAGAAAATAGTGCTTATTGTACGGGGGCACCCTTTTGATACAATATGGTGTTGGGGATCTGATCACTGTTACCTAGAGATGCCTTCATAACTTTGCATGTTGTTTGAACTTTTTGTTCTTCAGCTTTCATTCCTTTTCTCTCTTTACAAATTTGACATGAATTAGATATTTCACCTAACAAACCACAATCTACCCCTTATTTGTTAGTTGAATGTTCTCATCTTTTTTATTTGTCTTTCACTACATGGAACAAGTCATATCAGCTTGTGGTTCTCTGTTATTGTGATTTGTTTGTGTCACCTGTAGAATATAACCTGCCGTGTTTCACTTAGATATTTAAGTAGGACTTGTTTACGCAAGAGCTTTATATGGGTCTGGTGGAGAAAAGCTTCAGATGAGCCCATTTACATTGGGTGGATCTCTGTTGTATGTTGGAAATAGAAATTTCCATTTAAGGCACTTATAATTTGTGTTGTGCTGTATAAATTTGTTTACGTAATCTGGTTTGTGGGTAATATTACTTCGTCTGATCCACTTTATGGGACACAATTACTATTTGGGAAGTCAAATGAGTTTTTCTTTAACCACAGTTTTTTCAATTACTTTCTAAAAATAACTATTGTGACTTATTGTACATTTTTTTTGTAATTTAGTAATGCGTAAGTTTATTTCAAAAATCTTGAAGATTCTATGTCAAAATTCACACCGAAAATTAGGTAATTTGACCATCGTACTTTGTATCATATCATGTAAAGTGGAATTGAGTGAGTATAAGCATTATTAAAAATCCTGTCTAAAAGGAAAAAAGACAGACAAGCTTTGCTTTGTCCACAAGAACTTTACTGAAAGAAAAGATTGTCCACAAGAAGAATTTCTTGTATCATCTATAACTATTTTCATACAAAGTTGACGTTTAGGTGGTTCTTATATATTAGTATCATCTGACAATTCGTGGGGTCTCATGGAGTTGCAGAAATCATGTTCTATTATATGTTTTCAGGTACATATTCTGGATTACTTTTTCTTGAGAATTAGAATGAATTTGGTAACGCTTGCACTAGTATGGATTAGAGAAACTAAAGAGGATATTCATATTATTTCTCAAATCACTAGTTTCTGCGGAACAGTATTCATATGAACTGCTAGTCTAATGAAGATTGCTTAATTCTTCTTAAGTTGATATAACGTCCATGTTGAGTAGTATCTACGACTACAAGACTATTTTATGTATCTTAGTCACTTCTGTCTCATTGGCTTCTTGAGTACCACATCTTTGATATTCTAAAGCTTTAGAACTTGTGCTGAGCTATGTGGCAACTGTGATTTGTTTCTTGACAGGCCAAGCAGCTCTGAGCAGATCCCTCCGAGCAACCAATACCCTGATTTGTTTGGTTCATTTCAATCCCTGAAATTGAAGTCTTCCTCCCAGCAAAGAGTTTCACCAGCCATGAGCTCTTTACTAGGTTATCAGGGCCCTAAACTGGCAGATCAGAAAGTTGCATCTGAAGGTTTTGAAATGGCTGTCTATCGTAAAGGAGTATCACATTATTTAGAAGATGGACCATTTGTCATGTCAACTCCTCATTCTAATCAACCACTCGGTCTTCATAGAAAATGTAAAAGTGTAGCTAATGATATGTCAGAGAACGGAGTAGGTAGCGCTGAAAATGGCTCTAATAGATTGTTCGAGAAATTGTCTAGAAGGCGTCAAAAATCTGAGGCTGATTTCAGTTCCCGCACCCCAGAAGTGCTGTTGAAAGAAGATAACAGCAGTGGCAGCGGGTTTTCTGCTGCTGTTGGCAAGGGATTGGCTTTGCGACCTAAGTCAGCTAGTCGAATTCTCCTTGGACCAGATGCTGTAGCAACTATGCTGTTGAACGATTCTTTTCTGAACGACAGTGCAAGTGTCAGGAAGTCATCAAGTACACCGAGTTTGCAGGAATCAGACAGTAGCACGTTATCTTCCCTGTGGACAACATCAAAGTGGAATTTGAAGCCAGATTTCCAGGCAATTTCTACTGCAGCAATTACCAAACCAATCTTTGATAGCCTTCAAAAACCCACTGGTCCTCGAAAAAGCAAGACTGCTGTTGATTAGTTATTCTTTCTGCATTTTTTGTTAGTCCTCTTCTTAACACCTAGAAACTGAAAAATAGCTATAGAAGTAAAACACTAAAAATACTTGCTTATTGCTGGCATTTTATCTTTTTTCTTCCATTCCTGTTTTTGTGTTGCAAAAATAGGTTAAGTTTATTCTTAGAGTTGAAAATCTGTAGCAGCACAGCAAAGATCTGTGTAGTAGAAATTTTTGTTGCTTCACGGACCTTCCAAATCCTATATATGTTAAGTACATATATAGGTCTATTTATCTGTAACTGGGAGGAAAGATCATTGGCTATATTATTAAAATATATTTGACATTCTTTCTGCATATCTTGATTCACATGGTTTTGATTCATTCAATGTATACCAATGTGCTTCTGCCACAGTTTTTAGAGACTGGAGACTGAAAATAATTACATTGCATGGTCATCTTTGAGTTGTTGCACGGAGGGTCTTTCAAAAACAATCTCTCTACCTCCACGAGGTAGGGATAAGGTTTGCATACACCAAGGGGCGGAGCTACAGTGATGGACACCCTTCATCGGAAAATTATATCATATATATGAGTAAATGGTACCCTAAATGACTACTTAATATATTTTAGACACCTTGAGCACATCAAGCATGTGTAGCCCAGTGGTTCTTGAGGCTGAAAAGTAGTATGCATGGGGAGCGCAAATTCGATCCTCACCATCAACATTTTGTCATTTATGCCATTTTTTATATTTTAAAAAGAGCTTTTTTAGTAACTTTCTAAATCTAAATAATAGTTAATAAATTTATCATTAGAAATAATTAAAAATTAATTTTGTCATTTATGCCATTTTTTATATTTTAAAAAGAGCCTTTTTAGTAACTTTCTAAATTTAAATAATAGTTAATAAATCTATTATTAGAAATAATTTAAAATTAATATTATTTGATAAAATAATTCTTAATTAGATACAACTTAAAAATTTAAGGAAAAAGATAAAAAATTTAGAAGTGAATCAAAATTTTAATTGATTTGACTTTGATTTTTTTTAAAATATAAAACATATTTTTTTATTTAATTTAAGTTAATAAACAACCCTGGAATTTTATATAAAATAACTAAAAGCAAAAAAAGTTCCATATAGAATTCTTTTTTAAAAGCCTTGTTTGATTGTACTCTTTATTTTACATGTCTCATTGTATTGTCGTCGTGACTTGAAGCATAAAAATAATGTCATTCTAAGTTGAATTTTCTCCATTTGTCTCTCTTTTTTTTCTTTTGTACGATCACGTTATATTAAACTAAATCTACACATTAAAATTATGAATCATGTAGTTTAAATTAAATTTTTTTTGTACATTTGTTCATAAAAGAAATTTAATTATTAATATTACGTAGTTTGATTTTAAAATTTTCAATACACCCATTCGTCATTTTTTTTAGTTAATGTAATTCTTGGATACCCTTCGTAAAATTTCTAGCTTCACCACTGACATACACTATCCTTTTTAAACCTCACTTGTGAAATTACACTAAACATGTTGTTTTTGGTCCTCTTTTTACTCAGAAAAAGCTCAAAGCAGGCCATGCTTGCCATGTGCAATTGTTAAGATCTCCAAACCAGGAGTGCCTCCCTAGTCCATAAAATATTTTCTTTCATGAGATGCTTGAGGGCGTGGCCTAGCAATTAATAAAGGAAGTGAACATCACAAGAGATCAGGGTTTCTAGCATAGACAAAAGGAGTTTGGTGATTTTGCTTTAGTACTATTGATGGAGAGAGTCACTTGATATTTATATTACAAGAAATAGCAAGTACCTATGGGAAGAGTTAAGGTGTGCTCAAATTAACTCGAAATTTGCCTTTACATGAAATAGATTTTTTCCCCATGCAAGAATTGAGATGTGATAATGCAAAACAACTGTTTTTGTGCTGATATACATTGATATGTTTAATTGCATATAATTTTGAGAGAAGTTGAGCGAAAATGTGCTTGACGCTAAATTACATTCAATATTTTATCATTACACCATATTGATGATCCTCCTTAAATACTTATCCGTATCATATGTTTACATCAAATATTCCTTAACCATGTGACAAATTGTGCAATGGGATCCAAATGATTGCTAGGATAATCACAATTAGTTGTCAAAACCACCCAAAAAATTGCCACCAATCAACCAAATTTAGCTAACTAGTGCAGACGAACAACAAATATGCATAGTATGATAGTATTTCATCGAATTTAGGATGGATAAAATTTAAATAATAGCCTCAAGAAAGGCCATTCTGTGCAATTTTCTCATTTAGGATTGAGGAATGCACTCATAGTCACTTTAGGACCGCTATTTAAAACATGTAGTTAATATTTTTCAAAGTATTTTAAATTTAGTTGTCTTCCAATCAAACGTGAGACTCAAATTAAGGGAAAAAGTCAATTTTTGACAATGCAAAACTCTAGACTCAAAGGTCTTAAAAGAAAAAGCAAACAAAAAGAAGCAATCGTTTTATAGTTGGTTAGATTTATACTTAATGCTAAGAAATGTGGTACTAGCAGATACTAAGGGGTCGTTAGGTGTGATGGATAAGAGAAAGTTATCCTGGGATAAAAATTTAGTGCCTCTTAATCCGTTGTTTGGTTAGACAAGATGGATAACTTATCCCAAGATTGACAAATAGTACTGGGATAAGTTATCCCTCCCTGAGGGTGGAATAGTAATCCAAGGATAACTTATCCTGGGATAAAGTATGTAAATTAACAAAATTACCCCCCTTAAACTCTCTTTTATACACCACTTATGCATTCATGTATATTAATATAATTTTAAACAACTATAATAACATTCACAATCTTACTTAATCGTTGTTTTTATCATAATATATTTTTCTATTAAAAAATTACATTTTATAAATACAATTTTTATTTATGAATATATTATAAGTTGATTTTTTTTTTTGCCTAATTTTATGTTTATTTATATTTTGATTTCTCTTAAAATATTCACTCCAGTACTAAATTACATATTTTGAATTACATAGTTTATTACTCACTTAAAAATTATATTCTATGTATCCATTAAAATGTAGATAACTTTAATAATAAAATTTCTTTTACTTTGATAAACTTAAAATGAAAGTTTTATTTTAAAACTAAATAAGATCAAAAGTTTTATTTTTAAGCTAAATAAGATGAAAGTCTAATTTTTAAGCTAAATAAGATGAAAGTTTGAATATGACAAATCAAACAAGCAATAAAAACTACTCCAACATAACTAATCCCAATATAAATACTTATCTCAACATAAATTATCCTAACATAACTAATCGCAGGATAAAATGACCCCTAATTATATTGATTTTAATACATAAATAATTCACCTAAATCATAAATAAATTATAATGGCTACAATTTAAATAGCCAATGGTTAAGTGGTGCGATGGGCTGCTTACAAAAGGAGCCCATAATCTTAAAACCCTAGCTGTATACATCTCCCCTTATTTTCTAGGGTTTGTGGACGCCATTAGAGCAAAGGTGTTTTCTACGGCAGCTCAGACTCAGTCGCCGAAAATGGTAACTTACTTCATTCTTCCTCCCTTTAAGTTCATTGTTATACGCTGATATTATTCAAACTGTTAATCGTATTCGCATTTCAAAAGTAGGAGAATGATTTATTGGTTACGATCCGTCATGATAGATTTGGATAGCTGATTCCAACTAAGTTAAGAGGATAAAACTAGATATGACCACGAGGTGAGTGAGGTCTTAGATACAGTTCCTATCAAACAATACTTGTTGCTTGTGGGAGGTCATTACATTAGTCGAGTTGATGCCACACTTATTCTAAAAAATTAAAACTTGCAATGGAAGCATACAATGAGAAGTTGTGTAGAAAGAAATAGTGTGTTTGACCAAAGAAAAATTAAAGGGAATCAGAAAAGTTACCTTAGTTTGAGGGTAAGTAATTAACATCAACAATT
This sequence comes from Solanum commersonii, assembly GCA_029007595.1. NCBI lineage: Eukaryota > Viridiplantae > Streptophyta > Magnoliopsida > Solanales > Solanaceae > Solanum > Solanum commersonii. Next base: position 2,563,671 of record JAJTWQ010000034.1, on the reverse strand, counting down.
ACATTACTTGGCCAGAGATAATTATGTTGTTATTACACAGCTCCAATTCTTAGGTGGCTTTCCAAATATGCCAAGTAAAGCCAATGCACAAATTATTTCTTTGGTGGATCACATACTGGTTGGCAAAAAAAGCTAATTATATCATGGACTACATACAAAAATAAATAGTTAGAGCTTCTCTGCAAGAGTATAGCTTTTCTATACGAGTTTTTAGTAGGCCACATATATGGACGATTATTAATTTTGTTGACTTCATGATTTCTGGTTTCTTCCTTCTATAATGTGATTTGAAAATGCTACTCTGAAATTTGGTGAAACTTTTGCTTCATTTTAATTGTTAACACAAAAAAGTCTCAATTTTATCCCCTGTGTTGTGTATAGCCTGCAATCAATGTGGATGCAGTGATTGGCTGCATTTTTCTTGTAGATAAAAGTTCTCAGGTTTCTGATATCCACAATGTTTAGCCTGCAATTTCACAGTTGATTGATATTTTTAAGCACCTCAGTTCTGAATTGTGCTTGATGTGTATGCATTTGTTTTGCTGGCTCAACTTTAATCAATGTGATGCAGTTTTGAGATTTATTTGTTCCTTACCTCCTTTTGTTTTCTAAAGGAATCAACCCACTTTTGTAACATATTGCATCCTCTGGATCCTGTTAGTAATAAAATTCTTTCTACTGCATCCAAAAAAGAATTGTGATAAAGAACATATCATTTACAAGTGCTAGGCAGGCTCTCGTCAAGAGTATCTTGATATGATATCTTATAAAAATGAATGCAATCAACTTCAAAATTCAGCCTACCTCTGCATACTCTAGATTGCAGTTCCTAGTTCCTGGATCCTGTAATCTGTTATGGTATATATTTGACCTGTGATATGCATATAAAGTAGTTACTATAAGATTTTCACATAGCTACCAGTATTGTGTAGTTTATGAGATCAAAATTTGATCTTGCAGGTGAACGTTCCAAAAACTAAGAAGACATACTGTAAGTCGAAGGAGTGCAAAAAGCACACTCTGCATAAAGTCACACAGTACAAGAAAGGAAAAGATAGTCTTGCAGCTCAAGGGAAGCGTCGTTATGATCGCAAGCAGTCTGGTTATGGTGGGCAGACAAAACCCGTCTTCCACAAGAAGGTAGAAGAGATTTGACATTAACATCAACTCTGGTTAATACTCTTTTTAACCCCCCTTGTTATTCATCTCATAAATCAATGTTGTTTCAATACTAGGCCAAAACTACCAAGAAGATTGTGCTAAGGTTGCAATGCCAGGGATGCAAACATGTGTCCCAACACCCAATCAAGGTATGTTTATGGCTCTCAATCTTTCTTTTGATCATTGTATACTGTGATATTAAATTTGGCTACTGACCTTGCAGAGGTGCAAGCACTTTGAAATTGGTGGAGATAAGAAGGGAAAGGGAACTTCTCTCTTTTAAGTGGAGATGGTATCGTTTTTGTCTGTGTAATGTTGTCCTTTTTTCTCAAGTGAAGTTGGCTCAACAGCGTTTCTTTTGTTTGATGATGAACAACTTATGTCTGTCCCAAAATACTTATGTTTCCAGTTTTAAAATGACTAGTTTATTCTTTCTTCTTGTGTTAAACTTTTCTTATTCCATCAAATAACCTAATTGATTAAACTCAAGGCTCAATTTCAAAATCAGAAATACTCAAATTAGCAAAACGTGAAACACCCACAAGTTAATAAAACTATCAAAATTAGAGGGTATTTGGATTGACTTAAAAGTTAGTCAAATCTATTTTTAAAGTCTGTATTTGATTTTTGAAGGTGTTTGACAAATATAAAAAATAAATTAAAATAAGTTAGAAAATATTTTATTGTGTCAAAAATAACTTAAAATAAGTTAAAAATCAAAAGTAGGTTTCTCTTACTTTTTATTTTTTGATTTAAAAAATATTTAATTTTGACTTTTTATTTGACGTAAAAACTATTTTTTAAAGAGGATGTTTGGATTGATTTAAAATTTAGTCAAACTTACTTTTAAATCAATATTTGACTTCTAAAAGTGTTTGACAAGTATAAAAATAACTTCAAATAAGTAAAAAATGATCTAAAATAAGTTAGAAATTTTTGACAATGTTAAAAATCACTCAAAATAAGTTAAAAAATCAAAAGTAAGCCTTCCCTCAACTTTTTATTTTTTTGACTTAAAAGTCATTTATATTTCACTTTTTATTTTCAACTTAAAAACTACATTTTTTTAAAGCCAATTCAAACGGACTTTAAGTCATTCCAAACGGGCTCTTAGTCTAACCGACGTTTGTTAATAGAAAGAATGATATCACCATAACTACCTCGTTTTAGGGCATTTCTGCCACTGTTTCAAACCTCTCGACTAGGAGTGACATGGATCCGGCTCCTCTCCATTTCTCTTCTCTCTATTTTCCCAAGTTCTAGCTTGGATTAGAGACACATGTCATAGTTTAGAATTAATGGTTAAGATCTAATTGATTAAAGTAAAGTCCTAATCATAGTTATTTACTTCCATATATTTGCAATCAAACTATTCTAGATTTACATTATATTTTTCATGAATATATTTAAAAGAATTTCCTTTCTTAATTACTTGGGTAATTTTTTGTTGATTTTTACTTTTTTACCTAATGTTTGCCATTTCTCAAATAATATTTGCCAAATAAAAATTTAAAAATTGTACTGACCTTTTTATTCTAATTTTAGGAGTAATTTTTTTTTTTTTGTCACTTAACTTTAAATTCTTTCTTACTCTCTAAATGGAGTCCATATTGCTCGCACGTATAAAATTTGGAAACATATAAATACCATTAATAAAGCGCAAAGTCGCAAACAATAACGAAAAATATATTATATTGGTGTGTTTACTAGGAGAATGTTTTCCAAAAAAAGAGAGAGTAATTTAATGATACTTGAAACGACGGAAATCATTTTCTAGGGGTAAAAAGAAATCGATTTCATCAAAATTAGCAAAATGACATATATCTCATTTTCCTTGCACATATTTTAACTTTTAATTTTTAATTACTCGATTCAACTGTAATAGTCTATATATATGTTATTGTGAATCTCTACATTCTCTTTTATCCAAAGTTTCATCAAAATACCATGTAATTTATTTATTTATTTGATTTTTTTTCATTCACCCTCCCAGTATGGAAAACATTTTTTTCCATTCCAATCACACCCGTGCAATAATTCAGAATGTATTAGTCAAAGAGGAAATTGCATAAAATAATTATAATAAAATATCTTATATTGCAAAAATATTTAAGAAGCAAGTATATGGAAGTAAAAAACTATGATTAGGACTCTACTTTAATCAATTAGATCTCAACCATTAATTCTAAACTATAACACGTGTCTACAATCCAAGCTAGAACTTGGGGAAAATGGAGAGAAGAGAAATGGAGAGGAGCCGGATCCGAATGACATAATGGGTAATTAATGTGGGTACCTACTTATATTTACCCATTTTAAATGAATCGGGTACTCAACTCATTTAAAATGGATAAGAAACGAATAATACTCATTAAAAAGTGGTTAGTTTAATGGGTAAAATATGTCGATTTATAAAAGAAAGAAAAAGTAATACTAATATTTTTTTGGCCGTAAGTGGTGGGGGTGGGGATGGGGTAAGAAAAAAAAAATCTAAATTTAAAAATAAACAAATTAGCTTTTTTTTTGGGAAGGGGTGGGAAGGGGGTGGAGGGGATGGGGTGGCAGGTGAGTGGTGTGATAAAAAAATCTTTTTTTAATAATAAACAAAAATATATATTTTTTTATATTTTTTTGGGATAGGGGGTGGGGAATGGGACTGGTAGGGCGTGGGCTGTGGGGTGACAAAAAAGACTTTTTTTTTACGTTTTCATGGGATTGGGGCTGTGCTGTGGGGGAAGGAGGGAGGGGGATGGGGTGGTAGGAGGTGGGTTGATAATTTTTTTTTTTTTATAAAAAGCAAACTAATTTTGTTTTACATTCTTTTGGAATGGGGTTGGGGTGATAGAAAACTTCTTTTTTTTAAAAAAAGTTTTTACTTTTTATTTGGGGGTGAGGGTGAGGTAAAAACTTTTGTTTTTAAAGCTATAAGTGTCATGATTCAAAAATGAACGTGGTGACATGTCACGATCCAAGCCTAGGGCCTAGACGTGATCGGCGAATGGGAAATCCGAAGGAACCCCAAACAAGCCTCATAGCATATCATTACACATCCTTGGTCATGGAAGCAATTAAAATGACCATAGACGATAAACATAATCAAGGGAAAATCGGGACTAAGGGAACAAGAAAAACAAAAGGGGAGAATAATACATAAATACCATAGATGAGTCAAGCTCAAACAAAATACACAACTTGTCCAACACCACCTCTAAACATGGATACTTAGCGGGGGCCGAGACAAACTACCGGGCTCACCCTCATAGTCAATACATAATTAAAAGAAAAATTTTTATACATAGCAAGAGATCATAAGCAACGTCCCCGGAATGGAGGACTCACCAATAAGCTCGATAGGAAATCAAATTAGCCACGCGGAGGAGGATGGTCAAGCGGTGCTCCGGTCCCTACATGGTGACATCATGTAGGCATAGAGTATGCATTAGTACATTTGAATGTACTAAGTATATGAGATGCAATGCAATGCAACAATAGATGGACATCATAGGCAAAATGCATAATCGTACCCGATAGATAGCATATTAATGAGATGATATGTATAATGATGCTTATATAAAAATCATATTTAGTAGGGCGTAGTACATGTGTAGTGAGTGACCATCAATATAGTATTTCCAAGGCCTACCACCCCTTGGAGAGGCGAAAGAGGTACAAACCCCTCAATGTGGTTACCCGGGTCTACCACCCCCCGAGCTAGGGACCAAGGTACCAACCCTTCGATATGGTTATACGGGCCTACTACCCCCTGTACTAGGCAACCAAGGTACAAACCCCTCGATACGGTTATACGGGCCTACTACCCTCCGTACTAGGCAACCAAGGTACCAATCCCTCGATACGGTTACCCGGGCCTACAACCTCCCGAGCTAGGCTTGGTCGACTCACAACACTATATAGAGAAAACCATATACATTTATCCATTTCATCATCATTTCAATAATTATATAACCATCCGACTCATAGGATGTACATTGAACCTTTCATTTCATAAGAATTCTATAAATGGACATTTTATCAAACACATAGTAGGCTATTATTCATGTAAATAAAATCATGTGTTTCAAGAGTACTAAGTCCAACCAATTTCAAAATCCATATAAAACAGCCCACCAACAACGTACATATATATATATATATATATATATATATATAACAACCTTCATAATTTGATCATGGAAGCATGAAAACTATAAACATCACATAATAATACCATTTCATGATAATATGCAAAATAGACCTTAATAGGGTGTGTAGTAGTAATTCCATACTCAAGAGTTCATAAATAAACATAAGGACCCATAAACTTGAAGTAGTAATAGAGGATAAATGGTTGGACTTGTGAAAAGGAAGGTTTCCACAATCAAACCCACATACCTCAACTTTGGAGAATTCTTGATGAAGATTGGAATGGAGAATTGCTTGAGATTGAATCTTGAATCCGGAATTAGAGCTTGAGATCCTTGAATTTGGTTGAGGATCTTTGTGGAATTTTTGGAGAGGGTTTAGAGAGAGCTTTTGAGTGTTTTAAAGTTAAATGACTAAACATGGGATAAGTCCTCTTTTTATAAAAAAACGTCCCAACACTTGGTCTAAAAAATGAGGCTGAAAAAAAAAACAGCTTACTGGAATTTTCGGGCCTGCCCAGACAGGTTTTACGAAAATGGCCATAACTCCTTCATCCTAACTCGGAATGAGGTGAAACCAAGTGCATTTGAAAGCTAACTCGAAGAGCTTTAATTTTTATAGTTTGAGCTCCTTCCAGTTCCTTGTGTGCTGAGAGATATGCCCCTTTAAAGTTGACCCTCAAAATCACATTTTTTGCGATTTTCGAATTTTGATACGGTTGCTCTAAAATTTGGGTTAGATCCATTTCCCACTCAATTTGACCCCCTGAATAAGAATATGAAGTCAAATTTCCGAAATGATGCACGGATTTTGAGATATATGGAAATTACAATTATAGGTGTTTCCGAAGCACATTTTCGGGCATTTTTGGGGTCGTTTCATGACATTTGTCTATTCCTATCAAAACAAGTCAACCTTAACTCAACTCAACTAAAGAAATGCAGAAAGAAAAGCAAGAACAAGCTAAAAATGGAAAATGTATTCATTTTATTATAACCTTAAAACCTGGTTGTCACGTGTACAAACCACTAATACATATAATGCAAAAATGAAAGATAAGTACAAGTCTCAATGTCTTTGTTTCTCAAATAGAACAAAGCATAACATAAAATAAAAAGAGGGTCTGCCAGGATGACAAGCAACTACCTCTCAACAAGCCTTAGAAATAGGAGCAGAAGGGAAATCACATGGTGCCAGACTCGGAACCTACACAAGTGTAGAAGCAAAGAGTAAGTACCAACCAATATGGTACTCAACAAGCAACCTAATAAACAATGCAAGCTAGTTAGAAATTGAATATTCCTTTCATCCCAATCAAACCTGTTCAAACTACAACCTACATAGAAATCAACCCAGCCTAACAATTTCACAATTCATAGCACACATGGCTTAACCACACAATTCATTGACCAATACATATCAAGTAAGTCAATCTCAAGTTTCAAGTATATCAATCACAGTAACAAGTAAATCAGCCACAAGTATCAAAATGCATCAAATCACTATAGTCAACTCTAGTTGGAACCATTTTCCTTCGGCACAATATCACTACACGGAACTATTTTTCTTCGGCTTTGTACCATATCACTAATTTAATCAGAACTATTTCCCTTCGGCTTTACATAATATAACTAGTCAGAATCATTTCCTTTTGACTTTATATCATTTTACTAGCCAAAAGGAAGAGACAACAATCAAGCAATTCAAGTCCACTTTCATTCCATCAAAACATTTTATCAATCAATCAAGTAAGGGCCACAACAAGGCAATTCATAAAGAATTATGATCACCACGTTGCCTTTTCTTAATCCATTTTTATTCATTAAGCTAAATCAAGTGAAACAATGAATCCTTCACCTCATTCCCATTACTTCCCAACACATACAAAATTAAGGAAAATAGACGAATTCTATTAATTTTACAAGGTTTAGAAAATCACTTGCCTTAATTCAATCAACTAGTCACTCCAAGACTTGAGTCTTCTCCTTCCGAACAACATCCAAAGCCACACAATCTATTACAATCAAGTAATCACAATAAGATTCTAGAAACAACAATACCTATATCATATACTTAAAAAAAAAAGGGTCAATCAACTCAAAAACACGATTCTGAAAATGAGGTTTGAATTCGAAAATCTATAATTGAAAATGAACTCAAGACATTTGGAACTCATTGGTGAGAACCATTTCAAAAACGAGTTAAAATTAGTTCACAATCTCAATTTTAGTTTAGAACTCAAGTTCTTGAAAAACATTGCCATTTGCCAATCAAAATCTCAAGTTTTAATGTTAAAATTCACAATAATCAAAGGGAAATGAAGTTTTAGGGTCACAAAAGGAGTCTATTCACTCAACACATTTAGGCATTACTTAAACACCCTATTCACCAAATCTATCCACATTCCCCCAAAACTCATCATGACTAAGTCGGGTTCTACCAACAAACAATACATAACCATTATACTAACAATACATCCCAAGGATGACATCTAAATCTAGCATATTAAGTCCTATCTAGTCACATAGCCATACTTGGCATCACAACCAACATTTTCTCCATCGATCCTTGTAGCATGAGCCTTTCGAGTGGTCATATCCTTAAGACCATTGGATAAGGAGTAGGAGAAAGACCTTATAGAGTTAAACTCCATGGCACGACTTAGAGAATGAAGAAGTGAAGTTTCATAAACATCCAATAGCCTCTTATTCATAAATGTGGCATGCTTCACACTTATGAACAAGACTTTACCAGACGTGGTTTGAGACATCCTAGAACCATTCTAAATCTTGTGCTCTGATACGAAGTTTGTCACGACCCAGGAGTACTCCTAGATGTAACAAGGCGCATAGAACCCCGAAAGGCTCCATGTAAGCCACTTAGCATATCACAACATAAGATAATAGAAAAGTGCAGAAATTTAAAACATTTTTCCATACAATCAAAGTCTCATAAAACGAAGCGGAAGTCTTTAACATTTGTCTCAAACCATCTAAACCAACATTGAATAACTCTTGGACACATCCCATACAATAGTTCTAACATAAAATGAAATATAAAGGACATAGTGGTCAAGCCCTCGAATGCTATGAGGACTCACCAAACTTCTCTTCTTGATCTACTATGCACCTAGCCACGAGGATGGAAGTCAATATCGCCAAACCCTACATTTGATAAGAATGTAGGATAAAGTATGCGTTAGTACAATAATGTACTAAATATAATGGCTAGCATAAATCATCAACATAAACATATAATAGACATTAATCAACATAAGACATATACCATAATCATATGAGACAATAACATAAGTCATAAGCATAAGAGGCATCATAATATGACATAGGTATAACCAATGCATTTAGAACAACATACCATAATACATAACACTTCATAAGCCACCTCAAGGAAAGCTTGTGCAATGCATGGACAAGACCCCATAATCCCACCCATGCTACGCAAGTCACTTTAGGTCCTTAGTTATCTTTTATTACCTTTTGATCTCATCCTTAGCTTATTTCTCATAGACAAGGGAATCTTCACCTTTAGTCATGCAAGTATTGGAAATCAACTTATAGCAACAATCCAAGTTAAGCATACATCATAAGTATAGGTTATAAATATATTCATTACATAGACATCATAACATAAGAGATCATACCATAACTACCCTAAAAAAATACTTATGCAATGCATGAATAAGACCCCATAAATCTCACTCATGCTAAGTAAAGCTTCTTGAGTAACCATAGTTCATACTAGACTTGACCTTGTGTAAATTAGCCTTAACCGACATACACCATGTGAGGTTACATGGAATTTGGTGTCACCCACACCGAAAATGGTTGTCCTACTTGCCAAAGGTAGAACCATTATTTTAGCTTAGGTGGAACCAATATCTAAACAACCTACGGGGGAATGTAGTTATGGGACAAGGATATTGTTACTAGATACCCGGGCTCAACTCTCATGAGGGCATCCATCTCAAGAGATTTCTCCTAGAAACCCGGGCTCAACTCACATGAGGGCTTCCATCTCATATCAATATCCACTCGGTGCTAAGCATAACTCCCACTGAATACTTCATTAAGTCATAACTTGTTTCATTATGATAGCTCATTAGATTATCCGTGAGAATAACCTTTCACCGTCCATGTCTTCATTTAGATTCAATTAGGTCAGAATAACCTTTCAACCTTAGAATCATCATTATGTGAGAATAGCCTTTCAATAATCACAACAACATTATTATAATCATGGACACTTCACTCTCAAAGTGTTGTTAAAGCATATACATAACCTTCATAAGGCATGCATAATGTCATATAATCCCCTTTCAAGGATCAAAGATCATATAAAATCAACACATCTAGAATTACTAAATTAGACATGAATAATAACATAATTCAAGTAATCAAATCACTTCATGCATAATCTCATATACTCATAATATAGGTCATGTTGGTAAAGTTCTTCCACAATAATACCATATACAATTCAACATGCAAATAGCTTCACTCTCAAGCCTTATCATTCATAATTCAACATATTAGCCTTACTCTCAAAGCCCTAGAATTCATCATTTATGACTACAAGATTTACACTCAAACAATACTTCTCACAAGCACCTCATAGACCTAAGTCTCAAGGTATTCCACTCACATGTTTCATCCTTATCCAATTTTAACCATATATCTTCATATAGACTCAATCTCAAAATTACTAATCATGATTCATCATATAAGCCTTGATCTAATCAATTCATGTCAACAAGCTTTACTTTTAAGTTATTCAGTTCTAATCTCAAGCAATTCATAAAGTAATTCATCAATCTTAGAGGATCACATCTAAGCCCTCAATTTCCTCTTTCATGGCATAAAACCAAACTATATCAATTCCACCATAAAATCTTAGATTAATCAATAATACATGTATAATCATACTAAAAATATGTAATTACATCATAAACAATCATTATCCACTCAATTGGATCAACATACAACAATACCCACAATATAGAAAGAAACCCTAACTAGAATTGGGGTTCATCTTCACAATTGGGGGAAACATGGGGGCTTCATAGATGAAAGGAGTCCACGAATGAATAAGCCATCATACCTTGATTACAAAGCATATCAAGCTTGAAACAATGAAGTCTTTACCTATATTGACCTCCTCCTCTTCCTCCTTCTATAGACTAAAACGACCTCACTTAATATTAATTAAAAATGGAAAACCCCAAAGTACCCCTAGACTTAACTGCAAAAAGGCAGTTTCTAGGCCCCATCCACGACCACCCACTTATGGGGCGTGGACTGACCCATGACCCGTATTGGTGGGGAGTGGGTTGGGGTCTGTAACTATGAAACTTGTCCCTTAACCCATGAGACCTAACCGCGGGGCGTGGGTCCTGCCGTAGGTCATGGTCTTGGGATATTTTCTCTTGGTCCTCCTCAAGGACCCATGGTTGGTCCTTGGGGTTGGGACCTTGACGTTCTAACACGAAAATATTTATTTTAAGGTACGGGGAGGTGCGTTCAAGTTTCTAACCCTAGCGTCAAGCTCTAGTTTAGCCTACTAGTTTCCGGGGGTGTTACACTATCTTTATTCCTCCATATCATATGGATCAAGCTGAGTTGAGGAAATTGAAGGTTCAACTCCAAGAGCTACTTGATAAGGGGTTCATCAGGCCCAGTGTATCACCTTGGGGTGCCCCGGTGTTATTTGTGAAAAAGAAAAATGGCTCGATAAGAATGTGTATCGACTACAGATAGCTGAATAAGGTAAGAATCAAGAATAAATACCCATTGCCTCATACTGTGTCATGACCCAGGGGTATACCCTAGATGTAACATGGCGTACTAGACCCCGAAAGGCCTAACAAAAACCACTTAGCATATCATAACATAAAGTAAAAAGAAATGATGCGGGAATTTTAATTTTTTTTCATTACAATCAAAGTCTCATAAAATGAAACGGAAGTCTTTAACACTTTGTATCAAACCATCTAAAAAACTTTGAATAACTCTTGGGACGCAGCCCATACAATAGTCTAAAACATAAAAGACAGATATAAGGGTAATGATGCCTTTATCCTTGATTCTATGAGGACTCACCAAGTCTTCAACTCCTTTTCACTCCTCTAAACCTATCCTTACGAATGGAACTCATAGACGCCGGACCCTACATTCGATAAGAATGTAGGAAAGAGTATGTGTTAGTACAAAATGTACTAAATATGTTAGCTAGCATAACATCATAAGAGCATAACAAAAGTGTTAGCCAACATAAGACATAAGTCATAAACATATAAGATAATAACATAATCATAAGCATAATCTCCAACATAGACATAATATAAACATTAGTCATCATAAGGCATGATCCATATACTCAATCAATACTTAGACCTTCATATCATAAGAGAGCTACTTCATAAGTAACCTCCAAGTATACTTATACTGTGCATGAATAAGATCCCATAACCCCATCTACGCTAAGTATCCCTTTGGCCATCATAATCATACTTACCATCTCATGGTCTCGTCTTTAGCTTAATTCTCATAGACAAGGGAATCTCTCACCTTTAGTCAATCATAGCATGGAAGGTAACTATGGCGATAATCCAAGCTAAACATACAACATATAAGAGAAACACTTCAAAATTAGCTTCAAGTCATACTTTGTGCAATGCATGGATAAGACCCCATAATCCTACCCATACTAAGTACTCCTTTAGGCCACCGTGCATATTGATCATCTCTTTGATCTCATATTTAGCAAATCATAAAGACAAGGGGAATCACCTCTAGTCATGCATATCATGGAATCATAAAGACAATGGGAATCACCTCTAGTCATACATATCATGGATTCATAAAGAAAGGGGGAATCACCTCTAGTCATACATATCATGGAAGGCCTATCAAGCTACAATCCATACAATTCATTGCTCATGACATAATTTATATAAGGAATCACAGGTATTCGCCTCGATGTTCATTTTAATGAGATACATGTATTCGCCTCCATATCCATTTTAGTAAGATATAGGTATTCACCTCCATATCCATTTTAGGGTGTAATGTAGGTATTCACCTTAACATCACCACATAAGGATCATATGTAATCTCCTTCATGATCAACATAAAGGCTAATGAGTAATCACCTCTTGCCTTGGGAGTCATACATACATAAAGGGTAATCACCTCACACTCCTCATATCATGACATGGGTAATCACCTCATGTTTATCTAATTAGGAATAAGGGAACTCATCTCACATTCCTCTCATATAAAGGTCTTTGGGGGACTCACCATAACCTCATCACATTTCATAGTTCTTGGACTTAGATTCATTTTAGGTGAGCAAATCTTTCAACCTAGAATCATTATATGTGAGAGAACCTTTCATATCATATTATAGTCATGCATGGATGTGTATATGAGAATTTCCTTTCAACAACACAACAACATATCATGATCATATGCACTTCATGCTCAAAGTGTTCATAAAGCATGTACAAAAATTCATAAAACATGCATAATATCATAACTTGCCCTCTTGAGGGTCAAAGCTCATATCAAATCAACATATCTAGAATTACTACATTAGACATGAATTCCATCATAACTTAAGTGATTCTATCACTTCATACAATATATTATTCATAAGGTAGACTAGGTAGGTAAAGGTCTTCCACCATAATTCTAACCTTTAATCTTCTATTCTCATATACACTTTACTCTCAAGCCTTAACATACATAATTCATCTTATTAGCTTTACTATCAAGCCCTAGTGATCAACATTCATGACTACATATCTAGATCACAAGATAATCTAGTCACAAGCTTTATCTTTAAGAAATTCTAGTCTTAATTCATCATACAAGCTCAATATCATTCATTACTAGTCAAGATCCATCATACAATCTTTAATCTAATTCAATTCATGCTTACATACTTCTAGTTTTGAACAATTACTATACATATCATCAATTCTAGAAGATCACTTATGAATCCTCAATTTCCCCTCACAAGGCATAAATCCACATTCTTCAATTTCATCAATTAGACTAGGGTTAACCATGGAAAACATATAATATCATCATAATATCATGATTAAATACTAAATCAATCATAAATAAGTACTATCCACTCAACTAGAATCACACTCAACTTAACCCACACTATTGGAAGGAACCCTAACTTGAATTGGGGATTTCATCTTCACAATTGGGGGAATTCTAGGGGGCTCCATGGATGGAAGAATTCATGGATGAATAAGCTAACATACCTTGGATATAAAGCCTAGAAAAGCTTTCAACAATGGAGTCTTGTTCTTGACCTAGGCTTCAAGCTCTATCTTCTTCTGTAAGTCTTAGAGAGAGAAATATTTGAGAGGAGAGCTTTTGGGGATTTGATTTGGGTCTTGGGATATAGTGACTTAATTGGGGTGGTTAAATGGTTAACATAGTTTATATAGGTGTACTAAGATTAGGCAAAATGACCCCATTCAATAACCACCTAATTAGGAATTTACCAACTTAACCCTCACTAGGCAGCATGCTCCCAAGCACCACGCCCAACCTCACGAACTGTCAAGGGTACCATGGCCCGTGAAGGTGCCAATGGTCCTTTGACCAGTAGCTTGGATCCCTCTACATGACCCCCACAGGGTTAAGGAAACCCCACGAGCTGCGGTCTTCACCACTGATCGTGAAGTGGCTTGTGAAGATGAGCCAACCTTGCGGAAGCCTTGGTGAGCTAATGCCTCACCACCATGGGTGGAACCATGAGTCACCACGAGTCACCACGAGCCGTGAAGTCTCTCCTGGTCTAGGGCGGTGCCTTGGCAGCTTGGGGCAGGTTTGGCTCTTTTTTTGGACCTTGACCCTTTGCCTTGGCTCATGCCCTTTAGCATTGACTTGTAGTCCTCTAACTTAGACCTAGTTGGCCTAATAAACTACAGAGTGTTACATATTAATGATCTATTTGATCAGCTACAGGGTGCTACTCATTTTTCCAAAATTGACTTGAGATCAGGTTATCATCAGTTGAAAGTTAAGACCGAATATATCTCTAAGACAGCCTTTCGGACCAGATATGGGCACTTCAAATTTCTGGTGATATCTTTCAGACTAACTAATGCACCCACAACATTTATGGACCTCATGAACAGAGTATTCAAGCCATACTTAGACCATTTTGTGATTGTGTTGATTGATGATATTTTGGTCTACTCACGGGGTGAGGCCGAACATGAACACCACTTTGAGAGTTGTATTGCAGACACTTAGAGAACGAAAGCTTTATGCCAAGTTCTCAAAATGTGAGTTTTGGTTGAGCACAATATCTTTTTTAGGACATGTGGTGTCACGAGATGGAATCCAATTTGATCCAAAGAAGATAGAAGCAGTTCACGATTAGCCTCAACCTAATACTCCTACAGAGATACGCAATTTCTTAGGACTGTCCGGATACTACAGACGGTTTGTGGAGGGTTTCTTAAAGATAGCCGCTCCACTGACACGTTTAACTCAGAAAGGTGTGTTCTTTTGATGGTTAGGTGCATGTGAAGAAGGTTTTCAGAAATTAAAGATTGCATTGACTACAACTTTGGCCTTGACCTTACCTACCGCGGAGGGTGGTTTCACCATTTATTGTGATGCATCTAAAATCAATTTAGGTTGTGTATTAATGCAGAATGGCAAAGTGGTGGAATATGCTTCCCGACACCTAAAGATTCATGAGAAGAATTATTTGACGCATGACCTAGAATTGGACGCAATCATATTTGCACTCAAAAATTTGGCGTCACTATCTTTATGGCGAGGTGTGTGAAATCTATACTGATCACAAGAGTTTATAATACATATTCAAGCAAAGAGATTTGAATTTGAGGCAATGACGGTGGTTGGAGCTACTTAAATATTATGATCTTACTATTTAATTTCATCCGAGAAAGGCGAATGTGGTGGCAGATGCTTTGAGTAGAAATTCTATGAGTAGCTTGGCCTGTATTGTGCCTGAAAGGAGACCTATGGATATTCAAGATTTATCCAATCAGGGAGTTCGAATTGATCATATGTTGCTTGGAAGGTTGATTGCAGGTATGGTGGTGCAATCATCCTTAGTTGGAGAAGCCAAGACTTACCAATATGATGATCCCCAATTTCTAGACTATGAGATCGAGTGCAGAATGGGGGTGTGAAGTCATTTGCTATTGATGGCGATGGCATTCTACATCGAAATGGTAGATTGTGTATTCCCATAGTATGTAATGTGAAACAACTAATATTGGAGGAGGCTCATAGCTCGCGAAAATCCATCCACTCAGACGCTACGAAGATGTATCAAAACTTGCGTGAATTGTACTGGTGGAAAGGTATGAGGGCTGATATTTTGAAACAAGTGGCTAGTTGCTTAAATTGTCAGCAGGTCAAATATGAACATTAAAAACCAGGTGAAGTAATGCAAAACTTGATTATCCCAGAGTGGAAATGGGAGAGAATTACTATGGATTTTGTCATTGAGTTGCCGAATACTTTTAAGAAACACGACTCAGTTTGGGTGATTGTAGACAGACTCACAAAATCTGCCCATTTCATACTAGTTCGGGTTACTCATACCGCGAAGCAGTTCGGAGATATTTACCTTCGAAAGATAGTTTAGATTCATAGGGTGCATATTTCAATAATATCATATCGAGGTGCACAATTCACTGGTGAATTTTGGAAGTCCTTTCAGAAGTCGTTGCGTTCACAAGTTGAGTTGAGTACAACCTTTCATCCCCAAACTGACGGACAGTCTGAATAACTTATTCAAATCTTGGAGGACATGCTTAGAGCTTGTTCGATTGATTTTGGTGGTCATTGGGATGATCAGTTGCCTCTAGCAAAATTTACTTATAATAATAGCTACTAGTCAAGTATACAGGTGGCGCCATATGAGGCTATATATGGTCGCAAATGTCGATCACCAATCAGTTAGTTTGAACCTGGTGAAGTGCAATTATTAGGTCCATATTTGGTTCAACAAGAGTTAGAGTAGGTTGCATTGATACAAGAATGACTTCAGACAACACAAAGTAGACAAAAGTCCTACGCAAATAAGAAAGTCTGTGATGTGGAGTTCATTAAGGGCGAAAAGGTTTTTCTAAAAGTTTCCCCTATAAAAGGAGTAATGAGATTCGGACGGAAAGGGAAGATAAGTCCTAGATACATTAGTCCTTATGAGGTTTTGGATCAGATTGGGTTAGTGGCGTACAAACTTGCTTTACCTCCGGGATTGTCCGCGATACATCCAGTGTTTCACGTATTCATGCTTCAACGATATATTCATGATGATAGACATAAGATCCAGCTAGAAGATGTGGAGCTTGACGAGAATTTAGCGTATCAGGAAGGTCCAATATCTATTCTTGATAGGCAAGTGCAACAGTTGAGGTCAAAGAAGGTAGCTTCAGTTAAAAGTGTTGTGGTACAATCATCCAACCGAGGAGGCTACTTGGGAGTCTGAGGCGGACATGCGGGATAGATATCCTCACCTATTTGACACGTTAGGTATGACTCTGGATTTGTTCAAGGACGAACGTTATTTTAAGTTGGGGAGAATGTAATAACCCTGTTTTTAATGAAGGGTTAATTAGTAATTTAACCAATAACTAATGTAGTTATTAAGAGTATTAAAAAGAAGTGGGCTAAACCTAATATTTTTCTGCTCCGCACACTTCAGTTACAGAAAAGAGTAGAATATTAGGGCAGCTCATTCCCTTAATAGTGGAGAAGAAAATAAGAAGCATCAATTTGGGAAAACATTTTTGGGAGTTCATAGACGGATACTAAACCTTTCTACCACTGTTTTGGTGATAATTTGCAGATATTGAACTTCTTGTTATTGTGTGCTCTTGTTAGCTTAAACCTCAACCTATGTAGTTGAGCATTCTTCTGTCTAAAGAAGCACTAAAACTATGTTTCTCTTTAAAGGAAACTTAAGTGCTGAAATTTAAAGTCATTATTGGCTATGAACTGATGTAGCAAACAGAACTGGTGTAGGAACCGAAATTTCTATTTTGGTTTAAGATTATTTATACGCGATTTGGCTATTTGGGAATACAATGCTAACTAATGGTGCATAAAATTCACTACTTAAGTTTGGTTAGTGATGTAGAGATATTCTGTTATCTTAAATCCATGGTTTAGGGGTGAGATATTAAGGTGTAACGCTCAGCTTTAAAGTTAGGGATATTGAGACTTGGCCCCAACTAGTATAATTAATATCGTTGATCAATATTTTTGCATAGTTTGAGGTCATTGGGGGTTGTTTGGTTGGTGTTCTACACGTGCGAGATTGTGGAACTTTTCATAAGCGAGATAAGTGAGACTTTAAGCTTTAGTACTTACTTTTTGAATCTACTTTGTAATGTGTTTTATCTGTCTGGTCTATGTGTTTGGACAAACATGTGCTTGATAGAATACTAAATATTCTTTTATAAGTTATATGTGGCCTGATATTAGATATCCTTCCTCATTATCGTGATATAGTTACTAGGAGCATACATAGATGTCGTAATATGTTAGGGGCATACCTATGCTACCGTAATATGTTAGGGGCCTGGTACATGTTGCCGTAGTATGCTTTGGGGCATTATATATGTTGTTGTGGACTTGTTCGGGTGTAAGGACAATCTCCTTCATTGCCGTTTATGACAAGCTATGAGTGTGGATTGAGTTTGAGACATTTAGGGTCCAGTTTGAACAATTCATTGGACTTATTGATCATTATATTATGAAATATTTTCTTGTGCATATCATTACGTGTTTGTGGTATAAATGTATTTTCTAACACTTGTTACAGGGGTATTAAGGCAGCGGGTCGAGGATCTTACTGAGTTATATTTACATATAACTCTCACTACTTACCTGCATGTCTATGCAGATACTATTGCAGAGGGTGAGACTAGTGGCTGGTGAGCTCTTTTGCGTGGATTCTGCTGCTGAGGTGAAACTTTGCATTGTTCGTGGAGGCCACTGTTATTTAATTATAGTTATGACTTCTTTTCTTGGGGTTTGCATACCCGATAGTTGAACTCATGTAACTCTAATAGATGCTCCATGGTCTTATTGTGGGATTTGGGCTAGAGACATATTAGTTAAGTGATGTTTTCTTTTCATAAATTGATATACAATTTTTGTTGGATAGTGATTTTTTTTATGAGTATCAATGAGTTTTGGAGTTGCAAAAGTCTTATCTTTGTGCTTAAATGATTTGGTAAGTGTATGGATATTTGGTATGCTCGGTAGGTGGTGTTAGCGGGTGCCAGTCACGTCTCAGGGGTGTTTCGAGATGTGACACGTTGCATATTGCTCTTCCACATTTGTCATTCTGGAAAATCCCCCTTTATGTGCCATGGGAAACAACATGTGCATTTTATCCCTAAAATTCAAGACAGGTTTCATTCGAATTCCTTATAAACTCATCCATACGAAGAAAAAGGTACTTTGATGCTTCATTGATTTGCTCAGTTCCCTATTCCGAAAGTTTTTCCTATGGAATTTACCCAGAAAATCTTTACTATATCTTGTTTGATATTCTGTTTGTTAATTTGAATTTCTACTTTCCATATAATTTTCTTTGTTTGCTTTTTAGTTTCAGTATTCCTCAAATCCTTCTTTATAGCCTACGCTTCACTCCTCCACTATTGATTTTACTTGTTTCTTCTTAATTTTCAATGTGAGTAAGCTGTGTATTCTTATTGATTTCGCTAGAACTTTGAAAAGGTATGCACTCACTTTCCCTTACTCTTCCCACTTCTCATGCTTACCTATGCATATAAATAATGCGGGCTATATGATAGAGTTGATGGTCCTAAGATATTTGATATAATTGATATAAAATTAATGTATATGCAGTTATTTCAAAAATAAAATATAAGAATTTGGTTTGTCAAAATTTACCATGCTCACTTATGTGTTCGACAATTTGTTCACAAAAAGGAAGGAATAATCATCGGTGATTGAGTACAGTTAGTAATAGGTACCATTTTTTGAACTAAATTATTAGGTCGTAATTGGCCCTTAGCTACTGTTTGTCGATTCTAGATAGATCCCAATCAACCTCTCCACCTTAACACTTAAGACCACGAACATCCTTAAGATCAAAATAGTAGAACCCCATCTCAACAAATGCATGAAAACTGCATAATACTTGAAGGCTAAGAGAAAAAGATTGAATCTTTGAACTTAGTAGAATACCCCATTTCAAGAAATATGAAAATAACACAGAAAACAGAGAGAACTTGAGGGTAAACGAAAAAAAGTAAAGTGACAGCTTACTAAGACCAAAACATCGTAAATTCCATCTGAAGAAAAATACCAAAAAAAATAATAATGCAGATAACAGAGAAAACTTAAGGCAAAGTGAAAGTGGCAGCCTACTTTGAGTGACCAATGATAGCCAATAAAAATACCAAAGACAACATAATTGTGATTATTAGTGTGCTCAATTTCCTTCACTTTTGTTTGTCCCTGTTCTTCGGCTTCCTTTGATTGTTATCACTTAGTTTCTTCGCTTTACTTTATCCGCTTACATTTCATGCTTCCTTTAGTGATCTATTTAAAGTTTAAAAGGAGCCACTCAGCATAGATTATTGCTCATACTTTTGCAAAAATGGACGAGTAAAATGAAATATCTACTTTTGGTATCAAAATAAACTAATATGAAACGAAAGAAGTATCTAGAAGTTGAGGCTCACTTACCAAATAAAACAACCTTAGAAATTAGCCAATCTAGACATTATTAATTAATTATTACCCTTAATTATAAGCCAACAAGGGTTGGGACTAACACAACAATAAATAGTTATACTCAAGGAAACATATTGTGTATTGTAAAGTTGAGCTGGATTAAAATTACATCAATTTCTTTGGTCTTTTTCATTCAACACGTGTCATCAAACCACGTGTACCGTCAAGGCCTCACCAACACTCCTCAAAGAGCAAAACTGAGTCTGAGTACTTGGTGGTTTGTGGTTTCTCTTTCTCTTACTTATATCGATTTTTTGAATCTCTTCATTCCTTATGCTTGCAATTTTAGGGTTGTGTAATTATGAATTTCGGTATGGTTTTTGGGGTTTTATCCTCTACTGGCCTTGATAAATGGATTAAGTTTATTTAGAGATTTTTTAATTTGATAATTGAATCTTGTTGTCCAGATGTTAACAAAATCCAGCAAATTAGACAAGCTGGGTTTGGTATCAAAGGAGATTGATAATCTCTTGGGGTAAGTTCACAATGTTTCTGCTCATACTTTGAATTGCTGGAAACATCAGCCTATATTATTTTCCTTTATAGAAAAATAATTTCGCCCTAGATGGAATCAAGAATGTACTTTTCTACTACTTCATCTAATTGCATGTTATAAATGTGTTGTTGTCCCATTTGGAAGTCTAAGGTGGGTATGAAATATCTACTTTAAATAGTTTAGTTTTTGGATTATTTTTTATTTTTGTACAAAGTCCTGCTAAATTGTTTAACAGTTGTATCAATTATAACAAGTCACACTCTCATGTCTCATACGAAACAAAGAAATTTCATGATCGAACTACCAAAAAGAAAATAAAAAGGACTATTTCGACTTTAGTACATCATTCGAAACAACGTCTCTATCTCTCAAGGTAAGAGTAAAACTAAGTATATTATTGTTGTAGACTTTAAGTACATCGTTCAAATATTCTTTGATTGTCTTTTATCCTGCGGATTTGTGAATAGTACTATCGTTCTAAAAGGTAAGGAATTTCTTTCTAATAATAAGAACTCTCCTTAAAGTTGTAACTCTCACTAAATTCTTTTCATATTAATCAATGAATTATGTTATTTTAATTTTTTGGAGAGATTGCAGAAGAGGCAAGACACGTGGAATATGATAAATAGAACGTCAAGACATTTAAAAATTTGTCAGCTCTTCTTTTATTCTTGCCCCGATTTTGTTATTGAAAGTTAATTTATATTTGTTCTATTCAGTGCTGATATCATCCTATGCGAAGCATCTCTGAAAGGTTGCAAGTGAGTCAAATAGAGAAAGAGGATAGCATGCAATCTATTACCTCTAGGGTTGATCAGGACATGAAAACATGCTCGCTAAGGCTCAAATATATTTATAGTTAACTAAGATGAGGAGTATGGCACCTCAAGAGGCAACGATAGCTATTGCAAAAACAGAAGTAACCACAACAGATGCTGCGCAAGCCTTTGCAGAAGTTGCAATGAAGCACCCCGAAGATGGTAAGATATTTTTATAACATCATACCGGTCCCTTTTTCCTTTATTTCTTTTCCTTGCATCTCCTCACTTCAGTATTTTGAATGCTAAAATGATTTAATGAGAAACGAAATAAATTACCTTGCCTCTTCATCTTCTCATGCTTTTTTTCCCTTCTAATGTAACTTGGTAGAGAAAATGAGATGCATAGGAGAAGATTTTCATTTTAAAAAGATATAGAAAAAGTTGCATATTAGCTTAACTAAATCCCACATTGAAGGTATAATATTTTTACTGGATAGTCATGCAAACATTACAAAAAAAAAGACCAGGACACACTTCAAGCTCCTATGGAGATTTCTTTTTGAGATGTGAAAAGACCAGGACATATGTGCACCAATGCTCACGATGTAGTAAAATTGGTATCTTTCATATGAATCTCATACTACATAAAGTACTAAAGAAATGAAAATGAGAGAACTTGAATTGTAGAAATAGACCGTCATCTGACATGACCTCACATGCTTAGATCTAATTAATAAAAATGTTGATATACAATGGTTGAAAATTGAACAATTTATCAGAATGAAAAAGCAATAAAAATTAAGTACCTTATATGACTCTACTTATTTGATCCGCACTATTATTGGTATATCACGACGTCCATACTTACTAATCGTGAATGATCAAAATAAGCTTTTCTTGGTTTGGTAAATGCCCTTTAAAGGATGATCAATTTCTTTTCCAATGAATTGCAGTCAACTCCCTCGAGGAGCTCAACGAGAATTATGCTATTGTTACTGCTAATCAGATAGATGCATTTTCTAATTGGTTTATCATTTTCTCTATTTTTTTTGTTCAGGATATCTTTTTGTATCTAACTAGATATAGTGGATTAATAACAAGACAACAATAACATTTTTGTGTTGTTTACTAAATGACATAAAATTTACTTGCTTGTACTATTTTTGGGATCAGTTTCTTGTACTTTATGCATTATTATTTGCAGGTTTCAACACATGACGATCCAAAAACAAGTGTTGTCTCTCAAGTGTGGTTGCACTTCTATTTACATGTCAGTGCACACTCATTTTTTAATCTAATTTAGATGTTACTGATCCATACATGAGTAGTGGGAATATAGTAATGCAATTGTTGCAGGTAAATTCTTTTTTCCTTTTTGTTTACACTTCTTGAAAAGAAGACTGATACTTATCACCAAAAAATGAGCAGGGCTTAGTAAAGTAGAAATCATTAGCTGTCAATTGTTCATAGTCAGCAGTGGAAGAGGGCGTATCTTTGATTGCTCAAGTTGCCCATTTTTTGGTTCATTTTCTCTTCAAGAGATATTTCTTAAGTTTGACATACGTATTTCAGCATCAATGACCTCTTTTTTCAGTATTCAATCATCAAAATAATGCAAATAAAGACATTGTAATTTTTTTATCGTTGAAATAAAAAGCCTCAACCAAAAAGTAATGCCTTATGAAATCCAGTAATTTGGAATAAAATCAAGGACTTCGCTCTATGTGTGTTATATATATCTCTACGTGTGATTCGGTGAGACATAAGGAATGTCTAACAATGATGAGAGAAAAATGTATAAGAGAAACAGTTTCTAATTAAATTAGCAATAACCAAGAATAGATGGATATTTAAATTATTCGATTTAATATGCCTCTTCCTGCATGAGTGCTTATTTGTCATCTGTACATGAAAAACTTCATTTATAATATGCCTCTTCCTGCATGAGTGCTTATTTGTCATCTGTACATGA
Source organism: Solanum commersonii (assembly GCA_029007595.1). Taxonomy (NCBI): domain Eukaryota; kingdom Viridiplantae; phylum Streptophyta; class Magnoliopsida; order Solanales; family Solanaceae; genus Solanum; species Solanum commersonii. Next base: position 2,540,331 of record JAJTWQ010000034.1, on the reverse strand, counting down.
AAAACTTCATTTATAATATGCCTCTTCCTGCACTAGTGCTTATTTATCTAATGTCATATTTTGTTATAGTTTCAAGTAATATAAAGGATGTACGCCCCTATATACTTTGCTTGGCTGGAGTATCAAGTATGGTAAGATATTTGTTTTGCATAAACTTTCAGAAATCAATAAGTTGCACAATTACGAATGAGTGTGATAGACTAAGGAGGTGTCTTGGATATAGAACTATAGACCCTATGACTTTAAGAACTAGATTAAAATTATTTAGACGCATGGTGGTTGACCTATACATGGAATATATCAAATTTTAGCCTGAGGTTGCGACATATATATATATATTTAGATGATAAATAAAACTATACTAAAAACATATTACTAATATGATTTGGCCAAGTTGCCTACATATTATAAAATTAATATTGAAAAAACATAAACATATTGGGAGAAAATCTCCCCATAATCTATATTCTTTTATCTAAGGGTGATATTTCTATGTGGGATAAGTCTTTTGTTGAGTCGAGTTGAAGCCCAATACTTTTCATCAAAATATCTTGTGGATTTCCGAGAGACCTGGTTGAAAAATGTTGTGCTTGGCTTGTTCCCCGATATGAGGAATAATTCTCCTTCATTAGTAAGTCATGTTTGATCTGAAAAGTGTCTCATTGTAGAGAGCTAAACTAACTCTAAAGATTTACAACAACCAAACTTCTTTTGCAGTGAAAAATGACTTTTCACATCCAGGGGAACGGGAGAGGTCTACAGACTGCATCTCATATTAATAATAGACCACTTGCACCTGCTACCACGGGATCAAAGAGCTCTAGATGAACCACTTTTGTATGGTAATACTTCATGACATCTCAGGCCAACTGTAAAGTAGTTAGCTTCATCTAATTTACAAGCTCAATTGATCATGAACAAGGTCAATGTGGGCAATGCTGCTGGAATCTCATCTGTACAGAAAATTGGTTGATGGAGGTAAAGTTCGGAAAATTTGGTTGAGCCTGAATAACTTAGTTGGGAAGAATATTTTTGTTGTGTTAGTTGGATGGGTGACCTTTGTTTCCTTCAAGCTAATGAGCGTACATGTACATATCAATTCTTTTACATTGATTTTGCATAATCTTGGTTATTGTTCTAACTGTGAACAAATACATAAGATGAGCTTCTCATCAAAATAATATTTTATGATTTATAACTTCTGTTGGTGAAATAAGTCACTTCTGGGAGCTCTGCTCTACTAAGGTGCTCTTGGAAGGTTATTCTTTTTTCTCATCAAAGACTGATAATGGTGCAATTTCTTCTTTTCTCCTTTAAACTTTTGGTTAATTGCCTGAGATAGCTGTAAAAACTTTCATTTTCTCCTTCGATTTCTCTAGAATTGAGAATCTCTGAGTACCTTTAATTGAAGAGAACGATGTCGATGAAGGGCAATTTAGGTACCAAATCTTACATATATTTGGTTCATGTAACAAGTGAGATTTTGAGCCCAAATTTGATCGAGTGACAGGAAATTGACCCAAAAGTCACAAAGATGGCTTAAAAAAGGTTAGTTGACAAAGATGGCTTGAAAAAGGTTAGTTGTGGGGTTCTCAAAGTCATGCATGTGTTCATTTAGAGTTCTGTTATTAGTTTTGGAGAGTTATTGTTTGTTCCCTCTTCTTCCAACGAATTCTTTAGTTTTTCTGATTTTGATAGTTCCTTATCGCAATTGCTCCTGTTGAATACTGTGATTTCTCTATTGATGGTGATTAGTGCTATCTTTCTTCTCTTTATTCATGGATTGTAAGGTGGTTCTACAAAGACAAGTGATGACTTTAAGGTGTTTGATAATATGTCAAATCAATTGAATAACATATAATTTCTTACTTACCCACACTTTATCTACAACATACTCTTCTATCAATCCATTATGTATTTTCTACTTGATAGTATTATCAAACTATATGTATGTTCGATTGCAATTTGATGTTGCCAGGCAATTTTTTTTTTTCCACTAAAACAGAATCACATACAATGTAACACTTGTAGAATATATGACAACTACTTCAACGAAATTGAAAATTACTTTCAACAGAAATGTCGACGACTCTTGCAACATTCAGATAAAACACTGTGTTGGTCTGAAGTTGAGATATGACGAAAACCAAAGTATACTTCGAACTTCTGATCCTCTGTTAGTTAGATAATAGTCAAGGAAGTTAAATATTCACGTAAGGTATTTTGTGTGTATATATATATATATGTATATCTTCACACATAAATTGATTCTTCTATCATTTTATAGAATATGCTTTCGCGGCTACACAAACAACTGTTTGCACCTCTATCTTGAAGTAGGTGAGTTGGGGGTATTGGAAAATTTTAACTAATCTAATCTGAATACAAGAATCAACGTCAAGTACATAATTAGATATGATGTAGCAGAAAAAGTTTTTCCACTCCAATTGATTACTTCAAATAGAGGTATGCCTATCTTTGCTAAGTCAGTATCACAATTAACTTAATTTATTTATAACAGTAAATTACATCATCTACAGGTAAGAAATGATTAGAAAAGAATTTACAGAATGGTAATCTATTGTCAAAGGAAGACTCTGCACTATGCAACAAGGTTAGTGAGGCTTACATTCTATTTCTATTTATCCAATTAACTAGACTGCTTACTTGCTTATAAAGTTGATACAAATCCTCAATTTGAGGGTGATAGAAATGATGGATGATTATGGTGCATAGTCGAAAATTGATCTTAGAAAATATTTTTTAATTTGCAGATATGATTTATCTATAAATTGAAAAGTTTAAAAGCTTATTGACCCTGACACAAGTGCTGCGATAAAAAAATGAATCATGTTGTAGGTATTATGTGGTAATAGAAATTTCTCCCCTCAAGTTCGCATGTTAGCTTTATATTTCCTATGAATTAAAAAGACTCAATAAAATATGATAAGTGATTTAGATGTTCTATGGGGATATTTAGTAAAACTACGTTCTCTCTTCTTTCGGACATAATTACCATATGAATAAATATTGTCACCGAAATAATTTTAAATAACCGTTCCTTGAATAATCTGATTGAATTGAACCAACAGTGTCGATAGATATTAAACTCAAATTTGAAGTTTCTAGCACTCTCTGGTGTCTATTTGTCAAGGATAACCACATGTTTTTTATGACGAATCTTAATCTTATAAGACAATTACTTAAATTATCTGAAATTTCAGAAGGATATATGAATTTTGGTGTAGTTGATAACATCTTTTGAGTTATTTGTTGATTTTTTGGTTTCTCTTTTGGGTGGATTTTAGACACAAGATAGCTTCCGAGCTTCTTATTCAACCAAAAAAAAGAGGGCACCTCATATATCTTTTCATGATCTTTTATTCTTGATAGCACTTATAGTAGCACCATTTCTTTTTGTTGGCAACAAGAAGGAAATAATGATTTTTGACTATTAAATCCTTAATTTGGAAGATGATTACATGACTTGAAAAGGACACGGAATAATAATAAGAAATATTATGGAGCTTTTGTTCCAATTTTTTTATCAATGGGTTTGTGTGTGTGTGCCTACATCATATTATATGTATCTCCTGACTTAAGGACTACAATTTTTTTATTTGACATTTTATTGCATCTTGATATTAGCTCACATACAATATGACTTCAGACATAAAATTTACATACTCTGTATAGAGATGGTAGGCTGAAATTGCTGGTAAAATAATAGATTGATTTAGGAGTTGGTGACTAATCATATTGAAAAAATGATGTTAAATTATGGGTTTAAAGCCAAAAAAGAGTACTCTTAGTGGTATTTAGTGCGACTTAAATTCAGGTTGGTAAGAGGATAAGGTTCAATGGATCTGATTTCTTTTGGCAAATTAATGGTGATGCAACTTCTCATTCAGAAAATTAGAAGTTTAATTTGATACTTCAGGGGGGGAGAGGGTTATACGTTGGTGTTCATATTTTCTAATGCATTTTATTCAGTTTCCTTGTGAGATGACACTATATAAGGTCTTGATAAAAAAAAGTAGTTCTAAAAGAAATAGGAGAGGTAGTTTTCACGTAGTTTGTTGATTTTTGAGAATTCTTGAAATAAAAAATTGTGGATGCTAAGCAGAGGAAGACATCAGTATGATGTAACGATTACATGTAAAACTCATGGTGTCACTAATCAACCGAAGATTTAAGACAAACTCTCTAGATACGTAAGTCAGGTGTCTTTATTTTATGAAAGTAGTGGTCGGTGGCAGAGCAAGAACGTTTACTAAGGGGGTTCGAAATATAATATTTAAACATAGGAACACGTCTAAGGGGGTTTAATATTTACTATATATACAGAAAAATAGCTTATGGGGTTTGGATGAACCCCTTGGACCCTTGCTAGCTTCACCGGAGTGGCTGCTCCTGATCTTTCCTCAATAAGTAATTTTTTATATATGAGCCTGCATTTTATTTTTATCACTGGTTGGTTAGCATTACACTAACCTTCAAATGTGTTGTGCTTTAAATTTATTCATCTTTAGAACAAGGTTTTAGCTTTGAAGTTAGTAAGTCTAATTTAGGTGACGGGTTCTCTTTAATTTTATTGTATATTCGAACACTTCTAACTTTTGTCATAGATGTTAATTTCAGTGCTTAGTTGTTTGTGCTTCGAATTTGTTTCAGATGTCAAATTTTGAATATAGTTTTGATGTTGCTTTGGTGAAAAAAGGAAAGAATGGGTGGATTCATCAACTTCAAGTTTGTAACACCCCGTATGCTATAACTACGAAAGTGCAGAAAATCTGGAGCTACAGGTGCCACCTATGGACATCACCCACGGACCTAGGGTGACCCACGGTCCATGCTGGTGGTCCGGGGATGGTCACCTACAATCCCTCCTCAGAACCAGCCTAGAAATTTTCTAAGTGTCAACCCATGGTCGGACCTACGGTCCTTAGATCTAACCACAGTCCGTGGTCCGGGTCCGTAGGTTAGACCCCCAGGATCATCCTTCATTCTCGACTGATGGTTCACCAGCACGGACCATCAGTCCATCGACGGTCCGTCGGTGACCCCGACAACAGTTAAGTTGGGGGTCTTTTAGTCTTTTTCTATTTTGTTGGACCCCTAAACTACGTCGTTTAATCCCTAAACTATGTGGTTTTGGTTAGTTTTAGCCTAGAAACATAACTAGAACTTACCTAAGTCAAATCTTTCATCAGAACTTAGAAAAATTAGAGCGTAAGAGGAGATAGAAGTCAAGAACCCTAGTTCAAGAATGCAACAAGATTCCATCAGTGGGTTCATCACTAGGTATGTGGGATTTCACTAGTGGGTTCCTTTCCCCCATTAGGTCCCTAGAATTCAGTCAGATTCTTGATTCCCTTATGATAACTAGACCTAGGGTTTCTAAAACTTCAGCAGATTATCATGAACTAGTTATTTAAATGTTCTAAATCAGATTATGATGTTATTACTTCATTTCTTGCATGAATTTCAGAACCCTAGCTATGTAGTTCTTTAGTTCTTGAATTACACATGCTAGGTCAGGTATTTCAGTTATACGTGACTCAGTTTTTGAATGTGTCATTATCAGTTTAATAATGTTGCATTCTCAGTTTGCATGTCAGTTTTGAGCTATCCAGTATATTGTAGTAATTTAGTCATAATGTGTTAATCACTTAATCTATTGGGAGTAGCATAATACCGAGTTGGACTAGGGTCAGTCACCCGTATAGTCCTAGAACTACGAGCCATGTAGGTTGTAAGTCCCCTCTGTGGGCTTCATTTAGTGATCACGTCAGTCATGCCTCTATACCTGTGGCAGGGTATATTGGGTCCTCTCGATGGGGCGTATACACCGAACTCCACATTTAGCTCATGTGATTTTATTATCGGTTATTAGTAGCTCCCACAGTTCAGTCAGACTCTATTGCATTGACCACATTTACAGTACAGTCAGTATTCAGTCTCAACATATTATAAATTTGGTCATTGCATTCAGTTAGCTCAGTATTCAGTATTTATATATCATGTTCAGATTATATCCTTGCTTTATTGCTTGTTCAGTTATATGTTTATTTTAGCTTTACTCTATCCTGCATGCTCAGTACTTTTCAAGTACTGACTCATACTCTGCGCTACATCTTCTCGTGATATAGGTTCAGGTTCTCAGCCTCCAAAACACATATAGATCGGTTCCAGATCTCCAGCTCAGCAACATCAGTGGTGAGTCCTCATTCTCCGAGGACAACAATCATGTTATCATTTCAATTCTTCAGTCTTAGTTTCAGTTTTGCTAGATTTTGCTGGGGCATGTCCCAACACTTCTAGTCAGTTAGAGGCCACTTTCAAACATAGTTAGATTCAGCTTAGTATTTGAGTTTGATATTTCATTTGTTATTGAACTCTTCTCAGATTTCATATATTCAGTTTTAGGATGGGTATTCCCTATCACTTTCATTTTCATGATATTTAGCTTCCGCATCAGTTTTGTTATCATAGTATGCTTATGTTATGCCAGCAGGGTTAGCTTGGGGTCACTCGTGATCCTAGGTTCCGCGTCCGCGTCTTGAGGGTAGTTCGGTGCGTGACAAAGTTAATATGTATGTGATTAGTTTGTTGATTGATTTTCTTTTCTTATCATGTCTTAATTTGCTTGAGTTGCCATTTTTTCTTTGTCGATTATTAAACATCTGTAAGAGTCATTCCGAAACAAATCTTTGCTCAAGTATCTTCAGGCAAAAACGTCAAAAGTAATTGATAACTGACTTTTTCTCACATGAAAGGGGCCTGGAATCATTTATTAGTAAGGTATAAGATCTGATTGACTACTATATTCTCTCTCTCTCTCCATTTATTTCAGAGATCATATGGATAGACTATTAAAAGATTTGGAGTTCCTATGAATTGTGAAAGCTCAAGACTCAAGAGCAGGGAAGATGATGGGTGAAATAACGTTAATCTCTATTTTGGTCTCTAATAGAGCAGTATTCGTGAAAACCTTGTGGGTTAAACAATAATTCTGAGTATGACATAGCTTACTCAAATCCTCCTGAAGACACGTTCATTAATAATCTCTCCATTGTAGCATTATGTGTATTGACAGTGTATAGTGTCAATATGTATTATATTTTGATAACGTTACTGTCAATGCATTATTCTAATTCTAATATTTTGACGTATGCATTTCTCAATAATTTGCAGAAACAAGAAATGGTAATCTTTGCACTGATAAGTACACATATACAAAGATTTGAAGAGTTGATACTAAAAGATTTCAAAAGCAAAGGATAGTCCTAATAACTTCTTAAGCACCCTCCTTCTCGTTTTCCTTGAAATTGTGGTCTATATAGTTGTACATAATAAACGTCCTATGTTGAGCCCGTACTTGAGCACGGGCCTTTCCCCTCTATCAAAAGTGATTCCTTGAGCTTTAAGTCACCTTCTTCCTCCATCTTCCTTACTTTGATGCCACACCAATATAACTGGACTACCTACCATGCTTTCTTACCAATATAATTTCAAATCATTGGAAACTTTTCTATGTTTAATCATTTGATATTTGAAATTTATTTGCTTGAATAATTTAGATTCACGCTAAATAGATTTATTAAGAAGACAAAATACATTTTACTCACTCTGTTTCTATTTATATGTCATCATTTTAAATTTTATGTCTCATAAGAAACTATGTGAGTATTCTTTATATTTTTCTTGTCATGTAGGTCTATTGAGATATTTTTTAGTATCAATATGATAATTATACTTTTGTAATTATTATATTTGTACTACATGTTTCACACTGCTTTATGTCTACGTTGAGTAGTCTCACAACTCTTACAAATTCCTTAAATTTTTAAAGGACTCTTATATCCTTATCCTTATTATAAATGTGGGTCTTTCAGACGACGAGAAGGGCATGTTAGTCATTTACCTTTTCACAATCCTATCTAACATTCTTCGCCTGTTACCTTTCCTTGGCTTCCACGTATTTAAGACCCAAAAAAAGATCCATGTGGTGCCCTTCGGGCTTACCACCTGCTGCTAAAAAAAATCTGAAAAAGAATCCAAAAAGTCCCTAACATTTACCTCTCATAACCAGAAATATAAGAAGAAGCATGGTAGTAGAAAATTAAGAAAAATAAAAAGAAAATTAAACAAATTATATCCGGAATATAAATAACTTAATATCACAAAAACTGACAACAAAAAATTAAATCAATTAATAGATAATATATCTAAAGTAGAATATAAATATATCCAATATTTAAAACTACAATGAATAACGAGAATAATGAATATAGACAAAAACTTAATGAAATAATTATAGCAAAAATACAAGAATTAGCACATAAGCAAAGTAGACTTAACAGTAATATATTTGTAGGAATTTGTCACAAATCTATAATAGCACAAAGAAAGACTATTTTATATTTAGAAATACAAATAAATAACTTAAAATATAAACTTTAACACAATCTATAAATGAATAAGGAAGAATACGCAATAGATGAAAAAACATATGAAAACTATGACGGATTAAAAATAAAGATAATATTTTCTAATCTAGGAAGGATGTATAAGAAAGTAGGTGACAATATAAGTTTAATGTTAGAAAAAGAAACGGTAAAACTAGAAGATAGTTTAACTGCTATGATAAGAATAACAAAAGAAAATGAAGAAATAGATAGAAAAACGGAAATTGAAAAAATAAAATAACAAGCAAAAAAGGAAGTACAACAATTAGAAGAAGTAAAAAATACCAAAATAATAGAGCTAGAAAAAGAGCTAGCAATATTAAAAGAAATGTATGAAATAAAACAAAAAGAAAACTAATGGAATGCACTTGTTATAATTGTGGAAAATTATGACATATAGCTAGAAATTGTAAATTACCTAAAGATCCAAAGAAAAAATAAATATCGGAAATAATAATAGATAATGAAAAATATACACAAATAGAATACGTAGATTATGAATAAGAAAGTAAAGATAGCATATATGAATTATCAGAAAATGAAATAAACGAAATGAAAAATAATTCATTAACAGAATCAGATAGTGAACACTATACAAATAATAACTAAAGAAAAATATCAAGATGAAGAATCGGCAGAACAAAAAATAATATTTGATAATAATATATTTGAACAAATAAAAGGAAAAGAATTAGATCTAAGTGTAGCAAAAATATTCGAAATACCAACAATAAGAAATTGGTTTAAACGACAAAAAGAAGAATATTATGTAGTAAGCAAAGAGAACATATCATAGATTGCAAATACACCAAAGGAAAGGCCAAAATACCAATAATAAACAAGCGAATAATAAATAAAGAAATACAAGATATTAAGGCTAAAAATCTGATTAAATATGTACATTTAGGAGGAACGAAAATATTAATAAAAACATGTTTTAGAGAAGGAATGGATACACCCATAGAAATATACTTAGCAGATGATGGGATCATACAACGTATAGAAAAAAGTATAATAAGCGCAGTAAAAGGTAACCTCATATACCAAAAATTTAAATTTATAATAAGTGCTAACTACTCAGTAGCAGTAAATGACAGAAATATAGATAAATCATTAGTATTATATTGGAAAATGTCAGGAATAGAACTAGCCCCGGGAAGTAAAATATTTACAGCTAGATGTAAAAACTTATATGTTTTAACAAGAAAACATAAAATAACAGCAAAAAATAAAATAAAAAAATAAAAATAGAAGATCCCTTTGAAAGAATAGTTACGGTCATAGATAAGAATGATTATAGTTATAATAAAATTGATATAGAAGAAGATTTAGAAATAGTAAAACAAAGATTAAGCACATAAAAAAGAATAAACTGTGAAATACCACAAATATCATAAAAAATGAGTACCTCAAGAAGAATAGATAAATCTCCACAAAAATCAATGGAAGAAGAAAGAAAACCACATCATTACTACATAACGGGAATAATGGAACAACGAAAATATTTAATAGAAATAAATACAGAACTAGAAGAAAACTATATTACAAGAGAATTAGTGACGGAAGATGAAATATTAACTACGGAACAATCATGCCCCGAACTACCAAAAGCATTAACATATACTGAAGAAACTACGGAAAAGGAAATAATCATTGGAGGAATACCAATAATAATAAATTTTAAAGTATATCAAGGAAATGAAAATGTCACTTTAGGAATAAAATGGCTAGAACAAGTAAAATCATATAATCTAAAAGAAAAACAGTTGACAATAAATTATGAAAATAAAAAAGTAATAATAAAAAGGACTTTAGTATGATAAAAATATGAAAATATATATACTTGCAAAGATAATAATAGAAGGATATTACAACAGATATTATACATCAATGATAGATACAGGAGCAGAAGTTAATATATGTAAATATAATTGTTTACCAAAAGATAAGTGGGAAAAATTAAAAACACCGATAGTAGTAACAGAATTTAATAATGAAGGAAGCATGATCACATATAAGGTAAAAAATATAAAAATACAAATATGGGATAATATATTAACTATAGAGGAAATATATAACTTTGAACTGACTACAAAAGATATGCTATTAGGGATGCCATTTTTAAAAAAATTATACCACATATAATAACAAAAACACACTGGTGGTTCACAACACCGTGTAAATAAAAAATAGGAGCAAAAAGAGTAAATAATAAAAAACGAAAAACAACAGAATGGATAAAAGGGAGCGAAAAAATTACACAAAAATTAGAAAGTATAAAAGAAGAAGACCCTAAAATAGAATTAATAATATTTTCTATAGATAAAGTAAAAATAATCCAAGATAAGTTAGAATTATTATATAGTGAAGATCCTTTACAAGGATGGAGAAACATAAAATAAAAGTAAAAATTGAACTAATTGATAATAATAGTATAATAACCCAAAAATCATTAAAATATAATTTTAATGATTTAACCGAACTTAAGATACATATAAATGAATTACTAGAAAAAGGGTACATACAAAAAAGCAATAGTAAGCACACAAGTTCGGCATTTTTCGTAAATAAACATAGTGAACAAAAAAGAGGAAAAAGTAGAATGGTTATTGACTATAGAAATTTAAATGCAAAAACTAAAACATATAACTATCCGATACCAAATAAAATACTAAAGATAAGGCAAATACAAGGATATAATTATTTTAGCAAATTTGATTGTAAATCAGGATTTTATCACTTAAAACTAGAAGAAGAATCTAAAAAACTAACAGCATTCACTGTACCGCAAGGATTCTATGAATGAAATGTATTACCGTTTGGATATAAAAATGCACCAGGTAGATACCAATACTTTATGAATAACTATTTTAAACAATTAGAAAATTGTGTAGTATATATTGATGATATATTATTATATTCTAAAACCCAAGATGAACACATAAGATTATTAGAAAAATTCATACATATTATAGAATATTCAGGCATAAGCCTAAGTAAAAAGAAAGCAGACGTAATGAAAAGCCAAATAGAATTCCTAGGAATACAAATAGATAAAAATGGAATAAAAATGCAAACGTATATAATACAAAAAATAATTAACTCAAAAGAACAACTAGATACGAAAAAGAAATTACAATCATTTCTAGGACTAGTAAATCAAGTAAGAGAATATATACCAAAATTAGCAAAGAATTTAAAACCATTACAACAAAAATTAAAGAAAGATGTAGAATATCAGTTTGATAAGAAAGACCAAACACAAATACAAAAAATAAAATTATTATGTAAGAACCTACCTAAACTATATTTTTTGGATGAAAATAAAAAATTTACTTATATAGTAGAATCAGACGCCAGTGAAAAAAGTTTTGGAGGAGTAATAAAATATAGGTATGGAGAAGAAAAAATAGAACATCATTGTAGATATTATTCAGGAACATATATTAATGCAGAAATAAAGTGGAAAATAAATAGGAAAGAATTATATTCAGTATATAAATATTTATTATCATTTGAACCATATATTGTATATAACAAATTTATTATAAGAACATATAATACACAAGTAAAATGGTGGCTAACAAGAAAAATACAAGACTCGGTAACGACAAAAGAAATAAGGAGATTAGTATTAAATATATTAAATTTTACATTTACAATTGAAGTAATAAAAACTGATAAGAATGTTATTGCAGATTACCTATCACGACAAATCTACTCAGACTGAGACTGAGGAAGAAGATACAATTGAAAAGATACTCAAAGCCATTAATACATTTTGTACAAAAGTGGATAGTATGGACAACGAGATACAAAAGCTAAAGACTAATGAAGATAATCTGAAGTATAAAGCTAGTCAGCAGCATGACTATAAAAATGCGAAGCTATGTCGATCGGAAGATGGAAAAAACCCAGAGCTAAAAGGAAACGATGGAAAACTCTTTAAAACCCATAATATTTGTTTAAATACAGCTGCAGGTACAAGCAAACAAGTTAGCGATAAACAACATAAAAATGCAAATTTAAACCAGCTATTCGAAAAACCATTTGCCAAAGGACACCTAGACATATGTCCATAGAACCACAAACATCTACATACGCAGATAGTTTGCAAAACCAAAATGAGAAAAAGACATATAACTACATCACACGAACCTATATCGAAAATATACATAAAATCCAAACTTATTTAAACCGCAACCCCATATCAACCACAAAAGAACCAAACCAAGATTATTTGACACAAAAATTACAAGGATATAACAAGTTAATTGCACGATAAAAAATTAACGCTAATTTAGTAAGAGCATGTTACAACTATGGACTAAAATACGATGGAGAATAAGTTAGTGGAATTGTCACGACCCGGGAGCACCCCCTAGTCGTAAGGCGTGCCCTCCAAACTCTTAGCATTCATTCAAAGACACCAAAACCATAAGGAATTAAAAACTTTCTTCACCACGAAGATACTTTCAATAAATAGCAAGCGGAAGACAAGACTTTATACAATACCTTAGCCAACCATACATATACTTAATATAAATCCATATACAACTCATGCTTAACTTTAGAAGGACACATGTCATTTCATTACCATAGGACCTCTACCTAATATAACCTTAAGACACACTTGAGTGAGACAAGAAGTGACCGCCCACACAATCCTCTTCAAGCACACTTAAGTGTTCCCCAAGATTACCTTAGATAAGGACTTTATAGGCAAAGTGCATAATCATACCCGATAGATAGCATATTAATGAGAGGATATGTATAATGATGCTTACATAAAATAAATCATATTTAGTGGGGCATAGTACATGTGTGGTGAGTGACCATCAATATAGTATTTCCAAGGCCTACCACCCCCTCTTGGAGGCGAATGAGGTACAAACCCCTCAATGTGGTTACAGGGCCTACCACCCCCGAGCTAGGGACCAAGGTACAAACCCTCGATATGGTTATACGGGCCTACTACCCCCGTACTAGGCAACCAAGGTACCAACCCCTCGATATGGTTATACGGGCCTACTACCCCCGTACTAGGCAACCAACCAACCCCTCGATATGGTTATACGGGCCTACTACCCCCCGTTAGGCAACCAAGGTTTTTATACGGGCCTACTACCCCCGTACTAGGCAACCAAGGTACCAACCCCTCTACGGTTATATACTACCCCGTACTAGGCTTGAGTCGACTCACAACACTTATAGAGTAAATCATATACATGTGTCCATTTCATCATCATTTCAATAAATATATAGCTATTCGATTCATAGGACGTACATTGGACCTTCCATTTCCTAAGGATTCTATAAATGGGCATTTTATCAAACACATGATGGGCTATTGTTCATGTAAATGAAATCATGTACTTCAAAAGAGTACTAAGTCCAACCAATTTCGAAATACATATAAATCAGCCCACCAACAACATACATATATATATCAACCTTCATAATTTGATCATGGAAGCATGAAAACCATAAACATCACATAATAATTCCATTTCATGATAATATGCAAAATAGACCATAATAGGATCATCACAAGATCACATAAACTCATTCACATCATACCTTCACATATAGCTTCATATAGGACTTTACATCTAGCCTCATATGTGTATAATAATACAACAATATAATAACATTCACCTAATGCCCTTCATGGCCTCAATTCACAACAATACAACAAATAACCACCTCCACCAAAGGTGGATCAAATGATTAATAACAATATTATTAATACTAAGAGATCAAGCCATCTCACCATCCTTTTCAAAGGCCATAAGCCACAATACTCAATTCCATGCCAATTATACAATATTTATCAAGTTTGATCAACTTACCCTCTTTCCATGGCTATCTTCATCATCCTCATCTTCCAACAATTTAACAATACAATAACAATGATAATAACAACAATCAACTATACAAGCTAAGCTAAACAATATCCAATAACCAACATAAAGTCTAAATCCCAATTTATGACCATTCAAGGCTACTACCTCACATTATACCATTCAATAACAATTTCTAGCAACTCAACATAGCTAAGATCATATAAGAACAACCCACATCAACCACTCAATAATCCTACATCAATTACTCAAAATCATTAAACTCACTTTAGGCTAAATTTAAAGAATTTGAGAAGACATGGGTTCTAAAAATTTCTTTCTTAAAACCCAAAATAATCATTTATAACCACATGAAACATCATTTTAAATTATCTAATGCAAGATCCCATGCTTAGAATTCGTATCCACCCTAGCTCCATCTTTCACCTTGAGCTTCCTTGCAAAACCACACTTGAAGACCTTATCATCTAACCACATATTTCCCCACTTAGGAGAAACTCTTACTAGTTCTTTCAAATTCACCTCCTTCCATCCTAAGGTCGGATCAAAACAACACTAGGCTTTTATACTCATTACACCTAGCATTTCTAAATCACCACACATTTCACAAATTCCTTCAACACATCACAAAACTTCCTCATGACTAAGCCGGATACTACCAACAACACGCAACCAAAGGAATCCCATTCATACTAAAGTCATCACCACAATCTTTCTCACCTCACACCTACTAAGTCACCAAGTCATAGTTGGCATCACAACTAACATTCTCTCCCTCAATCCTTGCAACATTAAAAGTTCCTCAAAGGTTACACCCAAATGACCATCACATATGAAAAAAAAAAGGGAAGACATTATAGAGAGAAACTCCATGGCACGACTAAAAGAATGAAGAAGTGAAACTTTCTTAGCACCCAATAGCCTCATATTCATGATGTGGCGCTTCACATTATGAACAAGACTCTACTAGATGTGGTTTTGAGACAACCTAAGACCATCCCGGAAACTTATGCTCACGATACCAAGTTTGTCACGACCAGGAGCACCCCCTGTAGTCGTAACCGGCGTACTCGACCTCGAAGAGGTCTAATACAAGCCTCTTAGCATTCATTCATTGCATAGACACCAAAACCATAAGGAATTAAAAAACTTTCTTCACTCACGAAGATACTTTCAATAAATAGCAAGCGGAAGACTTTCTAGACTTTATACAATATGTCTCAAAACCATCTAATACTGAATATAACATTGGGACTAAGCCCACTCAAAACTTAAGCAAATACTAGAGACATAAAAAGAACATGTTGGTTGTGCCCTCGAATCTATGAGGACTCACCAAGTCTTCATCTTCAACTCTTAAAAACCTATCAAGTAGTCATGACATATCACCATCTCCAAATCCCTACACTTTAGTCAAAAGCAAAAGAAAGGGGTTAGCACAATTAAGTACTAAGTATGGAGACCATGCAAGAAAATATGACAAACATTTACAAGAAAGGTATGCTTTCATGTCCTTTGATAAAACCTTTCCTTTGCAAGTATAAGAGACATAATACAAGTCAACATTAACATATTAGACCATAGCCAACCATACATATACTTAATATAAATCCATATACAACTCATGCTTAACTTTAGAAGGACACATGTCATTTCATTACCATAGGACCTCTACCTAATATAACCTTAAGACACACTTGAGTGAGACAAGAAGTGACCGCCCACACAATCCTCTTCAAGCACACTTAAGTGTTCCCCAAGATTACCTTAGATAAGGACTTTATAGGCAAAGTGCATAATCATACCCGATAGATAGCATATTAATGAGAGGATATGTATAATGATGCTTACATAAAATAAATCATATTTAGTGGGGCATAGTACATGTGTGGTGAGTGACCATCAATATAGTATTTCCAAGGCCTACCAAAGGGACCAAGGTACAAACCCTCGACATATAACCCCCGTACTAGGCAACCAAGGTACGGGCCTACTACCCCCGTCACATATACATGTGTCCATTTCATCATCATTTCAATAAATATATAGCTATTCGATTCATAGGACGACATTGGACCTTCCATTTCCTAAGGATTCTATAAATGGGCATTTATCAAACACATGATGGGCTATTGTTCATGTAAATGAAATCATGTATACTAAGTCCAACCAATTTCGAAATAAAATAAACATCACATAATAA
This sequence comes from Solanum commersonii, assembly GCA_029007595.1. Classification (NCBI taxonomy): domain Eukaryota; kingdom Viridiplantae; phylum Streptophyta; class Magnoliopsida; order Solanales; family Solanaceae; genus Solanum; species Solanum commersonii. The sequence continues at coordinate 2,523,793 of JAJTWQ010000034.1, read as the reverse complement.
TTCCATTTCATGATAATATGCAAAATAGACCATAATAGGATCATCACAAGATCACATAAACTCATTCAAAACTTTACATCCAAAATAACATTCACCTAATGCCCTTCATGGCCTCAATTCTTCCTTTTCATTTACTCAATTCCATGCCAATTATACAATATTTATCAAGTTTGATCAACACCCTCTTTCCAAAAGAACAATTTAACAATACAATAACAATGATAACAACAATCATTTGACACAAAACCAACATAAAGTACAATGACCATTCAAGGCTATATAATACCATTCAATAACAATTTCTAGTTAGCTAAGATCATATAAGAACAACCCACATCAACCACTCAATAATCCTAAATTAAAAATCATTAAACTCACTTTAGGCTAAATTTAAAAGAATTTGAAGACATGGGTTCAAAAATTTCTTTCTTAAAACATAAATAATCATTAATAACCACATGAAACATCATTTGAAATTATTTAATGCAAGAACCCGTGCTTAAATTCGAAATAGGATTTTGTGTATTTGAAAAACAAAACCTTTCGATGGAGAATAATCAAGGATAAAGGATCCCCATACCTTTATCTTCAAGTGGTGAAGAAATCAATAGCCACCATCCACCCTAGCTCCATCTTTCACCTTGAGCTTCCTTGGGGTTTTGAGAGAGTTTTTGAGAGAGGGAAATGTTTTTAGGGATGGGAATCAATTAATGCTATCTAGCAAATAATATATACCCTTTCGAAAAAATTCCTCCAACACTTAGAAAAAAAAAGCGGGTGAGTTACAAAGGAAATTTATGGGCATTTTCTTCGTCCGAACTCCGAATGAAAATTCGTTAGGTAGCTAACTCAAAGGGCTTTCCATGGATATATTATTGGCCACCAAATAATTTGTGGAATGACCCTAAAACCCTCGAAAAAGGCTTCACTTGAAAATTTTGGATTTTGATTTGCTCTAAAATTTGGGTTAGCGATGGATTTTATCATTACTAAAGCCAGAAGAACGACCTACGACACGAGCACTAAAAGAAGGATTTATTTTAGCAAAATTATTAACCAAATATTGCAAGCTAATTGGTCATAAATACCCGGACCATATATGTTCAAAGTGCAACGGAGAAGATAATATAATTTCAGATGTCCAGCTAAAATAAAAGATAAAAATGGAAGCCTAAAAGATAAGGAGATGATAAAGATAGAGATGAAGGAAAAGAAGACATATGACAGAAGAAGATAAGGACGTAATAAAAAGTCTTAAAGTCGTAAAATAGATAAGTATGGTAGTAGGTATGGTAAAGTAGATAAGGTAAAGTAGATAAGATGATTATTTGTCCTATTATAAAAAGTCATGAATGGTGTAAATAGTATATAGTAGTGTGTCATAAATTAGGTAAGTGTCATCATAAAGTGAATAGTGCATAGTATGGTGTGTGTCATAATAATGATGACAAGTTAGGATAGTACGTATAAAGCAAGAACTCTCTTTCTATATAAAGGGAGATATATGTAAATAAAGGGGTAGGCAATGCCTAAATAAAAACCCTCTCTTTCAGAAAAAACTCTCCCAAATAAGATAAATACTTAAAATATCAATGGAAAAATCTGAAATACAGTCAGATATTTCAGATATCATGGTTAAGCAAGAGGCAAAGGTATATTGTTCAAAAAATATGCGAAACTAATTTCTTATATTCCTGAATATCATATATATGATTGAATAAATTTATGTTAGTTATTATGTATTAGAATTATTTGAATCATGATTTCTAGTTTATTAGCACACTGAAAACAGGGAGAAAACTTCTATACTATGTCATCCTAATGTTGAAACCGGTAGGCAAGGAAAGCCGTTTAGGGAGTAAACAAAGTTGAGGCGCTGATAAGAAGGAAGTATCCACTAAAGTACGATGCTAGTAGTGACAGAAAAACATGATAAAAATAATCTAGTTCATAATGATCTAATATGAATTTAATCAATTATGAATATGATAGGAAGGAATAATTTGAAATAAAAAACCTGCATGATAAAGAACATGACTACATACGTTTATAATGAAATGATAAAAACTATGGAACCTTAATCTTATATATACTTAAAGATATAAAAATAATTGAATTAAGAAGAATTATATGGAAAAAAATATTTAATGATAACGAATCAGAAGATATATTAAACCAACAATGGTATGAAATAGACCTACATAATTTAGACTACAAAAAAAATAGAATGGTACGATTTAGAAATAAATTCAGATTAAAATGAACTACGAATATTTACGATATTGGACAGAATCTATGGAAGATATAAAACTATTAGAACAATTAATGGAATAAAATTTATATATGTACCAAGAAACCCAAGATATGTTATATCTAGAATATATCATAAATAATATTAATGAAATATTCAGATTAAAACAATTATCGAAAGCATATTACAATAAATATTATTACATTTTACCATGAATTCAGCACCGAAAAATGTAAATTATGAAAATAACCCTCAACTACCACTTTCATGAAACCTTCAACTACCAGTTCTCTCCTTATTTCTTTTGTCGTTACCGAGCCTTGTATTTTTCTTGTTATCCACCATTTTTCGGTGCGGAACTGGTAGTGGAGGGTTATTTTCATAATTTACATTTTTCGGTGCTGAATTCATGGTAAAATGTAATGATATTTATTGTAATATGCTTTCGGTAGTTGTTTTAATCTGAATATTTCATTAATATTATTTATGATATATTCTAGATATAACATATCTTGGGTTTCTTGGTACATATATAAATTTTCTTCCATTAATTGTTCTAATAGTTTTATATCTTCCATAGATTCTGTCCAATATCGTAAATATTCGTAGTTCATTTTAATCTGAATTTATTTCTAAATTGTACCATTCTATTTTTTCGTAGTCTAAATTATGTAGGTCTATTTCATACCATTGTTGGTTTAATATATCTTCTGATTCCTTATCATTAATTATTTTTTCCCATATAATTCTTCTTAATTCAATTATTTTTATATCTTTAAGTATATATAAGATTAAGGTTTCATAGTTTTTTATCATTTCATTATGAACGTATGTAGTCATGTTCTTTATCATGCAGATTTTTTATTTCAAATTATTCCTTCCTATCATATTCATAATTGATTAAATTCATATTAGATCATTATGAACTAGATTATTTTTATCATGTTTTTCTGTCACTACTAGTATCGTACTTTAGCGGGTACTTCCTTCTTATCAGCACCTCAACTTTGTTTACTCCCCTAAACGGCTTTCCTTGCCTATCGGTTTCAACATTAGGATGACATAGTATAGAAGTTTTCTCCCTGTTTTTAGTGTGCTAATAAACTAGAAATCATGATTCAAATAATTCTAATACATACTAACATAAATTTATTCAATCATATATATGAGATTCAGGAATATAAGAAATTAGTTCCGCATATTTTTTGAACAATATACCTTTGCCTCTTGCTTAGCCATGCTATCTGAAATATCTGACTGTATTTCAGATTTTTCCATTGGTATTTTAAGTATTTATCTTATTTGGGAGAGTTTTTTCTGAAAGAGAGGATTTTTATTTAGGCATTGCCTACCCCTTTATTTACATATGTCTCCCTTTATATAGAAAGAGAGTTCTTGCTTTATACGTACTATCCTAACTTGTCATCATTATTATGACACACACCATACTATGCACTATTCACTTTATGATGACACTTACCTAATTTATGACACACTACTATATACTATTTACACCATTCATGACTTTTTACAATAGGACAAATATCTTCTCATCTTATCTACTTTACCATATTTACTTTACCATACCTACTACCATACTTATCTATTTTACGACTTTAAGACTTTTTATTACGTCCTTATCTTCTTCTGTCATATGTCTTCTTTTCCTTCATCTCTATCTTTATCATCTCCTTATCTTTTAGGCTTCCATTTTTATCTTTTATTTTAGCTGGACATCTGAAATTATATTATCTTCTCTGTTGCACTTTGAACATATGTGGTCCGGGTATTTATGACCAATTAGCTTGCAATATTTGGTTAATAATTTTGCTAAAATAAATCCTTCTTTTAGTGCTCGTGTCGTAGGTCGTTCTTCTGGCTTTAGTAATGATAAAATCCATCGCTGGACTTCATCCATATCTGCTTTTCTTATCTCCCTTGAATTGGAATAAATCATTAGCTGATCTCTTGCATAGTAGCTCCATATAGCATTCCCGTTCAAATAATTGTTTGCTAGTTCCTGTATGATAGTTGATATACCAATTATTCTTTTGTTGGCATAAAAACTTGGTATCTCGATTTTGCATATCTCTTCTTGTTGTCCAATGTCCTCGGGTATAATCATATCTTTAGTTAGTCCTATCTTAGTTAGTCCTATCTTGATAACCTGTATTGGAGGTTTTATTTCCTCGTATAATATCTCTGCTGGTGCTATATAGAATTTTATATAAAATAAATTTCCTTTTGTAACTCTTTTATATGTGACTAATGCTTTATGCAGTTCTGGTATTCCACTAACTTATTCTCCATCGTATGTGTATACGATATTTAACAGTCCATAGTTGTAACATGCTCTTACTAAATTAGCGTTAATTTTTTATCGTGCAATTAACTTGTTATATCCTTGTAATTTTTGTGTCAAATAATCTTGGTTTGGTTCTTTTGTGGTTGATATGGGGTTGCGGTTTAAATAAGTTTGGATTTTGTGTATATTTTTTATATAGGTTCGTGTGATGTAGTTATATGTCTTTTTCTTGTTTTGGTTTTGCAAACTATCTGCGTATGTAGATGTTTGTGGTTCTATGGACATATGTCTAGGTGTCCTTTGGGTAAATGGTTTTCCGAATAGCTGGTTTAAATTCACATTTTTATGGTGTTTATCGCTAACCTGTTTGCTTGTACCTTCAACTGTATTTAAACAAACATTATGGGTTTTAAGGAGTTTCCCATCGTCTCCTTTTAGCTCTGGGTTTTTTCTATCTTTCGATCGACGTAGCTCCGCATTTTTATAGTCATGCTGCTGACTAGCTTTAGACTTAAAATTATCTTCATTAGTCTTTAGCTTTTGTATCTCGTTGTCCATACTATCCACTTTTTACAAAGTGTAGTAATGGCTTTAAGTATCTTTTCAATTGTATCTTCTTCCTCAGTCTCAGTCTGAGTAGCTTTGTCGTGATAGGTAATCTGCAATAACATTCTTATCAATTTTTATTACTTCAATTGTAAATGTCAAATTTAATATATTTAATACTAATCTCCTTATTTCTTTTGTCGTTATCGAGTCTTGTATTTTTCTTGTTATCCACCATTTTACTTGTGTATTATCTGTTTTTATAATAAATTCATTATATACAACATATGGTTCAAATGATAATAAATATTTATATACTGAATATAATTCTTTCCTATTTATTTCCCACTTTATTTCTGCATTAGTATATGTTTCTGAATAATATCTACAATGATGTTCTATTTTTTCTTCTCCATACCTATATTTTAATATTTAGAATGTACTATATCTAAATGCATGGTTAATAGTATTTACCCTAACAATGTCCTACTAAGATATTTATTCTTGAAAATTGTTAAAATACTATTTCTAAATACATGATTAATAGTATATACCCTAACAATCTCCCACTTAGACAGTTGACAATGCATTTACAATTTTCACATATATTTCTTTTACATTTCTTATCAAAAGGATATTACCAAGTTGTGTTCTTGAGTCTTAATATTTTCCTCAAAATATTTTGGTATTGAAATGTTTACAACTTTTTCATGTAGTGTTCTTTAATTTGCCCAACATCACTCCCACTACTTAAGGTAGTAGTTTTCTTATGTCTAGTAACATTTCTCCCACTACTTAAATGCAATGGAACGTCAATTCTCACATATCGAGTAGATGTTCTTGAGCGTCTGAATTTACAACTGACTCATTAGTTATTTCCTTGTTCAGTTCCCGTAAAACTAATTTACTTTTAGGAAAATAGATTACTAAATAGTCCTTTTTTTAGAAATCTGACAATTGTCTTAACAATTGCCTTATTTTCTTTAGGATAATGAAATAAACCTTCTTTCATTCTTTTTGAATATCCAATTAACACACACACATTGCATTCCTGATTTGAAAGAAATTGAAGTCAAATGTGATATGTAGTTCTTAGAACATATCCCAAAAGAAACAAAACAACAATGAAATAAGCCAATCATTAATCTTTTCATCTTCATAAGAATCTATTTCTTTTCTCTTTTACACGAATCTATTATAGAGTGTCTGGTGTAGACAATTGAAATGCAATTATTCTATCAAATAAGTGACTCATCAGCCCTGCAGATAGGTATACATCACTACAATCAGATTGAAGTGACTTTATATATTTTACATGATGCTATTTTCATTTGTCTTAAAATATTTTGAGTTTATCAAGATATTCAGACTTACAAAACGTTAAAAATATATATTCATATCATGAGTAACCTTCTAAAAATTCACCTCTTGCCTGAGTGACCATTTACCGCACAAATCAGAATAGATTAATTCTAACTTATCACTACCTTTATTTCCTTTTTAAGAGGGAAAGGTCTCTTAGTCATTTTTCTTTTTAAATATGACTCACATGTTTGTAGTGACTTCACTTTCAATGAACCATTATGTCCATTCTTTAACCAACTTCAAAGTTCTATCCAGAATAAATGACGCAGATGCTAGTGTACAAATAAGTTTCATTCAATTTAAAAGATATTTTCTCTTACGAGATAGATTAATATTCAATTCATTTATGCATCAATATACAGTAAGAGATAACATATTTATCAAACTCAAAAGAGTTACAAGAAAAATACATTAATTGTCCATCTCTTATTTAGCTAGAAGCTGAAAATAATTTCATCTAACATGAACATATATAATGCAATTTTTTTGAATTAATATATTATTTCTATCGAAAGAAATACTTGAGTAGTATTAAGTGAATCCGTAATGTCTATTGAGAATTTGAGATATAATATATTAAGTAGATCATAATATGTCGAATAATCCTAAATAATAAAATTCAAGGCTCATTTATACATATATATATGCATGCATCTCGAATAGCCAATCGATGGGATTGGAGAACAACTCATGCAATACACATGTACAATGACTAATTATTCACTCCATAAACTTAAACAGACCTAACTCAGATGGAGAGTCTACTGTTAGTTTAAGTCAAGGGAAAATCACCCTAGTTACATTGATCCAAGCATATATTACTTAGTTAAGGAGAGTTAATACAGATTATCAAAACAAGCGATTATATACATAATGACTTGTATTAATTTCATCCGATATGGAGGAAGGTCTAAGCCAACACGTGAAACTAATACTTCACTCCAATCCAATATTGAAAATCAAGGTAAGGACCCCTATAGCCAAATATGACCAAAAACTAATATAACGATTCAAAAATATTTCTTACTAGGTCGTTCTTATGAATCTACCAAATTTCTGACCAATCAGAGTCCATTTTTTTGATATTCAAAACTATGATCAATTTGGTTGAAAACGTTGTTTGGCCAAAATAGAATTTAATTTTTTTCTGTTCGAAAATTCTTATCACATATCAGCATTTGTGAAATAGATACACAAATCAAGAACAAAGAACAAAATTTTAAAACTATTTACAATATCTGAATACTGTTTTTCAAAAATCAGCATGTTTATGTATACATTGAACATTAAAATTCAAAACACATCTCATGGATATCCATGCATCTTGAATGATAAATTTTGATGAAAAATAACTACTCATGCAACATACATATGTGATGTCAGATATTCACTCCAATAAATTTAAAACAAAAGCTAGCTCACATGGAGAGTACTATATATTGATTTATGTCAAGTGAATATCATTATTCATAGATCATTGATCCAATCAAACATTACTTAGATAGGGAGAGTCAATACAGATCATCAAAACTAAAGATTAAATTTTAATGACTTGTATTAATTTCATCCAATATGGAGGAAGGTCTACGCCAACACATGAACTTAATACTTCACTAAAATTTAGTTATAAACACCATAGAGAACAATCTCTATCACCACTGTATCATAGGTGAGTAATTTTCATTAAAATTAATTTTCAAGATACAAGAAAAAAACTACCCAAAATCATCATCTAAACACCTCAAATTACAAATCACTGTATAACAATGAGTATTCTTAATTTGATTGTTTTTGATGAACCTACTGAATTTCAAATCAATCAGAGTTCGAAAATAATATTTATCTCCAAAGCTATGATCAAATTCAGATTCAAACGATTTAAGAAAAATAATTAGATCCATATCCTTATCATAGATCAATTCATGTTAACTCATCACGTGTAATCATGTACCACATTTAACATAAATAAAATTGATACAAATGATTATATTCATACTAAATCACATTTTAATTCTAAAGAGCGACTTAAAATCCATTTTAAGAACCTCAAAACTATAACCACATAGCAATGAGTATTTCTTTCTAGTTCGTCATCAATGAACATACCAAATTTTAGGTCAGTTGGAGTTAAAAAAAATATTTCCAAAACTATGACCAAATTCAAATTCAAGTGGTTTAAGTATCTTTAGGAATTAAAACAATATGACTTAATTATATTCAGATCAAATTTTAATCCGGCAAACTACCTAAATCCATCTAAATAATTTTTTATGGAACCATCAAATTTCAAGTCAATCAGAGATCAGGAAATTCATGACCACCTAAACTATGATGAAATTTAAAAAATAATCATTTTAGACATAGCTAAAGATTAAAATAACATGATTCAGATTTTCATTCTTTTTTTATAATTATCTCATGAGCATGAAACATACGATGTATCCTTTTGGCTAAGACACTCAATACATTCGTATAACAAATTATTCTCTAAATTAATACACTTGAGAATCCATGACATATATATATATATATATATCATGTTTCTCTCTTTATATATATATATATATATATATATATATATATATATATCATGTTTCTCTCTTTTGAGTGAAAACCTCGATATCTCTACTCATGAATTAATTAAGCATTACTAGTATTTTAAGGTAAATCACCATTTACGTAAATAAATATTTACCACTAATATTCACTTAGAATAATTTATACATGATGAATTGAGGATCTTCTAATGACTAAAATAAATAGATCTTCTAATGACTAAAATAAATAGATCATTTTAGTGAATTCTATTTATTAATCATAATTCTCAATTCATGTAGTACAAAATATATTGTCACATGTAAAAAGTTTAAAGAATTTTCAATGATTTCAAATAAATAAACCACTTAAGTGATAACTATTTATTAACCAAAAAATTCTTAAAAGTGAATTCTATTTATTAATCATAATTTTCAATTCATGTAGTACAAAATATATTGTCACATGTATAAAGTCTAAAGAATTTTCAACAATTTCAAATAAATAAACCACTTAAGTGATAACTATTTATTAACCAAAAAATTCTTAATTTATATAAATTCACACACACACACACACATATATAATGAATAATATGCTCAAATAATTATTGAACAAAAAAAAATAAATAATCCAATTGACCTGAATAGTGACTACCACCGCCACTTAATAAGGTTTGGAGTCAACAATTAGTCAAACAAATTTTATAAAGTTAAAAAAAAAAAATACTTCACAATCAGTTCAATGATAATTTGTTCATCAACAACCTCTATGATTCCCTTTGCAAATTTGATGGATTAATAAGAAATAACCCAAAAAAATTACAACTAGCCGCCGAAAAAAAATCAATTACATGTGCAAAACTTCGTACTTTCATTTATTAAATAAAAGAAATCCATTGAACTTTAAGTTTTCTTTTAACTGATAAACAATTTTCAATTTGGGTTCTGATTAACGTTTCAAGGACACTTCATCCAATTCTAAGGGTCAACGATCGCTAGTCAATATAAAACCTAACTAAGTGAGTTGGGGTCGAATCCCACAGGGAGCAGTACTTGTTTGAGATTCAAGAGGGAAGTATGAACAAGCTCAAATCAGTCATAGGAATAGAAATTTGCGAATAAAAATATCATTCAAATCAAAGGGTGACACGAATGTCAAATGGGGGATTTTGGTTTTGAAAATTATCAACTACAAACAGCAATAAATAATACGAAATAACAATAATGAGAGGGGTTCTTAGAATGTGATTCGATTATAGGCTATTATAGACAAATGGTTAGTTGCAATTATTGGAAAACGACTAAATATTAGTGAGTAAGCTAGGCTATAGGGGAGATAAAATTTCTCTCGAACAGTTTACCCCGAATCAAGTTGATTTCTCTTGAATATCAACAAGAATGCAAAATAAGGATAACTTAAACCTTAGTCCATTCACTTTCTCGAGCTGAATATGGGGAAAAGGGTTTTGGATTCACCCTCTCGAGCTGAACCCATATCAACCCAATACCCACTAACCATCAATTAAGCTTAGTTTTAAAACTTCTCTCTCGAGCAAGTCAAAAACACAAAGGTAAAACTGCATTTGCAACTACAACTCTTAATTTAAACAATAATTAATGATTGAACTCACTTCTAAATAGCAAATAAACTAACAATTAGCAATACCCATAAGCTAAATCAGCCCATAATCACATAATCACACCCCAAGAATTGAGATTTTAGCTAGACATCATAAAAAGGTAAAAATCATTACAAAATTGTGTTTCCATCAACTGTGTAAGATTGATTTAGTCTTTACAATGTTCCTTTTTGAAGAAACTCAAAGACCCACTTTGAATTTCTCAAAAGTGGAAAACTTCAAATCTCCGAAGCTTAGGGAAAACTAGAGAAAACTTGTCTCAAAAGTAAAAACTCACTCAAAGATGTCAAAAAATGAAAAAAAAGATCTATCACTAAATGCTCAAAAATGTATTTGTTGTCATCAAAAATATTCTTCGAAGAGCCACTTGGCGAAGTAAGTCGGGCTCGCCGAACCACTCGGCGAGCCGCCCTTTGGTCAGTTTCATCGCCCTTTTGCCTTGGCATTCAATATCCTCATGGTCTGTAACTTTGGGCGATCTAACATTGCATCGCGGAACTACTCGGCAATTCACCAACTGCTCCTTTCCCTCGGCAACTTGGTTCTTTCCTTCAGGGCTTGGCACACTGGAACTTTAGGCGAGGCAGATGGCCACTCGGCGATTCGCCAAATGGACTTGGCGATCACCAGGCTTGAATTTTTTCATTCTTTTAGCTGCTTTGTTCTTTTTTGTTCCTTTTTGCAAGTTAGTGTCCATGCTTTTTTCCTCTATCCATGTACCTAGAAATCAAGGGTTTTACATCAGTTATTGGCACAAAACAAACATTTGAGGACACTAAATCTATATAAATAAAGCCCTAAATAAGTCCAAATATCGGACTCGTCAACACCCTCAACTTAAACTTTTGTTTGTCCTCAAGTAAAACTCAAGTTCAGCAGTTCAAAAAGGATTTCTCAAACAGTGGTACAAAAGACTCAATCATGAATGCACACAACAAGACTCAGTTTACTCATACAAGGATCAATTGTGCACTTAAAGATTCAAGTTGTGACTTACCATTACCAAAAACTCTCAAGTTCACAATACTTGCTTCAAATGCGAGTTCAAGCTCAATAAAAGTACTCAAATGCCCTCACCACAAGAATGATTCCATATTCACACACGATTTTCCAACAATTTGTAGTTCCGAAATCACATATAACACTCACAGTCACAAAGATAAACACATGCATGACTTTACCCATAGGTTTGCTCTTATTTTCCAATTAGCATTTGCTTCAACTCACTCAAGATCAAAAAGGTTTTTTCAAGGCTTGTAATGGGGCTGAGTGTTAAGGTATGGTCATTTAAGCTCAGTGACTGCTATCCTCATGAAATGTGGTATGAATCACTTTCCTTCCTTTTCTTCATCATTTTCATTCATGCTCCAAATTCACCCCATTATTCACTTCTCATGGAATACCGGATACCCCATATCTTTTCCAACTTTCACACTTTATTTCACAACTTTTTCATTCTTTTTTTTCTTTTTCTTTTTCTTTTTCTTTTCTTTCTCTTTTTTTTTATGGAGGGGTTCCATCTTTTTCGAATCCATGGATCAAGGGGGACTTCTTCACACTTCTTGATTTCCCTTCTGTTTTCACCACACCCCCAACTTAGGCTTTTGACCTAAGTTGGCTATTCAAACAAACCACACTTTCATGAGGATTATGGGTGAGTGGGTAAAGATGAGTTGCCATTTCATCAAGTTTCTTCCAAGAAAAGGACAAGGCTCAAAGGGTGTTCAAGCAAGATTCACATATCTCACAAGGTTGGCCACAAAAGAGGTATATTGTTAAATTGTTTCACTCTTCAAACTTGTTGCCTAAATCATTTCAAGAGCTTGCATCACTAAACCAGACCAAGGGGCGAATTCTAGGTGTCACCACATAAGGTTCACAATAATGCTCACCACACAAGGCATTGATACCAATATCAAATAAGACTCCACACTTTCGCTAGTGTGCAATGTTCATCACAAGAGACTCATTCGATAATCGGCTAGTCACAACGAGATGCAAAAAGTTCATATATTGTCTATGCAGCTTCATTTGGCCTCATCGTAGCCGCACATTCATTTATGTTCAATTAAGAGCACTATTCAAGTCATCGGTATTGATCATAACCAATACTCAAATTTGCACAAGAACAACCACAGTCAAATACAACAAGAGGTGGCAAATTTTTTTTAGAAGGGTCAAAACCGTTTGCAATTAAAACAAGGAGCCATAAGCTCAATCATCCATAACACAATATATCAAAACACGATTTTCAGCACAAAAACCCTATATATAAACGAACATCATAATCACAAGAGGTAGGTATGGAAATACCTTACCCCACCACAAATAAAAAGCAATTTGTCCTCAAATGTAATAAAAAAATCCAAAAGTCAATAAAAACGACAGAGAGTGAGGTAAAGAGGGGTCATGTCTACATATTCATTCCATCTATCGGGGCATCAATGCCCAGTGTCTCGTCAGCAATCACTCCACTAGAACCTATCATTGATGTATCTGCCATGGAATCCTGTTGGGAAGTTTCAATCATAGCACCCTCCAAGTCGGCTAGACCATCGTAAATGGCAGCATCTCGCTCCCCAAGCTGCTCTTCATTGGTCTCTACCTCTGACTCATCAACTGCCAAATCATCCATGGGCACATCTCTGGTAGTGGCCGAAGGAATCTCAGAAGTAGCGGGTGCATCCACATCATCAGCTGCCTCTAGAAGTGAAGTGGTATGTGGACTTTAAGTAGTCCACATCCTTTCGCGAGTCATCAACCTCTGGTTTTAAAGCCGACACCTCTGAAGTCGTCCCCTGTCTACTCTCACAAGTCTCCACTCTCGCTGTGAGAGTGTTAATAGATGCTTAGAGGGGGGTCAATGCAGCAAGTATAACACTCTCAATCTTCCATGGTACTACAACCTCCAATCTAGTATCCCTCACATCCGCAGAATGGGCTAAGTGCCCCATCTTCAGGATCATGGCATGAGTAATCCTGGTGGGCTAGGAAGTGGTAGATGCACCAGGAGCCTAGGAGGAAGTGGAAGTATTAGTACCTGAAGGCCCGGAGGTCGGAGTAGGCATAGAAGCTTCTACAGGTATCGAATTTATATCAATCTCCGAGGATGCATCCACCAGAGCTGCTCTCCTCCTATCTACCTCCTCTCTAGTGTACTCGGCCTCTATAAGTTGGATGTCTGTAGACGATGTAAGAGTGACTTTATTATCCCCCTCATCATCACACGGTACTCCGTAATCAAGACCGAGAATGGAAGGGATGTCTGGCTCTTCTTGGCCCTCACGGACATCTCCTACTCTAAGATGAGTCCTAAATCAATGCTCCTCCTAGAGATGATCGACCTAAGGCATGCTACCTTAGGATAGCAGAGTATAGACTCATTCTAAGACGACAAAATTGAGCTGCTGATGAATCCAAACCAGTATTGTGCAGCTAAGTTCAACTCCTTTTTCTAAATCGGAGCGTCAGCCTCAATCCACCTCAGGGTGGTGTTAGATATGAGTGGTGCAAGCCAACCCTTTAGATCATCCAAAGGGGTCGTAGTGGTAGCCAAATTTGGGTAGTCAAAGACTATCCCCCAATCCAATGCAGAGTTGATATAATCGTGGTTGCATTTCACTACTGTCCCCCGTACCATGACAGACTTTACCGACCTGAAAGTGCTGGCTTTCTTCTAGCCCTTGGGTACCAGGTGACCGTATGTTGCGTAGAACTCCCGAACCCATGTAGGAATATTTGGGCCTCGGGGCCTGGTGAACTTCACGAACCGGTGAAATTGGAGTGTGTCCCTCACATCGGAGTATCTGCCCACTAAACCTTACGTAGATAATAACTGTTCCTCCAGAATCGTCCTCAGTCCCTCGACCTTAAGTCTATTGAGTAGGCGGGGAGAAGGACCCTGTGCTAGTGGCTCAGGAACCACAGTCGGGGCTGGAGCTGGCACTGTATCTGTTGTAGGAGGGGTGGTTGTTGAAGCTCTCGATAAGTTTGGGTGAAACCTAGCACGAATATCAGCTCGCCTAGACTGTAGAGGCTGGTCATCATCCGGCTCAGAAAGTGCAGCTTGGGAGTCAAAGGACTCTCTCTCTCTACCGGAGTTATGCTCCAAAACCTTAGATATGGGCCTCTTACCCTTGCCCTTGCTTCCTTTGGGAGGTGCCGTCTTTTCCTTTGTAGGGAGATTTGATGCCCCTTCATTAATCACTTTACCCCGTGCTCTTTTACAGGGAGGCATGTCCAAGTTGGTTCTAGCCATATCTGCAAAAACATCGTAGAAAGTTAGAAATATTTCAAGAAGAATCATAGAAAACAAGTTCGAGACAGACTCGTCGAACCAATCGGCGAGTCACTGAATCACTTTGGCGAACCAGATTGGGCTCGCTGAAAGGATTGGCTAAAAAATTCCCAGAAAAATTGACATGTCGGCGATAGAAGGGTATTTTAGGCACATCGCCGATAGCTTTTGGCTAGCACAAACTATCCCACCAAAAATTACAGTGTATTTTAAGGGTTAATGGCGCAGAAAAAGCCAGAGTCACCGAGTGCACTCGGCGATCTCAGGCGTCTCGCCAAAAGTTACAGAACCAAACTCATTTAAAGCATGAAATTAAAGGCAATAAAGGGGGACTCGACGAACCGGTGAGTGGTTCGGCGAGCTTGACCCAACTCACTAAACTACCCAACGTGCCTATTTTCAACCCCAACTCCCGAATTCAACCCCGTAGCTCTCGAAAACAAAATCAAACCCAAGACTAATTCAATTAGACTCAGACCCATAAGACCCATGCCACCAGAGTACTCACACTTCCCCCGGTTTGGTCAAAATTGGCTATTTAACAACTCTAGCCCTTAGGAATGACGTCAAATGCTCCATCATTGGGAAGAGCACATCATTTAGCACAACACAGGGTTACTCAGACTTCACCCGGCTAGACCCAACAACAAATAAAGACAACCAAACAATTTAGATCAATTTTAAGGCATTGAATTCAACAAATCAACAACAAAGGCGATTACAACATGATATCAAAATTAAAATTGGCAAATAACCACATAAACATAGATTTAGAGAGGCCCATCACTAAGAACAAAACAATTGCAAATGAGTAAAACCGTTATTTACGAGTTCGGAGTTCAAAAAACCAATTAATACCGAATATATGATTTGAAAAGCTAGGCGGCAAAGAATTCCAACTCCAAACACAAGATCACGACTAAGAAGTGGTAACAACAAGAAAATGTAGAAAATATAGTGCGGGTGTGATTTTGGGAAGTTAAAAAGTGAGGGAATATGAAGGATTTTGAAAGTGTAAACCTTTGGCCTTTTAAAACCATTCAGTTCGCGCCCACTCAATGATATTAGTCGCCTTCGTCGATCCACTCAGCAATCCGCCGAGTGGTTCTTTTTCTTGCCGAGTTTTACAGGGCCTCCAGTAAATTTAGGGGTCCAAACGGCGGGAAATATCGAGATTGCTGACTTGTCCTTGGGCTCGCCGAGTTTTACAGACTCCATCTTCTTATTTCTTGAGTCCAACGGCAGTCCAAATTGGGTTCACCGACCTTTTTGGTGACTCGCTGATTGGACATTTTGCTCGCAAATCTGAATATTCCACCTACATCCCACTTTTTGACCTGCATAATTAACACACGATTATTCCTAAAACAAAAACAAAAATAAAGCAATAGAAATCTTGGGTTGCCTCCCAAGAAGCGCCTTAGTTAACGTCATGGCACAACATAAGTCCTCATTCAAGCTTCATTCCTAGGGTTCGCCAAGTATTACTAGGCAACCCTCCTTGTTGTCTCGAATTTAGAAGAGAAGAAATTTGACCCATTTGGGTCTCCAACTGTTTGATAGAAACGAAGTGAGAAGTCACCGTCTGGCTAAGGGTCGATACATCATCTTTCATTTCCTTCAAAAATTTATCAGACCCTTCAAACTTGTGAAGAATACGCGAGAGCATATCCTCAGATTGACCACCCTCAGAATCTTTTGGCTTTTGGAGCTCATGGGGAGGCACATACCGGTCCTTGTCCCCTTCTCTTTCCTTTCATTCGGCGTTCCACTCACGTCACTCCCTATCACGATCTCTCAATCTATCATCTCTATTCCAACCTTGGTTTCCACCCGGCCTTGGGTAGTTAGCACGATAACCTCCTCCTTGGTTGGCTAGGAAGTTCACCTCCTCATTATACAATGTTTCAAACTTGGCTTCATTCGAATTTACACACTCAACACCCACAACATTGACATTTCTAGCACCAGCTCCCATGAAGTTTTTGGACAAAATATCAAGTTGGGTCATGATCTTTGCCATGTTTTGGTCCCTCTCTTGATATTTTTCAAGCTGCTCCTTTGTCAATTTACAAGTGAGAGGGGAGACTTGATCTTCGCAAGTATACCATGCCCGGTTAATTTCGATCATACCATCCAAGAGCTCGGCTGCTATAATGTAAGGTTATTGCATCAAACCTCTTGTAGAAAGTTGGTCAGCCACTCCCTTGTTCACTGAATCAAGGCTTCGATAAAAGTATTACACCAAAACGTTGTCTGGCAAACAATGAGTTGGGCATTGCAGCACAAACTTCTTAAATCTTAGCCAAGTCTCATGAATTGGCTCACCCTTCAAATGCTTGAAGCTTTGGATGTTATCCCGAAGTGTCATCATCTTCGAAGGAGGGAAAAATCTCACTTGAAATGCAGTGAAAAACTCTTCCCATTAATTGATGGAGTCTTTTGGTAATTCAACCAACGACCTGCACGCTTCTCCTATTAGAGAAAATGGGAACAACCTCAATCGGACCGACTCTTGAGATATGTTCTTGAAGGAGAATGGCTTGCATACATCAGCAAAATTTCTGATATGCTCATGGGGATCCTCATGAGCCAACCCACCAAACAACCCTTTCAATTGCAAGAGCAGCAATATGGTGCTTGTAATGTGGAAGACAACGTTCCCTTTAGCTGGAGGCAAGCGAATGGCACCAACTCTACCCACAAGATTAGATTCATTAACATTCGACTCATTGACATCATTGACATTTCTGATGTCATCTTGGTGGCCCACCTGGCTACTATTGCTTCCATTTACACTCATATCCTCTGTTTTAAAACAACAACACACAAACAAAAACTAAAAGTAAGTAGATTCAAATATGACTAAAAAGAATAAAATTCAACTTCACCAAAAGAATTTCAAACAACACCACTCCCCAGTAGCGGAGCCATTTTGACTAACGTTTCAAGAACACTTCATCCAATTCTAAGTGTCAACGATCGCTAGTCAGTATAAAATCCAACTAAGTGAGTTGAGGTCGAATACCACAGGGAGTGATACGTGTTTGAGATTCAAGAGGGAAGTATGAACAAGCTCAAACCAGTCATAGGAATAGAAAGTTGCGAATAAAAACATCATTCAAATCAAAGGGTGACACGAATGTCAAATGGGGAACTTTGGTTTTGAAAATTATCAACTACAAACAGTAATAAACAATAATGAGATGGATTCTTGGGATGTGATTCGATTATTGGCTATTATAGAAAAATGGTAATTGCAACTATTAGAAAATGGCTAAATTTAGTGAGTAAGCTAGGCTATAGGGGAGATAAACTTTATCTCGAACAATTTACCCCGAATCAAGTCGATTTCTCTCAAACATCAACAAGCATGCAAAATAAGGACATCCCACACCTTAGTCCATTCACTCTCTGGACCTGAATGTGTGGAAAAGGGTTTAAGATTCACTCTCTCAAGCTGAACCCATATCAACCCAATACCCACTGACCATCAATCAATAAGCTTAGTTTTAAAACCTCTCTCTCGAGCAACTCAAAAACACAAAGGTAGAACTGCATTTGCAACTACAACTCTAAATTTAAACCACAATTAATGATTGAACTCACTTCTAAATAGAAAATAAACTAACAATTAGCAATACCCATAAGCTAAATCAGCCTATAATCACATAATCACACCCCAAGAATTAGGGTTTTAGCTAGACATTATTAAAAAGTAAAAATCGTTACCAAATTGTGATTCCATCAACTAGGTAAGATTGATTTAGTCTTTACAATGTTCCTTCTTGAAGAATTTCAAAGACCCACTTTGAATTTCTCAAAAGCGAAAAACTTCAAATCTCCAAAGCTTAGGGAAAACTAGAGAAAACTTGTCTCAGAAGTAAAAACTCACTCAAAGATGTCAAAAGATGAAAAAAGGATCTATCACTTAATGCTCAAAAATGTATTCATAGTCGTCAAAAATATGCTGCGAAGAGCCACTTGGCGAAGTAAGTCGGGCTCGCCAAACCACTCGGCGAGCCGCCCTTTGGTCAGTTCCATCGCTCTTCTGCCTTGGCATTCATCATCCTCATGGTCTGTAACTTTGGGCGATCTAACATTACATTGCGGAACTACTCAGTGATTTGCCAACTACTCATTTCCCTCGCCAACTTGGTTCTTTCCTTCCGAGCTTGGCACACTGGAACTTTAGGCGAGGCAGATGGCCACTTGGTGATTCGCCAAATGGACTTGGCGATCACCAGGCTTGAATTTCTTCATTCTTTCAGCTGCTTTGTTCCTTTTTGCAAGTTAGTGTCCATGCTTTGTTCCTCAATCCATGTACTTGGAAATCAAGGGTTTTACATCTGTTATTGGCACAAAACAAGCATTTGAAGATACTAAATCTATATAAATAAATCCCTAAATTAGTACAAATCTCGGACTCATCAGGTTCCATTAATTTAAAAATAAAGAACTTCAAAAAATCATTAGGACAAATGTTTACTATTGTTGTCCATTCCCACGTGAATGTGAAAAACTGTCGCCAACGCGTTTTTCCTTCTTGATCATGTCACAATTTAAGAGTGTATGTACTTTAGCCTATGAATCAAAAACCTTCAAGTTTCATCTCATTCGTTCTTTTCGCGATAAAAATATATTTACCAACCATGAATCATACATACAATTGCACATACATATATTTTATGTTATCTATAAAGATGGAAGTATATCTCTTGATGCCAATTGTTGGAACTTTATATGCACATCGGAAACATACCAAAATCATACAACTTACATTAATAATAGACAACACATAGTTTATACTAGAACAAGTACAACCATGTTAGAGATCATACACTTTCTGAAATTTAATTCAAGAATTGCCTCTTGAAGTGTGAGCAGATATCTTCAAACGAATCCACAAGCTAGTTGACAAGTTAGAACCTTCAAGCGAATCCACAAGCTAGTACACAAACTGGACCACTGTTTTGTGCTTCTACAGTGATTCCAAGTTCACTTTCGAACTCTCTCAATACTTGGGTGGGCAAGTATTTTATATAAAAGTTATCTTCTTTCAAGGGTTAGAAGAATCCCTATTTATAGAGATTTCTTCCTACTCCAAGGAGAAGGAATACCATGTATTTCCTATGTACATCTCCCTTTCCTTAGAATAGAAAATGTCATGTCCTTCTCCCTTTCCTTAGAATAGAAAAAGTGATATACTTCTCCCTTGCCTTAGAATAGAGAAAGACACATACTTCTCACTTTCTTTAGAATAGAGAAAGACACATATTTCTCCCATTTTCCTTTAGAATAGACTATGAGTTCTAGTTAAATATGGGCATGGTAGGAACCACGTAATTAATTACAGAGGCTTCCTATTATGGAAATAATTCTAAATAATTAATTTAAATTATTCTTACCATAATAAATTACAAATCATTCCACTAGAAATTTGTAAATGCACTCCTCTCTTTATATTTCGAAATTTCCCATTAAACACATATGTAATTTCTCATGTTAAGATTACAGATACTAATCAATAAATTAAATTACTAACGAATTTAATTCAATGATCAATTTTCTTTAGAGCACTACTTAACTTATTTCATGTGATGGATTCATAAATCCACTTGCAAGGTTTGACACGATAAAAACTTTTAAGCTTCTCAAAAGGCATATCATCAATCTCTATATCGATACATGGATTTCGTCAACTAACTTATTATTTCACCAATATATATATATATATATATATTATCACCATCCAATCTACCAAGTATATTGACCTATCTTAGAATTTCACCTTTTAATAAATAAAAATGGTAATTAACTTATACGGATCATAATAGTTATATCAGGATTAAGAATATAAGTAAATTTAATAGTTTAGAGAATATGCTTTTGTCATTCAGTCTAATTGGGTCTTGTTCGGTCTTGTTCAATATATACAAATTACACTAGCACAAGAAGTTGGAACTATACCGTTTCCATAATCAAGATTAACTAAATATAATCTTGTGCTACAATCGTACCGATGACATGTCCAATTCCCATCTTAGATTGTGAACAAATATATACTTATAAGAACCGATGATTTAATCCTCTGTGTATAAGCTTAAACTCTATACACTAAATCATCTACTATATAAGTAAATAGACATAATAAACGACTATATGATCTATTAAAAATTAATAAATAATTATTCTATAATAAATACTATATCTAAACACATGATTAACAGTATATATTCCAACACAACATCAGAAAAGAATAGGAGACAAGTTTTAGAGAACAAAATTTACCTCAAAAGTGCATTGCCGAAAAATTCTGGAAGAAATTTGTCTAATCAGAGGGAGTATCGATAGTCTTATGGAACTGAATAGTGAAGACTTTAAGGTTAGCATGCTTCCTTCTAATGGATTATTGAAATTTTCATTCTAAATGACGGCAAGTAAGAATAAAGTTGCACATTATTAGCATGAATTCATTATTTCCTGACGTTATAACATTTTGTGTTCCTCCCTGTGCCTCAAATTTGGTCAACTTGATATTGAAACTTGTAAGCTTTTTGAAGTATAGGGGTACTACCGCTCCTTCACGTAAATATGTTTTAAAATCATGACATAATTTCCTAAGTCGCTTAATTTACCATTCCAACAGCACTGAACTTCATTCCTAAGAAAGGAATGCCAAATATGAAAAATCCAAAATAAGGTGACTGGCTTGGTAAAATGGATATCAACATCTAATGTCTGGTAGAGGCAGGAATGGTGGTTTTTCACTCTCATCTAACCGTTCCTTCTTATGGTTAACCAACTTCTTAAAAATAGGATTCGCGATAGATGTTGTTGAAAAAGAAATTTGATTTCCTAGTGCTAATATGATTTTGTCTAAGAGTATATCTTTGGGTGATGTAGTAAGTAATGCTCTGATCACTTTGTAGCTAGAGTGAGTGAGTAGTATTTATCAGTTGGGACTTGTCCAACCATACCAACAGGAGATTTTCCTATACTTATGTCCTTCATGAAGATATAATGAAAATGAATCGGACGCCCAGATGTCTTCTTCTACAGTGGGTTCTGCATGCCCCACATTGTCGTGTGATAGGATAGCCAACTGATATATGCCAGTTTGTTGCATGTGTGTGTATTCACTGCAGGATATGCAATGTAGTATTATTCCTCCAGCTTATCTGTCTATTTATCACCCAGTATCAGGTATTTGCATCGCCGTGTCCATACAATAAGTAAATTTATGTGTCTGATATCCTTAACAAGTAATGAGAGAACATAAATTTCATCATTTTGAGGTAATTTTTCAATAATCTTGTCATTTTTCTGTAGCGATTCAAATATCCACCTAGTTATAGTTGCAAACCAATGCATTAAATTAGGTTTGTCTCATGTTTTCAAACCACAGGCAAATGGTTTTGTTTTATGCCAGCCACTGCGTCTCCGATCAAGCACCAACATGACAAACAAACCATTATGCAATAAATCAACAAACCAAAACAAGCATGAGAGGTAAGTTAGCCAAAGACTATCTGTGTATAACGACAGAAAGATCATTGAGCTATAGCATTCAACATAATAACTCCTCTGCAATATTGTTATGTACAATTACAAAAATTTGCGCATAGAAGAACACCGTGCAATCGGAGACCAACTGTACAACTATCAACCAATCTCCTCCATAGTCTTTTCGATGAGTGGGTATTTAGTAAAAAAGAAAACTAACACAATTTCAAACAAAATATGGTTTTCACAATACTATCCATCTATGTCATCTCTCTCCGATATGCTACCAAAAACTGCTCGTCAGCCTTGATACAAAAACTTCAACTTCCTGATAGTCCCCAGCCTTGTACAAATTGCGAAACCATCAGAAATGCCTCAATGCTGACACCACACCGGTGGATCATTCTATTCATACGAACATCTTTACCATATTTCCAAGCTAACAATAGCAAGCAAGTTAGCTGAGCAAACAAACATATCAGACTGCAAGAAAATCCAGCAAAACTGTAACTCGGGTATCTAGAACCTCTGAAAGTTCAATCAAACCTGTATCATCAACACATTTCAGGGACACTAAATAATTAAATGGAATAAGAAACAAATAGGTTTAGGCTTTCACACAACAAAGTAGTGAGGATAAATTAATTGTTGCATCGAGACACAGAAAACTACACCGCTGAAGTTCCATCAACTATGGCAGAGAGTTGGAACTAGGTAGGTATTATCTAAGTTGCTTGGACTCTTCACTTTCAGTACCGCACTAGTGTCGACACGACATGGGTGTGGGTGTGGGTATGGAATCCGTACTGATTTGGTTAATCAATCTTGGGTACTTTGACCCAAATCGATGAAGAAATTTGGGACAATACCATGATTCTTGTAATCAAACCAAACAAAATGAAATACCATGTATATAGAAATTTCTCTGTTTGTCCTTTTCTTTATATCTCCTTCTGAGGATTCTCCTTTTGATAAATATTTTCCCTTAGGAAAACCTTGTTAGTTTTCCACATAATGTCTTATAATTTAGACATATAACTCTATTTTAGATACTTGAATTATTTTTAGCCAAATCCCTACATCGGTAACCATACTTGGATCCATACCCCAAAATTTTAAACTTTAGATCATGAAGGATTCGACTTCTAGATCATCACCCATATCAAACACCGACACTCGAGTCCGAGCAACTTAGGATATCATTAACCTCCTAATTAACTTAGAAGACGTCTACATCACATTGATGAAACATTCAAAGATAAAAATAAACAGATAATTAAATATGTGTGTGTGTGCTGATATGTATGACTATTGTTGTCTTGGAATATCAAGACTAGAACCATATCATTCCAACTTCTCAGCTAGCACCCCTCTACCAAAACTTGTTGTAACACCAAGATCTAAGTTGCTTGGTGCGGGTGTTTGATACAAGTGTGGATCTAGAGGCCGGATCCTTTGTGATCAAAATTTTAAGATTCAGAAGTAACGATCTAGATATGCATATGGGTCCAGGGATTCAGCTACAAATAATTCATATAACTAAAAAGACAGATAAAATAGGCCTAAATTATGGACTATTTTGAAGGAAAAGAATTCACAAAATTTTGAGAGCAAGTTTGAATCAGTAATTATTTTTTTTGATAAAGGTAACATAGTTTGAATCAGTAATTATCATCAAGTACAGATGGTGTAACATGGCTATTGCAAATCACATAAGAGACAATGATAGACTTCTAGAATTCATTGCACATACAACAGTGACGATGACCTATAAATATCTTTAAAGCACGACTTTGTTAAAAAAAATTGGTACCTTTACCTTCTGCTGACTTTTGAATACAAATATCTTTTAACAATAAAAAATTGCCTAAAATGTGATTTCACCCTTGCTTTTGTTTTGATTTTAGAAATCAATTATTTCACCCCTGTCAAAGTACCCAAAATCAATTGGCAAAATGCAGTGTGGATCTCACACCAAATTAGTGTGGACAGGATGCGGCACCGAAACTGAATAGTCCAAGCAACTTAGGCCAAGGTTACCCACTAATGCAAAAAGACATGTTTCAGCAGCTTCCTAACACATCATCATGCCCCTTTGAATTCTCCCCTCCACATTCGACCCCGTCTCTCCCAAAATAAAAAGCTGTCAAAAGAGTGAGCTCATAAATCTTCACGTGCCAAAATAAGTAGAATGCTAAAGTAGCTGATGCCTATAGCTTCCAATTCTCACCACAATACAGGTTGTTGAGATTGTATTACTCAGAGTTAAGTGCAATAGTTTACGGACTATTTAACTTAAGCAGATGATACATGACAATGTCACAACAGAACACTGTCAAAGTGACGAGTCATCAAAATAGAAACTAATGCAGTCAGGGGAAGATTATGCATGACAATAAGATAGTACCCAACTCTATTACTAAGTTAAGGTATATTTCAACATTGCTTAAGAAACGAACTAAGTAGCGACATTTGTTTTTAAATTAGTACATCTCATTTAAAGTAAAGTTGAAGGGGAATTGAAAATCATACAAAAAGTACCAAAGTTTGTGCAAGGCAATGATATCTAGACATTAAGCCGCATAACCCTAAGCGCAAGGCAAAACAAAAAAATGAGAAAAAGAGGAGGCAGTAGATGCAACTAGAGAAGAACTTACCATCCTTGGGATGCTTCTCACTTGTACTACTTTCAGTGCAGTTTCTGCAAATGCATGTCTAGCTTCAACATCAGTTTCAGCAGCCTCAACCTCCCTATTTGCCTCCTTGGCTTCAACTATAGCAGCATCTGCTTCTGCAACTGCTTGTGCAGCGGTAACGACTGCCTTTTGAGATCTAGTGAGCATGTTTATGTCATCCCTATCAACCATAGAAGAGATCCTCTCATTTCTATTCAGGAGGGAAACAGAGGGGTTTCTTTTTTTGTCTAACAATATTAATTTGTTGGAATTAATGCATCCACATTAATGTTTTAGTCTTCCAAAATTGTCTCTTAGTTTTTCAAGAAGTCCTTTGGGAGTTTATAATACATGTATCTAGTTAATTGTGATACATGTATTTAGTTATTTGTGCAAGACTTTTGATTTTACATTTTACTACTATAAATAGAGATGTAATTGATGATTTTAATCATCTCAAGTGGCCTTAAGTAGTCTATATAAAACTTGAACATTCTCTAAAGATAGTATTCTCCTTCTATGTTTCCTACAAATTGGTATCAGAGTAGGTTTTTGTTCTTAATTTGGGGTTAGGTGAAGAAAAAATATGACATCCAAAAAAAATGAAGGTGCTTATTCTTCAGTTGTTCTTACTCCATTTTTTGATGGAATTGATTTTGAATACTAGAAGATAAGAATGAGAACACATTTGAAAGCTGAAGGTTTGTGGACTATTGTTGCAAATGGCTTTGAAGAGCCAGAAAATGATGGTGAACTTACAATAGCAAAGATGAAACATCTTGAGGCAAAGTATCGTCAAGATGTAAAAGTCTTAAGCAAAATCCAAATGGGAGTCTCAAGAGCATATTTTGCAAAAATTGCTACTTGTGAGACTGTAAAACAAGCTTGGGAGTCTCTGGAAACTGAGGTGTATGGTGACACACTATAAATCTTCAAACTCTTAGAAGAGAGTTTCAAAATTTGAAGATGATAGAATCTGAAAAAATAGATGAATATTGCACAAGAGTCATGAATATTGTTAATGAAATGAGAAATCATAGTGATACAATTTCTGACCAACAAGTTGTGGAAAATATTATAATTAGTGTCACATAAAAGTATGAGTACATTGTTGCTATCACTGAGGAGATGAAAGATCTTTCTAATCCTTCTATCAAAGAGCTAGTTGGATCATTTCGTGCACACGAGAAGAGAATATTTTTTCGTGAAGATCAACCCAAAGAGACTGCTTTCCAGTCCAGAACCAATGAGAATTCTCAAAAAATTTCAAAAAATCAACAAAAGAAGAATTACAGTCCAAAAAAAAGAAGCAGAAGCATGATGGTTCGTCTAAGAAGGTTGAAGAAAAAGGTGAGAAAAGTTCTAGTCATTTTTGTAAAGTTTGCAAAAAGACTAATCACACTGTAGAAAAATGTTGGCACAAAGGCAAGCCCAAATGTAACTTTTGTAAAACGTTTGGCCATATTGAGAAGGATTGCTGGCACAAGAAACGGAAGCAAGCATTTTTTTGTGAAAAATAGGAGGAAGAAAGGGAAGAAAACCTTTTCTTTGCTTCTAAATATGATACTTCAACAAAAAGCAATGAATGGTATGTTGATAGTGGTTGTAGTAATCACATGACTGGAGATGAAAAGGCTTTCCTCTCAATCGATAATAGCATCACTACTAAAGTGAGAATGGGGAATGGAGCCTTAGTTGATGCAAAAGGTAAAGGTACCATTTTGATCAACATAAAAGGGAGCGGTAAGCAAATTCATGATGTTCTTTATGTTCCTGACTTGGAAGAAAATTTGCTTAGTGTTGGTCAACTCATGGAAAATGGTTATTCTCTTGTGTTTAGAGATAATTATTGCAAGATTTATGATAAAATTGAGCCAAATCAAGTCATTGTTGAAGTAAAGATGATAAAAAGAAACTTTACTTTGCAATTTCATTACAATGCATTAAAAATGAAGTTGTAGATGATTCATGGCTTCGGTACAAAAGATTTTGTCACTTGAATTTTCATGGTTTGAAGTTTCTCAAGCAAAAAAGACAAGGTGCAAGGCCTTCCTGAGATACATACTGAGGTGGATCCATGTGAAAGTTGTGTAATGGGAAAGCAACACAGAAAGTCTTTTCCAAAAGGGATGTCTTGGAGAGCAAGTGTACTTTTGGAACTAATCTATACCGACATCTGCAGACCTATGAAAACTCCATCTCTTGGAAGTCAAAGGTACTTTCTAATCTTTATTGATGATTTTTTGAGAATGACTTGGGTTTATTTCTTGGAAGAAAAGTTAGAAGCATTTGCTACATTCAAGAAATTTAAAGCCCTGTTGAGAAGCAAAAAGGTTATAGTATCAAAATAATTCGCAGTGATAGAGGAAGTGAATACACAAGTCAAGAATTTGAAGAATATTGCAAAAATGAAGGCATTCAGAAGCAACTTACAGAAGGGTACACTCCTTAACAAAATGGTGTATCTGAAAGAAGACATAGAACAATTGTTGAAATGGCCAGAACTATGATGAATGAGAAAGGGCTGCAAAAATATTTTTGGGCAGAAGCAGTACATACGACGTTGTACATCCTTAACAGGTGCCCGACAAAGGCCTTGGAGTACAAGGCACCAGTTAAAGCTTAGAGTGGAATGAAACCTTCTGTAAGTCATTTTTAAAAAAATTGGGTGTATTTTTTATGCTCATATACCTGCTGAGAAAAGAACAAAATTGGATGAAAAAAGTCAAAAATGTATATTTCTTGGTTATAGTGATGTGACAAAAGGTTATAGGTTTCTCGATGTCAAAACTAACAAACTTGTTGTTAGTAGAGATGTCATTTTTGATGAAAAAATAGCATAGAATTGGAAGGATAAAAAGATAGAAAATACTTCTATCATATCTTTAGATGTGTCAAATCAAGAAGAGGATGAGAAAGAGGAAGATGTCCCTCAAGGGGGAGAAATCTCAGATTCAGATGATGAAGGACCACCTCCAAGAGGAACCAAAATGTTGAGTGACATTTATCAGAGATGTAATTTGCTGGTGTTGAGCTAGAAAATTATGAGGAGGCAATAAAGCATGATATTTGGAAGAAAGCCATGGAAGATGAAATTCTGATGATTGAAAAAAAAATACTTGGGAGCTTGTGGCTATACCCAAAGAAAGAGAAGTTGTAAGTCTAAAATGGATTTACAATATCAAACTCAATCAGGAAGGAGATATTCAAAAGCACAAAGCAAGGTTGGTTGCTAGAGGCTTCACGCAAAAACCAAGTATTGATTTTTATTAAATTTTCTCTCCAGTTGCTCGTCTTGAGACAATTAGAACCGTAATTGTTGTTGTTGCACAAAAGAAATGGAAGATATTTCAACTTGATGTTAAATCTGCATTTCTTAATGGAAAACTTGATGAAGAGATTTATGTTGAGCAACCTCAAGGATTTTTTGTTCAAAGGGGAGAAGAGAAGGTATGCAGGCTACAAAAAGCTCTTTATCGGCTGAAGCAAGCTCCAAGATCCTGGTACAATGAAATTAATACATACTTTCTGAAGAAGAACAAGAGAAAGGTGAAATTTAATTGCATTATTGCCAGACAGGAGAACAACTTGTTGACATCAAACACTTCCTAGAGAAAATTTTTGCTATCTTCGAGAACGCATTGGAGTTGTCAAGCAAATGCATTAAGGGGGAGTGTTGGAATTAATGCATCCACATTAATGTTTAGTCTTCCAAAATCTTCTCTTAGTTTTTCAAGAAGTCCTTTAGGAGTTTGTAATACATGTTTCTAGTTAATTGTGATACATGTATTTAGTTATTTGTGCAAGACTTTTGATTTTACATTTTACTACTATAAATATAGATGTAATTGATGATTCTAATCATCTCAAGTGGCCTTAAGTAGCTTAGATAAAACTTGAACATTCTCTAAAGATAGTATTCTCCTTCTATATTTCCTACATAATTCATCTGCAGAAGAACTATATTGTGAGTATTATGATCAACCATGTCGAGAACAAGTAACAGAAGATCATTCAAAAGCTTGAATGCAAGTGCAATTCTTACTGGCTTCGCTCTAAGCTTATGCAAGATGATCTAACTAAAAACATGAACAACACAAGAAAAATCACCTTTATGAGTTTTCCAGTTGCAGTTAGATACTCCAGTTTTTCCAATAGTAGCCTTTTATAGTTTGGACGTGCCGAATATTGGTCCTACAAAATGGAAAAAAGCTTTATTGAGTAAATGAACTAACCGATCCGGTAATAAG
This sequence comes from Solanum commersonii, assembly GCA_029007595.1. NCBI lineage: Eukaryota > Viridiplantae > Streptophyta > Magnoliopsida > Solanales > Solanaceae > Solanum > Solanum commersonii. The sequence continues at coordinate 2,494,421 of JAJTWQ010000034.1, read as the reverse complement.
TCATGTTTCTTCTAAGAAGTGAAATTGCAGCAGTTTTAACCTGTGTGGGTTATTTACAAGAAAGTTATATGTTCTAGTAAGGATGGACAAGCCAACAATTATACGGAAAACCTGCTTACGGTAGCCCATCCTTGGGGAATAGGGGATATTCCTATAGTAAAGTAATCAAGATCATTTATAAACTAATATTCATATAGCACTACCAAATTCATATTTCCATTGGTCCATCTACCCTCCATATATATTGAACGGGATACATACTCTAGGACCCATTGATGCAATACTTTGCAAGTACACTTTTCAAATGCAGTTGACTCTTCCGTAGAGGAATTACGGCGAGTAAAAAAACCCTTTGGCTTAATGATCAAATTATATCTAGTCTTATTTCCAGCTTTACACTCAATTCTTGATATCCTAGAAAGACTATGACATTGAAGAAGCAAGCTAACTCTTTTTTCTTCATTAATAGGCTTTACAAGCCGCAGACATACAACAAGTGTCACTTATGACTAAAGCATACTAAGGTTTAGTTATACTAACTCCAATAGTGCCTCAAAAGCAAGTATGCATGAATGACCAATTCCAAACACCATTCAGAATGTTATTAATGGTAAAATAAGAAGCAAAACTTCAAAATGAAAACATGTTACAGGTCCTTCAAATCATAAGAATGTTGAGCATGGTAATAGTAAATGAAATATTGTTCTAACAATTGTGTCTTTACTTCTCGCACATGAAACTCAAATAAGACGACAAGTACCTCTATGTATGTAGCAATGGTAATCTAGTTGGAACCACCTGGCTCCTTCAAGTTGTTTATAGCCTCCATTATAAGATTATCCAACCTATAACAATAAAAAATAAGCAGGAATTGGAGAAGATCATTCCTCCTCTAACAAATTGGAGAAGATCATTCTTTTGAAGTAAATGTATACATAAAATGTAATACCAACTTTAATTTATAATATTACGCTGACTAACTAAATGGAAAGTTGTTGAACTTATGATTAACATCCAATTTTTAGGCATGAGGCTTAATGAACAGCTTCTACCAGCTCCAAAATACTGAAAAACTAGATTAACCTACATATAGACAATCACATTTCAAGAAAGTGACAATTTATGAAACCAACATGAATATGAGAAGAACAAGCATATAATGATATCTATAAGCACAAAGAAATCTACAAGATTACAACATGATGAGAATGATGTTGTAACAACTAAGAATCTCCGAAAAGAATAACCTTGGGAGAGATCTTCTTGAACCACTAGAAGTTGTAGCTGGTCTTGCTTCAGGAATTTCTTCATCACTTTCAGAATTGTCATTCTACACAGGTGATGTTTGCGTAATCAAGACACAACTTCCGATTCAAGTGTCTATGATCGTACAATTGTTTAGTAACCCAACCAAGGGTTGGGATCATTCCCAAGAGAGTGGTTTTGAGAATTAATAGAAAAATAAAATTTAGTTCTAACTAGTTATAGCTAAAGACATTAATGATTAAAAACATTGTAAATTAAAGGGGGACACAAGAGTGTCAATTAACAATGGGGTTTTGTCACTAGTAAGTAAAAACAACAAAATAAACAAGGATTTCTAAGTAATGAGAGGGGGTCCTTGGGATGTGACGGGAATACGGGTTAAGCTAGATTATTGGGTACATGCTTTCGATAGAAGATTCATAGAATAATTGTGACTAGGCTAAACTTTAAGGGGGATAAGCTCTCTCTCGAGCAACTTACCCGTATCAAATGTGTTTCTATCGGGGACCCACTTGCCGCATGAAGATCAGCCTACGCCTTAACTCACTTACTCTCTCGAGCTGAGTGTGTGGGAATGAGACTAGGATTCACTCTCTCGAGCTGAACCTCATGTCGACCCACTCCCACAGGCCATCAATTTAGTAGTTTTAGTTTTATGACCTCTCTCTCGAACAAGCCGAAAACACATAAATAAACTTGTATTTGCAACTACAAATTCATTAAATTCATCCAAAACTACTAAACGAAATCACAATTAAACTATGATTAAACTATCAGCAAGCAAGATCCAACAATTATCCTAACCCATATTCACTAAATCACACCCTAAGAATTGGGGGTTTTAGACACACATGTATAAGAGATAGAAATTTATACCAAATTGAGCTCGCATTCAACTGGGTATGAAGATTTAAGTTGATACAGGACAAAATTGAAGAATCAAAGAGACCCAAATCCAAACCTTGAAGATGAAACCCTTTGGATCTTCAAGTCTTCAAAACTCTCTCAAACTTAGAGCAAAAATATCAAAAAGTACTATTCTATATGAAAATTATAATAATTGTTCGACTCTTAAAACTACAACTCTAACTAGTATTTATAGTTTTCATAGATTTATGCTGCAGCGGATCATTCGAAGTCGTTAGTCGGAATCGCTGATCAACTCGGTGATTCGCCTTTTGGTGTAGTTCATCACCGTCTTGCACCAGCTTTTAGCATCGTCGTGCTCTGGGTCATTGGGCGACATGGTACTGCTTCGCGGAACTTCTCAGCGATGCACTGACTGCACCCTTTTTCCGCCGACTTGATCCTTTCCTTCAGGGCTCAGCACACTAGAACAAAGGTGAAGTAAGACCCTTCAGCGACTCGCCAAGTGGACTCGGCGATCCTCAGGCCTTCATTTCTTCGCTCTTTTCAGCCTTTTCGTTCATTTTTGCGACATAGTGTCCATGCTTTCCTTCAAACTTCAAATACCTGAAACTTAAGGGTTTTCATCAGATATTGAGATAAAATAAGCATTTGAGGACACAATTTCTATTAAAATATAACCCTAAATGTGTCCAATTTGTGAACTCATCAATAGGGGACTGAAACTTCCTTTTCAAAGCCAACCTTGTTTTATATTGAGAACCCGAACTGCTTGCCATCACAGTCATGCTTCTCCCCTTGTCCTGTAAGTCATCACAAAGGTAGATTGTATCAAAACTTTAGCTTAACTAAGTAGTTATATGGAACATAATACACTGGATCTGACTTGAGAAACATCTAAAATTCCTATACACAGAATAAAATTATTTTTTTTAAAAAATATCAAGCTGAAATACTACCTTGAGATGAACATTTGAACGCAGATACAACACACCACTAAATTTTGGATCCTTAAGAATTTTATGCCATTTGCCTTTTCCATATCTAAGGACACCAGATTTAAGTGCAGCTTCCTCTCCACTTCTTCTTAGTTGCAACCATCAAAGCATATAACCTAAAATACGATTCTAGGAATCAAAAGCAACACATATGCTTATTGAAACAATGAAAGTAAAAATACCTAATACATAAATTCCAAATTCAAATTACATCAACAATTTCAGTAGAAACCCAAGCAAGTGAAGATGTAGATTTTGAAGAAATTTGAAACCAAAAACCATACAACTACAATTATTGAAACAATGAAAGTAAAAATACCTAATACAAAAATTCCAAATTCAAATTACAGCAAAAATTTCAGTAGAAACCCAAGCAAGTGAAGATGGAGATTTTGAAGAAATTGAAAACCAAAAACTGTACAACTACAATTATTGAAACAATGAAAGTAAAAATACCTAATACATAAATTCCAAATTCAAATTATAGCAAAAATTTCAGTAGAAACCCAAGCAAGTGAAGATGGAGATTTTGAAGAAATTTGAAACCAAAAACCGTACAACTATAATTATTGAAACAATGAAAGCATATCTTTGAAATTCTTACAAAAATAACACGGAGAAGAACAACGATGAAATATCGTCAAATTTGAAAGTGTTGGGGAGGAGTTACCTTAGAGGGTGTTGGGAGTGTGGGCTTGGGGGTGGGTGATTACGGAAAATGATAAATTATGTGTCATCATAGGTCTTTAGCTAGTGGATCCACCTAAGCTAAGAGTGTGATTCTACCTTAGGCAAGTTGGACAACCTCTTTTCGGTGTAGGGTAGACACCGAATTCCATGGTAAGCTCACATGGTCTATGTCAGTTAAGACCTATTCCCTAATATGATAGTATGAACAAAAAGATGAGTTATGAACTATAGTTATTCAAGAAGCTTTACTTAGTATGGGTGGGATTATGGGATCTTATGAATGCATTGCACAAGTATGCTTTGAGGGTATGTATGACATGTTCCTTGTTGATTTATGAGTTGATTATGATTATGACTTATGCTTTTCCATTATTTTCAAATGATGCTTTAACTTAGCAAATTGCATGCATTCAACTAAAATGTCCCTTTTATCATGTCTTCAAGGTTTTTATGCATGGCTATCATATTTAGTGCATTTTTGTACTAAACCCATATTTTCCTACATTTTCCCACAAGTGTAGGATCCGGTGTTTGAGGTGATCTTCATTTGATTCAAGCTTGAATTCGACTATTCTCCTTGCTTGTGGTGAATCCTCATGGTTTGAGGACGGATGATGACTTGTAGTTCTTTTTTCATAGTATTAGACTTTCAGATTATGTTGTAAGGGCTGTGACCCTATTTGATTCAAAGATCGTAATAGATGGCTAATTGCGACGAGTCTAGACTTCTGTTTTCCTTTATGAAAACTTTGGACTTGAAATGCGTTTTACTCTTTATTGTTCTTTACTTATGTTATGATATGCTAGGTAACTTACATGGAGCCTTTCGGGGTTCTATGTGCCTTGTTACGTCTAGGGGGTACCCTTGGATCGTGACAAAAGAGGCATTTGTTAGTACGTAGAAAAATATGTAAGTATATGTTTATAAGTTGTAAGAAAAATAATTTCTACCAACTCTTAGATTGTGATAATTTTGAAACAAAATGAACCCCCTTTGTTTGTTACTTCTTGTAATGTAGCAGCTTATAGCTTGATAGATTCTGGTCATTCCTTGACCATGTTTTTTCCAAAATTCTGCCCTAGTGCTAATTTAAGAGAAGTACACTAAACTTATGTTGTTGTGAGATGGAACCTTAAATATGATTCCTACATATCTCGCCGATAGAATCAGGTCAAAACGTAGTTCAAAGTACATAGAAATGATTTGAACATTTTCTAATAAAAGGGACCGAACCCGGTATGAGTTGCCTACATATCCCTCCAAGGTCAGACCATGTGTAGTTCAGATTCATAAATAGTAAAAACAAAATTATCCTAATGTGGTTGAACCATTTATGTGTGGCCAACGTATCCCACTGAGGGAATCAAGTCAGGCGTAGTTCTGCTATTACAAATAAGGAAATTTAAAAATGTTACATAGTAAAAATGAACCCTATGTGGGTTTCATACGTATTCTACCAAAGGAATTAGGTCAAAACGTAGTTTGTAAAATACATGAAAAGTGAAGTTACATTAAGAAAATCTATCCAAAGTCTCCCTTTTGTGTAGAGTCTTGATTTCTCTTGAATGGAAAACTTCATGCTCAAATCTTGTCATGTTGTCAAGTTCATTGGTCGATTGTGAGTTATCTTCACATCCTTCGAAAATCTCATTTGACTTTCAAATTTTGTTCATTTGTTTCATTATGTAAAAATCATAATGAAACAATGGTATCGTTGAGTCTCATAGCGGGGCTATTCGGCTTTCATGTGCGTGCAAAAAATAGAAAAGAATAGGAAGTGAAAGTTAGGAAAAATCTGATTCTCAAAGAGTTAATGAAGGTGCAAAACAGAGCAAGTTATACAAAAACTTGATTCCTAAAAAGACTAACTCGTACATAAATAGGGAACTATTCTTGTGTATAAAAATATGTAGCTATAGTGAACATTGCATGAATAGAAAAACAACTTCAAATGAGGGGTTTAAGTAATGCATTTTAACGAACTAGTTTTATACATATGTATACATTAATGAATGCTAAGTGAAATTTAATAAGACGTGACTTTGCGGGAAAGTGGAAATCTTCTGTTAATTGAGAATTTTTTTGTAATAAACTAAGTAAAAATGTATTCCTAATTGTACTTGAGTTAGCCAGGTATAGGTTGAGATTTCTAGGGAAGGTCTATTAAAAGGGATAAAGAAGTTAGTCAATTAGGTGGGAGTCCTACAAATCTTTAATATTAGGTAGAAGTGACAAATAAATAACTAAATAATATTAATTAGATTAAAAAATATTTTCTCAATATCCCCAAAATTTTAATTTTTACACTTTGCCTCTGTATTTTTTACCTTAAAATATCTAAAAATTTACCAAAATAAACAAAAAAAAAAGGCGCTCTTTCTCTCAACTCCATCTTCTTCCCATTAATCCTCCAAATAAATAACTAAAAAATATTTTCTCAATAGCCCCAAAATTTTAATTTTTACACTTTGCCTCTGTATTTTTTACCTTAAAATATCTAAAAATTTACCAAAATAAACAAAAAAAAAGGCGCTCTTTCTCTCAACTCCATCTTCTTCCCATTAATCCTCCAAATAAATAACTAAATAATATTAATTAGATTAAAAAATATTTTCTCAATAGCCCCAAAATTTTAATTTTTACACTTTGCCTCTGTATTTTTTACCTTAAAATATCTAAAAATTTACCAAAATAAACAAAAAAAAAGGCGCTCTTTCTCTCAACTCCATCTTCTTCCCATTAATCTCCAAATAAATAACTAAATAATATTAATTAGATTAAAAAATATTTTCTCAATAGCCCCAAAATTTTAATTTTTACACTTTGCCTCTGTATTTTTTACCTTAAAATATCTAAAAATTTACCAAAATAAACAAAAAAAAAAGGCGCTCTTTCTCTCAACTTCTTCTTCTTCTTCTTCTTCTTCCTTTATTTGCAAAAATATGCTTTTATTAAGAAGATCTATCAAGAAAAATTTATGAAAAAAGAATATCAAAATATATATATGTTTGAGTTTTTTTGTATTGCATTTGTTTTGTTTAATCTTTGAATAAACTAAAAAGAGCATTATTGATAAGTATTAAAATCACTTTGCGTCCATTCTTAAGCTGTGTTTAGTGAACCCAAAGTGATTGTTTCAGTCAACAACTTTCGTAGTTGTCCAGGAAACTATCGAAGTTGTTTGTTGAAATAATTAAATATAACGTCTGTTAATGTCCAACAACTGTCTATAGTTGTCCGACGATAGTAGAAGTCCCAACAACTAGTGCAGTTGTTCGACAGTTGTGCTCTGTTGTTGGTCTATTGAAGAATTATAAAAAAAATTAAAGCTACTAAAATTTTCTTACTATTGTTGATAGTTGTGAAACAATGAAATGGGTGTAAAAATAAGTATTAAATATTCTTTAGCGATTTTAAAGTTGTTTGATGAATGTCTCACTAGTTGAAATATTGTGTGATGTCTCCAGGTATTGTGTCCATCAATGGAAGATCAACTAACAATAGCTGTTGATTTACATAGTGAATGGGTAGAGAATCCTACTCGTTATACTTGGCGATCAAAGGGTCAAGAAACAGTACCAATAAAGATATGTGAGAATATTATGTGTAATGAGTTGGTTGAGATAATTATTTCTAGGTTTGAGTTAAATTGTGATAAAGATGATCTCTCTATTACTTACATGCTTGGTTTCATTGAAAAGCAAAAAGGACCTCCTTCTAGGATAAGGGATGATCGTGACTTACGATTTTTTTTTAAAGATCGAAGTAGACCCATTTTAAGAATATATGTGGTTGAAAGGATAGCAAAAATCAAAATAATGGCTAACAAGTATCTGGGAAACAAGTTATTGGTTCATCAAGTTGATGAAGATACCTTCAGTGTCACCGCGAACAATGGAATCATAATGGTCCATCTTCGAAGCAAAATTTGTTCGTGTCGAGAGTTTGATTAGGACAAAATACCCTGTCAACACGCTATGACATAAATTTGGAGATGAATATGGCAAGATGATTTACAAGTTTTCCTCTCCATATTATAAGGTAGAGTCATATATACTTGCATATGCAAATTCAATTTATTCGATGCCAGCTGAAGAATTTTGGAATCTTTCTCCAAAAATTTTAGGGAGAGTAATACCTCCACCTAAAAAGAAAACTAAACTGGGAAGGAAGCGGATGAAACGGGTACCTACTAGAGGAGAAGTCGTTTCAAATAAGAGAAATAAATGTTCTTTATGTAAAAGATTTGGCCACAAAAAAACCACATGTCCTACCAGATCAAATGGAATTGCATAAACAAGTAATGGTGTAGTTTCATGACTTTTTGTTGTATTTATAACATGTACTTAATGATACGATTATTAGTTCAAACAACTTATATAGCTGTATCTCAACAACTTTTAATTTTTATCAAAAACTTCTAATTTTTATATCAACAATTTCTAATGTTGTTGGACAACTATAACAGTTGAAAGGTCAAGTCCTTCAAGCAACTGCATTAGTTGTCTAACGATATTGAAGAGCTGTCCAACGATATTGGAGAGTTGTCTGACAATTTTTCATAGTCGTCTAATAATAATTGAAGATCGATCTAGCCATTTTGTAAATTATTAAGTATAAACTAAGTTGTTTAATAATAATTGAAGATCGATCTAGCCATTTTGTAAATTATTAAGCATAAACTAAGTCGTTTAATAATAATTGCAGATCGATCTAGCCATTTTGTAAATTATTAAGCATAAATTAAGGCGTTTAATAATAACTGAAGATCGATCTAGCCATTTTGTAAATTATTAAGTCTAAAATAAGTCGGTTAATAATAATTGAAGATCGATCTAGCCATTTTGTAAATTATTAAGTAAAACTAAATCGTTTAATAATAACTTTAAATCGGTTTAGTCATTTTATGAATTATTAAGTATAAACTTAGTCATTTAAAATAACTAAACATCGATTTAGTCATATTGTGAATTATAAAGTATAAACTTAGTCGTTTAATAATAACTGGAGATCGACTTAGTCATTTGGTGAATTATTAAGTATAAACTAAGTCGTTTAATAATAGCCGAAGATCGATCTAGCCATTTTGTGAATTATTAAGTATAAACTAAGTCGTTTAATAATAACCGAAGATCGATTTAGTCATTTTGAGAATTATTAAGTATAAACTAAGTCGTTTAATAATAATTGAACTTCGATCTAGCCATTTTGTGAATTATTAAGTATAACTTAGTTGTTTAATAATAATTGAACATCGATTTATTCATATTGTGAATTATTAAGTATAAACTTAGTCGTTTAGTAATAACTGAACATCGATTTAGTCATATTGTGAATTATTAAGTATAAACTTAGTCGTTTATAATAACTGAACATCGATTTAGTTATTTTGTGAATTATTAAGTATAAACTAAGTTGTTTAATAATAACTGAACATCGATCTAGCCATTTTGTGAATTATTAAGTATAACTTAGTCGTTTAATAATAATTGAACATCGATTTAGTCATTTTGTGAATTATTAGGTATAAACTAAGTCGTTTAATAATAACCGAAGATCAATTTAGTCATTTGGTGAATTATTAATTGTAAACTAAGTCGTTTAATAATAACCGAAGATCGATTTATTCATGTGGTGAATTATTAAGTATAAACTAAGTCTTTTAATAATAATTGAAGATCGATTTAGTCATTTGGTGAATTATTAAGTCTAAATTAAGTAGTTTAATAATAATTGTAGATCGAATTAGTAAAGACAACAAACAGTTGCAGGAACAATTGAAGTAGTTGTACAGACAACTAACAGTTGCACAGAACAACTGATAGAGTTGTACAAACGACTAAACAGTTGCACAGAACAACTGAAGGAGTTGCACAGACAACTAAACAGTTGCACGGAACAACTTAAGGAGTTGTACAAATGACTAAATAGTTGCACAAACAACTGAAGCAGTCGTCCAAACAACTACAACATGGGAAACCAAATCTGTCTTTTGCGCATAAGAGACAAGATCTCATCAACATGCTACAAAAAAAAAAGTTGACAATCAATTTAATATCAATAAATAATTAAATAAATTAAAAGTTGGCAGTCATCATCGTTTTCTTTTTCGCTTGAATTTTTGTTGCTACTCTCATTACTTTTTTCTTCACCTAATAGGTCACTGCTGCTCTTACTATTTTTTTTCCATCTCACTAGATTGCTTGCCACAATTTTCATCACTTTTTGCTTCTCCTAATAGGTCACTGCTGCTCTTACTACTTTGAAGTGTTCCAGTACCTCTTTTCTTAGCAGAAGTATAGCTCTCAACATTTTCTCCTAACATCTGGATTGGATGAAGATGTTCCAATTCTCTTCCTCTTATATTGACGCATTATATAAACTAAAATAGTTTTTTTTAAAAATTAGTAAATAGTATAAAATTAACTTAATAGGATCAATAGAAAATGTGTAATTGTAGTGCATTAAACATCAATAATTATATTATTTGTCCTGCTACTAATTAATTGATCAATAACTTAACACAGTTTACCAACAACTGTCATAGTTGTGGGGACAACTTATCTAGTCGTTCGACAACTACATGCAGTTGTTGAACCATTTTGTATCCGAAAGATATGCCTAATTATTTCTATAAACAACTTCAGTAGTATCCAGATAACTACGATAGTTGTTGGTGGAAACAACTAAATTGGATTCACTAAATTCTTTAACACGAAATAATTTTATACGGACTGAAAAGCTCTTTTGAGTTAATTTCAACTTCAAACGGAATAAATGCAATGCAAAATAACAAAAAAATTATTATAGATAGATGATAATGATTTTTCTCTCTATGAAACCCTAGTTTTAATATTTTGGAAATAGAAAAGAGAAGAAAATTTACCTTGTATGATCAGGAAGAAAACACAATAGAAAAAGTTGAATGATTTTGAAGTTGAAGAAGAAGCAAAAAGCTTGAAATTTTTTCCCAAATTTCCGTCCCTTCGTCTCCCCTCCCGTCGGTCATGTCTAACTAAAAAGAAATTCTTCAAAAATTAATTGGATGTATACAATTCAGTCTTTAAGTTTTTATCACAATTTTTAAAATGTTATTTTAAGTCCTTAAGTTTTTAAAATTAATAGTTTAGTCCTTTTTCATTAATATTAAAAATCAGAAAATAGAGAGAAAAAAAGGGGGACCAATTTGTCCCCTTTTTTTAATTGAGAACTTATCAGACATTTTATGCCCATTTCTCCAGATTTCTAGGCCGATGTACAGTAAACACAGTTCAAATTAATATGAATCATAATTTATAAAGTTATATATCCATTAAGCATAATTTCTAACAACAAACGACAATGAATAAATAAGAATAAGTTTTGATTTTCACCTTTTGTGGAGCAGATATCTACGCTCGTTCCTATGATAAAATCAAGAAAAACTGAAGATAGAGTTGAAGATATTTTCGTAAGATGATATTTAAATATAAAAGAGTAGTGTTCTTGAGAATGTTCGTGATTTTTTTTACAAGCCAAGAAAACTTGTTGTCCTGTTTCTATAGAAAAGTTTTTTTTCTTTAAGCTTTTCCTTTGGATTAAGATGAGACATTTGAAATTTGAATGTTTAGCAGAAAGAGATGGAGAAGATACAAATAATTTTTTAAAGTGAAGAAGGCATTTTCATACCATTTTCGTGGGGTGAAAATTGATATGTTCACAAAAATGGCATGCATGGTCAGGGTCTCAAAGCAACTATCATTATTGAAGGATTTTTCTTGAAAGAGGAAGAGAGGGATGTCCTGTGCTTTTAGGGTTTCTAAATGATATTTTGCATAATTTCGATTCAACAAAGTTGGGCTAAAATTGAACACATTTAACATTAAAAAAATAAGTGGGCTGAATATGGTCTTTGTTTTGGTTGAACAGATTTAAAACTTGACATTTTCTTATTTTAATTGGTTTGCATTCTAAGTTTTAAAATAAGTTATCTAACTGTAATTTTGATTGAAGAAAAAAATAATAAGAAGAAATATTGACTTGGACACTTCAAAAATTAATTCACGTAAATTTGGAATGAAGTAGATTATTTAGTTTGTGTATTTTTATTTTATATTTAAAAAACGAATTTAATTGATAAATTTTATTAATTGAAAATCAATTTCGAACTCCCAACTTTCACATTTGAAACAAATTAACAGTTTATATTTAACATTTTTCTTCTTATAATCGATTGCATTTTTAAAAAATTAAAAGAAATGTTGATTATTTAATTTGAAATAAATACAAAATATTAAATAGTTAAATAAATGTAAATGATAAGGGTACAATTAATTATTTTTTAAGTTTAAAAAACAGAAACAGTTATTTCTAATCCTAAAAAAAATCCGTTTAATTTTTTTAACATTATAAATTTAAAATTTAAAATAACTAACTAACACAAATTAATATTATTTAAAAATTAAATTTTTAAAATTGAAAACTTTTTGGACACAAATTAATATTATTTTAAAATTAAAAATTTTGTGGTGCTGACACGTGGCACTTTTTCTTCTCCTATTATGTATAGATTTATTATTATTATTATTTATATTTTAAAAACGAATTTAATTGATAAATTTTATTAATTGAAAATCAATTTCGAACTCCCAACTTTCACATTTAAAACAAATTAACAGTTTATATTTAACATTCTTCTTTTTTTAAAAAAATACAAGAATTGCTGCTTATTTAATTTGAAATAAATACAAAATATTAAATAGTTAAATAAATGTAAATGATAAGGGTACAATTAATTATTTTTAAAAAAAATTTAAAAATTAGAAACAAGTATTTCTAATCCCAAAAATAAACCGTTTAATTTTTTTTAACACTATAAATTTTAAATTGAAAATAACTGACACACACAAATTAATATTATTTAAACATTAAATTTTTAAATTGAAAATTTTGTGGACACAAATTATTATTATTTAAAAATTAAATTTTTAAAATTGAAAATTTTGTGGTGCTGACACGTGGCACTTTTTCTTCTCCTATATATTATAGATCGATGATAAGGCTAAGTTTTGTAGTCTTTCCTCCCCTTAAATTGATTTCCTTTGAGCTTCTTATATAAAAATTAATAACTAGTTTAATATATCTTATGTAAATAGTTTAGTAAGAAAGAAACTTGAATAAAATAAACTTTAATAATCTATTATAAAGAAGATGACATTAAAGCAATGTTGATATTTAAAAATATAATTTTGAAATAGTGGAAATTATAATAAAAATATGATAATCATAAATATAATAAAACTTATAGTAATAGTAATAATAGTATCTAATAGATATTGCTGTAGCAATAGTAATAAGCAAAAATAATAGTGAAATATAAATTATTCGACTTATTAAAAATGTAGAAGCTCAACGAAATAAATTAGAAGAAAGGAGAGACAAAATTGGGTGTCAACAAAGGCAGAAATAGAAAGCGTCAGATGTAAGTGTTGAACCTGAAAAAAGAGAGTTTGAGTCCCTAAACATGCAGGAGGATTAAACAATTAGTAAGTATGATGATCGAATCTCTTTAATTTGATAATAATATTAGACTTCTTGGTGAAGAATTTACATACAAACGGAATGTGGAGAAAGTTCTTGTGACTCTTCCTGAAAGGTTTAAATCTATGATTTCCTCTCTTGAAGAATCCAAGGTCCTGGGAAAACTTTTATTTGGTTTACTAATGAGTGCTCTTCAAGAACAAGAGCAAAGAAGGACTATGAGACGGGATAAGATCACTGAAGGAGCTTTTTTTGTACGAAAGTAAATTTTTAGTAAAGAAAAGCAATAGTTCAACCAAAAGAATAAACGCAAGCATGATGGAGGAAACAATAATGGACATGTGAAGCAAAAGTTCCCTCCGTGCAAACATTGTAAAAAAAGTACACATTCGAAGAAGCATTATTGGTGGAGAGTAGATGCAATATGCAGAAATTAAAAGCAGACAGGGCACATTTTCAAGGTCTGCAAATCAAGACCAAAGCCCTCTGGACCATTGAAAGCACAAGTAGTAGAAGCTATAGATGCACATGAGGAGAAAAACTTTTCAGTTTCATACTTTTCGATCAATGAATCCTCTTATTCATGGATTCTTGATAGTGGTTGCACACGTCACTTGTGCAATGATGCTGAAATGTTCAAATTCCTTAATGATATTACAAATCTAAAGTAAAAATGGGAAACGGTGAGGCAGTAAAAGTCAAAGGCAAAGGTACAATGTCTATCTAAACAAAATTAGGTATCAAAACTATTCATGATGTTCTATACACACATGATATGAGTCAAAATTTGTTGAGTGTTGGACAAATGCTTGAAAATAATTATTCTCTGCATTTTAAGAATTGTGAATGTGTTGTTTCTGACACTTCTAGAGTAGAATTATTTTATGTCAAGACGAGCAACAAGATGTTTAAAGCTTGGAAAAGGTAGTTCCTCCTAGAACATGAGAAATGTTGAAAGTTTCATGCATAATAGATTGTTAGATGTAGTTCCTACTTCTTTATGTTGCATTTGAGTATGTTGAGTTTGGAGTTGATGTTTCCTCCTTATTTATGAGTGTTGCATGCATATTGGGTTGATAGACCTAGTTCACCCCTCTTGTGATGTTTTGAGAGCGTTTAACTTGGAGTTGATAGTTTCTCCTCGATTGTATGCATTGCATTGATTAGGTTGGGTTGTTAGTTTCTCTCCCGTCCTTATAGAACTAGCTTAAGATCTCATTCGAGGACGAATGGTCCCAAGGAGGAGATATTGTAACACCCTGTATCCGAAAGAGGGAAATAAACCAGACTAGAGGGAATTGCAGGTGCCAACCACGACCCGTGGGTTGAACCACGGACCGTAGGTGAGGTCCGTGGGTTGACACTAAGCCAAATTTCTAGAACCCCCAAATTCAAGGTCTCTGATATCCAAACAACGGTTCACCAGGACGTCCCATGGGTTAGACCTCGGCTCGTTGACTCAGGTCCGTCGATGGGTCACTAGGAGAAGGTCTGAGCATGGACCACGAAAGGGACCTACGGACCATAGGTTGGTCCAGGGTTCCGTCGATGGTCGAATTTCTCTGTATCTAGTAACGGTTGTGCAGGACGAACCGTAGGTCCTGATGAGTCCTGAATTTGGACTCATTTATGACTTTGTTTTTATAGATTTAGTGGCCTCAAATGCCTAATTTGTGCCATAAACTGATGTTAAATTCTTGATTTTCAGGTATATGGCTTGAGGAACAAAGCAAGGACACTAACTGGCAACAAGGAGCAACACAAGCTGAGAAAGGAGAGACAAGAAGGCGTGAAGACCGGCAAGACTACTTGGTGAATCGCCGAGTCACCCTTAGACCGCTTAATTTTACAGAATACTGAGCCTGAAACGGGGAAAACTTAGGCGAACTGCTCTCTCTATCGGCGAATCACCGACTGAATCGGTGAAGGAAAATGGTACCGTTGAACGCACCGATCAAGACCAAGACGAAATTGAATTGTCGAGCTAAGGGACTGAAAGGCGCGTCACTGAAGTGATTTGCGATCCCAATCCAGATTGCCTAAATAATGAGGAAAAGGTGAAGAAGAAAGGGGCAATGGACTGGAACAATTGGCGAGTCACCAACTCGGCAATTCCCAACTTTCCTCTCCAAATGACCTCAAAAAGCAGCATCTCAGATCAATATAAATTAACTTTTGGAAGAGAGAGAAGGAATTCATCCATTACAGAACGAAATAGTGAGAACAAAAACATTGTTGTTGTTGATTTTAAGAAATTTAGGAGAAAAATATTTTCCATAAAACATTTTCCGACATCTTAAAGTGATAAAATATTTTTGGCTTATAAAATGAGTGTTATCAAATTTCAAGAGGCTATTTTTCAAATTGTTGTATTGTTTACATTTTAATTTATTTTTTTCATTGGTGTATATTTAAAAATTATACATTATAATAATTGATAACTTAAAATATTTAAAAATATTCATTGCACAAAAATTGTGATAGATAATTAACATATATTAGCTGAAATGATTTGTAAAAAGTAATATAAATCACAATGATTAATAACTTAAAATTTAAAAGGCAAAAAAAGTTTAAGCGATTCTTGAAATTCTATAATTCCACACGCATGGAACAAAGGGAGTAACATATACTCCTCTATTCCAGATTAAGTGAATTTTTGGGGCTTTTTCACAGTTCAAAATAATTGAATTCAAAGTTCAAGATGGATGTTTGAAATTTTTAAAATTTTTGTCAGCTCCTTTAATGAAGTTTTATATTTTTAAAGAGATAAATTAGTGACTTACAAAATTATATTTATGATTTCACTAATGGTAATAATGGAAAATATGATTTTAATTATGTTCTTGAATGTTTTTTTATAGGTGCATGTGCACTGCCTCGTAAATTCAGTTAGTATGGATTAGAGAGAGTATTATTTAAAAAAAATTATAAATTATAATAATTAACAATTTAAAATATTTAAAAGACATGTAAATAATTGGATCACTCTTGAAATCTATAGTGTCACATAAATTGGAAAAAGAGGAAGTAATTAAGATATATTATTGAAAATGATATAAAAAGTATTATAAATCAGAATAAGTGACAACTTAAAAATTAAAACACATAACAAATTTTAGTTGACTTTCGAAAACCTATTACTACATAAATTGGGTAATTGCGGGCAACATATTATTTAAAAATTATATAAAAAAAATACTATAAATCACAATAATTAACAACTTAAAATATCTAAAATTGTATTAAAAATTGATTAAATCTCTAAATTCTATCCACATTATATAAATTAAATTAAAAAATATATATGTTGGGCAAATTCTAATATATATATCTCTCTCCGTGCGCGCGTAATAAAGTTAGATATAGACAAGGTGATGTGGCACCTCTCTATGACCTCTATTCCTATTCATCTTTTTCTCCTTTTTAGGGCATTTTTTTGTTTTTCTCATCTTTTTAATTTAGTTATTATTTATATATAATTAATGTTTTTGTTGTAAATATATTATATTAATGTGGATATACATAATTTCAAGGTATAATTTCACTATTATGTGTAATAATACTCACACCTCCACCATCTCATCATTTATCTTCTACACCCTTGATCTTCCCCTCATTCTCAAGAATTAATATCATGTTTATTGCTATATCTTAGTATGCCATTTATAAGAATACTAGATTAGCTATGGCCCATGCTAAGCACGGGTCCAACGTGGTTGGTTTTGTTGTTTGCTTTTTTTTATTGTAATAACAATATAAATTACACAGTTCAACTACATATAGCCAAATGTCTTTGTACCAACAAGGGTAGAACATGACATTTTTTCATGTACATATGCAAAAAGGATAAACTCATATACTATCTTTAAATAATATTGATTTATTCTTACATCAAGACAGATAAAATCAACACTAATACATACTAAAGTTGAAACCGACAATATCCAAGTGTACATGTACAATATATGCATAATTAGTAATATATTAAGTGCACAAGACAATTCCATAATCAAACATTTTAGACATAGATCAATAGTCTTTGCCTGAATCTTCCTTTATTCACCAGTCACATATTTCTTGGAGTACTTCACAATGACTTGCTTTTGGACATGCTAAAGTTATTGTAGAACCTTTTCAATTCTTCACAGAAATGAACTCAAACAATGTTGAGGCAACGCAGAACCTCTCCAAAACCCATGACTCTCCCTAAGTTTATTCTTTTCGGGGATTCTTAGTTGTTACAACATCATTCTCATCATGTTATAATCTTGTAGATTTCTTTGTGCTTATAGATATCATTAGATGTTTGTTCTTCTCATATTCATGCTGGTTTCATGAATTTTTACTTTCTCGAAATGTGGTTGCCAATATGTAGGTTTATCTAGTTTTTCAGTATTTTGGAGCTGGTAGAAGTTGTCCATTAAGCCTCATGCCTGAAAATTGGATGTTAATCATAAGTTCAACTACTTTCCACTTAGTTAGTCAGCATAATGTTATAAATTAAAGTTGGCATTACATTTTATGTATACATTTACTTCAAAAGAATGATCTTCTCCAATTTGTTAGAGGAGGAATGATCTTCTCCAATTCCTGCTTATTTTTTATTGTTATAGGTTGGATAATCTTATAATGGAGGCTATAAACAACTTGAAGGAGCCAGGTGGTTCCAACCATAGTACCATTGCTACATACATAGAGGTACTTGTCGTCTTATTTGAGTTTCATGTGCGAGAAGATACAATAGTTAGAACAATATTTCGTTTACTATTACCATGCTCCACATTCTTATGATTTGAAGGACCTGCAACATGTTTTCATTTTGGAGTTTTGCTTCTTATTTTACCATTAATAACATTCTGAATGGTGTTTGTAATTGGTCATTCGTGCATACTTGCTTTTGAGGCACTCTTGGGGTCAGTATAACTAAACCTTAGTATGCTTTAGTCATAAGTGTGGCACTTGTTGTATGTATGCGGCTTGTAAAGCCTATTAATGAAGAAAAAAGAGTTAGCTTGCTTCTTCAATGCCATAGTCTTTCTAGGATATCGAGAATTGACTGTAAAGCTGGAAACAAGACCATATATAATTTGATCATTAAGCCAAAGGGTTTTGTTACTCGCTGTAACTCCTCTACGGAAGAGTAAACTGCATTTGAAAAGTGTACTTGCAAAGTACTGCATCAATGGGTCCTAGAGTATGTATTCCCTTCAATATATATGGAGTGGTAGATGGATCAATGGAAATATGAATTTGGTAGTGCTATGTGAATATTAGTTTATAAATGATCTTGATTACTTTACTATAGGAATATCCCCTATTCCCCAAGGATGGGCTACCGTAAGCAGGTTTTCCATATAATTGTTGGCTTGTCCATCCTAACTAGAACATAGAACTTTCTTGTAAATAACCCACACAGGTTAAAACTGCTGCTGCAATTTCACTTCTTAGAAGAAACATGACTTATTACCGGATTTTTTAGTTCATTTACTCAATATAGCTTTTTTCCATTTTGCAGGACCAATATTCGGCACCTCCAAACTTTAAAAGACTATTGTCGGAAAAACTGGAGTATCTAACTGCAACTGGAAAACTCATAAAGGTGATTTTTCTTGTGTTCTTCATGTTTTTAGTTAGATCATCTTGCCTAATCTTAGAGTGAAGCCAGTAAGAATTGCACTTGCATTCAAGCTTTTGAATGATCTTCTGTTACTTGTTCTCGTCATGGTTGATCATAATACTCACAGTATAGTTCTTCGAGAGATGAAGCGGAAGTATAAAATGGCACCTAAATTATGTAGGAAATATAGTAGGAGAATACTATCTTTAGAGATTGCTCAAGTTTTATATGGGCTACTTAAAGCCACTTGAGATGATTAGAATCATCAATTACACCTCTATTTATAGTAGTAAAATGTAAAATCAAAGTCTTGCACAAATAACTAAATACATGTATCACAATTAACTAGATACATGTATTACAAACTCCTAAAGGACTTCTTGAAAAATTAAGAGACGATTTTGGAAGACTAAACATTAATGTGGATGCATTAATTCCAACACTCCCCCTTAATGCATTTGCTTGACAACTCCAATGCGTTCTCAAAGATAGCAAATTTTTTCTCTAGGAAGTGCTTTGGTGAAGATGTCACCAAGTTGTTCTCCTGTCAGGCAATAATGCAATTGAATTTCGCCTTTCTCTTGTGCTTCTCGTATAAAATGATACTTGATGGAAATATGATTTGATCTTTCATGGTTGACTGGATTCTTGGCAATTGCAATTGCTGATTTGTTATCACAATACAGAACAGTCCCTCTTTTTTGTTTTTCACCAATGTCTTCAAATATTCTCCTAAGCCAATAGCTTGAGAAGTAGCCTTAGCTGTTGAGACATATTCTGCTTTGGCAATGGATTGAGCAACAACACTTTACTTTTTTGATAACCAAGAACAATACTTGATCCAAATAAGAAAGCGTAACCAGAAGTACTTTTCATGTCATCTATACTTCCAACCCAATCACTATCAGAATAACCAATTAAGTTCAAATCTCCATCAAATTTGTACATTATCCCATAATCTATTGTTCCTTGCAAGTAGCGTAGAACACGCTTTGCAGCTCCAAAATGCACTTGGCTTGGTTCTTGCATGAATCTGGATAATAAACTTGCAGCAAAAATAATGTCAGGCCTTGTTGAAGTAAGATATAGCAAACTTCCAATCAAGCTCCTATAAAGTGAGCTATTAGCTTTCTTTTCTACAAATTTGTACATTATCCCATAATCCATTGTTTCTTGCAAGTAGTGTAGAACACACTTTGCAACTCCAAAATGCACTTGGTTCTTGCATGAATCTGGATAATAAACTTGCAGCAAAATATAATGTCAGGCCTTGTTGAAGTAAGATACAACAAACTTCCAATCAAGCTCCTATAAAGTGAGCTATTAGCTTTCTTTTCTCCATCATCTTTTCTAAATTTCTCATTTGCTGCTAAAGGTATGGCCACAGACCTGCAATCCATCATTTTGAATTTTTGAAGAATACTTTTAGTATACTTCTTTTGACAAATGAAAATTCCTTCTTTCACTTGAGAAACTTCGATGCCCAAGAAATAATTTAGCAACCCAAGATCACTCATTTCATAGGCTTGCATCACATCTTGGTTGTATTTTTGCATCATCTTCACCTCATTTCCTATAAAGAGCAGATCATCCACATAGAGACAAACAATGATAATGCTGGCATGTTCTTTCTTCACATACAAAGTAGCTTCGCTTTTACTTCTCTGAAAATTATTTTTCAAAAAGTATGTATCAATTTCATTGTACCAGGCTCTTGGAGCTTGCTTCAGCCCATAAAGAGCTTTTTTTAGCCTGTATACCTTCTCTTGAACAAAAAATTCTTGAGGTTGCTCAAGATAAATCTCTTCATCAAGTTTTCCATTAAGAAAATGCAGATTTAACATCAAGTTGAAATATCTTCCATTTCTTTTGTGCAGCAACAACAGTTACGATTCTAATTGTCTCAAGACGAGCAACTGGAGAGAAAGTTTCATAAAAATCAATACCTGGTTTTTGCGTGAAGCCTCTAGCAACCAACCTTGCTTTGTGCTTTTGAATATCTCCTTCCTGATTGAGTTTGATTTTGTAAATCCATTTTAGACTTACAACTTCTCTTTCTTTGGGTATAGCCACAAGCTCCCAAGTATTATTTTTTTCAATCATCCGAATTTCTTCTTCCATGGCTTTCTTCCAAACATCATTGCTTTATTGCCTCCTCATAATTTTCTGGCTCAACACCGGCAAAATTACATTTCTGATAAATGTCACTCAACATTTTTGTTCCTCTTGGAGGCGGTCCTTCGTCATCTGAATCTGAGATTTCTCCCCATTGAGGGACATCTTCCTCTTCTCATCCTCTTCTTGATTTGACACATCTAAAGATATGATAGAAGTATTTTCTATCTTTTTCCATCCAATTCCATGTTTTTTCATCAAAAATGGCATCTCTACTAACAACAAGTTTGTTAGTTTTGACATTGAGAAGCCTATTTTTTTACTTTTTTCATCCAATTTTGTTCTTTTCTCAGCAGGTATATAAGCATAACAAATACACCCAAAAATTTTAAAATGACTTACAAAAGGTTTCATTCCACTCCAAGCTTCAACTGGTGTCTTGTCCTTCAAGGCCTTTGTCGGGCACTTGTTAAGGATGTACAGCGCTGTATGTACTGCTTCTGCCCAAAAATATTTTGGCAGCCCTTTCTCATTCATCATAGTTCTGGCCATTTCAACAATTGTTCTATTTCTTCTTTCAGATACACCATTTTGTTGAGGAGTGTACCCTACTGTAAGAAAGTTGCTTCTGAATGCCTTCATTTTTGCAATATTCTACAAATTCTCGACTTGTGTATTCACCTCCTTTATCACTGCGAATAGTTTTGATACTGCAACCTTTTTGCTTCTCAACAAGGGCTTTAAATTTCTTGAATGTAGCAAATGCTTCTGACTTACTTTCAAGAAATAAACTCAAGTCATTCTTGAAAAATCATCAATAAATATTAGAAAGTACCTTTGATTTCCAAGAGATGGAGTTTTCATAGGTCCGCAGATGTCGGTATGGATTAGTTCCAAAAGTACACTTGCTCTCCAAAAGTTCCAAAAAATGTGGAATTTTTGTTTAAGCTTACTTCTCCTTTACTTCTCTTCTCTTCTTCCTATTTCTCTACATCAGAGTACTTTTATATATTTTGTATAGTATTGCGTAGTCAATTTCCTTTGTAGTTGAGCTTATCAATTGGAGAAAAACCTTTTGATTCATAACAGTATCTTCATTAAAAGGTTGTTAATTAATGTATTAATTTTGTGCTGTATTGTAGTAAGATTTATGTTCATTATGGTCTTTTCATTTGCATTGTTCACGTGACTGCATACATATAGTACTTCTGCTGATGGCTTATTTGTTAAAGAAAAATGTCCACACATGATTTTTTAACCTCTTTCAGTTTATGTTGGTGCTTATGAAATGAGTCTCCCGAAGTTATTAACTGGTTGGGTATTGTGTGAATATGTAAGTTACAACTTGCAGCTTATTCACAAGTGTATAAAAGTTAAAAATTAGATGGGATGTCCAAACACAATGTTAGATAACAGAAACATGAAAAATCAAACAAAAGATAGCTAAAAACAGCCAAATTGAACAGAAGAAGAAAAAAGAACAACTGAACAGTAGTTCAAAACAAACCATTTCCAACTATAAACCTACCAACAAATCAACGAATTTGCAAATAAACACATTTAAGACCGATCAATTCTATAACTTAGATATCGTGAAACACAATTGCTCATCCTAAATACCAATACAACAGTTACAACTATTTTAAATCTAATAAAACTAACAATGAAGCCTAAACAATTATAAATAACAGATACAAACACTCCACAATGAACTTAAAGTTCTACATGAATTAAACATCTATTTGACTTATTTATTTTCATTTATGTATTTTAAAATTATTATTTTTTTAGTTAGGAAACAAACTAAAGACATACGAAGATCAAACAAATTCAAGAAAAGAATTAAAAGATTTACCAATAACTTACCCGAAATTAACTGAACCCGAAGAATAGATGAAGCAAGATATAACAATTTGGTATTCAACTCTCTTAGTGCTTTCTCATGTACCCTCTGCCGGCAATTTGACAGGGTCGCATACCATATTATTCTCAAAATAAAATCATCAGACCTAGCAAGTCGAACTTTAGAAGTTTGTACAGGAACAACTTCGCATTCGGGTGGTTGCAGCTCATCGGTCATTCCATTACTGGAGGCATTGTCTAAATCGGCAGACTTCTGAAATGCACTTGAAAACCAATCTGACACAGAAATCACATATGGATCAATAGAGTTCTGGTGCAATGACTTTTTGCGCGAGGAAGTATTCTGAATATCAGCATGAGCTAAGTTTTCTGACACCAAAATGGCCTCAGAAGAATCATTTTGACTTGCACCGCCATTAAAAATATTTGGGTCCTCAGCAACCTGCAGAATAGAAATGTTCCTTGAGATGCTGAAGTTCATTATATTACGGTAAGCATTGGCATCTCGAATTAAACAGGGGAAACTTTATCAGGTAAGGGATTACTTCAACAAAATATCTCCACCACCTATGCACGTCTAGGGGAGAGGGATAAAGTTTTACACAGATCACAGCAAGTTCAAGTATTCACCTTGATTATCATGCCATCTTTAAGCAAATCAACTTTTCCCATCACCTCTTCATGCAAAAGGCTAGTGAAATACTCTTCTAAGGACATCTTTGCAGACAAGTGGAGTTCATCCAATACACTCTCAAGGATAGGTTGCATACGATCATTAGCTTCAGGGTCCGTTGCATGACTGGATCTCGACAACACCTTTTCATCATTAAAAGGTGATGAAACTGAAGGCACATCCACTGTCATATTCTTCTCCTCAAACCCTAGAGGGAAATCAAGATCACAGCTGAAAGATTCTTGCTCCACTTGCAACTGCAAAATCGCAAGTCTGTCTGTAAGGAAGCACACACAACCACTTCAAATTGACAGGCAAAACAACAGCATAAAAAAACCTACAACTTCAGTAGAGAGCTCCACGGTGCAATCTTTTGATGACAAAACTGAAGGCATATCCTCTGTCAAGTTCTTCTCCTCAAACCCTGGGGGGAAATCAAGATCACAGCCAAACGATTCTTGCTCCACTTGCAACTGCAAAGTCATAAGTCAGTCTGTAAGGAAGCACACATAACCACTGCAAATTGACAGGAAAAACAACAGCATAAAAAAGCTTACAACTTCAGTAGAGAGCTCCGCGGTGCAATCTTTTGATGACGAAACTGAAGGATTATCTGCTGTCATGTTCTTCTCCTCAAACCCTGGGGGATAATCAGGATCACAGCCAGAAGATTCTTCCTCCACATGCAACTGCAAAGTCATAAGTCAATCTGTAAGGCAGCAAAGACAACACTGCAAATTGGCAGGAAAAACAACAGCATAGAAAACGTTACAACTTTAGTAGAACGCTCCATGGTGCAATCTTTTGATGATGAAACTGAAGGCAAATCCACTGTCACATTCTTTTTCTCAAACCCTGGGAGAAAGGATACTTCTTCCACTTGCAACTACAAAGTTATAGGTCTGTCAGTAAGACAGGATATGCAAGCACTGCAAAATGACCCCAAAAATCAGTATAAAAAGCTTACAACTTCAGTAGAAAGCTTTGTAGTGCAATTAGCATAGGAGATTGCTCGAATGTTCGATTCAACCATCAGACAAGGAGGTGACCATCGTTTTCTCTTCCTCCACGCAGATGAATACTCTGAAACATGGTCATAGAAGACAGCATTCCAGATACTTTGCATGCAAGAGTCCAATAATTTCCTGCAAACAACTGTATAAGAATCACAACAGTTCTCAAAGCTCCCAACAGATTTTGAGCTTCCTGAAGACTTCAAAGGGATTTCAGTAGCAGGAGATTTCCGGTTAAGAAAATTAGGAGCTTCTGCACCCCTCTCAGGATCAATTAAGGCCTTACTGCCACCAAAACCTGCAGACTGTTCACATAAACGATAAGTAGCATGCAAGATTCAAAATTTCAATTCCCCGCACTTCTATTTCATGCTTGAAAGTTATTTACCATTCTGGTACCAGGAGATGACATCTTGACAGACTGATTGGTGACTTTCTTTTGATTAGTGACTTTCTTATATTTAGTGGCTTTCTTGAGATCTTTCTTTTCAGTGATGCACTCTGAAATTGTATGGCTAACAATCTCATCGAGTAAATTCCTACGGGCTGCTTTCATGATAACCATATGTAGCTGGGAGCATACTTCTTGAGAAATTTCGGATACAAAATCTTGTAAGGATGCAGTCTCATGCCCATCGGGATTAGACAAAAAGAGAGCTCCAGGGGTAGCCGTAGTCCAACTACTAATCAAAGATTTCAAACTAAAGGGTCTATACTTATCAGCAGCATGATGTATCTGCAAAAGTCAACATCAATGAGCAAGCAATAAGCACATACCACTTAGGTGTAGTATCACATAGCATGAAAGAGTTGGACAATCTCCAATAAATGCAAGCAACGAGGGAAAAAAAGGTCAAAATCCTCAAATCAACACAAAACCAGTTAAAAGAAAACTTAATTGGTGCTTAGTTACCATGGCTCTCCTTTTTTTTTGAGATAAGGGTAACTAGTTACCATGGCTCTCCTATGGGAACAAAAACTTGAAGAAAAGTAAAACTTAAAATAACCTACTAAATGAGGCAAATAGGTATTCATAGAAAAGTAAATGCACCCAAAAAATCAAGTAGAAACCCTAATTAACACTGAGGCAATTAGTTCAGAAACCCAAGTAAAAATTAAAAGCAACTACTTAAAAGAATAGAATTCTCAGGTGATTATCACTATGGTTGCAAATGACCGAACTCTCCAATTTTAAACTCATTAATAATTGGAACCATGAACTGTATTTCCGACTGTCCAGAACCTAAATTAATAGTTAAACTATATGAGGCTTAAACAAAGGGAAGCAAGTTGAAACTCGTGGGATAATTAAAAAAGGGGAATAAAGTTAAACTGATGTGAAGATTGGTGAAGAAAAGAGGAAACTACTTCACAGAATTGCTTAGTTAATTTTGGGTTCAGTTCGGAGAGTGCAGCGTGGAACAATTTATATAAAAGTACAATAGACTAACAGTTTGTAGAGAGACCTGTCCAAGTTTTGACAAGACCATAACCAAGCGACAAGCACAAAGAATGTAGGAAAATTATGCCAAATTCAAAATGGCAAGTTTGGAGGATATCGGAAGATGAGTGAGCATATAATCCTACAGATAAAATGGGAAGAGACTACGGGTTAAGGCCAAATTGACACAAGCCGGGAGGAAAAAAAAGACAACAAGAACAATAGAGATCCGACGAGCCCATACAGAAACAAGAACAGGATTCTTTTGGAATATGCAAGAAATTATGGTAACAGAACTTTGCACAGCACAAATTCTGAGAATTCACCTTTACATAAATGAATCCTATTAAGTTCCCACTGTATGTACAACATTATCACAAACAAAAAGGCTCCATTTCCTAGGTTGTTCATAAAAATAATATATACGGCCGCTCCCCACCTCCCCAAGTTTGCTTCTATAGTAAAAAAAATTATATGCACTCATAAAAATACTTATATTCAGTCAAAAGAGTTCTCTCAGTTTTTATACTTCGACTAAAACCCAGCCATATCTAATTTAAAAAACTTAAGTGATCAGTAGCAGTGTAGCAGCTCAATCGAGGGATTCCACCCATCAAAACCGGGTAAACTATTTTACATATGTTCAGTTTACATGTAGCCTATAGCTCAGAAAATTCAATTGTACATCCAACATAATAAAACAAACATCTTCCAACAGAAAGGCTGGGATTGTAGGAGAAACAGCTGCACCATGTACTACAGAGCTAAATATAGGACCTAGAAAAATGCTACGGATACACAAACTCACCATCACTGAATCCACAATGTATCCATAATGACACCATGAATAAAGCTCCATAAGAGAGTGCGGCCCATGTTTCATCCCTTCATGATCTTCAAAGAACCAACATGATTCTTCGTTGACCTATTTCACACACAATATTAAGCAAAGAAAGTCATAAGAAGGGAATCGAAATTGCAGAAAATGTAAGAAGTCTATTTGTCCTCCATCAAAATAGTAAACTCACCCACCTAATAGTTCATGTATGAAACTTAGAAAAAATGGATATTTTAGCTGTGTTTTTCACCCTTCACTCTATAAATAATTTGGTCTGTGAACACAAAACTAAAAAATACAATCTTCATTGAAAATAGGCAATACCCAACAGTTAACTCCATTGTAGACACTACATCATCGTGTTTTTCATCCCCAACAGTATCCATTGAAGTTATATCCATTCCCATCAAATCTGAAGACTTTAATCTCTTTCTTGAGTAAAACGGAGGATAATCCGTGTCTGTTTCAACTGGGTTCATAGCAAAACATCGAAGACACCATAACTTTCAACAAAAAAATCACCAACCCTGAAAAAAATGCAATCTTTTTTACACAAAACTATCATAAAAATCAATTCTTGAACAACCCCACAATCTAAAATTGAATAATTCCAAACATACATCGCAAATTAGAACAAAAATCGAGATGGGTATGAAGAAAACCAACCTATTATAACTTTTGCTGATATGGGGTTGATGAAAACCGAAAAAATCCTAAGAACGCCACTGCAATAACCCTACAGAGCAAATCTTGGATGTGTAGAACAAGAATTTCTTCTGGGTATTGATAAAATTGCATACAGAAGCAACCCTTTAAGGGAAAAACAGAGATTTTGTGTGAATTTGTCTGTGGAGGATCGGCAAAGAAGCTGTGAGAGAGAAGATGGCAGAAGGGGGTGAAGAAGTTGAGGTAAGAGTAAAATAAAAAGAAGAAAAGCAAATAAGAGATTTTTAATTTTTTAATAAATAGGGGTATGGAAAAGGGAAATGGATGTGGAAATTATAAGATCGGAAACCGAACATGGTAAGTGAATGGCTTATGGCCGTTTGAACATGTATACAATATGATTATATGAATCTGAATTCATGGTTGGACGTGTAAATTAGATTTTTTAAATTATATTTTTTGTTATAATATAAAGACGAAATAGTTTGATGGACCTTTATACTTATATACATTTGTATTTCGAATCATTCTACTTGACTTTTTGTCATTTGAACCCTTAAACTCAATTAAAGTGAGACTTTTAAACCCCTCAAACCATGTGTGGAGCTCACTTTCTCTTACACAAATGACATGTCATATTCACGTCAAATATAATAACTCCATGTCATAAATATTTTTAAATTACTAATCAAAATGTTATTCCATAAAGGACAAAAATAATAAATCTTCTATTTACAAAAGTAAAATAAAATAGTTATTTTTCTCACCTTCCCCCACCTCCCTCAACCCACAACCACCATTAACACCATCTCCATTCACCCTTTTTTTTCTTCTTCATGTCCGGTTTTTGTCTATAGTTATGACCATACTCTTCAAGTTCTTAAAAATTATAATTCAATTTTTTTTGGAAGTTTCTAACATTCATAACTCTGAATCGTATTTTTTTTACCAACGTTTACATCATCCATTAGAATCAAAATAAATTTCTTTTCTCCATTAATATCAATAAATCACCATTAAAATATCACCGTAGATCACAATATTTGTACACAATTTTACATAATACATTCATCATGTATCACAAAGACATTCAACAATTACTTTTCATTCTTCAAGATTATTGAATCTTTGTCACCTTATGAATTGTAAATAACCCAGAAAAATAGAAGGAAAAACAGATCTACCTTAACAACACATTTTTGTTTCCTAGAAAAAATAAAATATGAAAAAATGAAAGAAAAGAGAAATTGGAGATGTGGGAAGGGGATAAAAAAAAAGAAGGAAATGGGGGTTGAATGGGGAAGAAGGTAATGATAATTAGAAAGAGAAAGAAATGGGGTGGGCTAGGAGGAAAAGAAGAAAGAAGTGATTTTTTTATTATTATTATTTTTGGTCTTTTTAAAAAAAAAAAAAATTCAGTCGAAAATTTGGAGTTCACGCTCCTTCTACTCGTGAAATCACATGTTGGTGTCAACTCAATAAATAAACGGCCATGTAAGCTTGGTCAATGGTTAGAAGGGCTTAAAATATCGAATTTCATTGAGTTTAAGGATTCAATTGATAAAGAGTCAAGTAGAAGGGTTCAAAATACAAACTTATATAAGTACAAAGGTCCATTAGACTATTTCGCCTAATATGAAAGTCTCATAAGTTGAGTTGAAATTCTCCAAAACCTAGGGTTTTCAATCTATGTCATGGATTCACTTTCAAAACAATTTCAATGTGTTCATTGTCTTATATTATGATCAATTTGATGGATTACTAATGTTTTCCTAAGGAAATATCTAAGAATCCATGAATTTCTATGTTTCCCTAAATTGGATCTTGAAGCATGAATATGGGTCATTGTTAGTAGATTGTATTCAAATTATGAATGTGATGAATTGATTACTTGAACTAGATCATTATACATGTTCAATGAAGTAATTCTAGGAATTTTGATGAATCATGATCCATGGACCTTGTAGGGCAATTTATTGGAATTTTACATGTTGATGAGAATTACGTTTAAGCTTGTGATTCACTTAGAAAGTGAAGACTCTATGACTTTGGTGTACTTGTGGTATTGATTGTAAAGACACTCTCCCCTATACCCTTCCACATGATTATGCATGAAGTATGTTTGTTTATGATGAGCTTGTTGGGTTGATTGAAAGGTTATTCTCATGAAACACTATGAACATGACGTGAAAGGTTTACTCACATATTTATGATTCTAAGGTTCAAAGGTTATTCTCACATATTAAATCTATGAGCTATTATGATATCATGTTGGTTTGAGTTGCTAGGGTATTCCACCATGAACATGAACTTAAGCAAAGACTTAATATAAACTTAAATGGAATTATGCTTAGCACCGAATGGATTTGAGTATGAGGTGAAAGCTTATACGTTAGTTAGTCCGGCTTTCCACATGGGTTCCTTATACGTCAGTTAGTTCGGGTTCCCAACATGATTACCTCATGAGATGGAAACCTTCTACATCAGAAGTATGGGTTTCTAGAAACAATCTCCCTATCCCTTAACTATGTGCCCACATAGGTCTTTAGCTAGCGGATCCATCTAAAAGCTAAAACATGTAGTTCTACCTTGGGCAAGAGGACACCTCTTATGGTGTGGGGGCAAGGGATTGGATTCCATTAGCTCACATGGTCTATGTCGGTTAAGGTTATATTTCCCAACATGAAAAGAATATGAACTATGACAAGAACATGAATATGAACTATGACTTATGACTTTCTAAAGAGTTCTAATTATTGTGAGTGGGGGTATGATACTTCATTCATACATGGCACAAATAGGCTTTGAAGGTGGTTGTGGTGTGATTCTCTTATGCTATGAAGGTTATAAATGTATGCATGTCTAATATGGATTGTTGTTATGAATGACTCTCCTTAATATGATCTTATGAACACGAACACTTTAGACACTAGAAAATTAGCCAGTATTAAAAACATCAGAAGGACCTTCAGAACTCGTTCAGAATCCCGTATACACAAATCATATATGCAAATTGACTTTACTTGACTTTCCAAACTTAATGAAATTGTCGAAACAAGAATCTGAGATCTCCTTAAACCGACATCCATGAAATTCACTAGAAACTAACATAACACCTAAAAAGATCAAAACAAGTTTGCGATTTCTAAAAAATCAACCAAGACCTCACCTAGGCCTAAACATATGTAACACCTTGAACTTCGGGAAAGGGCTAAAAATGGCAAACAGGCAAGTCCAAAAACCCAAAATGGACCATGGACCCTTCACGGCACCCTAGACGGTCCGTCTAGGGGTCTACGGCCCGTTTAGAGCATGGTGGACGATCGTCCAAGGCTAACAAGGTGGGGTCATTTAGACAGGACCCTAGACAGCCCGTGGTGACTTGGACGGTCCGTTTAGGGGTCTGTACAAGTCACCCATCAATTTTTAAGTTTTGGGTCAACTTCAAACTATCATATGTCTCAACACATAACGAATTAGGTGGCCCATGACCTATCAAATTAAATGTCTTTGAGTCTTCTTTCTAACGCCACCAAGTTTACCTTATTTTGAGTTCAGAATAAAAAGTTATCCCCATATTAGTAAAGTCTTGTCGGGTAGGTGAAGTTTCACAACTGGTTGTACGGCCCGTGAAGTGTTTCATGGACCGTGAAGCCTCTCTTTTAAGGCACCTCGTCAGTTTTTAAGTTATGGTCATTTAGTCTTTTCCCAAATTATTTGGTACCTAAACTACGTTGTTTTAAACCTTATTTCAAGGCCTATAAAAGTGAATTAAGCCCTAAAACTACCAATTTCAATTCATTCTCCTAAATTCCCTAAACTTGACCAAATTCCTAAGTTCTCTCCAAGGTTCTTCTCTCTAGATCAAGGAAGAAGAAAAAGTTAGGGTTCTTCTAGTTTGAGTCTCCTTCCTTCATCATTGCTTAGGGCTTCAATCAAGGCATGCAGGGATTTCATAAATGGGTTCTAATTGCCCAATGAGTCCCAAAAGTTTCTTCAATTCTCCAATTCAATTTCCCAAGATTTGATTAGGTTTTTATTCAATTCATCATGGGTTCTATTTATATGGATTCAATTGCTTGACTATGGTCTTATTTTGATGATTTAGACTTGATTGCATTCCTTTCCACTAATTCCATGTGAACCCATACATTGATCTTTGAATTTAGACTATGAACC
Organism: Solanum commersonii; assembly: GCA_029007595.1. Lineage (NCBI taxonomy): Eukaryota > Viridiplantae > Streptophyta > Magnoliopsida > Solanales > Solanaceae > Solanum > Solanum commersonii. Next base: position 2,462,672 of record JAJTWQ010000034.1, on the reverse strand, counting down.
TTAATTTACATGAATTTATGAAGAAACTTGAATTCATGAATATATTTTTATGAAATCATGCATATTTTCATGAAATCAATGTGTATGACTTATATAAGGTCATATATGAAAGTATATGTATGTTCTATGAAGCTTGACCACATGATATGAATGACATCTAGATTTGCACTCAATATTTTTCAGGTTGTTTTCCTAAATTAGGTCTTAATAGTACGATATCCAGTTATGTCATCAATGATTATAGATTACACTTTCAAAACTACTTCCATTAGTAGTATAGAAGTTCTAGCATAAAGTTAATGACTATGGGCCTTAAAAAGGTAATATGAAAAGTTCATGGATGGTGAAAGATTTTCTCACAAATTGTCTAAGGAGCTACCTTATGATGTGTCTATCTTAAATTAGTTTCTTAATTGTACTTTTCCATGGATGATATCAACTGAGCATCTCAACGGCGAGATTGAATATTCGGATCGAATCAGAGTTCATGTCGCCCGCCCTGAACAAACAGGAGGCGTGGGCCACATGTCGCACATAAGCCGCCGGGTCGCACGACAGAAGAACACCCAACATAAAGATTCACACTCCTCCATGTGAAATATTCATCTTCATATGAGATTTTATGAATATGATTAATGACTATTCTGTGGGATATATACTTAGCACCGAGTGGACTAGCGGTGAATACCCATGTCCCATAAACTATGTGCCACCACAGAATGATTGTCTTAGATAGATATTAGCTAGTAGATCCACTTTAGCTCAGATCTTTACCTTAGAAAGTGAGGACACCCCTTTTCTCAGTGTGGGGCAGACATTGGATTCCATGTTATAGCTCGCATGTTCTATATGTCGATTAAGGGTAACCTTTCCAAAAAATGAACTAAATTAATTACTAATGATATATGAAGCTTCCTTTATGATTTAAAGATGCATTGACTATGTTCATGATTAATGAATCTTCTTAAATGATTTTACTATGTTTTAACTTGATCATGAATTTCATGTTTTCGATTATGTCCCCTTATGATCACGTCTCATATTTTATTGTATTCTCCTCATACTTAGTACATTCTATGTACTAATTCATACGTGTGCCTACATTGTTTCACTAATGTAGGGCTTGCCGACTCTTCTCCCTCCATTCATGTCTAGTTTATTGTATTAGAGACTTTAAAGATCGGTGTTCCAAGGACCAAGAATCTTTTATTGCTTTCATGTCTTTTCATTTCAGATTTTGTATGTGATGTATGAGTGACGTCCCAATCACTTCCTTATGATGTAATAGATGGCTTTCAGACTTATGTTTAAACTTCCGTTACTTTTTGTCAAACTCTTGTATTTGAATTGCTACTTTTGAACTCTTTGTTTCTATTATCTTGTATGATGTATGCTAAGTGGCTTGTGTAGGGCCTTTCAGGGTCTTATACACCATGTTACGCCTAGGGTGCACCTTGAGTCATGATAAACTTGATATTCAGAGTACAAGGTTTAGAAAGGTCCTAGAATATATCATAATCCACATCGAGTAGAGTCTTGTTCATGAGTGTGAAGTGCACCACATTTATGAATGAGAGACTATAAGATGTGTAGGAAACTCCACTTCTTTCATCACTTTAAAGTCGTGCGAGAGAGTTTAACTCTATATGTATCTCTCCTAACACCTATCCGATGCTTTTCAAGATATGGCCACTCAAAGACAATACATTAGAAGGAATGCAGGTGAGAATGTGGAACGAGAAGCCCTCGATCAACCCTTTGGCCGAGCAAGTGACTAATGATGAGTTTCGAGCCACATTTCATGAATGACCTAAGCTATAACGACTCAAAAAAATATAGAGGTTAACTTGAACCCAAAGGAGGATACAGTGACAAGAAGGGTGAGAGACTCTACCAAGACGAATCCTTTGGAATTTCATGGGTCTAAAGTTGAGGACGATCCTCAAGAGTTCATTGATGAGGTATACAAGGTTTTGATGATCATGTGAGTGACGCCGGTGAAAAAGGTGGAATTGGTCGCTTATCAACTTAAAGGTATTTCTCAAGTTTGGTTTGAATAATGGAAGTAAGATAGGGCGGTGGATGTGGGTCCTCTTGATTGGAAGAAATTTAAGATTGCTTTTCTTGATATATTCTTTCCCCTTGAGATGAGGGAGACAAAGGTACTTGAGTTCATTAACCTTCATCAAGGGAATATGAGTGTGAAGAGTATGCTTTAAAATTCACGCAATTGTTCAAGTATGCTCCAACTATGGTTGCCGATCCAAGGGAAAGGATGAGTAAATTTGTGTCGGGTGCTTCCGACTTGGTGGTCAAAGAATGTCTAACCACCATGCTTGTTAAGGAGATGGATGTCTCCCGTTTGATGATTCATGCACAACAAATAGTGCCAGCTGGCAAGTTGATGGGGCTGGGGGGTTTGGTTTCTTGTTTGCAGAATTAGGACAAGTATTTGATTTAATTAAAATATTCTAGACATTGAGGGAGTATTTGAATTAATTCTTTTCATGCCACTTATAAAATAAAAAAAGCCACAACACCCAACTTTTGATTATATTTTTTCAGCTTTAAATCATTTTTTGTGTTATCTAGGAATGTCAATAATACCTTTTGGTTCGTTATTTTTAAAAATTATACCATTTCAAATTTTTGAATATTTTATAATATAACTAAAATTAAATTTTCTAAAATCATCCCAATTATATTAGCCTTTATACAGTTTGGTTAAAAAAAAAATTTACTTTTAAAATATCATTCAAAATATACAACTATCAAAATATTTTTTCCACAAATATGTTCTTGAAAAAACACTTTAATTCTTCACCAAGAATGTTAAACTTTGTTGTCGTATTGTTTAATCTTAAACATTTAATAGGAGTGTTTGCATATGTTTTGTTGCATTATTTGATGAAGTATCAATTACATTATCTTTTAATTTTAAACCTAATTAAATAAAAGCTAATTAAAAAGCAAAGATCCAAAAGTCGTCTAGTCACTCGATACTTAAGACCGAGGTTATATTTATATTTGAAAAATATTATAAAATATATTCATATATTAAATTTAGCATTGTTTATATATAAAATATATTTGCATCATGCAAGGCTATTCGGTTTGATTCAAAAACTTTTCAATTTTTTTCATAAATTAAAAAAACCATTTCAATTGTCCGAAACAATTATAAAAATCCAAAATTCTGTTGAAAAAAATAGCATAAATCGATTCAATTGAAGTAGATTTAGTCGGTTCCTTTCCTGTTCTTTTGATAGGTGTTATCTATACACTTTCAGAATTAATATATAACTCAAAAGCTAAAAGCCACTAAAAATAAGCCAATCCAAATACTCATTGCGTCAACCAATTTGTGGGTTCTTAAAAAAATGATCAAATTTGACTTTAATTAACCTTTTTTAAGGAAAAAAACTGGGATTATTTAATTAAAATGAAAATTAATTATTTAACTATTGTTTTAAAATGTAATTTTATTAAAAAATAATTTTACTGTTTTAAAGATATAACTGATGAACCATGTCGGTTTCTACAATGTATTTTTAAAATTTTAAGGTAAACAGACACTTGATGTAGTTAATTATTCTTTTGGCACATAATTGACCAAAGTGTAAAAAATAATAGTTTCACATACGAAATTCCACAAAAAAATTAGTTAAACGACGGTTTGCAGAAGCCATTTTTACTACATGGTTTTGACATTGTTTTTAGTAGTTGACGTTGCATGGTCACCGGATTTCATCGACATCAACTATAAACTCACGAAGAATTAGTACCTGCAAATATCAAGGTTAGTCCATCTTTACAATTGTAGGGTAATTATATTACCAGCCCAACATTAAGTATATGCAAAATTAAATACACATTTATAGTAGCTAAACAATTTACCTCCATAATTTTTCGAACAAATACTACCTTTTGCATAAAGTGGCTATTATAACATATTGGGACAAAATGATTTATCAAGCGTTTATATCACATAGGATATAAACAAATAATTATTCGACAAAGCAAGTGCTGACATCTTTCCGTATATTCTCTCCTCAACAAGTTAACACTTTTTTATGTTAATGAAGTCCCAACAAATTATGTCACTAGAGGAAAATGGAAATGATAAGAAACTCCCATATAAAAAGATCAGACACTCTGTTTTAAAGATACTTTTGACTCAAATAAGAATATTATATCACATAGGAGAAACACAACGCATGTAATACTACCCACCAACTAATACTTCTAAAAAATGCAATGTTCCGTTACAGTAACCATTTCTTTGAAAACAAAATTACTATTTCATCATTTCTTCTAGCTTCATATCCATTTCGTAAATCAGCTTTACTTTTTCTTTTTCTTTTTTCCAGGGACGGGGAAGGGGGAAAACTCCAAGTAGGCTTCATAAGTACACATACAGGGATGGAAATCCTGAGGGAACAAAGATTAGACGGGAGAGCATGGATAATAACTGGACAAGACAAGGCTAACAACGGGATGCAAAAAAGTATAACCCCCAAGCTAAGAAAGAAACAATGGAGATGAAGTGGCATGATTAAGGCAAATGAGATCAAGAAGTAGGAGGAAGATTCAAAAACAAAGGAAAACAGACCACAAAAGGATAAAAATGGAAAAAGGGACATATTTGAGAAAAGATGATCACTTGTTCTACCCTCAAGTTAGAGACGGCAAGAGAAGACCAAATGGGAAATTTGGTGCATTCTGAATATCTCAAGAGACAACACTACATCAAATAATGCTTACTTGTAAACATGACTTCAGACCTGCCTCGGACAATTGTGGATCAACCAGATTAATTAGCAAACATGGAATAGCCTCGCATCCCTCGGACATAAAATTGGAGGGGAATAAAATAGTCCTTGTGAGGACCATATACTCAGAGAAGTAGTTGCATTTTCTCCAAATACTAGCATAGGATGACTAAGCTTCTTAAAGATCGAACAAACACGCATGCTCAAAGTAGCTAAGAGGAAGTTGGATACTTCCATTAAGAGGGGAAACTGGAAGAGGAAATATGAATCATGACTATAGGATAAAGGCGTAAACAGGAGCTTCATTCTTAAAAAGTAGAACAATGAACAATGAGAAGAGTGCTAACATCTTGTTTCTATCCTTCATCTTCATCCAAAAACATCTTGTTTCTATCCTTCAAATCAAATATAGGACATGAATAATGAGAACACAAACACCATCGCAATAACTCTACACTGCAGCAAGGATATCAAAATTTCTTCAAATCATGACCAGTTGAACACTTGAATCAAGGTATTAATAAATACTGACAAGAACAGTCCATCTGCTTTTTGCATTATAATCAATTAAATTTAACTCAAAAAGACTTTCCACTGGTGTAAAAATGCGCTGCTGATACTGCCTTGCTATTTACACTGGGAATGATGCCTTTTCATATGCATGCAAACAAACAACAAAAAGAAAGGAAGGAGACTCATATAGTGATAAAACCCATCTTCTCAACATGATTTCAGTTGCAAACAAGTTGCATGGATATAACTTGACAAGAGCCCATATTCAAATAAATTTAAACAAAGATGTTAAACTGGAACAATCTAGCGGAAAACACAAATTTAGCTTTAGAAGAAGCATAGCCTCCCCATTCTCACCCAACCCAGTCCTCATTCTTTCCCTGAGAGAAAAAGGGAAAAGAAAGAATATTATAAAAATTGGGCTGCTTTCTAAGTCCATATCAAGAAAGTAGTAAAAACACATTCAACCAGATGGACCAAGCATACTAACAATGGTTCCACCTGGATGGAAAAATCAGACTTGTGATAGTTCCAAATGATTACATAGAGCTGACTCATCAATTATGTTCTGCTCACTCACTATATAGTGAGCTACCAAGTATATGCGACCGCAACTCAAGCCGTATTCACCTATCACTTCAAGGCTCACTGTTTTGGAGATGCGTGGACGGATGTGACCGCAAGTGGGTGATGCGACACCACAAGCTACATCACATAGTACACAGGCAGTCAGATTTGGGTTGTTTTTGCAATTCTTTGAAGTGCCACTTTTGGGCCTTTTATGTAATAGCTAGCCTACACTATAAATACATGAGAATAACTCATTTAGACTTGGATTATTTTCATATGAGATTATTGAGTACACTCTTGAGAGAGTTGAAAGCTAAGGTCACTGTTGATAGAAATATTGATGGAATTACTTGCTTGAGGATCATTCCTCTTGAGGGTGTCTGTCTATAGTATAGGTGCTTGTTTTGGTGTTTTTTGTAGGAGGTTTTGGCTTTAACAGTCATTGTTGCCTATTAGCCTCATTCTTGTGTCTTGATTTTTTACACAATTTGTGCTTTCTAGAATGAGAATAACTCATTTAGACTTGGATTATTTTCATATGAGATTATTGAGTACACTCTTGAGAGAGTTGAAAGCTAAGGTCACTGTTGATAGAAATGTTGATGGAATTACTTGCTTGAGGATCATTCCTCTTGAGGGTGTCTTTCTATAGTATAGGTGCTTGTTTTGGTGTTTTTTGTAGGAGGTTTTGGCTTTAACAGTCATTGTTGCCTATTAGCCTCATTCTTGTGTCTTGATTTTTTACACAATTTGTGCTTTCTAGAATATTGTAATTTGGGGTATTGGTTGTCACATAACCATTGTTCTTAATTCTTTATCCATCTTGTGTCATTCTTTATCTTTTGCTTTCCTAGTTCTTAGTGTAAGGTTTCTTTTAGTTTCCACGTTTAAATATTGTACCATTTGGTATTAGAGTCGAGTATAGATTTATTTTTACAAATCTAGACTTGAGTTTGTTACAGAAAAAAAAAAGGGTTAAAAGTTAAAAATTTAAAATCTGATTCAAATCCTTCTTGTTTGTTGTCTTTGACACTAGATTAGTATTCTCTAGTGTTATTTGAGTGTAGATGTGGAGTTTCAAGCCATTTGGAATTGATTGGGAGATTTCACCATTGTTAGATTGAAAACTTGAAGAACAAGCAAAATGGATTTTAAAGATTGAGTGAGGTTTTGGACTTCAAAGAATTGGGGCTTGTTCTCTAACTTGAGGAGAAGCTAAATCTGAAATTTAAAGGGATTCCAAGAAAAATTGAAGAAGTTTGAATTTTGAATGTTCTTCATCTCTTTGAAGAAGAAGTTAGAAAAAGTACAAGTTTGATCCAAAACCCCAATTGAAATGTTTGGATCAAGTGTTTCAAGATACAAAAGGGGTAATTTCTAGGTGATGTAGGCCCACCAAAGGATGCGAAGGATGAGAAAATATCAACTAAAAGTCGGATGCACAAATTTCAAATGAGATTTCATGACAAAAGGTTCAACTCAGTGCATAGGAGAGCACGAAGTGGAAAAAAGCGGCAAGGTCCCACCTCACGCTTTAAGCAAAGCGCTCACTTCATCATTGAAGTGAAGTCCGAATTAAAAGAAAAAAGACCAAAATAAATAAATAGAGACAAAATATATAAGCAAAAATTCATATTAAAAACTAAAAAATGGTTCCCCTTTAGTAGTCTTGTCACAAAAGAGACATACAATGGTTGTCCTATTGGTCTCACTAACTTTTTTCCCCATAATTTCATGCCAGGTAAGCCACTTTTAATCGCTAGTAAGATTTTAAGAAAAAAAATAATCAACATAATATTTTTATCACTATTAAGAAAAAATTCAACAACATTTTCATTATTGTTAACAAACAAAAAAATTCTGCAATATATATTTTAATCACTGTGGGAAAAGAAAATCAGCAACATATAATTCAAATAATCAAAGCTAAACAGGGTAAAGGAAAACAAAGTAACGAACCAAGAAGAAAAAAAGAAGAAAAATCCTAGGAGACTATAGTCTTTTTGAGTGGTGCTAGCCAACCAAGCACAAACGAGTGCAAACAAAATTTGTATATATATATATATATATATATACCTATGACTTGGTATTTTGTATATATCTCTTTTGTGCTTGGCTAGCACCACTCAAATGTACTAGTTGCAAATATGAGTAAAAGAGTGCAAATGCGAGTAAAAGGAATTTTTTCGACTAACTTGTTTACTCGTCTTGTAGGCACAAGGAGCTATATGTCATCCATAGCTTCAGATCCTTGTGACGATGACATGGGAGACTATGCTTGTAGTGATGATGGGAGGCTATGATAATAGCCGTAATCATGAGTCATATAGAGATGAGAGTTGCTATTTCAGAGGTGAATACAAAGAATTGGTGTGTATAGATCTTGTGGAGAAGATGGTGGGGTAGAAGAACCATAACCCTTGGGATGATTCCTATGATGACGATGAAGATTATGAGGGTCTTCACACTACACACTATGAGGATGAGGACGACTTGAAATATGAATCTTCCACACACATGCCTTATGAGTCTTATGATGACGATTTCCAGTTGGAGTTGTGGTGAAAATGTCCATGAAGATAGTGGAGACTCATATAAATTGTCTTGTGGTCCTCCTCATTATTCTAACCGAAGTAGTGTGTGTGGGTATGTTGGGGAAAGTCTATATCCTCCGATGAGAGAAAGATAATGTACATTTCCTACTCAAAGGGATACAATGCCTTATGCTTCTTGTTCCGATGCACATATGTCATGTTTTCGTATAGGCATGCTATTGGAAATAAATTTGGAGGAAAGGGAGGCGTGGTTTATCTCCTCAAGAATATTCCCTAGGATACTACTATGGAGAAAATGGTACAAGAAAGAAGTTTGCGCAAATTCATAGTAGACATCCACGACCTAATAGTAAGCAATCCGATCTCAAGCACCTATCACATTCTTTGAGTAGCTCTGATCCATCGGAGCCGCCCCCACCAAGCAGGCGGCCACGGGTCATAACGCACTCTTCGCACAACAATTGGTTTGGAAGCTATACACTTCAAGTAGATCTCATTGGTGCTAATTTTATTAGTCCAACTTTCGTGGAATAATTGAGAATCCCATATTTTGATGTGAAGAGGCCATATGAATATAATGGAGTACGGGCCATGAAGTCAGCAAGAGTTCTTATCACCAAAAGGGACTACAAGGAAGTCGTGTGGTGCGAAGTCTACCCTTTGAAAAGAATGTTATCTATGGTTGGACTATCCTTAGTTGAATAATATGATGGATTTTAAATGTATTAGATTGCTTCACAAATTATACCCCTCTAACCCAATTTATGTGATGCACTTTCACAAAATTTATGAAAGAAAAGAATTTTGGGAACTTGTGGTCTAAAACAAACCATAGATATTTGTGTGGCTGCACATATCATATCAAGGTAAAATAGAAAGTTCAAAGTTAAAGTGTCTACAAATATAAAAAGGTATTGTTCTTTTAAGGACAAACAAATTGAAAAGAAAACACATCACATAAATTGAGACAAAAGGAGTAATAAAATTGTGTTGAAAAGTGAAATTCTTCACATGTTAAGAATCAACCTATAGCACACACTCTCAAGTTTGTAGGTCCACATAAAGGTCCACATTGATCCCAAATTAGATTAAAAATCTACGAAGGCGTTGAGTTATAAAGGTATCCACCTTTAATATAAATGTGACATCCAAAGTAGTTTATAAAATATGTCGACAAATCCATCTATTTTTTTTATAACCGAGAAATCCGTCTGTGACCCGCCCTTTGGACCAATCGCAGCCTTCTAAACTCGGTGGATAATGGACCCGCCCCTCTACCCTTCTCCACTTAAATACCGGGCTTAGCTTTGCATGGTGTGGGGCTTGAACTGCGACCTAAGCCACAAATCCTCCACCTTTTGCCACTCAAGCTAGGCCTTGGGGGCCGACAAATCCATCTATTACCTTTAAGGTTTTGGCTTGAATGTTTGTATTCTTTCATACAACTCCATGTCTAGTACAAGTTTATACAACTACCAACAACAAACACATAAATGAGGCTCACATAGTTGATCTCATAGTTGGTAAAAGGGGGGAAATTATAATAAATGGTCAACTAGATTAGAAAGAGTTGGGCAAGAACCATCTTCTTAACATAATACCAAAACAAGGTGTGGTTTAGTGGTCAATGAAGTGGGGGTTGAGAACAATGAGGCCTCAAATTCAAACTCAAATTCCGATAAAATACTAGTTAAGCTCTTTCCATCTATTCAAGCCTTAGTGGACATATACCCAATACTTATATTGGTGAGAAGTAGCAGGTACCCTGAAATCAGCCAAGGTGTGTGCAAGTTGACTCGGACACTACGATTATAAAAGATAAGGTTCATTGATTATTGTGTCTCCAATGTTAGATCCCAGTTGCCTGCACTCATGATGTCCATAGTCGTCCACGCTCATGATGCTGGGAAAAAGATAATAGAATCGTCCAAATAGTTGAAAAAGACATAATCAACACATAAGAGTATTTGCAAGTTAAACCTGCATCCAGGCATGCCATTTCATTGTCCAGGATTTACAATATTCATTAACATCAAGAGAAAAAGTACTTAATGAACACCTGATTGTAATTTCATGAACTAAAGAAAATCTGAGTGAGAAGAGGCTCAGTTGATCACATACGTGAAGGGGCTATTTAAAAGCCTAATCTAAAGAGATAAATCTTCAATGCTGCTGTCGAAAGGAAATGCTCTTACGCACATCTATGTCAATATCAGTATATGGCCATACAAAAGCTCACAGAGCCTATCACACACCAATAGCAAGCAACTTTAATCGCCAAGACTTAAAAGCAATGCATATATCGCAAATAAGAAATATATAAATATGTCCATCTCTACAGATCCTTTAGGGCCTGGGTTGCGTGTGCCTCTGAGGTAACTGAAGAAGGAAAGAGAAAAGATAGCGGAAGCGAGATACAAATCTTTGCACCTTTTTCAGAATATCAAATACAAGGATGCAATTCTGGCTACTAGAATAGATATTATAGAGTTGGATCAAAGAAAAGTAACATATAGTTCCAAGAGTACAGACATCAGAAACATAACCAGAGACAAACTACCACAACAATCAACAACAAAGTGACATAAAACTAAATCTAAAGCACCTTGCACGAACCCTCCAAAGTACCAATACACCTACATAACTTAGCAGAAGACATGTCAGAGCTTTCTCAATACCCAGAGAAAATCAAAAATCAAAAAGAAGGGTAACTGGTCGGGCTACGGGGATCATATCGGCCCAACCTAGAGCTTGTTATACTATCCAAAGCTGCCCCAAATACTCTTTGATCGTAATCATAATTGTTGCCATCATAATGTGATCTATATCCATCATAAGGTGATCTATAACCAATAGACTGGTTTACTGAAACACCAGGGGGGACTGGAACTGAATAGACAAAACAATTATAAACATGTAAGTTAAAACTCAAAGAAACAGGCAATCATAAAGTTTAAAAAGAATAAAAAAAAGAGAATTAAGAGCATTGGATAATGACTTCGCTAAAAAAAAAGCATGCATCACCTTGTGTGTAACTAGTTTGGTGCTGTGAAAACCAGCATGAAGTTGATAACCTTGCGGAATTTGGTGAAATTTCCTTATCGTTATAAGGTGTAGGATGAGGCCTTGGTCTAGAGGGAATATTTAAGGCTGGCAGTGTTGCAATTGGTGAGTTATTAGAGGGCTTGTCTTGCCCAGAAATCTGTTTAGAAAAATTATTCCATCAATAAACATTATGAACTAATCAAAGATGCTTCTGTAGACTTTGCCTCCTCAAAACTATAAGTTCCAACTGCCAGCCCGCACAATTGACTGAAATAACATATGCTGGCTGCATCTCTCAATTCATGAACCAAAACCAAGACACACTGACAATTTCTATAGAATGCCAAGACTATCCAACATCTACACAGAGGCTGGTTCTATTGGAAAACATAGAGGAGGTAAACCCATACCTTAGGTTTGCAAGCACTACAGAAGCTGATAATACTTGGAACACAAAAATTCACTAAATCAGACCCTTTTAGCCAGTTAAGGGACGGGTAACAAGGACTTACTGCAAATTTTAATGTTCTATTGTAGAGTGTCACTAAACCAGAGAAAAGCTTCACAGCATAGTCTGCAATCTCTTCTGTCTCATATTTTGCGAAGGCAAAACCTTTAGGCTTATCAGTTTCCTTGTCACGAGGAATGTACAAGTCAACAACACGCCCTGCTTGAATTAGAATGTCATATAGTACACGATCGCATACTCTCTCATCCAAATTTCCTAAAAGAAATTCAAACACATCTTAGAAGGTGGTACATCATACAACTCATTCACAGCACAACAGAAATTGCATGTCCTATCTATCAAAAAGGCACTACATGTTAAGCGCACTCTTTTTTTTTTTGATAAAGGTAATGTTGTATTCATCAGCATTAAGGATATGCTGGAGACCTCCAAAAAATGGTTTCCAACAAGAGAAAAAACAAAAGGCTAATAGATTACAAAGTGCCTATAAAATCCAAAATTTGTGCAGTTTCTTAAGCGCACTCTTGCAGAGATAATTCAAACAAGCAACAGGAAAAGAAAAGACACCCAACAAAGTCAGCTATCCTAACAAAGGCAGATTAACCAAATTTATGTGCAATTCATCCCAAGGTATATATTGGTTCTCATTATGAAGTAGTTTAGGAGGTCCAAGTGTAACCCTTTTGGTGGACAGTAAAAGTGAGATGTTATTTGACATTCAAATAACATGGAGTTGGAGAAAAAAAGACTTTTGGAATTGGAGGTCTCAAATTAGTCATATATACAGACTAAAAGGAAAGTGATTAGGAAAAAGGGAGTAACTGTAGCATAACGGAACCAAACGCGGAACTGTGTTTAGAAAGGGGAAAAAACAGTTGTAGCAAACAAATTAAATTCAGTAATCAACCAAACATAACCAGAAAAGGCACATATCTCTAAGATTATTACTTCCTTGACTATTGAAAAGAAAACCAAAAAAAGAGTGCGACATCAGATCTGATATAGGAGAAAACATTCATAAAAAATTATTAGAGTAGATATATGGAAAATTAAAAAAGAAGACATACCGACATATACAGTGCAATTAGGGTTCTCCGCCATGGGAGCTTTATCGGGAGGAGAGAAATTGGATGCCCAGTACCAGTAGATTCACAAAGTATATCGGAATCGTGTGGTTTTTGAATAAAGCAGAGAGAGTCTCTTTATTTATGTTAGGCAGGGAGAACCTTGTACTTGTCTCATTTTGTCACCGAGCTCTTATAATTTAGACTTTGTCAACTGAATTCTCGAACTCACTGAAATCCAATATTTTAAACCCTTTTTTTGACCACTCAGTGATGCGTGAACTACAAACGCCACACATAGCATTCCACGTCATTTTAAAATAACACTTAGGATATGACATGTTAAAAATAGGCTAATCCTTTTCTTTCAAACATTTCTTTCCTTTCTCCTTTTCAACTAGATCCTTCTACTCCCTTAATCCCGATTTACATTATTGCTCACTATGATTTTTTTCAATTTTGTGAAGTGTTTGAGTTCACGTTTCACTCCATAGTTGTAAGTTTCTTGACTGATCTTCATTCTCTTTGTTTTGCAGTTGTGTTTTTGGTGTTTCATTTTGAATTTTGTTGTTTTGAGTTCTTGTTAGGGCTTAGTTGTTGCAGAGGTCGTGGTGTGATTTTAGGGAGGATTTTGGTTTTTTACATGCCTAATAACAATTTGTAGAAGTATTATGCCTTCAATGGCATTTGTCGTGAATATCTGTTGAATCTAGGGTTTTTTCGTATCTGAATTTTATTTTTATTTTTTATCAATTGCATTGGATTTCTTTCTTGTTAGTGGTCCAATTGGATTATATTAGATTATTATAGAGGTTTTTGTTGTATTCCATAAAGAATTAGTTTAAAATTAGGTTTTTTTTTTTGTCGATTAGGGCTTTTGTGAATTAGGGTTTTTTTGTCATTTAGGGCTTTTTGTCAATCATCTGATTGTATTCTCGTTACTTTGCAAACATGGTAAGAATATGGGTTCAACAATTATTACACTTCAAATGTATTATGGGGGATGTTTTTTATCAGATCCTAAACTCAGGTATGCTAATGGAATTTCTGATCTTGAAAAAATAAGAATCGATATGGATGAGCTTCATATTATGTTTTTTCATAAATTAGCTAGAGAATTGGGAGTTGAAAAAGTTGTAACCTTTGGTTGCAAAGTTAACAAAAGAGGTGGTTTTTATATGTTGAAAAGTGATGTTGATGTGTTGAGATTTATTAACTTAAAGGGTGGGGATTTTGTTGATGTGTATATGGTACATCAAACTAGTACTCCTTTAATTGTTGAGGATCCTATTGAGGTGCAAATAGCCCAATTGCTTACTCCCAAAAAAGGTAAGCCCCCCCCCCCACCTACTGTTATAAATGTTAGGGCTGATGTGTCTTCCCCTCAACCATCTGATAAAAATGATACAAATATAAAAGAAGATCAACAACCTAGGGTAGACAACGGTAAGAATAAGGAGGCCGCTGCTCCTGAGGTTTCTTTAGAGGATTTAGATGAAGATGAAGGTCAAGGTCAAGGTAATGACTTTTCTTCCTACCACCTTCATACATCTGATGAATCTGATGTAGATGTAGATGCTAAACAATATGATTCTGAGTCACTTTATGATGTTGATAAGAACATTGATGACTTAAGTGACTTGGATTCTGAGTTTGTTGAAGCTAGGAAGTCTAACATTCATGAACAAGTTAATAAAGAGAAGGCTTCTAGAATAAATGTAGATGAGATATCTTCTGGTCCTGTAGGTATAGATGCTGGTTTTGAAGATATTTATAAGAATAAGAGGGGAAGATATGAAGGAAAATTGGGTGGGGATGACCTGTATTTTGATAGCTCAGATCCTGACAGTGATATTAGTGAGGATGAAGGGGATTCTGTTGATTCTGATGAGGTTGTAGATCCACCAGCTAGGAATTCAAGTACAAAGGTCTATTTTGACCCAACTGCCAAGAAAATTTTATTTTAGGTGTATATGGTTTTTGTGAATAATGTTCAGTTTAGAAAGGCACTACAGACTTACTCTATTCGAAAGGGTGTGAACATTAAACTTAAACCTAATGAAAAGGAGAGGATCAGGGCAAAGTGTAATAAGAAGGGCTGTCCTTGGCATATTCTTGGAAGTATTGAGGGTAATACTGAAAAATTTATTGTGAAGACATATTTTCCTGTCCATAAGTGTTTCAAAAGAACAAGAAACAAGTTGTGTACTCCAAACTGGATTTGTAAGACTTACAAAGACAGAATCATGAGTGAGCCTAGCATTAGACCCCATCAGTTTCAAGGCTTGGTACAAAAGGATTATGGATTGTATGTTAGTAAAACAAGTTGTAGAAGAGCAAAAATGAAAGTCATGAATGAGCATATGGGTGATTTCATAGAGGAATTTGCTAGATTGTATGACTATGCTGAGGAGTTGAAGTCTACAAATCCAGGAACTACTATGGTTGTTAGGACATCCAAGAATACAATTCGTGGAAAAGAGGTATTCCAAGGGATTTATATTTGTCTTGGAGCATTAAAAAGTGGTTGGATGGAGGGGTGTAGAAGGATTAGTTTTGATGGTGCATTTCTGAAAGGTGTATGTAGAGGTGAACTGTTGTCTTACATTTCCAATGATGGAAATAATCAGATGTACACTGTAGCATGGACAGTAGTTAATAAAGAATCCAAGGACACATGGTCTTGGTTTATCAAGTGCATTAAACATGATTTGGAACTAACACAAACTGAAGGTGAAGGACTAACAGTTATGTCTGATATGCAGAAGGTATGAGAACACTTTGTAGTCTTTTTTTTACTTTGCTATAGCAATTTCTATGTTACACTTATGTTCCTATTGTTTTTCCTTGGCATGCCTTTTTTCTTTGATAGGGTCTTAACCTAGCACTTGTTGATTTATTGCCAAATGTTAAGATTAGATGGTGTGCTAGGCATATATGGGCCAACTGAAAGAAGGTATGGAGTGGTGAAGAAAGGAGGAAGAAGTTTTGGCAGGTTGCCAGGGCTCCATTTAAAGTTCATTTACAATCAAAACTTGATGAAATGAGTCTGTTGGGAAAAGGTATTGTGGAAGCTTTGTTAAAGTACAATAAAAATGCATAGTGTAGGGCATTATTCAAGGACCATATCAAGTGTGACATAGTTGAGAATAATATGTGTGAGACATTCAATAGTTGGATCTTGGCAGCTAGATTCAAATCAATCATCACAATGTTAGAGGAAATTAGAGTCAAAGTCATGGAAAGAATGACTCAAATGAGGGAGTTTTCTGAAAAATGGATAACTAATGTGTCACCTATGGCTATGCAAATTCTTAGTGATAATGCTGAACATGCAGCCATATGTGAGGTTAAATTTAATGGAGATAATGGCTATGAGATTCAGCATCCACCATATAAACATGTTGTTAATCTTAAAAAGAAAGTGTGTAGTTGTAGGTCATGGCAACTGAAGGGGATTCCTTGTGCACATGCAATTAATGCAATGCATTACAAGGATCTAGATGTTGAGTCATTTGCTAATCACTGGTACAAGAAGGAAACATATTTGAAGGCATACAGTAAGTTCATTCAACCTATGACAAACATGAAAATGTGGCCCAAGAGCACAAGACCATCCATTGAGCCACCTGAAATTACTCCTATGCCAAGAAGTCCAAGGAAAAAAAGGTCTAAAGATAGTGATAAGCCTAATAAGAAGAAATTTGGAAAGGCTACAAGGAACGGGAGAAAAATGAAATACTCTTTGTGCGGGAATTTTGGACATAACAAGAAAAGATGTCCAATTGATGTAAGTTTTGCTTTAACTTCTTCAACTTTGTTAATGAATTTTATTTGTATCAATACTTCTTAATTTAGTTTGGAAAAATTTTGTATGTAGAAAAATGGCTATACTACTGGAACTGCTACAGGTGAAAGTGGTGGTGCAACTACTTCAGCAGCTTTTACAGGTGTAACTGGTGGAGCTACTGGTGGTGCTAGTGGTGGAAGTGGTGGTGCAACTACTTCAGCAGCTTCTACAGGTGTAACTGCTGGTGGAAGTGGTGGTGCAACTACTAAAAGACCAGCCACTACTTCGACAGCTTCTGGAGGTGCAACTACTGCTGCAACAACTACTGGTGGAAGTGCTGCAAATATTTCTGTAAATTTTGCAAGTGTTGCTCAACCAACAAGTCAATTTAGTACTCAACAGTCAACTACTAGTGCTAGTGGCTCAAAAAAGAGTAGCAAAGTTAAAAGAGGTGGTGCAAATCCCAGATATAAGAGGCCAAGAACATAGAAGCCAAGAACAATTGGTTTTGGTGTGCTATTCGGAGCAAATGGTAGTGTGATTGAGAGGGTAAGTATTATCATTTAAGGACCTTTAGTTTGATTCTATAGAATCTCTCTAACTAATATCACTATTGCCTTTTAATAGTCTGGAACTATTGATAGAGTGTTATATTGTGCACCATTGAAGAGTTCAGTGCCTACCAATATCAATCTTGATTATAAACCCAATGGACTAAGGTGGAAGGGTGGAGCTACAGTTACTCAAAGGCAGCTACAAGAACAAAGTTACAAGCGAGCCACTCAGTCCACACCAAGCACTCAAGACACATAATATTTCATAGTAAAGACTCATGTTTTGCCTAGCTAAATTCTCAATGACATTGTCTATGATACTTTTCACTATTAACTTAATTTTCAACTCTTGTGTTAGCTTGCTATGACAAACAAGTTATTTTTGCTTATGAATTTGCTATGATAATTATAAGTATTAATCTGGATATTTTCATACATTATATTACATTATCATAGTACTCAAATGAACAAATCATCAATGCATCTTAAATACAAAAGATAGAAACCAAATGACAACAATCACAACAACACTGATATCAATACTAATACTCAATCTCCCCTGTCTTTCATGTTTTCCATGCCTTCCCTGCCTTCCATGCCTTTCATGATCAACATTTGTTGATTGATTCTTCATGTAGTATTGTTCTTGGTATGTTGGATCAGCCATATCAGCCCATCGAAAAATTCCACATCCATTACCATTTGTGTATTTTTGACAGCCCTAAAACATTCTTCCTGGATTTGTTGATGTTCTTGACATCTTAAGTTCAGCATGAAGCCCACAATAGCAAAAACAAGCAGTCATTGTGAAGAACAAAAAAAATTAACGAGTAAGAAAAAGGTGAGAAAAATAAAATATAGACAAAAAAGGCCTAATCAATTGTGGAGAAGAAGAAGAAATTTGGAGTGAAGAATTTTGGAGAGAGATAAACGAGTGAGCAAGAGAAGAAATTTTGGATATTTGAAGAAGAAATTAGGGGAATTTGAGGAAGATGGCCAAAAATGACCTTTATTGGCTTTTTAAAAGCATCTCACGTTCCTAAAGTGGGTGTAATTCACGCACTTGAACTACTTTTGCCACATGGGATGATAGGTCAAAAAAAGGTTTAAAATTTCAGTGGGTTCGAGGGTTCAGTTGGCAAAGTCTAGATTATAAGGGCTCAGGTGACAAAATGAGACAAGTACAAGGGTCTCCCAGACCATTCTGCCTTTATGTTATCTACCAAAAATATAGAAATAAGTTTATCACCGACTTCTGGATGGTTTAAACGTCACCTACAGATGTCTACTCAAGTTTTCACCCCCTCTCTCTCTCTCTATATATATATATATTTTTTTTCTATTATATAGAAATGTGATGAAAGGACGACCAGGAGCAAATAAGTAAATTTACAGTTCAATTAGAGGTGTTCATGGTTTGGATAAAAACTGATCCAAACCGAAAAACCAAATCAAACCGATTTAATTTGGGTTTTGGTTTGGTTTGGTTTTAGATTGTTAAGATCCGATAGTCATTGGTTTGGTTATGATTTTGTTTGAAAAAAATAGAAGAAATAACCGAACCGAACCAACAAGTTATATACATAAATTTTATTATTATACATACATAATATATTATATTCATAAACAATTTTAAAGATTTTATATATGTTTCATCAAAATTTATTTATAATTTACTTATGAAAGAAAAAATGTCCAAGGTGAGAGCATTTTTCTTATTGGTTTCATGTATATGAGTGTCTATGGAAATTCATTATGGGACTGAAACTGTCATTGTCTCTTCCTTCTATGACAAAATAGCAAATTTTGAAGTTTTATTCAGTAAATTCAATGATTCAAAGTTCTGTAATGCCAGTCATTCTAACTATTTTTTCGTTTGAATGGATTGTTGTCACTTTTTTCACGTTTTGAATGAATTGTTTCTTTTACTTTTATGTATGGTTAATAACCGAATAACCGAATAACCGAACCAAACCAAACCAAACCAAACCCGAAAACAACCAAACCGATAAATGTATATTATATTTGGTTTGGTTTGGTTTTGATAATTTTAAAACCGATTAAGTTGGTTTGGTTTTGGTTTTGACCAATAACCGACCCAAACCAACCCGTGAACACCCCTAGTAACAATTCACTCACTCGGTAGTTCTAGAATCATCTGTCATCAGTTTTCACACTCCAAATGCAAAATTTCAACTCACTCTATGCCCAATCATATTTCTAGAAACATCACGTCTTCCCTCCCTCTTGTTCCAATAACGATGAATGGATTCGCAAGTCTTCATAGTTCCAGATATGTTCTTCTTCAAATTTCGCAGCAATCTCTCAATTTTATGGCTGATGTGTAGGCTTAGGTTGTTCACTCCCAAACATTGTAATCTGAATTTAGTTACTCTGTACTCTTAGCTCTAAGTTCTCTCTCTCATTCATTCTCTGTATTAGAATGTCGACAATATCGCGATTCCTTATAAAAGAGATAGGCAATTGTTAAAATCATAGTTATTATGCCCTTCAGATAGATATTGAAATTAAATTACTGGGATCGGTAACTAATGCTTTGAGGGCTCATCTTCTTCTCACTTTGTGCAAATCTTGCACACTGAAATCTAACTGAAAAATTTGTGTGAGCTTAATCATTTATTTTTACACACTTTCCTTTACAGTTGCTCATAGAAGAACCCAACATGTTTTATTAACATATATAATTATCCTCGAGAATTCTTACAAATAAAAAACTAAACCATCATTATATCAAGTTATTCTATTTGGTGATGTTGATGACAATAAATGTTGATTTTCTTTCAAATATGTTTTTCTATATACCTTTTGAATGGCCTCTCAATATCTTACATAAGATTAGCGTGTTAAATATATTGTACATGATAAATTCTTTTTATCTACAGAGTAGTGTTAATTCTGTTTTATTTGTAGGTTGTGCTTGCTACTCGATTATTCTCCAAAATAGAACAACCTTCAGTTCTCCTTCTTCAACTTTCAAGAATACTTAGGAACGTCCTCTTTCAGCGTCATCACTGTTGGCAACAACAAAAGTGTGAGATTTAATTGGTACGTGACCGTTATGAATCATGGTTACGCAAGGCTTCCATGCCTCCAACTCTGCCACGGTTTAATATTTCAGCCCTTCCAATATCAATTCAATGAACTAGGTAAGTAGTCTAATTCGTTTGTTGTGGTATGTTAAGTGTTATTTCTAACTTCATTGTAATTTCACAACTAACATAATGACAATTTAGATAATTTGCCCACCTTTAAAGGTATAGAAACATCTAGACAACTATGGTCTACTCGCGTTCATTTCTCTTCTGCATTTCTTTTACTCGAGTAGTTCTTCCATGATAATGCTTCAGATGTTGCGATTCCAGGTCAGTTCTCTCAATCTTTGCCCTTACGGTTCTCAATTTCAAAGCTTTCAAAAAACTTATTCTTTCAGTTCTCTTCCTTTTCACTGTTGGGTGTTCCAAATCAATTAAGATCCTGAATAAAGTAACATTCAAGGTAAGTATTCATGGCATTGGGTATATTCCTTCTTCCTCTTGAATTTCATAGACCATATATATTTCCTGCTTCATCGCCAAAAACTCTAGAATGTATGAATAGCAGACAGAGACGGGTCTTATATTCTTGAAATTTATGGTAGAAGAGTTAGAGAGCCTGGGAGAACTTGCTCCGACGTGCGTATCAATTCTTTGATTGCCTTGGGTTTTCAATAGTTCTTTCTCGTCATTAATTAAATGTTCATATTGCTCCATTGAGGTTCATATTGCTGTTTCAGTTGGTTGAATGAACCCTGTCCTACTTTGTGTTAGCTATCTACACCAACACACCTCTTAAAATTACACACAAAACCCATAGGCAACACAAACATGCTCATTGACCTTTTCCCCCAACACCTTATAATTGAGATAAATGATTAGGATAAATAACTGATGTATTGTTTATTGTAGCAACATCAAATTTAAAACTCTCTGTATATGTCGTAACTTGAAGCTAGCAATATCTTTTGATGACATACTATCCTAAATTACTCCTACATTTATACAGTTTGCTATTGGAAGTCACTTGCGCTAGGAAATATGAAGTTCTTAGCTTTATGAAAAAAAAATACACTTTACGACTTAAGCTTTCCTAATTGGTATAGGTCCTCCCCCGTCACGATTTCTCTTTACAGTGTTGTACTCAAAGTATCATATTATAGCAAGGAATTATGGGCGCTTATTTCAAGAAAAAGCTTATGTGTGAACTATTCAAACTAGGAAGTATGTACAATCTTTTTTGCGATTCTTATTGTTGTCACAACAATGTTTGTTTAGTTTTTTTCTAGCAAGCATGCTATGTTTTCGTCCTTTCGAGCTTTACAGCGTTGTTCGAGTTGTCACAATGTACAATAACTTGTTTAGTATAGTTGAAGAATATGTTCAGTTAATATGGTAGAAAGCATGTTTCAACTGCCTCAAACAATAAAGCAAAATTGAACTTTGCTTCTTCTTTTTTTCATTTAACACATTACACTGTCACATTTTAATCATATTGTTAGTTGACCTTATTTGTTTGTTCTATGTGTAAAAAAATTT
The DNA here is from genome assembly GCA_029007595.1 of Solanum commersonii. NCBI lineage: Eukaryota > Viridiplantae > Streptophyta > Magnoliopsida > Solanales > Solanaceae > Solanum > Solanum commersonii. Next base: position 2,440,748 of record JAJTWQ010000034.1, on the reverse strand, counting down.
AGATTTCATGGTTCATTTTTCTTGATATTAGGCTCAAATAAGTAGAACAAAATGGCTAAGAAATTCTTGAGTACAGAGCTAGCTGTCAAGCTTCATTGCTAAAGAACTTATAGCATGTAAACTAATTTCTAAAAGTTCCTCAGATATATTGCTCTTTTTTTAGGAATTTTTCAATAAGAAAGCACCATTTCTCAAGGCGATATGGTAATGTCATTATCTATGAGCAACAATATCTATAGATGCATACCAATTTTTTAAATGTTTCTCCCACAAAATGATCAGTTGAGCATCTTTCGAAGAACTGCGGTCAGCCATACATCAAATGCAGTTGGTAGAACCCGTTTGACAATGCATTTCAAAGTAACTCGGTAAGAAATTCTTCTCATCCTTTCCGCAACTCTCTATGAGTTTAGTTGAACAATTTTTTTTAAAAGTTAAACAACGAACTGATAGTATTCCTACTCTTTTCTAAACCACCACGAAGCCAAAAAAAATTAAAAGATAAGCCTATATATGTCATGTACAGGCATGTAGTGGTAGAAACTAAAAGAGTTAATGTTGCTGAACTTCTTCTTTTTAAAAATTTTTTTTTACCCTTAACTGTGTGGGCCTGATTTCTATAATTAAAATGATAAATGGAGAAGATTGTTGTTTGAAAGTTGTTACTGAATGAATTTACTACTACTGAATACCCCAGATGCCTAAATCAAGTATGCTGCATCTTACATTTCTATTTTTTTTTCTTTATACATGCAAGATATTTTCTACTTTGGCTATGTCATGGTACAAGTTCTAACACTCATTGTGTCGTGAATGTGTATACTAAGAGAATCACTAACTATTCCACCTCCTTTCACCTTTGGAGTTGGTGGAAGGTGTTGAGTTCAAACATCAAAAGGTACATATATATTTAACATTCGAAGTTTTAAATGTAAGAGAGTGAGTTTGATGAGATTATATATTAGATGTCGACAAATGTATTCTAGGATGGTTAATATATATTGTTAGTCATTTGACAAGCTATTCTCTATAGACGACTTACATTTTTGTTTTAGGATGAGAGTTGAGATGTAACATTATCAGTTTCAAGAAAAAAAAATGAGAGTTGAGATGCTCTTACTCCTCCTCGAGATGTTACACTTATAAGACTAAAGAGACAAATATGAATTCCTTTTCTTTCTTTCTAAATCAATCTGCTCCATGAATTTTTTATTCCTCAGCATAAAGTGCTTAAGTACCATTATGCTTTTCTAAATGGTATGAGCTTCGTTATGCTATTGTTTTTGGCACGTACAAATCTTCCTTAATCAAGATTCATTATGTCGGGTCCGTGCTTACAATATGCTTCTCCTTTGCATCACCCCCAAATAACATTTTCTAGGAGCATCTATAAGTGAGCTCCTAGAAATATAAAATATTGGGCCATCAGAGTAATCAGATACACAATTTGAACTAAAAGTACAAACAATATTTCTCAACAGATGTATTGTGCATTTCTTCTTAACTCTTGAGTCGCAAACTTAGCTTAGCACTTTTTATATGTCAAATGATAATTTGTATATGTGTAGGAGAAAAAATCATGTCTGATGGTTCTAAGAATCGACTGAACAATGTTAAACCTTAACAAAGAATAAGATTAACATTTTTTTATCAAAAAAAAGAAAAAAGAATAAGATTAACATTTAAACTTATATCATCACTTTTTCCATTTCAACTTTTTTATATTTTGTTCTTTTAATTAGATTTTACAGTTGTGTTTGTTTCTTTAAGGGTATTTTCATGAATTTAAGGTTGTACAATACGTATAATGTATTTTATCTCTATTGAATGAATTTTATGATTATTCATCTTCATTTCTTCTATTATAGCTAAACTTACTCAAATACGTATAATGTATTTTGATATTGATATTACAAAAATCAGGAAGGGAATTTATCAATGAAAAATTATTGAAAAAGTTGCCTAAAGTATCAACATTTCCTAATGGATTAGCCGCGTAAGGTAGTTGCATAATCTTTAGCCCAATTGAATGTACCTCATTTAGGACTTGATTAATCTAGAGTCTTCACTTTAATTGATCCACCAGTCTTGCTATATGTTACACTACTACATGTAATTGAGGTACATTCTTTGTAATTAGATTTGATGGAAAAGCTTTACTTTTCGACTTAAGTTATGAGGATTTTTTTCGAAGATCAGATATACAATATCAATTAAGTTGATATTTTTATTTTCTATAAAGAAAACTAGGAATAGTCAACATAGAGAGATATTAGACAATATACATTGAATAAGTCATACTGTGATTGGTCAAGATAATATATAGTTTGCAGACTAAACTTTATGCTTATTGTATTTTCAGATTTTTCTTTAGGTTTTTATTTATTTATTCCTGAAACATTTTATCTCTGCATCATTTGGAAGCTCTTCCTCTTATTAGCACCACATTAAATTTGAAAATTTCAGAGGACAGAAATTGCATTTTAATTATGAATTTGATCATACTATGGATGCTCCTTCCTCGTGGCCAGATTCATCACCTTCTGACCCTTAGTTATTCAAGTTTTTTGATGAACTTTGTGTAGATTTTCCAATATTAGATATTTGTATAGTTCTTTATTACTTTTTTGAGGCAACATGTATAGTTTTAATCAATATAATCTTACTTGCTTTCATGATTTTGCTATGGATACCTTGACAAAATTAGTTGTAGGAACAAATGCTTCTATTGTAGTTATATTTAAAGAGGACCCTAACGACTATTCTTTTCTTTGCTTCTTTAATAGTAATAATCTATTCACATTATATTTTCTACCGTGATTATGATTGTCTTTTCGCTATCTGAACCTTCATATGCTCTTCAATTCAATTCTTTTTGTTATAATGTTTATACATTAGAAGCTCAGATCTTAGATGTGTATATGAGTTTTTTATTCCTTTTGTTTTTCCTTTTTTAGTGTATGACACCTTGCATTAGATTAATATACTTGGATGTTGTCACTATTATTGATCTAATGAACCTAAGGAGCAAGTACTAAGATCCTTTTTAATTTTAGGGACAATACTGAATCAAATTGGAAGTGCAAAATACACGTAATCTTAGATTAACTCATGAAGAGTACAGAAAAAGCTGTAAATTGTCATGGTACTGAAATTTTGTGAACAAGTAGCTTTATGCTATATGACGGTTGCTTAAAAAATACTGAACGATTCAAACCTATCAATTATATATATATATATATATATATATATATATATATATATATATATATATATATTATTGAAATTTTGTGAACAAGTAGCTTTATGCTATATGACGGTTGCTTAAAAAATACTGAACGATTCAAACCTATCAATTCTATATATATATATATATATATATATATATATATATATATATATATATATATATATATATATATATATATATATATAAAAGAATCTGTTTTGGTGATATTATTTATTGATGATGTGAAATAAAGTTTCAAGTGGCTAGGTACTGAATTAGCAGTGTTGTCTTTATCTCTGTTTTCTTTTTTCGGTTGACAAATTTTAATATATTTAGATTGAAATGTATTTTTGAGCATATTATTTGATTAATTATTTTCCTAAATAATACAAGTGGTAATGAAACCTTATGTTTTCTAGAGATTGTGTGTTGATCTGTTTATCAACATTTTTGGTAGCTTAATTAGGAGATCATTAATACATTTATTCATGTTGTGCAGTTTGAATCTACATTGTTTGTTTACTTTTTCTTATCAAATGTTGTAAGAACTTTTAGTTTCTTATTTTACTTAAACTTTCATACAAACAACAAAGGGCTATTGGCCTTCCTCCATACCTAAGAGGCAATTTTGTAGTATATTTGTAAATATAAATTTGCATTCCTTACAATTTTGTAATACAAATAATTTGTTTCAAATATCTCATGATAATTAAATTTTTCTCAAGTAAAATGTATCAAAAAATTTCGTTAACCAATTTGTTGCACGGGCTGCACTGATCTAGTATATATATACTAGTATTCATACCAGTCAGATACTTCTAAAAGTTATAATTTTAAAAAATGTAAATAATTTATAAAAATTTCATTATTCACTTATTAAATATTTTTGTAAAATAGTTATAATAATACATTATTACTATTTATACAATCATATTAATTTAAAGTTTTAAACACAATTTCATTTGCATAATGCTATAATATTATTCTAGTATTATATATATTTAACTATGCTTTTAGTTTATAATATATTTATGTTGAATTATTAATAAATTTATTTATTTTTTTACAAAAATTAATAATCAAAATTCAACTTTTCATATGAAATGTAAAGACAAATTTTAAAATTATAATAAATATTTTTGTAATCATTATCGATATCCTACAAATTAGTAACTGAATATGAAACTATTTTTTGATTACCATTATCCTTAAATATAGTATATCAGTTCATACTAAACCGTTTTTCCTTCATTTAAAAACTCCCTAATGATGTTCAATCATATAACAACAAATGGATAGTACTACGTTATATATATAATGTTTGATTGCAAGAACTTTTTAAAGCAATTATGAAAGAAAAGCGAAAAAGGTACATTTATAGTAAACTCTATTTTTTCATGTTTTAAAATTTTAAATTTTAGCATTATATCCTCCAATATGAGAATTAGAATTATGATGACTATTCACATTCAAGAATTTGATGGGCGTCATCATCATCCTCCTTATTTTTACGTTCATGTAAGAATTTATTTGAGAATTTTTATATTACAATTTTATAGAATTTTTTTTATTTTCTCTACTATAAACTATAAATCTTTTTTTAGACTGATTGTTTTTATAAAAAAAAAAATGTATCAATCACATAGTAATTATTTTTACATTTTGGTGGAAGAAAGTTCCCAACCCGCGTAATTATTGGACCTTTAAATCGTCAATAACGACTGAAAATCATTTATATATCTCAAACTTTATTTTAAAAAACTCAAATTTTCTTTGCTTCTCAATTTTGAAAAATGAACATTCTTCTATTATTAAAATGGTATAATATACTTTGATTGCGGATAAACTATGTGAAGAAAGAAAAAAAAGGTTATATATTATTTTTAAAATGTTGTTGTATATTTTATATTATTGAAATTTTTACATAAAATTTTTGACGGATTCCACAGAAAGTTTTGTCATATTATGATGTAACTTAATTTCCAACAATTTCGAATAACATATTAATTTCTACCTCCTGAAAAGTAAATGAATAAAGAAAATTTGTTTTTAAAATATTTTTTAATTGGATAAAATGTGATTATGTGATTTACTTTGATTGCTTCTTTTGATTCTGTATTTTATTGTTGCATTGCAAATCTTGCAACGGGTTGGAGTTGTAAGTATTTTTTTTTATTTTTTTTTTATGGTTTTAAAAGAAAAAAACTCAAAAAATTCTATATGTTATTTAATAATTAGTTAATAGTTAATGAATGCCTAAATTGAATTTTGTCCATTAATTTTTTTTATGGCTTTTTACTGTTATATATATATATATATATATATTATATATCGGAGTCTGTATGTAATTGGACTATAGGAGAGTCAAAAAGTGTTACCATGTCAATATCAAGATTTTCTCAAATTTTCAGTTTTAAAATTTTAATTTTTAAATAAATTTAATTTCTTATTAGTTACTTTTGGAACAAGGAAAGAGAAAAAAGGTAAGGGAAGAGAGAGAGAAAGAGAGAGTAAAAGATTGAATATAATTGGACATTAACTTGATATACGTCGTATAATATGCTACGTGTATATAAAATCACCTTTTGCTATAAAATTGATAGTATAGCTGTAAACATTAAAAAAATTTAAACTATAGCTGTGTATTATAAATTATAGTATGTGCTTGCTTATATTGTGTAGTTTTTTCATATTTTTTATCTTCTCCTCTTCTTCTTGCATTTTAAAAAATTTCATGGGATTTATTGTCATTGAGTGAGTTCAAAGTTTAGCAGAATATGAGGTACCACTATTCTAATGAAGTAAATTGTTCTATCCTAAGAGGGTATATTCTTTTACCTCGAATACTTGAGGAAAATAATTCTGATGATGTAATAATTATCTTTTTGCTTAGTATATAGATATATGACGATCCACATTGAACATATATATATATAATAGAAGAGGAGAAAGTGCCACATGTCGGCACCACAAAATTTCTAAATATAATAAATAAAAATTTAATTTCTGGATATATTAAATAATAAACAACAATTTTAAAAACTAAACAAAATTTTAAAACAATTTTTAAAATTCTTGTACGCTACAAACTTTTGATGTGGTCTCTTTTTGAAAAATAAGAATTCGTTTATTCCTTATAAAATGCAAATTAGCTATTGTTTTCATGTTTTAATTTAATACAACTTCTCACATAATTTATTTTTATATTTTAAAAAATAGAATAGACAAAATTGTCAGCATTACAAAAAAAATCACTAAAATTATTACTAAAAACAGGCAGAATAAATCATTTTTTTACTAATATTTTCCGTCTTAAAAATTATAATAAATATTTTTGTAATCATTATCCATATCCTACAAATTAGTAACTGAATATGAAACTATTTTATGATTAGCATTATCCTTAAATATAGTTTATCAGTTCATACTAAACCGTTTTCCTTCATTTAAAAACTCCCCTGATGATGTTCAATCATATAACAACAAATGGATCTATTACTACGTTATATATATATATATATATATATATATATATATATATATATATATATATAATGTTTGATTGCAAGAACTTTTTAAAGCTATTATGAAAGAAAAGCGAAAAAGGTATATTTATAGTAAACTCTATTTTTTCATGTTTTAAAATTTTAAATTTTAGCATTATATCCTCCAATATGAGAATTAGAATTACAATGACTATTCACATTCAAGAATTTGATGGGCATCATCATCTTCCTCCTTATTTTTACGTTCATGTAAGAATTTATTTGAGAATTTTTATATTACAATTTTATAGAATTTTTTTATTTTCTCTACTATAAACTATAAATCTTTTTTTAGACTGATTGTTTTTATAAAAATTAAATGTATCAATCACATAGTAATTATTTTTACATTTTGGTGGAAGAAAGTTCCCAACCCGAGTAATTATTGGACCTTTAAATCGTCAATAACGAGTGAAAATCATTTATATATCTCTAACTTTATTTTAAAAAACTCAAATTTTCTTTGCTTCTTAATTTTGAAAAATGAACATTCTTCTATTATTAAAATGGTACAATATACTTTGATTGCGGATAAACTATGTGAAGAAATAAAAAAAAGGTTATATATTGTTTTAAAAATGTTGTTGTATATTTTATATTATTGAAATTTTTACATAAAATTATTGACGGATTCCACAGAAAGTGTTGTCATAATATGATGTAACTTAATTTCCAACAATTTCGAATAACATATTAATTTCTACCTCCTGAAAAGTAAATGAATAAAGAAAATTTGTTTTTTAAATATTTTTTAATTGGATAAAATGTGATTATGTGATTTACTTTGATTGTTTCTTTTGATTTTGTATTTTATTGCTGCATTGCAAATCTTGCAATGGGTTGGAGCTGTAAGTACTTTTTTATTTTATTTTATTTTATGGTTTTAAAAGAAAAAACCTCAAAAAATTATATATGTTATTTAATAATTAGTTAATAGTTAATGAATGCCTAAATTGAATTTTGTCCATTAATTTTTTGTGTGGCTTTTTACTGTTATATATATAAATAATCGGAGTCTAGATGTAATTGGACTATAGGAGAGTCAAAAAGTGTTACCATGTCAATACCAAGATTTTCTCAAAATTTCAGTTTTAAAATTTTAATTTTTAAATAAATTTAATTTCTTATTAGTTACTTTAATTTTGCAGTTATTATTTAAGAAAGAACATTTTTACAACTTTTCAAATTGAATATCCATAAATGTGACATTTAAAATAAATAATTACCGTCATAAAAAGAATAAATAATTTTACATTTATATATTATAACATTTAGTTTTAAAATTAAACAAAAACCATCTAATATGTTAACTAACCACACCTCAAACCTTCAACTGTGTTTCCCATTTTTTCATAGAAGTGATATATAGATAAAGCAAAATAATAACAAAATTATTCAAAAATTATATTATCTATATTAAAATACGATTCTTGAACATATTTTAAAATTAAAATTAAAAAAATGTTCAAATGAACCAAGATAATACACAAATCAGTGTAGCCTATTTTTGTGGAACTATATTTCCTCAAAATACTATTGAAGATAATTACAAATAATGCTATGAAATTTAGGAATTTGGATTTATTTATATAATTTTGAAACACTTATTTTTTGATCCAAAATTATTTGCACTATTAACTTGTAATGACCCTAAAGGTCATTTTTGGAAATTTTCATAAAATGACCGTTTTACCCCTCCCGATAGTTGCCCCGAGTCCTAATTATTGTATTTTCGAAGTTGGTTTGAAGGAAAATTGATGAAAAGTTGAGTTTTTAAGAGTGAAAGTTTGGTTAAAAGTGCTATTTCGAGTCATTTGGAGTTCGAGACTCGAATCGGATTTTCGTCGATTCCAGCAGTTTTAGAATGTCGAAACGGGTCTATGAGAATTTACGGAGTTGAATTTGGAGTTAAAACGAAGATTTGAGGTCCTAAGTTGCTAAAATTGTGAAATTTTGATCAAGAGTTGACTTTGGTTAACAAATGAGGTTCCGGTGCTCAAAATGGAATTCCAAGGGCACCGTTGGATTCAGGGGGTGATTCTAAGTCTAGAATGAGTCTTGGTTGAATTTTTAGAGGCCCTGAGTGCGTTTCGAGTTTTTGAGCCTAAAGTTAGTTTCTTGACGCCTTATCGGATACCGGGTCAAGGAGACCTCGAATTCAAATTCCGACAATTTCATTGAGTCCGAAATGTCATTTTCAAGCTAGTAGCATATTTGATTTGTGTTCGGGAAGTGCCAACTGAGTTTTGGGTGAGCTTTTAAGCTTCTTAGATGTTTGACACTATTTCAACAAATTGTGACAACTAAAGGGTTCATTAATAGTTTTAAAGGTCGAAAAACTATTCCGAAGGTTCCGAAATTTTGAGCATGAATTATAAGACTTATCTGCAAATTTTGGTGCATTTTCGCTAACCCGAGATTGGACTTTTATCGCAAATAAGAAATAATTGTTTACCGAGTAGAAATGATATTTGACTGGGCAAACGAGCATGAAATTGAGCTCTGATTGAACGAGCAGGTCCGTATCATTATTTAAGACATTTACAAAAAAAGAATCGGGTCATTTCACTATCGTATGAGGAAATTACGGCCTTTTTAGTGAAAGATTAACTGCTGTTTTTCTGGTGCATAACAGCCATGTACTGTTATAAAAATCTCAGACTGTGTTCATTTGGTATTTTGAGCATATCGGGAGTTCTAGAGATCGGAATGGAGTGATTCTTACGGGTTTCTTCTTGAATTAATATGAGGGTTAGTATTCAATCTTCAATTCGACATTTTCTCATAATTTCTTTATCAGGGTTTTTTTTTCCTATCCGTAAATTCCTTGGGAAAAATTGGGGTTTTATCGATTTGGACTCCCTTTTTGATGAAAAAGGTATATTTACGATCCTTATGTTATGGGTAAACTGATTTTAACATAAAATTATTGATTCATCGATTATTTTCATCATATTAACCGCGTATAATTTGGACTTTCCCGGTAAAGTTAAAGTTTGATAAATTGAGAATTTCAAGGTCGATTTTAACTCCGTTTTTGATGGAATTTCATATTTGAACTTATCTAAGCATGGGTAAGATGTTTTTCAAGAAATATTTCATCTTCGAGTCGAGGTTTCGGATCCGAATATTTTAGGCTTCTTCAAGAACATGAATTTTCCTTCAAATTGAGTTTGTGAATTGATTTCAACTCCATTTTCACCATTAGCTTCCAAATACTTTAAGGATCATTTTACATCAAAAATTTTCAGATTTGGGTATCGTTTTTCGGTATGAGACTTTTGGACCGTTTTGCCTTTTTTCCCTAAATTTCTTGATTTTGGTGTCATTAGACTCGAATTGTGATTGTGAATAATTGTTTGAATAGATTATCGTGATCCGGATTATACTCGGAAAGAAAAGGCTCAAGTCAAGTAACTTTTGGAGTTCGTTTTAAGGCAAGTGGCTTCCAAACTTTGTAAAACTCTTAGACTACGCATGACTACTTTCCTAATTGTGCTGGGGGAGTAATGGGGATTGAGGATGGGTTTTATTTGTTGATTGAAATTGTTGTAAATGAAAGATGGGGAATAAAACGAGCTAAATGTGTTATATGTGACTTGAATTTGTTGAATAAGTCATGTGATAACTGATATTGAGGGGATAGAAGAGCATGAGTAGGCTATGATTGATACAAACATTGATGTTGAGACAGATGATGTGTAATACTATGATATGGTTGTGATTGAGACATGTGATGTGTAATACTATGATGTGGTCGTGATATGGTTGTGATTGAGACATGTGATGTGTAATACTATGATGTGGTCGTGATATGGTTGTGATTGAGACATGTGATGTGTAATACTATGATGTCGTCGTGATATGGTTGTGATTGAGACATGTGATGTGTAATACTATGATGTGGTTGTGATTGAGACAGGTGATGTGTAATACTATGATGTGGTCGTGATATGATTGTGATTGAGATAGATGATGTGTAATACTATGATGTGATTGTGATATGATTGTGATTGATGACATGTGCATATTCATTATTCATCCCATGTGTGAACTATTTGTTGCATGAGTTCTGAGACACTAATATAAGGATGGATGGATATGAGACACAGTTGAGATTAGCTACGCCTAGAGATATATGAGATGGACTAGCTTTGGCTAGCGATTTGGATGCCGATGGGATCTGGTTCCGGCGGTGATACATGGTCCATGTGTGGCCCCCATGGGTTCTGATTGGAGTATTCAGCACGGACTGATTACGTCAACAGATGTGTATCGTAGGACAGACATGCATCACGACTACATGACATCATTATTACATTTTGCATCGCATTTGCCTTATCTTTGTCTGTGATGTGTGGATTGTATCAGTTTACCCTTCTTATGTGGAAGTTGATCTACTTGCTCTTATTTGTTGATCTGAGGTTGATGAGGATATACTGCCAGACGTGCCCTTGAGTTATCTTTACTTTTAGTTTTGTTCTATTCGAGAACTATACTCTGAGACTTGTATATTTTTATTCGAATTTTGTATTTAGAGGTTTGTACATGTGACAACCAAATTCTGGGTAGTGTTGAGTTTTAATTAAAATCTTCCGCTTATTTATTATCTTCTATTCTCGTATTTCTACTTCTCTATCGTTGTGGTTGGGTTAGGCTGACGTGTCCGGTGGGAAATGGATACGTGCCATCACATCCGAATTTGGGGTGTGACATAACTGCTCTACTAATTAACTGCCACATTAAAGGAGGGGAACTTTTATATTTAAAACTAGACATATTTCATAGGATTTCTATTTTTTTTAGGCATAATGATGATGTTGAAAAGTAAGTTATGTTATTGTATAATCATACTGGTATTTTTGCTTCCCTTATGATTATTTTAAAGAATGTTTAAGGTTTTTTTTGTTTGGTCATTTGTTGTTAGAAAATATAATTATTGGCAAACATTAAAATGAGAGATTTTACCATGATCAAATAAAAGGGTAATATTTTAGAAAGTTCAATCTTTTTTCAATCAAAGCAATGGTGAAGAGATTTTTTTCTTTCCCATTAAAGAACTTAATTAGATTAATAAACTACTAAAACGAGAATAAAAAATTAAGGAAAGTAAATTTGCAAGATGATTCAATTAACTATTGGAATATAAAACATGTTAATACAAATTTTATTGTTGATTAATTTAGCGAATTATAATTTTCTGTGGAATATAGCCTATTAAACACAAGTCTTTTGACTCCTCTAAAAGTAACATCCTAATTGGTTGATTTTTTTATATAATTTTTCATGATTCTATAGTAACGTCAATTTTAGCAATTTACGTATCTCAAAATAACTTTAATTTTAAATATTATGGCCCTGTGATGATGATCGGTAAGGATTAGCGGAGGAGCAAAGAAAAATATGAATATGACGGGGGAAAGAAATCTAATTTGTAACGTTAAAAAATCATGATATGAATTTTGTAAAGAGGTCTAAAAGAAAAACATGAATATTAAATTTGTTACAAAATTGTAACCTTATAATTTTTTTTTTTATTTAATGTGCATTTTGTAATAAAAAGTTGATAAAGTAATCTAAAGTGATCAAACTTCACATGATATTAAAATTTTAATTTTGCCATTGATTTTATTTTCACGTTTGTACATGTGTGAAATTATGAGTTTCATGTATATACTCTTCTATTGATTTGTTTATGTCGGATGTGAGATACTATGACTATTTTTGTATAGTTAATATTTCTTGACACATTCAAAAAAATATTATTATTTACTGTAGTTAATAAACTATAGGTTCATATAATTACTTTATCAACAAACTATCAAATTAGAAGATACTAGAAAAGTTGAATGTTGGTGTTATGTGATTATGACACATTTTGAATCACAAGATTTTATTTATAATTTTTTAAAAATTAATTATATATGCATGTGCGTATACTTTAATTAACAATTTATTTAATTATATAATCTACAAATCTAATTGCATGGTTGAATTGATATTAGTTTTTATCCTCCAAACCTTGAAGAACGCTATTTAAAATAATTGTATGATATAATATAAATTCTTCACAAAAAATGATATATGCTTTAATTCAATATTGTCAAATAAGAGATAAAGAAACATTCAATAATCCGAACTCATTAAAATCATTTGAATCAAAATCCTTGCACATTTTAATTAAAAAATCTAAAAAGAAGTGAGTAATATTTTCTTGATGACCATTAAATAACTTTTCATGACCTCTTTTTAGACATTATGTTGTAATAGAATTTTTATTACAATATGAAAAATAAAATTATATTTTATATTTTTGTTGCGGGATATATATATATATATATATATATATATATAAAAAGTCAAGAGATTGCTTCACTATGTGTATCTAATAAATTTCAATAATAAATCTGAAATACATCTATTAATTATGTATTAAATTATATTTGTATTTATATTAAATAAATTTTAATTATTAATCATTATAATTATAATTTGATTAAGTTACACATTAATAATATAACTTGAATTAAAGTCGGAAGATAATATTTTTAAAACGGAAAATATTAGTAAAAAAATTATTTATTCTGCCTTTTTTAGTAATAATTTTAGTGATTTTTTTCGTAATACTGACAATTTTGTCTATTCTATTTTTTAAAATATAAAAATAAATTATGTGAGAAGTTGTATTAAATTAAAACATGAAAACAATAGCTAATTTGCATTTTTGTAAGGAATAAACGAATTCTTATTTTTCAAAAAGAGACCACATCAAAAGTTTGTAGCGTACAAGAATTTTAAAAATTGTTTTAAAGTTTTGTTTAGTTTTTAAAATTGTTGTTTATTATTTAATATATCCAGAAATTAAATTTTTATTTATTATATTTAGAAATTTTGTGGTGCCGACATTTCCTCTTCTATTATATATATATATATATATATATAAATACACACACACACACTAGTTTTTCCACACGTGTGTTGCACGTGATTATCAATTCAGAAAATTTAGGTGAACATTTAAATAATGAGCTTTTCACAAAATAATATTGTAGATTCTTTTGTAAATGTTCAATGTGGATCGTCATATATATATATATATACCTATGAAGATGGTCAATGAAAAATTTTATTAGTTAAATGCAATAATGTATATATTTATTTCAATTTTATGAGGTTCAATCATGTATTAGTCGTATCTCACTAATATTACCTTACAGACGATATTTGTTGTGTATTTTTCTTGTTATCTAACCATATGTGCTTTGTACGTGTACTGCACTTAAGCTGTTTAGATGTCATATGAACATGTGGAGACAACTACATTTTATTTTTTAGAACTATTTTTGTATATTAATTTTTATTTAATAAGTTATAACATAATAGATGACGTTCTTTTTGTTGGCTCTCATATTTGACTTCTTGATTGAATGTGTACATAAATCAAAGATAGTTATCTGATTGTCCATAGTTAACTGAGAAATGTTTCTTTTCCTTTTACAGAAAAAAAAACAAAAAATTAAAATTAAAGAATATATACTATCTGTGAAATCATATATATAATCGCATGTTTATCTTACACCCAACAAAGATATAGTTCATATACATGTAAATAATTTTCAATTTATTCAATCAAGCATGATTCGTCCAAGGAATAATAACAAATCGTGTTATCACATATATAGGGGCAGTATAATAATATGAAAAATTATTGTTCAAACGTTAATATCAGAAAAGATGAAAAGATAGAAATAATTAATGTATTAATTGTGAGAATTCATAATATTATAACAAAAGAATGTAAAAGTGTGTGAATAACATTTGCAATAATTAGTAATAACTAAGAGAATTTATAATGTTATAACTAAATTATAAATATTCAATAGATGAATTTCTAATAAATTTTATACTTACATAAATAAATAGGACTTTTAATATTAATGTTTAGATTTTAATTAAGTGTAGGGACAAAATGAAAATGTTTATTCTATATTAGTGAATATAAAATTTAATTTATTAATGATAAATTTTAAATTATTCATATATATATATATATATTCACATATTTCACATCTGTTGTGAGTTTTTTTTTTCAAAAAAAAGAGTTCAAAAAATTTTAAAATAATATATTTTGAAGTTAGAAGATCTTGTTAATTAACTTGATAATACATTCGTGACATAGATAAATACCTACCCAATTTATATATATATACACACACACACACACACACATATACACATGCATATTTGCATTAATGAAAATATTTATCTCATAAAAATTAGCTAATAAATAAATAATAAAAATTGAATTAATACAAGCTTCAACTGTGTTATTAGTAGACATATGAACTTTTCTTTGTCGAAAATACTGAAATATGAAGAAATAGTAAATTAGTAAAATAAAATGGCAATGTTTACATAGTAAAAACTCTTTTGAAGCAAACTTCCTGACAATCTAAATTACATAAGTAATATTGATAAATAAAGTCATTCTTTTGTCTTGAGCAACAAAAAAACAAATGACAATTCTCTAACTCTTGAGAAGTTTAATAATTTTGAAAAAAGATATTCAGAAACATATATATCTACATCACAAAAGAAATTGTTAACAAAAATAAATGAATTTATACTACAATAAAAATTAAACTAATACAAACTTCAACAGGCGTTATAATAATTCATATGATATTTTCTTCATTGGAAATACTAAAATATTAAGAAATAGTAAATCAGTAAAACAAAAAGGAAATGCTTATATAGTAATAACTATTTTGAAGCAAATTTTTTGACAATCTAAATCACATAAGTAGCATTGATAAATAAAGTCATTCTTTTGTCTTGGGCATAAAAAAACAAATCATGATAATTCTCTAACTCTAGAGAAGTTTAATAATTTTGGAAAAAGATATTCAGAAGCATATATCGACATCATAAGAGAAATTGTTAACAAAAACAAATGAATTTAGACTACAGTAAAAATTAAACCAATACAAATTCAACTGACGTTATTACAAGTTATATAAACTTTTCTTTGTAAAAAATACTTAAATATTAAGAAATAGTAAATCAGTAAAACAAAAGGACAGTGTTTATATATTAATGACTATTTTGAAGCAAACAACCTGAGAATCTAAATAACACAAGTAGCATTGATAAATAAAGTCATTCTTTTGTCCTGAGCATCAAAAAAATAAATCGTGACAATTCTCTAACTCTTGATAAGTTTAATAATTTTGGAAAAAGATATTCAGAAGCATATATCTACATCCCAAGAGAAATTGTTAACAAAAAAAATGAATTTAGACTACATCATGTTAACATTATATATTGGAATATTATATACTAATGTGTGTGTGTGTGTATATATATATATATATACATACACATATATATACTAAGCAAAAAAATAATTATTATATCATCAGAATTATTTTCCTCAAGTATTCGAGGTAAAAGAATATACCCTCTTAGGATAGAACAATTTACTTCATCAAAATAGTGGTACCTCATATTCCGCTAAACTTTGAACTCACTCAATGACAATAAATCCCATGAAATTTTTTAAAATGCAAGAAGAAGAGGAGAAGATAAAAAAAATATTGAAAAAACTACACAATATAGCAAACATATACTATAATTTATAATACTTAGCTATAGTTTAAATTTTTTAATGTTTACAGCTATACTATCAATTTTATAGCAAAAGGTGAGTTTATATACACGTAGCATATTATACGACGTATATCAAGCTAATGTCCAATTATATTCAATCTTTTACTCTCTCTCTCTCTCTTCCCTTACCTTTTTTCTCTTTCCTTGTTCCAAAATCAAATCAAACTCTAATTTTATTTTCTTCCTAAAATTGCAATTTTGAAGGTGAATGTTCATCAACGTTAAATTTTCATAGAATCAGGTAACTTCTATTTAGTTATTTCAAATTATTAATTTTTTGGGTTAATTTTTTATTTTTTTATTTTTTATATTTGTATCTTTCAATTTCAATTAGGGTTAATCAAAAGGTACTTCTAAAATTGATACTTTAATGGCGGAACAGAGGAGGGTTAGAAGAGGTATACTACATAATGCTCATTCTTTGGATGTTCCTTTTTTTTTTTTTGGCAATTGAGTTACAAATAAAGATTTCACAATAATCCATACTGATGTAACAACTTAGTCAAGACCAAGGGTCAAAGTGTGTCAAGAGAAAAGAAAGTGTTGAACTTTCGAAATTTTAAAAAATGTCCAGCAGAGAAATTTGAAAGAAGAGGCATTGTATCATACCTTTCAATACTGAGTTTGTATTCATATTTCATTTTGGACAAATCTATTGTATACATATTCATTATTGAATGAAGCAATAAAAATCATGTGCTTATACTATATCACACGCTGTATTCTTTGTATTCAATGTATTCTTTCGTATTTTTCATATTCTAAATATATATTTTGATATGCTGTATCAAATTTTGTTCATATTGCGTGGTGCAATTGTATTCATGTATCAACCCTCAAAAAATTAGCACATGTTTGTATTAGTTACTAGCAATTATAATAGTAGGTATTCAAGAATTCTTAGGTTGAATGAGCCAACAAATATATGTATTCATACTGTAATAAAACTTGTGTTCTTTGTATTTGTATTCACTGTATCTTTTTGTATTTTTCATATGCGAAATGTGTAATACAGGTATCAGTCCTGAAATTATTTGGCACCATTGCATTGATGTATCAATTCTAACAAAATTTTATACAAATTTTGAAAACAGTAATCATCAAATCAAAGTGGCGTGATTTAACGTATTGTCGTTTTTCAAAAATGGATTCTGCCATTTTAAATGTCCTCAACTTTTAATTTGTATACTAGTATACAAAAAAACAAACTTTGGATCGTTTTAATTGATTAATGGAAACTTGAGATTTTAACGGACTTAATTAAAGGTCTGTCAATTATAATAAGAAAATTACCTTATTTAGTGCTTTATAATTATAAATGTAGTAATGTATTAAAAAAATGGCAGGCACAGGATACATCTAGATAAGTTAGAAAGTATAGTCATTTTATGTAAATATCACACTTATGGCTATTCCAATTTAATAATCCTAAAACTATAGTCATTTTTGTAAGTTGCTCAAAATATATTGTGGTTGAAAAATGAGAGAAAACCTTTCTATTTATAGTCAACAAAGGGTAGGATGAACAAGTGTTTTTTGTGTCTTATCTGAAAAATCATGACCTTTCCGAGAAGTCATAACCCATTGAAAAAGTTACAACTTATTGAAAAAGTCACAATTCTTTGGAAAATTCAAGATTCATGGTGTAACGACCCTTTCGAAATAATATAAGCCAATAACTTACGAGATTTTTATACATATATTGCCCTCACACTAGACGAAAATGACGTAAAAGAATACCACCAACTCCCGAGTACCTGAACTAGATCTTTCATGCTTCACACAATCATACCAAATTAGTGATAAATTTAATATATTACAAGACTTGGGCTTACACACCCCAAAAAGTCAAAACATAGGGCCATACTTATATTACAACCCTTGGCGACATGATCAAATTAGTCCTCAAAATTTCATATAAATATACAACACATAGATCATGTACAAGTCTCAAGGTTTATACAAAATATAGATGTCTATATGCAAATGTGATCTTCCTTAAGGCTCTCAAAATTTCCATCTCCAATGGCCAGCTTCATGCATCCACTCAATCATTTCCCTACGATAGAAACAACTATCGCTAAGCATATAGCTTAGTGGTGCAAAACTATAGTTTCGGAGCCATCCGATTCACAAAACAAACTTTCTCAAGTCATGGGAAACATAATTGAACATAATTAATAAATCAAGTAAACAATATATAAAGAGTATCAAGTTCGATATTTAAAGACCCAAATGTCAAGAACGTTCATAGCATCATTTTCCAAGAGATTCAACAGCAAGGCTTGCCCAATATGTACATCATGTCCTCACACCACGCACAAGCAAGTATCAAGAAGGGTCGACGCCCTATATCAAGAAGGGTCAAAGCCCAATAATCAAGAGAACCAAGAACCATATTAAAAATGGCTTTTCAATTCGTACTTAAAATGGACAACATCTATACTTAAGACGAACTAAAAATCCAGAGTCAAGATGGCAAATGATCCGAATCAAGAGGCATGCCAAGAGTGACAAAGTCACAGCCACAAGAAGAACAAGGTCCCAACAAGAGTGCCAGGTGATCAAACAATCCATACAAGTGGGTGAGTTACATAAGCGTTTTTAACGTCTCAAAGGATACCAATACAACAATGCAAAGTGACAAGAGGTAACCAAGGTACCAAGATCCAATTTCAGATATACTAGAGGTTAAAAGAGTGCAAGTACAAGTTTATACACAAACCTCAGTGCTTTAGCAAATAAACGGTCCAACCAATGTATCAAGGTCCTCAACTTGTTCACGAGTATATACAACCTTTAAAATATAATTAAACAACTTCTTTAATCCCTAGCAGCTCAATAATATTGATGTAAAATAGGATCATCATCACAAGTAAAATTAGCCTGCACAAACACAACAATGCTCCCAAAATAGTGATTCTGGCCAGCCTAGTAGCTCATGTCGCAACTTAGATTTGAAACGGAAAACAACAAAACTAGACTTTATAACCTTCATGAAATATGTAGATACATCTCTTAGGGTTGCAAAAAAACAAGAAACACCGCAAAATATATTTTGTGCAACAAGATATAGTTAAAACACTAACAGCTGTTCATACAGAATTTGAAATTCCAAAATCTGGACAGAACTTGTCCTATGTTGCGTCCCATATTTCGAATCCATAACAGTTGAATTAGAGTTTGACATAAACATAAGAGTTGTAGGTCTACGAATTATCTTTCCAAATCATATTTACTCACTGTAAACTAAGTTCTAGAGCGAGAGATATGCATAAAATACCAAACATTACCCAGCTCAGAAACAAATTTCGTCACTTACCAAAAAGAAGTGTGTGTTCTTGAATTCCAGCCAAAAGGGCCAAGTTTTTCTTGTGATTTTGAAGAACAATCTGCTAAGCTAAGGTTCTAATGTTCTTAGACTTGAGGAAAACGAAATTAATTATAGGAGGTGTGAAAATATATAGTTACAAAGGTGATACTTATCACCTGTACAGATGTCACCAAAAGGGGCTGCCCAAACAAAAAGTTGGCTGTCCAAAAAGCACACATATCTACCTATATGTATATCCCTCATCTCTTTTTAAAGTTAAACATAATTCTAATTAGAATATTATCTAAACACCCCATCACAAATCCTTAAATTACGATAAGAATTTATGCTAAGCAAGTTGGCAATTATCACAACACTTCAAGTTCCCAAAATGAGACTAAAACATATTCTAGTATCTAAGCAACGGTAAATCGACATGCGACTCTTGGTTAGTATTTAGGGGTGTTACAATTCTCTCTCCCTTAAAGAAATTTCATCTCAAAATTTACCTTACGCTAGTCCAGGAACAAGTGCAGATACTGGGTCCTCATGTCTTCTTCTCTTTCCCAAGTAGCTTCCTTTCCAAAATGGTTCCTCCAAAGTACCTTCACTAAGGGGATTCTCTTGTTTCTAAGTTGCTTCACTTCCCGAGCTTGAATAAAAATAGGTTCTTCATCATACGTCAAGTCAGGATTAACCTCAATAGATTCAACTGGGAGAACATGCGATGGATCCGAACGATATCTTCTGAGCATAGAAACATGAAAGACATTGTGGTTCTTCTCCAACTCCGGTGGCAAAGCTAATTTATATGCAACTGGTCCAACCTTTCAAGTATCTCATAAGGTCCAATAAATCAGGGACTAAGTTTTCCTTTTTAACCAAATCTCATAATCTTTTTCCATCGAGACACCTTTAGGAATACTTTATCTCCCACTTGATATTCAATGTCCCACCTTTTAAGATCAGCATGCGACTTTTGTCTATCCGAAGAAATCTTTAGACGATCTTTGATAATTTTTACCTTGTCCTCTATTTGTTGCACAATTTCAGGACCAACAAGCTTTCTGTCACCAACTTCACTCCAACAAAGAGGGGTCCGGCATTTCCTTCCGTAAAGGGCTTCATAGGGACGCATTCCAATACTTGATTGGTAGCTATTATTATAAGAAAATTCTATCAAAGCCAAGTGTTTGTCCCAACTACCCTCAAACTCCATAATACAAGCTCGAAGCATATCTTCCAAAATTTGTATCACTCTTTCTGACTGGCCGTCCGTCTGAGGATGGAACGAAGTGCTAAATTTCAACTTAGTACCCAAAGCTTCCTGCAAGCTACCCCAAAATCTAGATGTAAACCTTGGGTCTCGGTCAGATACAATAGACACAGGGATCCCATGTAGTCTCACAATCTCATTAATGTACAATTCGGCTAAATGTTCAAGTGAGTAATCCATCTTGATTGCTAAGAAGTGAGCACTCTTGGTTAGCTTGTTCATAATCACCCATATTGCATCATGATTTCTCTGAGTACGAGGAAGTCCAGAAACAAAGTCCATAGTTATTCTCTCCCATTTCCATTCCGACATCGACAAGGGCTGTAGTAAACCAACTGGGATCTGATGTTCTGCCTTTACCTGTTGACAAACCAAACATTTAGAAATGAACTCCGCAATGTCTCTCTTCATACCATTCCACCAATAATGTTCTTTGATGGTCAGATACATCTTTGTACCTCCAGGATGCATTGCATATGGTGAAGTATGTGCTTCATTCAATATTTCTTTTCTCAAGCTGTCATCATTAGGGACGCATAACCTGTTCTGGTAAAATAAGACACCATCCTCTGTTAATGTAAAATCAAGCTTTTCCCCATTTTGAACTTCTCTGGTCAATTTTACAAGTTTCTTATCTATCTTTTGTGCTTCCTTCACCTGTTCATGTAATATTGACTTTACTTGCAAATTAGCAATAACTGAACCATTTGAATCAGGTGTAAAACAAACATTCATGGCTCTTAATTCAAGAAGCAAGGATAAAGGACTCAAGGAAATGCTTGATAAGGATTTTCGACTTAAGGCATCGGCAACCACATTGGCTTTACCTGGATGATAATCAATTGTGCAGTCATAATCCTTAATGAGTTCAAGCCATCTACGTTGTCGAAGGTTTAGCTCCTTCTGAGTACCCAAGTACTTTAAGCTCTTGTGATCAGTAAATATATGACATTTCTCTCCATACAAATAATGCCGCCATATTTTTAAAGCAAACACTACAGCAGCAATTTCAAGATCATGGGTAGGATAATTCAATTCATGCGGTTTTCATTTTCGAGAGGCATAAGAAATAACCTTCCCTTCTTGCATCAAAACGCATCTGAGACCATTGTGAGAAGCATCGCTGTATACAACATATTCTCTCCCTTCTATTTGTAGAGTAAGTATAGGCGCTTGAGTCAACAAGGATTTG
This sequence comes from Solanum commersonii, assembly GCA_029007595.1. Lineage (NCBI taxonomy): Eukaryota > Viridiplantae > Streptophyta > Magnoliopsida > Solanales > Solanaceae > Solanum > Solanum commersonii. Next base: position 2,418,524 of record JAJTWQ010000034.1, on the reverse strand, counting down.
AGAGTTTCAAAGCTCTCTTGACATTTGTCATCCCAAATAAACTTTACTTCCTTTTGCAAGAGTTTAGTCAAAGGAGAGGTGATAATGGAAAAGCCTTTCACAAATCTTCTGTAGTATCCTGCTAAGCCTAAGAAACTTCTTACCTCGGTTGGACTTTTGGGAGGTCTCCATTCAACAACTGCTTGTATCTTACTAGGATCCACCTTCACGCCTTCAGTTGATACAACATGTCCTAGAAATGTCACTTCATCAAGCCAAAATTCACACTTGGAAAGTTTAGCATAAAGTTCCTTCTCCTTCAAAATTTGCAAAATAATCCGGAGGTGTTTATCATGGTCTTCACTACTTCTGGAAAGTATTAAAATATCATCTATAAAAACAACCACAAATTGATCAAGATAAGGCTTGAATACTTGATTCATTAGATCCATGAATACCGCAGGAGCATTTGTCAATTCGAATGGCATCACCAAAAATTCATAATGCCCATATCGAGTTCTAAAAGCAGTTTTAAGAATATCTTCCTCTCTAACACGCAGTTGGTGATATCCAGACCTTAAATCAATCTTTGAAAATACTTTAGCACCCTGCAGTTGGTCAAACAAATCATCGATCCTTGGTAGCGGATATCTATTTTTGATTGTTATTCTGTTCAATTGTCTATAGTCAATGCAAAGCCTAAGAGTGCCATCTTTCTTCTTGATGAACAAAACAGGGGCTCCCCAAGGAGAAACACTAGGTCGAATAAAACCTTTCTCAAGAAGTTCTTGCAATTGAGCTTTCAATTCTCTTAACTCTGTCGGAGCCATTCTATAAGGAGTGATAGAAATAGGGGTAGATCCAGGAATAAGCTCGATTGAAAATTCAACCTCTCTTTTCAGGGGCAATCCAGGAAGGTTTTCTGGGAAGACTTCTGGAAAATCACATACAACAGGTATGTCCTTGATACAAAGACTCTCCAACCCTGTATCAACTATGTGAGCAAGGTATGCCCCACATCCTTGACACATTAATTTTCTTGCCAAGATCGCAGAAATAATTCTAGTTGTCAACGATCTTTCACCTTGTACAATGATGTGTGAAAATGTCGGATCTTTAAAAGTTACATGCTTTGATCTACAATCTACCACTACATGATATTTATGAAGCCAATCCATCCCGATAATAACATCAAAATCCTTGAAGGGCATTTCAATCAAATCAGCAGGGAAGACCAGGCTTTGAATCACGAAGGGACAATCACGATAAATTCAATTACACACAACCTGGTAACCCAAAGGACTTTCAACTACCACATCATAATTAAGTTTCACATATTTCACATTTTCAGGAAGAACAAGTGATGAACAAATATATGAATGTGTAGAACCCAGATCAATCAATGTAAACACACATAAGCCAAATAAGTGAAATTTACCGACAACCACGTCTTGTCCATCTTGATCATCCCTCTGCCTCATAGCATAAGCACGTGCAGTAGCCCTTTTTCCACTAGCTTGATTAACTCCACTTGTACCTGCTGCTTGGGTGTTTTTTAGTCTTGCACCTCTATTAGTTTGAGGAGGATTAATAGAAGGCTTATGAACTGAGCCTTCAGTTCTCAAGGAAGGAGCATTATTAGGATTTGGACAATCCTTCACTTTATGATCAAAGCTCCCACAATTGAAACATGCACCAAAAGCTCTCCTGCAAGTACCATAGTGATTCTTTCCACATTGCGGACAAGTGGGAACGGGAGGCTTACCTTGGCCATAATTTGGCGTGCTAGCTATAGAAAAATCTTATCTGCTTTGCTTTTGTTGCGGTGGCCTGTTATCAATACTAGCCTTAGAGTTATCAAACCTTCCCCTTTTTGATGGCCCCCCAAAATCGGTTCTAGGCTTCCGGAATTTGCTTTCATTTCTACTAGCTTCTTCTTTATCAAGTAACTCCCAAGTAAAAGCAGCAGACACTAACTTACAAAAGTTCTCATGTTGCAGGATCGCCACATTCTTTCTAATGAAATCATTTAAACCATCTTCAAATTTCTTGCACTTGTCTTTTTCCTCTTTAATAATACCTCCAGCATAATGAGAGAGCCTTAGAAACTTCTGTTGGTACTCAACAATAGACATACCTCGTTGCCTTAAATTCAAAAACTTCTTTCTCTTTGCATCGCAGTAAGCAGGTGGGACATATTTCATACGAAATTCCCTAAGAAAATCATCCCAAGTAAGAACATGAGGTTTTACCTTGGCATTTGGAACACTTACCCACCAATCATAAGCATCCTTCTGTAATAGTGAAATAGCATACTTAAATTTGGCAACATCAGAACATTCCAACTGCTCAAACACCCTCTCTATGCGCTCCAGCCATTGTTCAACATCAATGGGATCAATGGTGCCTTCAAACTCCACTCCACCCATTTTCTCAAAGTTAATCACATTGGGATCATGCATCGCTTCAGCCATGTGGTAGAAGAATTTAGTCATTTGTTGAAAAAGAGGATTCATGGCTTGAGTACCACGACTCATCTGAGGATGTGAACCCACTCTTACACCTTGATGGTTTCCCACTTCAGACCCACTAGTGTGGGGAACATATTGATTCGAGAAAGGTTCTCCAACCTTTTCTAGTGCATGAGGTTGGGGCACAGAGTAACCCGACCCTTCATGATCAGCTTCCATAAGTCGGTCAGAAGAAGATGCCATAACTTAATTTGTCAAAAGGGAAGATCACATTGCGTTAGGGACATGTACATGATGCATGTGCACTCTACATGCGATAAAAATATTATAAACCATGCAAGTGAACAAATAATACAAATAAAACCTTTTTCGAATGTGAACAAGTATATAAGTAAGTCACAACAAAAGTCCTAGAACCACAAACCTAGGCTCTGATAACAATAATTGTAACGACCCTTCCGAAATAATATAAGCCAATAACTTACAAGATTTTTATACATATATTGCCCTCACACTAGACGAAAATGACGTAAAAGAATACCACCAACTCCCGATTACTTGAACTAGATCTTTCATGCTTCACACAATCATACCAAATTAGTGATAAATTTAATATATTACAAGACTTGGGCTTACACAGCCCAAAAGGTCAAAGCATAGGGCCATACTTATATTACAACCCCTGGCGACATGATCAAATTAGTCCTCAAAATTTCATGTAAATATACAACACATAGATCATGTACAAGTCCCAAGGTTTATACAAAATATAGATGTCTATATGCAAATGTGATCTTCCTTAAGGCTCTCAAAATTTCCATCTCCAATGGCCAGCTTCATGCATCCACTCGATCATTTCCCTATGATAGAAACAACTATCGCTAAGCATATAGCTTAGTGGTGCAAACCTATATTTTCGGAGCCATCCGATTCACAAAACAAACTTTCTCAAGTCATGGGAAACATAATTGAATATAATTAATAAATCAAGTAAACAATATATAAAGAATATCAAGTTCGATATCTAAAGACCCAAATGTCATGAACGTTCATAGCATCATTTTCCAAGAGATTCAACAACAAGGCTTGCCCAATATGTACATCATGTCCTCACACCATGCACAAGCAAGTATCAAGAAAGGTCGACGCCCTATATCAAGAAGGGTCAAAGCCCAATAATCAAGAGAACCAAGAACCATATTAAAAATGGCTTTCCAATACGTACTTAAAATAGACAATATCTATACTTAAGATGAACTAAAAATCCAGAGTCAAGATGGCAAATGATCCGAATTAAGAGGCATGCCAAGAGTGACAAAGTCACAGCCACATGAAGGACAAGGTCCCAACAAGAGTGCCAGGAATTTAGAGAGAGGATTTTTGCAGAGGATGTAGTGTTTTGGGAATTTAGAAATAATGAGATGAATGACTTAATTTAGGGGTATTAAATACTTATATATATGGTTTAATTATAAAATGACGTCACTTAATATTAATTAAAAATAGAAAACCCAAAAGTGCCCTTAACTTAACCCCAAAAAAAGAGCTTCCAGGCCCCATCCACGATCTATTATTAACGGACCAGGATTGCACCCATGACTCATGATGGTGAAGCGTGGGTTGGGTTCAGAGACTTGGTTTCAAGTCCTTGACGTACGACCCCCTCACCTATGTGCGTGGATGGACCTATGGGGTGTAGGTCCCCTTCGTGGGTCACTGTCTAGGTAAATTGTAGGGTCTTCATCAAGGACCCATGGTTGGTCCTTGGGGGTCGTACCGTGATGTTCTAACACGAAACCCTTTATTCTTAGGTACGAGGAGTTACATTAAAGACTCTAACCCTCACGTTAAGCTCTAGTTTTGCCTTTTGGTTCTCGGGGTGTTACATCAATTCGGTGCTAAGCCTACTCCCAGCTAGAAATGTAAATGACACAAAATAACTGAAATACTTGATAGTTCAATGTTCTAACATGCAAATTTGAGAATGAAACATTTAGGAACTAACAATGTAACATTCAAAAACTGGAGCATGTTTATATGTTTAACTGACCTAGCAAGTGTAATTAATGAACTAAAAGAATCTACACAATTAGGGTTCTGAATTTCATGCAAGGAACTAAGCAAACTTTCCAAGAAAACATTATAATTTTATTATGAATACTACAACAGCTAAATCACAATAATTATCCAGGGATTTTGAAACCCTAGGTGTAAGTAAGATATGGGAAATCTAGAATCTGACTGAATTCTAGGAACCTAGTGGAAGAAAGGAATCCACTAGTGAAATCCCACATACCTGGTGACAAAATCTACGGAGATATCCTCGATTTTGAGGATGGAATTGAAGCAAACCTGCTGCGTGTTCTTGAGAAAAACTAGCGCGTGTTTCTCTTCTCTTTCTTCTAATTTTTGGTGATTTTGGAGAATAAAAGTTAGGTAGGTTCTGACTAGATTATTAGGCTTAAAATGAGTAAAACGACGTAGTTTAGGTGTATAATGACGTAGTTTAATTGCCCAACGCATAGGGAAAAGGACCAGAATGACCCTGACTTAAAAGCTGTAGGAGCCATCGACGGACCTGATCGACGTACCGTGGACTAACCAATGGTCCGTCCTGGCAGGGCATCATTTAGCTTGAGAGACTAGATTCTAAGGGTCACGATCCACAGACATGGACCATGGATCGTGGTCCTACCTATGGTAAGTAGGTCTGGCCGTGGTTTATGATTTTTTTAGGAATTCTGAGTGGCCAACCACGGACCCTACCTACGATCTGTGGTCCGAACCACGTGCTGTGGTTTCTCTTCCGTCAGTGGAACTTGCAATTTCTGAAAATCTGCTATTTCGTCTTTGTCAAATCTAGGGTGTTACATTATCTCCCCCTTGGGAACATTCATCCTCGAATGAAGTCTAAACCAGCTGAGTATAGAGGGAAAGAGCTGCAATCCCTACCACTAAGTACTAGAAGCTGAAATGCAAGAACAACTGAATGAACAAGATACTAAGACTGGTTTTTACGCAAGAGTAAACTGAGAGATTAGAGATGAACTATTACCTCAAGATGAAATGGAATCGCAAGGAAAGAGGTGAGGATACTTGGCCTTCATGGCTGCTTCTGCTTCCTAAGTAGCTCCCTCTACGGACTGACTCCTCCATAAAACCTTCACTGAAACAACTTCTTTATTTCTCAACCTTTGAACTTGACGGTCAAGAATTTCAATGGTACATCTTCATAAGTGAGACTATCCTTCACAACCACACTCTCTAATGGTAATATCGATGTTGGATCACCCACACACTTTTTCAACAAGGAAATGTGAAAGACTGGATGAACCACTGCTAGTTTTGCTGGCAGCTCTAACTCATAAGCCACATTGCTAACCCTTTTCAAGATTCTGTAAGGACCTACATGTAATATCCTGTAACTTAAAATACATTTGCGACTCGTAAACACCAATGCATAGATGTGATATCGAGGGAGGTATATCATTGAAAATGGTTAAGCATACCATGTAACCCTTATATTTAGTCATTTGAAGGGTTAAACCAAAGTTTTAGGTCAAAGAGATCATTAAAGAAAATAGTAAAGTTTAAAGGGTCGTTATGGAGGAATACTACAAATGATCTCATTTATCTTCTGACTTTGAACGAGCATATATCCTAATATATAACGAGTTAGAGGGACTACTACCTATCCAATTGAAGGTATTTGAGTCTAGTTTCTAGCAAAACAAACCTCTCGTTAAAACAATAACGGAGTAAAAAGTTATGTTCATTCTACGATAGACGCTCGCATTGCCCAATCACGGTGGGACATGTGGCATTTTAGAGAAAGTCGGCCAAACTTCTTGTTTTTATATTAGAAGTTTGGGATATACTTTCTCATATACTCAAGAACGTGTAAGGACTGGTTTCAACTTATTTCTTTAAGTTTTTCTCATCTTCATTCCACCAAAGCTTAAGGTAAGTTGGTTTCTTCAAGAATCAAGTGTCTTCCTCTCCATAGACCTATATATATACTTAGCTAAATGTTTTCTTGAAGGAAAAAGTATTGTTCTTGGAGAATAAAGAAGGGCAAGGATGCTTTTCTTTGATATATAGGTATGAATCTTCTTCTATCTTCATAAATAGTATTCCAAGGATGTTTTAAGTATAATTTATGGGTAGGACTCACAGGACGGTGATAGGAAGCAGTGAGTCCATGTTTTACCTATTGTATTTGATGTTTTAGTGAGGAGGGAGTTTGTAGAAGGTTGTGTTGGCTGTTGTTTTGACCAAATGAGGAGTCAATGGTATTGTATTAAGGAAGTAAGTTGATTACATTAAAACGGAAGGCGACGTATAGAGAACGCGACTATTATAGTTCTTGAAACTTTGTCGTTCACCAAGTGTTTGATGAAATTCCTAACTCGCTAGGAATATGTTATATCTGGTTAAATGAGCTCCTATTATTTTAATTTATTGCATTAGTTCTCTACCAATTTAAACTATGAGCTTATAAAGGAATTTGACATCGTTAACAAGAAATTGGTGGGATGGTGATCGGAGGCCATGAGTTTTACTTTTACGTTAAGTGTGGATGATTAAGGGGGCTGGTTCTTTATGGTTAAAGGATGAAGAGTAATACTGAACATGTAAATATGTCATAAGACTACTTGGAAAGTAGAGAAAGAGAAGGGTGTGGTGATACGCCACTCATCTATGGTAATTGCTGAGATTGTCGCTCTCGAACCATTATTATGTTTTTGGCATCGTTGTGATTATTGATTAGTTTCTTATACTATCCTTTTATGATTTTATGTTATAGATAAAATTTTCAGCAAAGGAGTTTGACGACGTAAGATAGTAAGTCCCGAATTAAGGTATGTAAAGCTAAAACCTCTTTTGCCCTTAAGGCACGACCTAAACTCGCATGTTCTTCCGATAAATGTCACTATAGATTCTATGATACTTGAAAGAAAGTTATCCTAATTTATAAACCCTCTCATGTTGAGTCCTAAACCTATAGAGTTATAGTACTCTTCAAGGAAGCAATATGTTTCACACAACTACATTTGTCTACAGTTGGAACTCTTAGATGTTAGCGGTGTACATGTTGCATAAATTTAAAGAAAGCAACCAGCCATAGACTGTTCGTAAGAGCATAGGTCACAAGATATATGATTCTCAAGCTAAAGAATGTAATATGTATCACGAGCTATGTGATTAATAAATTAATTATTATAAATAATTGCAAGCAGTTGAGATTATAGACTACTTTGCAGCGTAGGGTGGGTATATTTAGGGTTACTACGTGCGACACTACTCTGTGCACAAAATTCAGATATAGTCAGCTGGAATTTCCCGTTGTGGATTCACCTGACTGACACAGGCCTGCGGGTAGACTATACAAGAGCCCTGGAGGCGTACCTTGATAGACCTCGTTACCAGACTATGAGATTTCATGCTTGGTCATGACAGTGGGCTACAGATGCCATACAGGGTTCACTAATCACTGTTAGTAGGCCATTATATGATTCCCTGACAGTTAGCTTTACAAAGAGCAAAGAAGCGATATAATGAAGTAAAGATATCACCTAGGCAAATTATAGGGAATATATATATATATATATATAATGACTAAGACATGAAATATTCGATGAGGACCCTTGAGGTTGGTCACAATTCCAGTTACGGATTATGTCTCCTGCATACACATGCTCAAATTTGCCTATCATGATATTTGATGTCTACTTATTATTCAGTTTGCTTTACATACCAGTACATGTTTTGTATGTACTGACATCCCTATTATTTTGGCATTTAATTTGTATCACTACAGGCTCAAGTGCTCAGGACAACAAGGATTTTCAGTAGACTAGAGACTTCTAGTTTAGCAATTGGTAAGCTCCACTTCTACCTGGAGCTATCAAATATTTAGAGCCTATATTTTGCTACTATGAACATATATCAGAAGGGCTATATTGGGACCCTGTCCCGACTAGTTATTAGATTCTCAGAGGCATACTCTTTAGAGGCTTTGTAGACTTAGTCTTGTTTCCATTGTAAAGTAGCCCAACGACCCCTTTTGTTATTAATGTTTTAGTATATGTCTTCATATAGGTTCCACTGCTTATGAATCTTCACCTTTGGCATGAGATTAGTAAGATATTTAGGAGGTGCTTGTGTATATCCTTGATGTCTACCCCTTTCTAGTTAGGGGTGTGACACTACATATCTGGGATTGAGTTTTTCTTTTTTGCCAAATCTCATCATCCCTTCGTAGGTGACACTTTCAGGAAAACCCAATCATTTATTTCGAACTCTAAGTCCCTTTTCCTCACATCTGCATAGGACTTATGATGAGTCTGAGCTATCTTTAGTCTATCTTTGATGAGCTGAATGTTTTCCATAGCCTCATAAATCGAATCTGGCCCTATCAAGGCTGCTTCACCTACTTCAAACCAACCAATCAGAGCCCTACATCTATGCCCATATAGTGCCTCATACGGGGCCATATGAATACTGGAGTGAAAGCTATTATAATAGGCGAACTCTATGAGAGGTAGGTGATCATCCCAACTACCCTTAAAATCGATCACGCAAGATCTCAATATGTCCTCTAAGGTCTGAATGGTCCGCTCTGCCTGACCATCCATTTGTGGGTGAAATGCTGTACTGAGAATTACCTGGGTACCAAGACCTTTTTGAAATAATTTCCAGAAATGAGAGGTAAACTGAGGACCTCTATCTGAGATGATAGACAAGGGAACTCCATGCAACCTAACTATCTCATTGATGTAGAGTTTGGCGTAGTCCTCCGCCGAATCTGTAGTCTTGACAGCCAAGAAGTGAGCGGACTTAGTAACTCTGTCCACTATCACCCAAATGGAGTCATGTTGTCTATGAGTATGAGGTAAACCCGTAATGAAGTCCATGTTTATCACTTCTGACTTCCATGCAGGAATGTTAATCTCTTGACTCATACCTCCTGGTTTTTTATGTTCTACCTTAGCCTGTTGACAATTAGGACACTTAGCCACAAAGTCTGCACTATATGTCCCTTTTCATGCCGCTCCACCAAAAGACTTCCTGTAGGTCACTGTACATCTTAGTGGCACCTAGATGAATGAAGTACTTGGAGTTATGATCTTCTGTGAGGATCTGCTTCCTCAACTCACCCACATTAGGAGCACATAGGCAACCCTGGTAATGAAGCACACCATCTCCCCCTTTGGAGAAAACCTCAACTTTATGCTGATGAACTGCCCCCTTCAACTGAAGTAATATAGGGTTACTATCTTATTTTTTCTTAACCTCCGCTACCAATGAAGATTCTGATCCATTCTGAACTGTCACCCCACTATCTAATGTGTCCGTAAGACAAACCTCCTAAGCGAGCTAGCATGTGAACATCTTTTGCTAACTGTTTCCTTTCTTCCTCAACATGTGCTACACTGCCCATAGACAACCTACTGAGAGCATCAGCTGATACGTTGGCCTTACAATGATGGTAAAACACATTCATGTCATAGTCCTTGAGGAATTCAAGCCATCTCCTCTGATGAAGATTCAACTCTTTCTGGGTGAACACATACTAGAGGCTCTTATGATATGTGAATACATCAACATGAACACCATACAAGTAGTGTCTCCAAATCTTTAGGGCAAATACTACGGCTGCAAGCTTGAGGTCATGAGTCGGGTAGTTCTTCTCATGAACCTTAAGTTATCGATAAGCATAAGCTATGACCTTACCTCGCTGTATCAACACACAACCTAGGCCGACCCTAGATGCATCATAATAAATTACATAACCGTCTTAGCCATTTGGTAGAGTCAAGATCGGAGCTGTGGTCAACATAGTCTTCAGTTTTGAGAAATTTTTCTCACACTCATATTGTCACGATCTGAGTCTAGGCCCCGAAAGTGACACGGCGTACTCGACCCCGAAGGGGTCTTATACAAGCCTCATAGCATTCATTCATCGCATAGATAATAGAAATAGTACGAAATTAAAACTTTTCTTTAGTAAAAGCATGCGATTTAAAACATTCATTAAAAAATCTTTCAAAAAGACATAGCGGAAGACTAAGTCTCACATGGCCATCTTAGACACAATCTCAAACATACTAGGGACACGACCCTATACAATCGAAAACTACTAAAGTCTATTATATGAACAAAAAGAAAACATAAGGGTACTCGTCTTCGAATCCATGAAGACATACCAAGACTTGGAGGAAAAATCTATCCAAGTACTTCAATCTAGCTAGGAACGATCACTTGCCAAAACCTACACTTGTAGTAAAAATAAGAAACTATGGGTTAGCACACAAAAATGTACTAAGTATGATGACCATGCAGAAACATGCTTTAAAAGGGACATTTTTGTTGAAAGTCATGCTAGTATGCCATTTTTGATAAAACTTCATGAGTACAATTATAAGAGGCATAATACAAGTGACAACCAACATATAAGACATTATCCACATTATAGACATGTTCAACGTATAAACCCAATACCTTTACCTTTTCACTTTCACCCCAAGCAACCCTCAAGCAACACTTTTTGCAATGTATGGATAGCGTCCCATACCACTATCCACACCTAAGCATCACCCTAAGGTCACCAAAAAGTGAACTCACCATTAATCATGCTTCATATTACAAGTAATCATGCTCCACTAATACCAACATACAACACATAAGAACATGAGTCAAGTAAGTCATTTCATAATCTTAGGACCTATATCTAAAGTTACCCTAAGATACACCTAAGTAAAACATGAAATGGCAGCCCATACTACCTCTTCATACACACCTAGGTGTTCCTCAAGGCTACAATAAATAAGAACCTTTACAATTCAACACAACATGCTAAGTAGCTCATTTCATCAATATAAGCTACTCATTCATCATTTTATTTAGACAATAAGTCAACAATCTTCATTAGATTCATTTAGGACACCTTCATACATTAAGAGGACTTTCACACATTTAGTCATAAGACTTAGAGAACTCACTATAGCACCTTCAAAGCCTTCTCGTGCACTGTATAGATAGCATCTCATACTACTACTTACACTTTGTAGTACCTATCAAGTAACTAGAGTGCATATCTCACATGATGGGAATAAGCATTTAACCGACATAGACTATGCAAGCTAGACATGGAATCCGGTGTCATATATCCCCGCACCGTAAAGAGGTGTTCCACTTGCCTAAGGTAGAACGATAAAATTAGCTTGGATGAATCCTTAGCTTGGATGAAATTTACTGGCTAATATCCTATATGGGCACATAATTACGGGATAGAAAGATGTTCATTGGAACTCTAGCCTAACATTGGGAGAGTTTCCATCTAACCATATCCACTCGGTGCTTAGCCTACATTCCCATAGATTATTTCATTCATATTACATTAGTGTATTAGGGAGGAATGCCATAGGACTATCGACCCATGATACATCATTACCAAGGAACAAATGCTATAAGCCTATCGATCCGTGGTACATTCAAGGATAGCTCTAGGGTCTAAATGAAAGGAATGCTATAAGCCTATCAATTCATGGTCCCTCATTACATTCTTATACTCATGAAAGGAATGCCACTAGCCTATCGATTCATGGTACATTGACTCATTAAGAAAGGAATTCCACTAGCCTATCGATTCTAGAGTCTTCATTACATTAGATCATTTATGAAAATAATGCATAAAGCCTATCAATTCATAGCCATCAAGTCAAGACACATTCATCACTTATATATGAAAGGAATGTCATGGCCTATCAATTCATATTTATCAAGTCAAGACACATTTATTATTCTAGAAAAGGATGCATGAGCCTATCAATTCTAGATTCAACAACTACAATATAGAAACCATTCACATTCATCATTATCACTCATGGGTGTCAAATTGAGAAATAGCCTTTCAATACTAACACAAATACATTGAATACATGTTCATCATTCTATCATTGAATCATATGTAAGTCCTTCACATTATACAATCATTTACATAACCTCATGACAATACTTGAATTCCTCATATAATACCTTCAAGGTCATGATCACAATGTACATATAAGTAACCATCTCCACCTTTCAAGTGGATCAATATACAAAGTAAATAGACACCTCCGCCTTTCAAGTGGATCAATATACAAAGTAAATAGACACCTCCACCTTTCAAGTGGATCAACAATTCAAGAGCAATTCTACCTTAGATGAGAATTAGGTCACAACTTACCCTTTTCAAAGCTATGAATTACAATTCCTCAATCCTCCAACAATTCACCATAGATAGGCATAGATAACAATAGAATTCAATAATATAATTCAATCTAAGCATAATTCCATCAATATTCAATCATAATCATAAAACCAACTTCATAAGCCAAATTTAGGAATTTAGAGAAATCACGGGTTCATAGAGTTTTTCATCTTAAAACATCAATTAAACATCAATGTAATCATACTTTATCATTTTAAATCTTTTGATGCAAGAACCCATGAGTTTGAGTGAAATATAGGTTTTTGGTGAAACTTGAAAGCCTTGAAAACATCTTTGAGATTGAATCTAGGGTGAAAGCTAACCCTAGATGATGGATTACCATACCTTTGCTAAGATTCCCCAAGAAATTTGATGAAGAAATCACCTTCAATCCAAACCCTAGCTCCAAGTTCTTGACCTTCTTCAATGGAGGATTGTAGAGAGAGAAATATTTGAGAGGAGGTGGGTTTCTTTTTAATTCTAGTTGGAGTAACTTAAATGGAAAAATTTAGGTCTAAAAGGGCTTTATAGTTGCTAGGAAAGGCATAGAATAATAGGGACTCAACTTAGGAAAATAATTAAGGACCCACAAAGTTTAAACTTAAAAGTTTTCACTAAACCCGTCTAAGCTTGCCCTTTGAACTCCTTGGCTTGCCTAGGGCACTAGGCGACTCGCCTAATGGCCCTTGGCTCACCCATTTTGATAGTGCTTCACTATTTTGGGCATAACTTTTTACTTCAAGATCGAAATTGGGCAAACTCAGAGGCGTTGGAAAGAGGACTCAGAGACTTTTAATTGGATAGGTAATGTCCCACCTAATTCATTTTGAGCTAAGAGATATCATCATTTGAAGTTGACCTTACAAGTTGTAACTTAAAAATCTGCCCCTTACCCGTCTGAGCTCGCCCTTTGGACACTTAGGCTCGTCAAGTGCACTCTTGGCTCGCCCTTTGTTCTAGTGGGCTCACTCAAAGGCTGGTCATTGGGTGATGGAGAGGGAGAAGGGCAACACGCTAACCAGCTTGGCGAGCTCCCCTTTAACTCGCCCTTTGGTCTAGTAGCTAGGACAAATGGGCAGTCTACTAGGCGACCATAGGGGCATAAGGGAGACTCGCCAACCCCTTAGGCGATTTAGCAGCCCCATTGCGAAATAGTCCTTCCAAGGACAAGACTTCTTTCACCCTAACTTGCTAGCCTAGACCCTTGCTTGCACCATATACTGCTACCTAGCCCAATTTAAGTTCTAAAATAGCATAAACATCAACCTAAGGTCACACTAACCCAAACGTCAAGGCTCTAGTTCATCCTATCATTTTCTGAGTCGTTACATATATGACCACTGGAATTTTACCTTTTTGTGAGTTAACTTAGTCAGTGGAGAAGCTATGGATGAAAACCCTTCAACAAATCTTCGGTAATACCCGACCAAACACAAAAAACTTCTGATATCTGTTGGAGAGGTTGGTCTGGGCCAATGTTGCACTGTCTAAATTTTTTGAGAATCCACTCGGATTCCTTCATTGGATACTACATGACCAAGGAAAGCATTAGACAGTAACCATAATTCACATTTGCTGAACTTAGCGAATAACTGGCGATCTTTGAGAGTCTGCAGAACAATTCTCAGGTGATTCACATGCTCTTCCTCACTCCAAGAATAAATGAGGATATCATTGATAAAGACAATAACGAACAAGTCACTATTTGAACTCTATGTTCATTAAGTCTGTGAAAGCTGCATGAGCATTTGGTAGTTCAAAAGACATCACTACAAATTCAAAGTGACCATATCGAGTTCTGAAAGTTATCTTTAAAATTTTACTATCTCTGAATCTGAGCTGATGATAGCTGAATTTGAGGTCTATCTTAGAAAAGTAACTAGCACCCTGAAGTTGGTCGAACATGTCATCTATCTTGGGGATGGGATACTTATTCTTGATGGTGACTTTGTTCAATTGATGATAGTTAATGCATATCCTGAGGGAACTATCTTTCGTTTTCACGAACAACACTGGAGCACCCAATGGAGAGATACTAGCTTTGATGAAGCCCTTATCTAGATGGTCTTTCAATTGCTCTTTTAATTCCTTCAGCTTGGCTAGAGCCATTTCGTAAGGAGGAATCGAAATGGTTTGGGTATCTGGGAGGAGATCTATTCCAAAGTTGATTTCCCTTTTGGGAGAAACTCCATGAACATTTTCTAGAGGAAACACTTCTGGAAACTCATTTACTATTGGGACTGACTCAAGAGTTGGGGTTTCGGAGTTTGAATCCTTAACCTAAACAAGATGGTAGATATACCCCTTGGAAATTATCTTTCTAGCCTTAAGGTAAGAAAATAGTTGACACATAGGCACTAAGCTACTACCTTTCCATTCTAAGACTGACTCGTTTGGGAATTGAAACCGAATGATCCTAGTTCTACAATAGATTGAGGTGTAACAAGAATGTAACCAATCCATGCCTAGAATGATATCAAAATCTACAATTTCTAACTCTACAAGATCTGCTGAGGTGAATTTCTGAGAGACTGTGATAGGGAAATTTCTGTATACCCGTCTAGCTATAGCTAGGTCACCAACTAGAGTAGAGACTGAGAAGGGTTCTGAAAGAATTTCTCGACTGACACCGAAGTTTACTACTATATAAAGAGTTACAAAAGACAATGTATCCCCTGGATCTAACAATGCATAGATATTTAAATGAAAGACTCGTAACTTACCACTGACCACATCAGGAAAATCTTCCTAATCCTAGCGAGCCTGGAGAGCATACAACTTGTTCAGATGAAGCACCCTGCTGAGTTGGGTGACCTGCTGCTGCTGTTGGAGTGGTAGACTGAGCCTTATTGTTGTTACCTCCTTGCCCCTACCTGGAAAAAGGGTAATCCTTCAACCTATGGCCAAATTGACCATACTCAAAGCACCCTTTCTTGCCTACAAGACACTCACCCCGATGGTTCTTACCACACTTTGGACAAGTTGGGAAGGTCCTGCTACCCGAAGCACTCCTCCAAGACTTAGAGCCTGATGCCTTACCTTTTTGATCATGTCGAAACCTCGGGGATGGAACACTAGCTGATGAAGGTGCTAGAGTTATAGACCTCTGCTGAAACTGTGAGTGGTTCCCATCAACCAATTTCTGCTGAGAGTATTCATAATTCCTTGTTCTAGTCTTCTTGTTGTCCTTGGCCATTTTCCTAAGCTTATCTCCCTTAACCTGTTGAGCATGAGTCATAAGCGTAGAGATATTCATATCCTCTAATAGCATAGCATTCCTGCATTTTGTCTTCACCAAGTTGGATACCCTAAACAGAAACTTACTCATTTATGCCCTTGGATTGGCAACTATATGTGGAGCATACTTGGATAGCTGGGTGAGCTTAAGTCCATAGTCTTGGAGTAATATGTTACCCTGCTTCAAATTCATAAACTCTTGTGCCATATCTTCTCTCCACTCCATTGGGAAGAACCTGTCCATAAAAGCTCCAATAAAACACTCCCAAGTCACAGGAGCTACATCCGCACCCCCTTTTTCTTTCCACTTAGTGAACCAAATGTGAGCTATATCCTTAAGCTGGTAGGATGCCAACTCCACCCTATCATTACCAGTCACTTGCATCACTCCAAAATTTTCTTAACCTTATCAATAAAGTTCAGTGGGTCCTCAGCAGCCTGCGACCCTAAAAAATCAGGCGGATTCATTCGAACAAAATCTCAAACCCTTGCTGCAGCTTCTCCAACATTAGTGTGTATTGGAACCGGGGACTGTTGATTGTTCTGATTGGCCACACTCTGAATAAAAAGCTGGAGCACATTCCAAAATTTTGCATTTGTAACCTCATGGTTTGGGATTGGCGGAACTGCGTTAGCATTGCGTGCATTAACATTCCTTGCATAAGCTCTACAAGGATGCATGATATGAAACGCATAACGACGAATTAAAAATGAGATCATACCCATGCATGATAAGAATAACAAGAAAGTGAAGTTTTTCCTAATATTCTTCGTAGAGTCCCTCTCATTAGATTGTGGTGTACTTTACACCCATGAATGAGACTTTACTTGGTGGAATTTTTAGACATCCTAGGACTCTTGAACCTAATGCTTTGACACCAAGTTTGTCACGTCCCGAGGCTACCCCCTTGACGTAACATGGGACCTAGGGTCACAAGTGACCCCAAGCTAACCCTGTGTATTGCATATCGTAAGCATACTGAATAAAATAGATAATGTGCGGAAGCTAAAATAGTGGATAACTAAAAGTGGGGAATACCTAACTAGTCTGAATATATGAAATGTACTAAGAGGTTAATAACAACTGAAATATCAAACTTAACAAGTCAAGCTGATTCTACTACTATGTCTGAAAGGCCTCTACTAACTAAAATTGCTGGGACAGGCCCCAGCTAACCCTAGCAAAACTGAAAATTGAAATAAAAAGCATGTCTATTGTCCTCGAAGAGTGAGGACTCACCACTAAAGCTGCTGAATACGGATCGTGGACCGATCTAAGCGTGATCTAGTTGCTAAGTATCAGAAACTACATCATAAAAGGATGTAGTGCAGAGCATGTGTTAGTACTTGGAATGTACTAAGCATGCCGGATATAGATACTAACTGAACAAAATATAGCTGAGCAATAATATAATATGAATAGAAGATAAATGATGAATATAACTGAAAACTGAGCTAAATGCAATGACCAAGTACTAATCATGAACATAACATGCTGAAATTGAATACTGAAGTATAAACTGAAAACCTGGTCAAATGCACTAGAGTCTGACTGTGGGAGCTACTATTCATCGACATAAAACCACGTGAACTAAATGTGGAGTCCGATGTATACGCCCTATCGAGAGGGCCCAATAAACCTTGCCAGGGGTATAAAGACATGACTGGCGTGATCACTAAATCTGATGCCCAATAGAGGGAATTTATCCTCCTATGGGGGCACATAGTTCTAGGACTATGATGGTGCACTAAACCCTAGTCCAACTGGGTGCTAATCCTACTCCCGACTGGAAATGTATATGACACAACATAACTGAAATACTAGATAGCTCAATTTTTTGACATGCAAATCTGAGAGTGAAACATTAGGAACTGACAATGTAACATTCAAAAACTGGAGCATGTTTATCTGTTTAACTGACATAGCAAGTGTAATTCATGAACTAAGAGAGTCTACCCAACTAGGGTTCTAAGTTTTATGCAAGGAACTAAGCACACTTTCCAAGAAAACATGATAATTTGGTTACGAATACTACAACAACTAAATCACAACAACTATCCAAGGGTTTTGAAACCCTAGGTCTAAACAAGATATGAGAAATCAAGAATCTGACTGAATTCTAAGGACCTAGTGGAAGAAAGGAATCCATTAGTGAAACCTCACATAGTTGGTGATGAAACTACAGAGAGATCCTTCAATTTCGGGGATGAAATTGAAGCAAACCTGCTACGTGTTTATGAGAAAAACTAGCGCCTATTTCTCTTTTCGTCGTTCTAATTTTTGGTTATTTTGGAGAATAAGAGTTTTAGGTAGGTTCTGACTAGATTATTAGGCTCAAACTAAGTAGAATGATGTAGTTTAGGTGTAAAACAATGTAGTTTAAATGCCCAATGTAGAGGGGAAAAGACCAAAACAACCATAACTTAAAAGTTGTCGGAGCCATCGATAGATCATAGACTGATCGACGGTCCATCTTGGCAGGGCGTCGTTTTGATTTAGAGACTAGGTTCTGATGGTCACGATCCATGGACCTAGACCACGGACCGTGGTCGAAACCACGAGCCATGGTTTGGTCTCCGTCGGTGGAACCTATAATTTTTGAAAATCTGCTATTTGATCTTTTTCAAATCTAGGGTGTTACACTCCTTCTTGCGACCGTGATGAGGAGCTTTGTCTTGTATTTTATTTAAAGGCCAAAAACTATCAACAACCTTTGTTAGAGTGGTGATTGTGTTTTCTCCCTCGTTTTTTGTCAGAATTTGGTCATTCACAGTCCCATGTATTCGTAATCATTGAGGATTCGTGGTGGAGTGATCAGATTACGTTGGGGAAGCCTCTGTTTGAGGTGAATTCGTGTCTAAATTTGTTGCCTTAGCTTGCTTTGTTGTTGTAAATTTACATGTTGTTGTGCTGCTAATTTTGGGCCTCGGATTGTGTTCAATTTTGGAATACAAGTTTGAGGCATAGTTTAGGACCTCTTAACGGAGTCAATTCCGAGGATTCCAACGCGGATTCCACAATTCCCATTTTACTCCAAAATTAGTTTGTTTCCATTTTATGTGTTTTTAGTGTCTAAACAACCATACTTACTCTGTGATCCTATTTTTGATAACGTGATAGAGTTCGGAGGTCGTTCGAAAAGGAAAAGCTCTTGTTGGGCAGCCTGGATTAGTTGCCACTCTAGCTAGCTAGGCTGGGAATTGATTGGTTTCTTGGTTCATGGTTACTTGGGCTGGGAGCCCAGCTAATGTCTTTGGATATTGTTTTGGGTTACTCTTTTTTCTTGTAGTCTTAGTTATTTTATGTATCGGTGAGGCTTCTGGGGTCGAATTTTTATTTAAACTTGTGCACAATTGTACCTTAAGGATTTATGGGGGGTCAGTTAGGGTTAGTTAGTTGTACTTAGATTTACTTTCAGTATGCTTGTGTGCCTTCTTTCTTTTCCCGCTTTGACATTTGCTTTTGTTTAGATTCTATCTTTTTTTTATTGTATTTACCTTTGTTGCTCAGTTAACCTATGATGTCTAATGAGCACTTTTATTTTGGTACTTATGCTACACTCTACATCTTTTCGTGATGTAGTACCAGTGGTAATTGTTCGTGCAATCTTTTGCAGCTTGTGGATATGGGAGTTGAGGGTGAGCACTAGGCATCCTGGATCAGTCTGTCTCATTTTGTATTTATATTATATTATCTTTTACCTTTGAGACAACTTGTTTTATTTGTTCATCTTAGACAACTATGTGCTCATGACTTCTAGATTCTGGGAGGGTTTCTATTGTATATAATTTTTGGTTTACTTCTGTTTCTGCCTTTTCTTTTGTTAATGTTATTTCTGTTAAGTTCTACCCTTGTACTCACTACTTGTCGTTCTAGTTACGGGTTGACTTACCTACTGGTGGGTTATATTAGGTGTCATTATGGCTCAAGGGATCAAGTCATGACACATAATTTTATATATAGCTCATTTGTGCTTTATTTTTTTACCAATAAATATTATTAATTTGTCTTCTTTTTTGAATAATAAAATTTTCACAAGCTTGACCAAAATAGCTATAAAACTATTAAAAGCATGTATATAAATGTTTAATTTTTATACCTTCATTAGATTGTTTTTTTTTAAAAGTTTATTATTATTATTAAAAAAACTGGATGAAAATTAAAGAAGTTAAAACTGACTTTTTTAAAAATCAAATTGGGCCCAATACCATTTTATTTATAAGAAAATAACTTATTACAAAATAGTTTCATATCTCAAAAAATAAACTAATAAATAAACAAAATTAAAACCAAAGCATCTAAATAGAAGTTAAAATAATAATAAAATAAAAATATGTCAAAAGAAGGAAAGGAAGGGTCTCAAACTGAGCTCTTTTATCTCTTTCACTGTTGAGATCCTCATCTCCTTCTGTGCGTGGATTTGAGCTTTATAGTAAGGATTTCTTCCCCACTCTTTATTGCTCATCAATTAATTTTTCATTTGAGTATTGCTCTATTTTTTTGTTTGAAATTTCAATTTGTTGCAATCCATTTCAAGATTTGTGGATCTCCGTTCTTCTTACTTTCTTCGTCAATAGGCTTGTCCTTCATCTTTCTTGAATGATCCAGGTAAGCTTTCTCGTCTTGAGAATTAATTCACAATAAGTTCTTGAGATTTGTTTCGAGATTTCATTATAGTAATTGAAAATAGATTGTTTTTTATGATGGTTTTGCTAGCTTTTTTTAATTGTACTCGTGTTTGTAGTTGTTGAATTTTTCTTTACTGAGCTGGACTATGATTGTTGAGTTCCCTTCACCTTGTTCTATATGTTTGTGTTTTTCTTTATGCTGAATCTGTAGTTAGGGACTAGAGTTTTGTCCATATTGACTATACACTTTTCTTTATTTTTTAGTTATATATTGCCCTTGAATTTTTATTTTCCATTCCAATTCAATGCAAAATTGTCCATGTAATATGCTAGTTTGTTACCTTCCTTTTATATGTGATGTACTTCTGTGTCGTAGTAATTCATAAATTTCTTGATATCCTCGATTATTGTGTTGATCTGCCCAGGTGTCTTCCATCTCCCTTCTAGGATTTTCTTTAGTAATGGAGTCTGTTTCTATTATACATTTTGCATATCCCTCTATGACACCATATGCTGTAGTCTCTCTAATTGCTATTGTATGTGCCTCTGTATTAATAGTGTCAGGTATTATGTCCGATTGTGCAAAAATTAAGTCACTTGTACTACTTGTGATACAAAAGAAAAAAGTATTAACTTATATAATTGGTTATATTTATTTTTTAATTTATTAAATTTTCTTGAAGTACAAAAAAAAAATGGTAAAAAATGACTAACCTAAAACTAAAATAACATAATATAACTATTGCATTATTGGTTTACAAATCTTCAGACTTAACAAACTTTTCTTTCCTGCTAACTCTCAATTTCTTTGCGTAGTTTCAACACTTTTTTTATAAATTAATATCAGTCAAAATACTAAGTCATATATATGTACACAACTAATGCAATAAAAGAAAATAACCTCATCATTATTAACGATTGACAAATAACATAGGCTATAAATAAACAATTCAACAAAGACCTCTATAAATATAATTTCTAAAAGCAAATGTTTGATTGATAAATGGAGTTGATCACTAACTAAAATAATTAAGTGTTTAGTTAATTGTGTTCTAATCAAGTCTTTAATAAAAAAACCATATGATAATAGAATTTCATAGTAAGAAAAAAGGTGCACAATTTCTACATCAAACAACATCTTATCATGTTGGACATCATTAACACATATACTCAATGAAGTAAAAATAAAAACATTTTAAAAGTCTTGATGAAAACACAACTCAATCGATATTAGTATCAACACATTCTTTTCGGTTTAAGCCCTCAACAAATTACATTAAAAATGACACAGTAGAGGATAATTTCAAATATTTTATAGTTTGAAATACATTAAATTACATCACCCATGTGATAAGTAAAAAGGCTCTTCATATTTCTTGTGGGATCTATGTACATGTGAATTTGCTTGTAGAAATTTAATAAAAGTTGGCACAATTAATGAATCTTAATTAAATCGACTTCTTTTTAAATGTCTATTCATGATGTGTGTTGATTATATTTTCATAGAAAAATTACAGGTCAACATAAGTCACAATTGGAACAACTAGCTATGTATACATTATTACAGAGAGAACTAAAAAACATGCTCAAATTTTTAATTTGTGTAGTATACCTTCTCAAGACCTCGTTATTATCGCAGTGTTTTGGAAGTTTGAAGTTACCTTGAGTTTGTAACCCAGTAAACATTTTGGCGGCAATAGCTCTTCTTCTCCTCTCTCTTCTCTTATTGTTTTCCCTCTCCTTCCACGTCGGTAATCTTCCCGATGATCCTCCACCGCCGGTGCCGGCTGTCATATTCTGTTACAGGCGACGACGACAGTACAGAGTGGAAATGGGAGAGAGAAAAAGAGGGAAAAGGGCTTACTGGTTTCACAAGTGGTGAAAAGCTCTTCGCTTCTCAGGTGAAGATTTTCCAACAAAATGAGGTGATGTTTGTCGTCCAAATAACTTATTCAACATTTTTAATCAATAGTTACTTCAAGCAACTTCTCCACCAAGTCAAGTAATTTTATAAATTAGTAAAAGAGATGAAACAAAAAGCAATAATATAAAATTAAGTTGTAGAAGAAAAAACAATTTCCTATCAAGATAATAAAACAAGTCGGTAAGAAAAGTTCGAAAGCGATATTCTTTTAATCATATAGTTATCTTGACATGTAGATCTTATTCAAGAGCCCATAAAATAAGAGATTGAAGACAGAGTATCACAAATGGTCTATACATAGAATCACGACAAAAAATTGAAGAAATGCAATAAGTTCTTATCTTTAACACTGGAGTAGCAGAATGTGTTTACCAGTATTTTTACCTGACGTTTACAAAGAAGTTGGTAATTGCACTATTTTAAATCATAACTTCCTTTCTATTGATTGTGTTAAAATGTTTTATTTGGCTCTTGAATGTGTCCCCGATAAGCTTCAATAACACAATAAAGAAGAAAATGAAAAGTCTCTCACTTTCTTCACCTAATGAATGTGGAACAAATAAAAATAATAAACAAAGAGAACAATTTTTTTGACTTTCTTCACCTACCTAGTCATTGTGATTGGTGGGATTTGTATCGTTATAACCTCAATATTTGGCAACACAAAGACAATGAATTATCAAATAAATTTCAAGACAACCTTAATTATTTTAGTTTCATTAGGATTAAGAAGGTCGTTAGTTAATTATATTAATTCGTTCTATTTAAGTTCTAGTCGAGTTTACTAAATTTAATCAATTTGGCTACGACCTTAAATTTATTTGGCTATTTCTTAATTATGAATTTAATCATTTTCTCACCATTTTGCTAGACCAATTTTGGGCCATTTACATCATCTATTTTACAAGCCCAAACTAAGCCAACCTATCGCAACAATCCAAAAAAAACCCAGCCCACATTCAATTCTCTCCAATAATTCATCAGCACCTTCACATAATTCACACGGTGTCAACATACATAACATACAAATATACCAACATACCAAAATAGCAGTGATACGATAAATGATGTCAAATGACCCTTATACGCATAGAACAATCAGACGCCCATAAACATACACTTTGTCGTCTTTTCTAATTTTTCTTGACATCTCATTAAGATCCAGCGAGCACCTCATCCCTCCCTTATCCATTTGTACGCGGCTACCTCTAGGACAAAGCCATGTGTTGGCATCTCACGCTTTATACGGACTAGACTCAAGATCAAACGATTCTTCTCGTTTTTTCGTTCGCATTTGTTGAGGTTTTGAAATAATTCGAGGCATATTCTTTATCCTCAAAGGGAATTTTAATTTGGAATTCCATTATGGGCTCTGTCCTTATCCAACTCCCCCCCCCCCCCCTCCCCCAAATTTGTAGCCCTAATTTTTCCTTTACATAATTTCATCTTCGCTTCATTGTTGAGGTTAGGCATAACTTACATTCAGAGTAGCAACCTACCTTAGTTACAAATTAAATGCATAAAGAAACTAAAAACTACATAAGGTCACTAAATAAATATACCTAAAATAGATATTCATGTTTTCTTCTTACTCACTGGTTACAAAAATTCGTCGGAGTTCTTGGAGCTTAGTGGTGGTGGAAGGCTCTTGCAAGGCTCGTTGTTCCAAGTTTTGCTGCCCTAGAAAAGGTAATATCTTCTCCCTCTTTTACAATTTTATTTGAAATTTAAGTGATGTGTGATAAATCTATTTCTGATGAACTTCTTTAACTTTATTTTGTTCTTTTTTGTTGTGAAATCACTGTTTAGTTTGAATGCAAGTCCTCAAGGTTAATTTCTTGTTGCTCAAAATCTTTAGCTAATTGTCACGTTGTTGTGAAGATTGCTTGACTGTTAGTATGGATTCAACGTTATCGTAATCTTTCTTTAGCATCATGTAATACTTATTTAGTTAATTTGATGTTACACCCACTCGTTTACTCTAAGCCTTATTTGTTTAAATCCAATCCAGACTCGCTCATATTTTTTGGCTTGAATGTTCTTTGAATATTCATTGGTATTAATGTCTTTATTTGATTTCTAGTATTTTGGTTTCGTACCTCGTAGTTGATATTTTCATGATTATTTAAGTTTTGAACTTTTTTTGGGTATTGATCTAATAAGTCATGAGTTCAACTATTGGTGTATGATTTGGATATGAGAGTTTGTATTTATTATCAAAGTTTAGTTCCTCTATTTTCTCTTAAATTTCTCATTGTTTCCTATAGTTTTTCTTCTTATGTATATTTCATTCCAATGTTTCAATTCCTTTGCTACAGTTTAAGTGAGTGATTGATGAATTACTTCTGATTGTTCAAAATCTGTCTTGGTTGTTCACGTTTAAGTAGCCAAGATTTAAGTTGTCATGTAATGCATACTTGTTTGTTGCCTTCTAGATTATATGTCAAGTTTTACTTCTATTATGTTTTCTTTAGATATGCATGAAGTCAAGTTTATTTTTCGATCTCAACTTGTTTGTATCCTCACTTTGGCCTCATAATCATCTTGGATTTATTTTCACTAGATTTTGCCTTCATTTATATGTATATGCTTTTTGGCAGAACACATGTCATGATTGAAATTCTTTCTTTAAATTTCAGATTTAGTTAATTATCAGTGTTAAGATGTCACTAAGTTTGTATTTTTAAAGCTTAAACACTTAGTTTTCTATAATACTTTTAGTATCTAAATAATAAATGTATTTTCTTATTATCGAAATTTCTAATCAACTCATCTCATTTGTGCATTTATTTTATATTTTATTTATTAGTTAGTCCTTTATCCATCATATTGTGATATAGGGTGTATATTCTTGGCTTATCTGTTTTATATTCATAATGCTGGACATTTTGAGATCATGAGTATGTGTAGTGAATGTTTGTCAAGCTATTGTGAGGACATTGATCTCCTTACTATTCCACGTACTTAGCTATTTTAGTGAATTTCCTATTATAATTAGTGATTGATCTTATTATTTTTTTATGTGCATGATCTTCCTCGATTTGAGTCCGTGAACTCTCTTCTTCCCCTTTTGCATCTCGAGTTGGGACATGGAGGCCCTAAACTTATTCCTTTTTGAGTCTGCCCCACTGAAAAGGTAGCAAATATGTTGAGTTCAAAAAATGGAAGCTAATATACAGGTCTTAAGAGTGAAAAATAGGATGTATACACCTAATATGCAGGGATATATATCAATCGTATACATTATATACAACTGTAGAAAATAGGCCAAAAGCCTCAGAAAAAATTCAATAGCGATTTTGGAGATAAATTGACTGAAACCCATCTATTTTATGCAGCCATTTCGCTAGTTTTAGGACCGGGCTGAGATGGGCAAAATACCCAAAATCAGTGGCAATTAGTCCCAAGTACTAACCCAAATGGGCAGAAAGCAGACTTGGGCCCAATATTTATTCCTTTTATTATATTTATTGTAGTTAATTCTTATTTGTATTTGATATTAATTTGGTTCTAACTTAATTCAAATTCCCCAAAAGATGACTTATTCTAGTAATTGATTTATTCGTAACAACATTTTTGAAAAAATAAAATAAACAAATAAGTACTTGTATTCCTTTATTTTATTTAATTGAATTTTAATTAAAATTATCACTTGTCTAAATTCTATTCAACTGTCAAATCGTTTCAAAAATTCAAAAGTTTTCTTTACCTAGTCTTTTTGATAAAAAATTGTTCTTTATAAAAAAAATTGTTTATGTATGAAAATTAATGGTTTCTTGAGTAAAATTTATCTATGTATTTGATTTCTTTGAAATTAAACCAAATATTTCAAATTGTTGGATAACCACATATTAGCGGACACTTCAAATGCCTTAAAAATCTTGAAATGTAAATGTGAACCCCGTACCCTTCTTTATAATTTCTATCTATTTTCCTATTTATAAATCTTTTCAAATTAACTCTAAGTTTTCTTAATTTCTTTTAAAAATTAAGGTGACTCTTTTAATAGGATGATTTTTCCTTAAAGTTAAATCAATTTTTTTGAATTCAGAATTTTCTTATAACCATCTAAAAAACGGAATGACGACTCCACTGGGGAATTTGAATGAGTTCTAACCTTGAGATTTGACTAATTGGCTATAATGTGTAATTGTTTAATTTTTGTAAATTATAAACTATTGCATCTCATGGTATTGAACTCTTATGTGATTATCGTGACTGTACCTTCAGAAAAGAACACTTTGATTTCAAAGTAACAAAAGGGGTAGTTGGTTTGGGGTTGTCCAACACCATTTATAATATTCAGTCCACAGTTTGTCCAACTCGGGTAACTAGGTCTCATTTCAAAACCAACTCTAGTCCAACTAGCGTAAAGCAAAATCGAATCCCTGAATTTAGCGCATTGAACTAAGGTGAACCAATACCCAAGGTGTGTTGGGCTCATTAGAAAGACCACCTTGAGTCCAAAATGGCTTACGACCTAAATGAACGATCATACTTATGTATTTAAATTTAGTTGACAAACCATTGTCCCTCGAGGTTAGGAGTTTATTTTACTAGCTTATTCTAGTTGATGGAGGATCTTCACAAACTGCATTCAAAAAGCATTGACATTCGGAAATGACATGAAATCAAAAATGAATGACCTTCCATGGAGGCATAGTTTAGGACGGTACCCCTACATGAGATTGATTATTTATTTTCTATTTTACCTACTATGTATCCCCATTCAGTTTATTCATAAAACTTGTATAGATTTGGGTTTTGGGGTAATGGAATATTTAAAATGAGGTTATACATTTTCCAAATCGTTAGGCCTACACTGGCACAAACGGTCACATATTTGTTTAGAACACGAAATAAATGTTTACGTGTTATATGCTATAACTATTTGTGTTGCCTTATTTGGAGATGTTCTAGTCCTGTAACTACCCTAAAAAAATGAATTAGTAAAAATAGAGCCTCACATGTGAGTTTGGAGTTGAGAACTTGATGAAATGATGAGAAATGACCATGACGTCCGGAAACTAGTCATTTGAACTAGTGAGATGTAAGGGTCAACTTTAAATGGTCATATCTTTTAGCTCAAAACGAATTAGGTGGACCATTACCTATCCAATTAAAGGTCTCTAAGTCCTTTTTCCAACGCCAATGAGTTTGCTCTTTTCCGATCTCGGAGTAAAAAGTTATGCCCTAAATAGTGAAGCACTGTCAAAAAGGACAAGCTTAGACGGGTTTAGTGAAAACTTTTAAGTTTAACTTTGTGGGTCCTTAATTCTTTTTCTAAGTTGAGTCCCATCATTCTTTGCCTTTCCTAGCAATTATAAAACCCCTTTTGACCAAAATTCTTCCATTTAAATCACTCCAATTAGAAAAAAAAAAGAAGAGAAACCCTCCCTCTCTCAAAAACTCTCTCAAAACCCCATGTAAGCTCAAGGTGAAAGATGGAGCTAGGGTGAGTGGTGGCTATTGATTTCTTCTTCAATTTCGTTTGGTTCTTGAAGATTAAGGTATGTGGACTTTTCATCTTTGATTCCTTCTTCAATCAAAGAGTCAATCCAAAAGATTTCAAAAGTTGTTCAAAAACTCAAAATCCTAATTTCGATTCTAGCATGGGTTCTTGCATTAAATGATTTTTAATGATAATTTATGTTATTATTGATGTTTATTGGTGGTTTTAAGAAAGAAATCTTTATGAACCCATGTCTTCTCAAATTCTCTAAATTTGGCCTAAAGTGGGTTTATTGATTTTGAGTAATTGATGAAGGATTATTGAGTGGTTTGATGTGGGTTGTTCTTATATGATCTTAGCTATATTGAATTGTTGGAAATTGTTATTGAATTGTATAGTGTGAGGTAGTAGCCTTGAATGGTCATAAGTTGGGATTTGGCCTTATGTTGGTTATTGGATATTGTTTAGCTTAGCTTGTATAGTTGAATGTTGTTATTATCATTGTTATTGTATTGTTAATTGTTGGAATATGAGGATGATGAAGATAGATATGGAAAGAGGGTAAGTTGACCTAACTTGATGAATATTGTATAATTGGCATGGAATTGAGTATTGTGGCCTATGCCCTTTGAAAGGTGGTAAGATGGCTTGATCTCTTAATATTTCTATGATTGCTTCTTAGGTTGGATCCACCTTTGGTGGAAGTGTTGTTTGTTGCTTTTGAATTATGATAGTGGCCATGAAGGACATTATATGAGTATTGTTGTATTGTTGTGCTATTATATATATGAAGCTATATGTAAAGTTTTATGTGAAGCTATATGAGAAGGTAATCATGTTGTGAATATAAATGTGTACATGAGATCCCAAGGTGATCTTGAATAAAGTATTATTGTATTGTGATTGAAAGTATGTTCTCTCTTAACACTTATGAATGAAGATGAAGGAATGTGAAGTGCCTTATATTGTTGGATGTCATCTCTTGACTTGGTAGACTTAGGTTCTCTTCTTGATAAATGAAAAGCTATGTTGACTATAAATTGATAGGTTATGGCATTCCTTTAAAATGTAAAAGATGAAATCTGTTTTTGAGCTGGATAGTGTTTGGTAATTTATGCATATCTTGTTCTCTAGAACTTTGTTTACAATGAATAAATATGATTTGGAAAGCTAACTTGTATACCTACAACTCTTATGTTTATGTAAAATGCTAATTTAACTGTTATGGATACGAAATGTGGGACACAACATAGGGCAAGTTCTACCCAGATTTCAAAAATTGAAATCCTGGATGATCAGCTGTTAGTGTTTTGAATATATTTTTTTGTACAAAATGTATTTGCGGTGATTCTTGTTTGTTTGCAACCTTAAGATATGTAGTTACATATTTCAGGAAGGTTATAAAGTCTAGTTTTACCGTTTTTCTGTTCAAATCTAACTTGCAACTTGGGGTACCAGGCTGGACATATTCATTGTTTTGGGAGCATAGTTGTATTTGTACATGCTAGACTTACCTGCGATGATGATCCTATTTTACGTCGATATTACTAAGCTAATAGAAGTTAAATACGTTATGTAATTGTATTTTTAAGGTTATAGATACTCGTGTACAAGCTGAGAACCTTGATACGTTGGTCGGTCTACGATTTGAATTCTTGATGTTTTGTCAGTCTGTTTCTATGCTAAAGCCCGAGGTTTGTGTATAAACTTGTACTTGTACTCTTGTTATTTTCTTGTATATTTGAAGGGTTATCTTGATAGCTTGCTTACTTTTGTCACTTGGCATTGTCATGTTGGTATCCTTTAAGACATTAAAGATGCTTGTGTAACTCGCCCACTTGTACAGATTGTTTGATCACCTGACACTCTTGTTGGGATCTTGTCCTTCTTGTGGCTATGACTTTGTCACTATTGACATGCCTCTTGATTCGGATCATTTACCATCTTGACTCTGAATTTTTAGTTCGTCTTAAGTATGGAAGTTATCCATCTTAAGTACGAATTAGAAAACCATTTTTAATATGGTTCTTGGTTCTCTTGATTATTGGGCTTTGACCCTTCTTGATACAGGGCGTCGGCCCTTCTTGATACTTGCTTGTGCTTGGTGTGATGACATGATGTATATATTGGGCGAGCCTTGTTATTAAATCTCTTGGAAATTGGTGCTATGAGCATTCTTGACACTTGGATCTTTAAGTGTAGAACTTGATGCCCTTAATGTGAACTCTAGTTACTTGATAGGTTCTACACCGTGTAAGTAGTAGTATGGGAAGCTATCTACACATGGCACGAGTAGCCTTTGAAGGTGCTAAAGTGAGTTCTCTAAGTCTATATGGCTAAAGTGAGTTCTCTAAGTCTATATGACTAAAGTGTGAAGTCCCCTAAATCCACGAATGTGTCCTAAATGACTTTAAAGAAGAATGTTGACTTATTGTCTAAATGATTTGTTGAATTAATAGCTTATGTTAATGAAGTGAGTTACTTGGTATGTTACCTTGAAGCATGATGGCTCTTGTCTATAGTAGCCTTGAGGAACACTTAGGTGTGTATGAAGAGGTTGTATGGGCGGCCATTTCATGTCTCACTAAGTGTCTTAGGATAACTTTAGATAAGGGTTCTTGGATGATGAAATGAGTTACGTGGTGAAAATGTTGAGTATGTCTATAATGTGGTTAATGTCTTATATGTTGGTTATGTTCTATAATATGTCTAATATGTCAATGTTCATGAAGTTTTACTAAAATGACATAAGGCACAACTTTCAATCAAATGTCCCTTTTAGCATGTTTTTGCATGGTTTCCATACTTAGTACTTAATTGTGCTAACCCCTTTCTTTCCCTTTTGACTAAAGTGTAGGGATTTGGAGATGTTGATATTCCATGGTTGATGGATAGGTTTCTAAGATGTTTGAAGATGAAAACTTGGCGAGTCCTCATAGATTCGAGGACAATAACCAACATGTTCCTTTTTGTCTTGTAGTTTTGTTATAGTTTTGAGTGGGCTTAGTCCCAATGTTGTATTCAAGTATTAGATGGTTTTGAAACATCTTGGATAAAGTCTAGAAAGTCTTCCGCTTGCTATTTAATGAAAGTATCTTCGTGTGTGAAGAAAGTTTTGAATTCTCCTTTTTTTTAAGTATCGTATATGAGGCTTGTATTTGACCTCTTTGAGGTTGAATACGCCGGTTACGACTAGGGGGTGCTCTCGGGTCGTGACAAGTCCACTCAATTTTGAATAATTTTCTAGAATCCTTTAAGCATAAATATCAAGTCACTATCGACAGGTTTTTCAAACACTCATATAGTCTTTGGTTTCACAATAAATTCTGAACTCCATTTCTTTAAAATCCTAAATCTTACTCTTTCATCTCATAAAAAACCTCAATCGTTATCTCAAATCAAATAAAAGATTCAAGCTATTCAGGGTTTGACTTCTCCTTCGTAAGATATGTAGACAACCTATCAAGACTCGGTCCCTATCTTTGTGAAATTTTATATTTTCATCCTCACAAGAAGATAGAAGTTTCATATTAATCAAAAATCAAAAGTATGAAAGCTGAATATGCAAGAAGACACTGGATCAACGCAAGTCAACATTCCTGATTCCTTAATCTCAAAATCAACTAGACAAATTCCTGTTTATCTTTGAATGAAGTAACTCTTGTGTGTTTGCAAATCCATGTAATATCTTGTACTATTTATCACATACAGAGACTAGCACATTTACCTTTTCAGTTATTTTTCTTTCATCAGGTATTTAAAATTGATTAGTGTTGATAAATTTGCCAAGCATCCATACTTCACGCGATAAAAAATTCCTTCCCCAATCAAAATTTGTTGAAAGGAAAGAGAAAAATGATTAATAATAGTGAAGATATAGGTTTGACTAAAATTGCTATAGTGGATCCCTCCACTGCGGTACAAAATGAGTTGATTGCATAATTAATGCAACAAATCATTGAGATGAGGGTTGAGATACAGAAAAATTGAGATTTGTCAAATCTTGCTATCGCCACCAACACTCCAAGCAATGGAAGGCCTCTATCCATTTTCCTCTTCTTAATTCAAATCCCAAACATATTGTGGACATGAAAGCCATGAAGGAGTTCCACTATACTCCATCTATTGCGGGACTAAATTATGAAGATCTGTGTATCCATCCAAATTTGGACCTGCCAGAAGGGTCTAAATTCTAAAATTTAACACATTTGGGGGAACTAGAAATCCATTGGCTCATCTGCGAGCTTATTATGATCAACTCGTAGGAGTTGGGAAGAATTAGGCTTTGTTAATGAGGTTCTTTAGCCGAAGCTTAAGTGGAGAGTACATGGAATGAATTACCTCCCAAGAGATGTAACAATGGTCTAGCTGGAACACATTGGCTAGAGACTTCATTGATAGGTTTGCTTATAATGTGGAGATTGTCTCTGATCGCTATTCTTTGGAGAAAATTAAGCAGGAATCCAGTGAAAGCTACCATGAATATGCATACAAATGGAGGAAAAAGGCCATCA
Organism: Solanum commersonii; assembly: GCA_029007595.1. Classification (NCBI taxonomy): domain Eukaryota; kingdom Viridiplantae; phylum Streptophyta; class Magnoliopsida; order Solanales; family Solanaceae; genus Solanum; species Solanum commersonii. The sequence goes on along the minus strand of JAJTWQ010000034.1, from coordinate 2,386,060 downwards.
AAGTTTGACCTACCATGTCTGAGAAATAGATCATTGAAGTGTTCATACGCATTCATAAGCCAGAGAGGAAAAAGGCCGTCAAAGTTTGACCTACCATGTCTGAGAAAGAGATCATTTAAGTGTTCATACACATTCATAAGCCAGAGTACTATGATAGGATAATATTGCTTATTGGAGCGAAGTTTCTTTAGATAGTCAAAGTAAGTGAGAATATAAGAAATGGACTTAAAACCAGAATGATTGCCCTTGTTGCCGCCTCAGTCGAATCTTCAAGATTGTTGAATAAAAAGAGAGAAACGTTTCTTCCATTTCCTACGCATCTGATGGAAAAAGACACTCTAGAAAATTCTCACCTTACAAAGGCCATGCTCGAACTGCACAAAATTTATACCCAGTTTGTTATGCCCAATCAGGTTATCAAATCCCACCTCCACATTACCAAAACACCCCTTAAAATTACCAAGCTCAATAAACTAATTGTTCAAATGCCTAATCAAGTTATCAAACCTCATCTCCACATTACCAAAACACCTTTCTTAGCTACCAAACTCCACAACACCTAAATTTCCAAACGCTAGCACCAACTCACATAAGTCCTTCAAACTACCATCAAGTAGGGCTATTCAAAATCGAACCAAAACCGATAATTTGAACAAAAAAAAAAGTTATTGGTTTATCAGCAATGGGTTATTGATTTAGCAATTTTGATAACGATTTTGATTTTTTTGTTATTGGGTTATCGACTCTTAACGATTTGAGATTTTTTCTTAACGGGTTAACCGATAACCCGAATAGTAAATTAAATAATTATATTTATACCATTTTGTATATAAAGTCGTTGACATAGAACTTTTTTTCCTACATTTATTTTTTGTTGTCTCAAACACTTGGTTATTCTACAATATAAAAATGTTTGCTTTTGAGAAAGATGTAACTTGTGAACTCATGTGCATGGTCCATTTGGTTTGTCACCTTGTTTCTAAGTGATTTTCAATGTTTTTTTATGTCAAATCTTAACGGTTAACCGATAATTGGACCGATAACGATCAATAACCAATAAACTAATATCTTAATGATTCTATAATGGTTTAGTATCTCTACGAACTGATAACCAATAAGCCAAATTGATAAACTTTAAAATCGAACCGAATCAACCAATACGTAACCCTACCATCAAGTACCTCCACCTCTACAAAATAATTACAATCCTCTTCACCCAAATCTTGAGAAGAAACCTCCTCGAGTCTTTAATACTTTGATTGAGAGCTAAACACAACTTTTTGAGAGATTGAAATCAGCTGGCATGATACAAACATTTGATTAAAAAAACATCAATGTCAACGCCAAAATTTACAGACCCGATCTTCATTGAGCTTACTATTCAGGAGGTGTTGGGCATACTATTGAGGATTGTATCAACTTGAAGAATAAAATTCAAAGCCTGATAGATCAAAAGGTCTTCACTCTTCAGAAAACCACCCTATGTGTCAATAGTAACCCCCTAGCGAATCATGAAGGGGTGACTGTTAATATGATTGAAGCCAAAGAAGATTTGAATGTGGTGAAAGCTATAATCTTAACCAACCTTGAAATCTTGATGAAGTTTTAGCCTCCCCAAGCAAAAGAGATAAACCCAAATTTTTTATCATGGCACCTCATCAAGCTTTTGCTTTAGTGCCAAAGGAGGGTCAGAACAAGAAAAATATCGATCAAGTTGTGCCGAAATCGCAGCCTCAGTCATATCGGTCTCTTCCAATGTAGAAGTATGATTATGGAAATGGTATAGGGGAAGGAATCAGAAATTTGATCGAAGAAAGTGATGTTGTGCTTGAAGAGATGATCGAGATGCTAGACATACCAAACGTCGAGCCAAATGAGCAAATGCACAATTAGACATCCATTCCACTCTTGAGTCCTTGCTCATCTTGGTAGCTAAAGGCAAATTTCTACGTTATTTCTAAAATTGGTGGTGGTTCGAATGAGGCATGAACACACCATTTATGCTATTTTTACCCCATTAGGAATTAACTTTCCTCATATTGAATTCATTGAAGCAGTTCAGCAAACAAAAAGGGAAACAACAACTCGTCGAATAAGAAAGGTGAACATGCTGACTATGGCAGAAAGGAACAGTACATGAAGAAAAATTGAAGGCTTGAAAGGAAAAAAGATGGTACTCGTTGATACGCCAAATGTCAAAGGCAAACTTGAACGGGCTTGTCGTCTAAGGTTCAAATACCTGAAGTCTAGAACAAGAGAAAGGTGAGCTGGAGAGCAGTTAACGATCCACCTAATATGATCGGCGAGCCCGACTAACGTCACCCAATAGGTCACGCATTGAGTTTTGGGCTAAATTTTGGAGGAATTATAAATAGCCCAACAGAGAGAGAAAGTAGAGAGTTCGAAAGTTCTGAGTCGTGAAAAAATAGTTAGAAAATTTCGAATCTTTTCTTAGAGAGAGAAATATTTTACTTTGTGAAGAACACTTTTAGTTTTCGGGGGTTTTCAACTTTTGCTCTTGAAATTGACAATTTGAAGTAGAAATTCAAAGTGGGTATTACTTGTAATTGCTAATTTCATGTTACCTATGACTGCTTTCATGGAAGGTATAATTTCTTTACTCTCTATGATGGGTGGCTAAAACTCCAAAATCTCGGGTGCAATAATAGGGGTCGTGTCCCAAGGGAGCGGTTTTGAGAATTGTTAGAAAAATAGAATTTACATTCTAACTAGTCGTAGCTAAGGACATTTTCGATAAAAGACATTGTAAATTAAAGGGGGCGACACAAAAGTGTCAAATATCAAAGGGGGGTTTTGTAACAAGTACTGAAACAACAAAATAAACAAGAAAATCAAGTATGGGGAAAGGTTCTTGCGATGTGACCACAATATAAGTTGAGATAAATTGTTGGGTACATGCTTTCGATAGGAAATTTGCAAAATAATAGTGACTAGGCTAAGCTTTAAATGGAAATAAGTTCCCTCTCGGGCAACTTACCCCGTTTCAAATGTGTTCCTTTCGAACACCCATTTGCTGCATGAAGACCAGCCTATGCCTTACCTCACTCACTCTCTCGAGCTGCATGTAAGGATATGGGACTAGGGCTCACCCTCTCGGGTTAAACCTCATGCCGACCCACTCCTTAGGCCATCAGTCTAGTGGTTTTGGTTTCGCGACCTCCCTCTCAAGCAAGCCGAAAACACATAGGTGGCTTTGTATTTGCAACTACAAACCCTTTATATTAAACCACAACCACTAGGTGAAATCACCATTAAAATACATATAACCTATCAGCAAGCAAGACCCAATAAGAATATCAACCCATATTTGATAAATCACACCCCAAGAATGGGGGTTTTTAACCACTCATCAAGAAATAAGAAATTATACCTAACATGATAATGAAATCAACTGGATATAAGAAATTAAACCTTAAATTAATTAAAGGAAAATGAATAGAAAAGACCCACTTCCAACTTGGGGAAAAAGAACTTCTTTCTTCAAGTCTCCACAAAACCCTCTCCAAACTTGAGAGAAAAATATCAGCTAAAGTATGTTCTAAAGTGAAAATAATAATAATAATTGTTCCACCCTAAGACTACAATTCTAACTAGTATTTATAGTTTTCACAGATAGTGTTGCGGAGGATTGTTCGGCAACAGTAGTCGAGAACTCGGTGATCTGCCTTTTGGTCAACTCATCGCCTTCAGTGTCTTGCCTTTAGCATCCTCACATTCTGGAACATTGGGCGGTACAGTACTGCTTCGCGGAACTGATCGGCAACTCACCGATTGCTCCTTTCCTCGCCTTTTGATCCACTTCCTTCAAGGCTTCGCGCACTGGAACGAATGGCATTTCATGTCATTTCAGCGACTCGCTAAGTTGAACTCGCTGATCCGTAGGATTCTATTTCTTGTTCTTTTCAGCCCTATTTGCTCCGTTTTGTGCCTAAGTGTCGATGCTTCCACTAAAACTTCAAATACCTGAAACTTCAGCATTTTAATCAGGTATTGAGATAAAACAAGCATTCAAGGACCTATTTCTATTAAAATAAAGCCCTAAATGAGTCCAATTTGTGAACTCAGCAAGACCCACCACACTTCAACAAGATAATATCATTTGTAAATGAGTACAAATTTTCAAAAATAAACTCAGGGTTTGAAAGAAAAACAACTTTTTATGCCGATTAATAAAGATAGAAATGCTAGGCGGCAATGTAATTCCAATCCGAGCACCAATGAACAACGAAAATACTTATAGAATGCAAAAGTATAGAAAATACTAAGCAGGTGTGAGTTTGTGAAGTTCGAAAGTAAGGAAAAGTGAAGAGTTTGAAAGTTTAAACCTTTGGCCTTTTAAAAACCGTCCAGTTCTGGCCCATTCGGCGATAATAATCGTGATTGCCGAACCACTTGGCTACACGTCGAGTGGTCACTTACCTCACCGAGTTTTATAGGACCTCTAGTTAATCTGGGGGTCCAAACTGCGAACTAGATCGCGATTGCCGACCTGGTTGATTCGCTAATAATTTCTTGTGCTTGCCGAGTTTTATAGACTCCACTTTGAAATTGTCTTGAGTCTAACGGTGGTCTTGGTTAGGGTTGCCAACCTCTTCGGCGATACACCGACTGGACCTTTAGCCTGCCAATCTGCATTTTTCAAACACTTTCCACACTTTGTCCTGCACATTCAACACACCATTATTTCAAACTTAAAAACAAAGAAAAATAAAACTTGGGTTGCCTCCCAAGCAGCGCCTTAGTTAACGTCATGGCACAACGCAAGTCCTTACTCAATCCTCATTCTTAGGGTTGGCCGTAGTGTCACTAGGCAAACCCTCCTTAGACTGTGAGTAAAGACACGATAACACTTGGTCTATTTGGGCGTCTTGCAGCTGAATAATCACGGAATAATAGGTTATCATTTGATTAATCATTAGGACATTCTCTTTTGGTTCATTCAACACTCTATCTTGTTCTTCGATTTTGTGTAGAAAAAGTGAAAGAGCCTCTTGATTTTGTTCACTCTCCTGCTGCTTCATCTTTTGACACTCGTGATGAGGAAGGCACTTGTCCTTCTTTTTGGACCTTGCCTCTAACTCCATAACTTTCTTAGACAAGACATCCAGTTGTGTCAACAATGTTGCCCATTCTCGGTCTTTCTCTGTTTCCATGTTGGTTTTAACCACGCCATTGAGGAGTTGGGCTACTACTTCATAGGGTTGTTGTATCAAACAACCTGCAAAAAGTTTATCAGCAGCAATTCTATTTTTAGGACCAAGACCTCTATAGAAGCATTCCAGTGGCAATTTATCTGGCATTCCATGAGTTGGGCACTACTGCAGTATTGCTTTAAATCTCGGCCACATCTCATAGATAGTCTCACCCCCCAATAGCTTTAACATTAGGAGGTTATCCCTAAGATTCAACAGTCTCAAAAGGGAATGGTCCGTTTGGTAACCATTCACACTCATTCTTCCTGTTGTAACACACAAACAAGTAGAACAAAACTAAAAATAAAGTAAGTATCACTATAACTAACAAGAATAAAATTCAACTTAACTAAAAAATTTCAAGTACCACCACTCCTCGATAGCGGTGCCATTTTGATTAGTTGTACGCTATCAAAGATACTTCATCCAATACTAACCATCATCGATCGTTCAATAGTAATATAACCCAACTAGTGAGTTGGGGTCGAGTCCCAAGGGAGTGGTTCGTACTCAAGAATCAATAGATAAGCATAAATATTTTCAAGTCAATCATAGCTAAAAACATTTATGAAGAAGAACATAATTCAAGTTGGGGGTGACAAAAGTGTCAAATATCAAAGTGGGTTTGTAATCAATTATCAACTAATACAGCAAATAACACGATAATACGAATATGGAGACGGGATTCTTGGGATGTGATAGGATTATGGGCCAAGGCAAACAATTTGGTAATTGAAATTAATACTAGATAGCTGCAAATCAGTGAATAAGCTAGACTTTAGTGGGGGTAAATTTTCTCTCGAATAATTTACCCCGAATCAAAGTGGTTTCTCTCGAACACCAATGAGCCGCAATGAAGCACAGCCTTCACGTTAGTCCATTCACTCTCTTGAGCTGAATGCGTGGAAAAGGGTTTAGGAATCACTCTCTTGAGCTAAACCCATGACAACCCAATACCACTAACCATCGATTCAGTAATTTTGGTTTTAAAACCTCTCTCTCGAGCAAGCTAAAAACACAAAGTTAAGATTGTATTTGCAAGTACAACCCATTAAATTCAACCACAATTACTGAACGAAATCACTTTTAAACAGCAAATAAACTATCAATTAGCAATACCCAGCAATTAATTCAACCCATAATCACATAATCATACCCTAAGAATTGGGGTTTTAACTAGACAAAGTAAAAAGGTGAAAATCGTTACCAAGTTGTGTTTCCATCAACTGGGTAGGATTGATATAGTCTTTACAAAGGTCTAAGATGAATAATTTTCAACACCCACTTCCAATTTCTTAGAAATGGAAATCTTCAAAGCTAAGGAACAATGTCTCCAAACTCCATTCTAAGTTCTAAAACTGAAGAATATTATAATTTTTACAAAAGATCATAATACTAAGCTAAGAATTTAAACAAGTATTAATAGTTGTCAAAAATTGTGCTGTGAAGGACCAGTCGACTCAATAAGTCGGGATCGCCGATCCAATCGACGATCCGTCCTTTGGTCATTTGTATCACCATTTTGCTTTTTCCTTCAACATCCTTGAGGTTCTGTAACTTTGGGCAATAAGGCACTGCATCGCGGAACTGTTCGGTGATTCGCTGACTACTCTTTTCTCTCGCCGACTAGATTTTCTCCTTCAGGGCTTAGCACTCTGGAGCATTGGGCGAGACCCTAGCCGTTCGGCGACTCGCCTAATGGGTTAGGCGATCTTCAGACCGTCTTTTCTTCGTTCTTTCAGCTGCCTTGTTTTTTTTTGCCCAATAGTGTCCATGTTTTGTCCCTCAATCCAAATACCTGAAATTCAAGGGTTTAAATCAGTTATTGAGACAAAATATGCATTCAAGGACACTAAATCTATTAAAATAAAGCCTTAATTGAGTCCAAATCCTGGACTCATCATATGCCCATAGAGCATCATCAAGCTTTCGAGACCAATAAGTCTTATTTGCATTTACCGTCTTGTCTAGGATACTTTTGATCTCCTGATTCGACATCTCAACTTGGCCACTCATGTGGGGATGATACGGAGTTTCTACTTTGTGTTTCACTCTGTACTTTCTAAGTGTAGATGCAAAATATATGTTGCAAAAATGGGATCCCCCATCACTAATAATAGCCCGAGGAGTACCAAATCTAGCAAAGATGTAGCGATTTAGGAATTGAACCACAATTTTCCCTTCATTGGTCGGTAGTGCAACAACCTCCACCTATTTAGAAACATAATCTACCGCCACCAAAATATACTTATTACCAAACGAACTCACAAATGGGCCTATGGAATCTATCCCCAGACATCAAATAGCTTAACTTCTAAAATGGGCGTGAGAGGCAACTCGTGTCTTTTAGACACTCCACCTTGTTTCTGACATTGGGTGCACTTCTTAACAAACTCATGATCATCTTTGTAGAGGGATGAATAGTAGTAAACACTTTGAAGGACTTTAATAGTTGTGCGTACCCCACCATGATGACCCCCAATCGATGAAGCGTGATAAGTATGGAGAATTTTGATGGCTTCTCCTCTAGAACATATCTCCTGATGATATGGTCTGCACACTCTCTAAATAAATATGATTCATCCCAAAAGTACTTCTTAACATTGAACAAGAACCTCTTTTGTTGGTAGAAGTTAGTTCTTCCGGCATTAATCCACACACTATGTAATTTGCAAAATCAGCATACCAAGGAGGTTGTTTGAGAGTTACCGTGAATACTTGTTCATCGGGAAAGGCATCATTTATGTCAATTTCCAGCTTGTCATTCTCCTTGCCTTCCAATTTTGATAAGTGGTCAGCTACCTGATTTTCACAATCTCTCATATTTTTGACTTCAAAGTCAAATTCTTGCAATAGTAGCAGCCACTTTATCAATTTTGAATTGGCATCCTTCTTTGGCATCAGATAACGTAGTGCAACATGATCAGTGTGAACAACCACTTTAATGCCTAGAAAGTATGCCCGAAACTTCTCAAACGCATATACTACCGCAAGTTATTCTTGTTCTGTAATTGTATAGTTATGTTGAGTACTGTTAAGAGTTTTGCTTGCGTAGTAAATGGGATGAAATAGTTTGTTGCGTTTTTACCCAAATACGACACCTAATGCCGTGCAACTTGCATCACACATCATTTCGAAAGGTTCTGACCAATCAAGACTAATGATAACTGGGGTGGAGACCAATTTTTCATTCAAGCACTTGAAGGCCACCATGCAAGCATCATCAAAGTGGAATTTCATCTCCTTCTCCAAGAGTTTGCATAGAGGATGTGCAATTTTTTAGAAGTCTTTGATGAACCTCTGGTAAAAACCGGCATTCCCCAAGAAAATGCGAATACCCTTCACCGAAATTGTTGGTGGTAACTTCTCAATCACTTCAATCTTTGCTTTATTAACCTCCGACCCTTTTTGCGACAATTTGTGACCAAGAACTATACCTTCCTTAACTATGAAGTGGCATTTTTTCCAATTTAAGACCAAATTTGGCTCCACACATCTTTGGAGAACTTGTCCTAAGTGTGCTAAACATGCTTCAAAAGTGTCACCCAAAACTTAGAAGTCATCCATGAAGACTTCCATTGAATCCTCCACCATATCAGCAAAAATAAACAACATGCAACGTTGAAAAGTTGTTGGAGCATTACATAACCCGAACGACATCTGTTTGAAGGCAAAATCTCCATATGGGCAGGTGAAGGTGGTTTTTTCTTGGTCTTTCGGAGCAATGAAGATCTGGTTATAACTGGAATACTCATCCAAAAAGCAATACCAACCTCTCTCTGCAAGTCAATTAAGCATTTAATCCATGAAAGGCATGAAAAAGTGATCTTTTTCGGTCCACGAGTTTAACTTTCGGTAATCCATGCATACTCGTCGTCCGGTCACTGGTCTCATACATACAAGCTCTTCCTTTTCATTTAGAACTATTGTGATGCCTCCCTTTTTCGGTATACATTGCAACGGACTTACCCATTTTCTATCCGCAATAGGATAGATCACACCTGCGTCCAACCACTTTATTATTACCTTTTTCACCAACTCTTGCATTGGTGGGTTCAATCTTCGTTGATGTTCAACACTCGGTTTGCAATCACTATCAAGCTGAATTTTGTGAGTGCAAATACCGAGAGGAATGCCCACTATGTCAGCGAAATTCCAACCTATAGCTTTGATATGCCTTCTCAACACCTCAATGAGCAATTTTACCTGCCATTCAAGCAAGTCAGCTGCAATGATCAGTGGTAAGGTGTTATTTTCCCCCAAGAAAGCATATCGGAGATGGGAGGGAAGTACTTTCAACTTTAGATTTGGTGGTTCTTCTGTTGATGGCTTTGCGGGAGGACTTTCCCAATTTTTAGATCAATGTCCAACTTCAATGGAGTCTTTGAATACACCCCCCCCCCCCATGCCTAAAAGAGCAGCTACTACCTCTTTGTAGCCTTGAATTTCGAACTCATCATAGTTAGCAAGCACGATTTCAAGTGGTTCACTAATACACATCAAATGGCTCACACTAGCCACCGCCTCATCAATAACATCAACAGTGGAAACCACGTGGATATCGCTTGGGTGTTTCATTGACTTGCAAACATTAATGGTTACTTCATCTTCGTTCACCCGGAACTTTAGTTCTCCGCTTTCAACATCCACCAACACTAACCCGGTTGCCAAGAATGGTCTTCCCAAAATGATGGGAATTTCAACATCTATTTCACAATCGAGAATGACAAAATCAGCTGGGAAAATGAATCGGTCAACCTTTACCAAGATGTCATATAGTATCCCTATAGGATGTTTAATTGATCAGTCTGCCATCAAGAGTTTCATTATTATGGCTTTCGGTTCACCCAACCCAGTTTGTTTATAGATTGTATATGACATTAGGTTGATGCTTGCTCCTAAATCGCATAGGGCTTTAGCAAATTGGAGCATGTTGATGGTGCAAGGAATGGTGAACGCTCTGGGATCTTCTCTCTTTTTGATCAGCTTCTTAGTCATAATTGCACTATAATTATGAGAAACTTCGATTGTCTCAAAATCAAAGCTCATTTTCTTTGTGACTAACTCCTTCATGAACTTGGCATAACCCGGCATTTCCAACAACACTTCCACTAGAGGGAGATTAATTGATAATGTCTTGAACACCGATAAAAACTTCTTGAACTTTTCATCCTCATTCTTCTTCTTAAGATGTTGGGGAAATTGAGGAGATATTTTGGGTAAAGGTTGCATAACTTTTGGGATTGGTTTGTGTTTCTCCACTTTTTTTGTGGCCCTTTGGCAATGCTTTGATGGATGTTTATTTCTTCTTCCTCCATACCTTTGTCTTCTTCATGCATTTGAGCTTCTTCATTGCCCGTCACATCGCCTATCGCTACCTCTCCACTACGAATAACCATAGCCAGCCCTATATCATTATCTTTCATTGTAATTTTTTATTTCAATTGTGCTGAAAGTAAACTCAACTGTCCTTCAAGTATCTTGATTGCATCTGCGTGAGAGTGCACTTTATTGTTCAATGATGAAAACTCAGCTTTCATCCCTTTTAATAAATCATCCGAACCTTCAACTTTATCAAGGATGTGTGACAACAAATCATTCACCCGGGGACTACTTGCACTTCCTTTCGACTTTGGGTTCTCACTCGATTGAGTGTGGTCCTCTTCATGGTCATCCTCTATTTTCCAATAATCACTTTGCTCAGCCCAATCTTAATAGTATCTTCTTTTCTATTCCCATTTGTGATAGTTCCAACCTTGATTCCCACCTTGCTGTAAATAGCGTGGGTGGAAACCCTCCTCGTATCTCTTGGAATTTCAACCTTGATTCTCCCCAGGCTTTGAATAACCTGAGGAAGAACCCTCCTCAACTCTAAACACTCCACTTGTTCCCTTTGGCTTTTCCACATTCTCCATCATATGCTCTTGTAGTAGCTTCATTTGGGTCAATATCTTCTTGATGTTCTCATCCCTTTCTCTTTCCTTATCAAGTTGCTCTTGTGTCATTCTAAAACAAAAAGGAGAGACTAGATCCTCTTAAGTGTACCAAGCTTGATTTATTTTCGTCATGTCATCAAGAAGAAATGAAGCCACCTCAAATGATTGCAACATTATTCCCCCTCATACCAATTGATCAGCCACTCCTTTATTAACCGAATCAAGACTCCGGTAAAAATATTGGAGTAGCAAATCATTTGGTAGCCCGTGAGTTGGGCATTGAAGTAAGAGTTTCTTAAACCTCACCCACGTTTCATGGATGGGTTCACCCTCCCATCGTTTGAAACCTTGAATGTTGTCTCTAAGCTTTATTATCATTGATGGGGGGAAAGAATCTCGCATTGAATGCCATAATCAGCTCCTCCCATGATGTGATGGAATTATTTGGTAACTCGGCCAACCACTTGCTAGCCTCTCCCGTCAAAGATAGCGGAAATAACCTGAGCCAAATTGACTCTTATGACACATTCTTGAATGAAAATGGGTTGCACACCTCTATAAAATTTCTTACATGCTCATGTGGATCTTCGTGATCTAGCCCTCCATAGAGTCCCCTCATTTGGAGGAGATGAAGAGTCATGCTAGTGACCTCAAATATAGCATTCCTATCCATTTATGGTAGGCAAATTGCACCCATTTCACCTTATTGAGATGGGTTGTAAATACTATTGGTATCATCGATACCGTCCCGATGACCTGCTTGGCTACCATCCACCTCTGCCTCACTCATTATTACTTCTAGTCACCCTACTCAACACAAGCACGATGCCACCTAAATCGATTCAACTACAGCCGACAGATTCACAAGTCAAATTTTGACAAAAAGAACTCTAAACAACACTACTCCCCGATAGCGGCGCCATTTTGATTAACGTTTCAAAGACACTTCATCCAATTCTAAGTGTCAACGATCACTAGTCAGTATATAACCCAACCAAATGAGTTGGGGTCGATCTCACAAAGAGTAACTTTCTTTTAAATTCAAATACGAAAGTATGACGGTGACCTTTTCAGCTAAATAAATACAACACTTAATAGTTTAACAGTCAAATTCCAGGATGTTGCTACCAACCCACTTCAACAATTAGCGAGAAACAATCAAACAACTAGAGAACACTTGGGGGATTGACTAACCAACTGCCACATTCAACTTAATGGGTGTACATCATTACCAACAATACTAATTTGTCGCAGGTAAAATGGACCATAAGTAAGGCCATTTTCTCTCGAACAACTACCTTATTTCCGTTGAGTTCTCTTGAATCTCAACACTATCCATAAAATGAACAGCCCACGTTCTCATCAAATCCACTCTTTCAAGCTAGATACAAAGGTGGATCTTGGGGTTCACTTTCTCAAGCTGAAACTGTTGAGACCCACTACTAAGGATGCCAAATTACTATGTTGGTTATGTACTTCTCTCTCGAGCAAGCACAAAACTCTGAAATTTATCACACTAAATATGCAATAATGAAGTAATACCACTGTAATACTTCAGAGCCGCTTCAAAATAGCACCAAAAATCACTAATCAATAACACCCATTTAGTAAAATGCAACAATTGGTCACATTGTCAAACCTCCAAGGTTAGGGTTTTAGCCAATCATAATGAAAAGATGAAATTCAATACCTATCACGTTTTCCATAGCTGGGTAAATGAAATTCAAAAGTTAAAATTAACTAAAATCTTCTGTATTACAAAATTCCAATGAAAAACCCTTGCTAAAATCACTTGAAATCCACAATGGTAGTATTTTAGCTCTCAATCTTTTGTTCCTCGCGTTTGTGAATGTCTTCTCTCTCTTGCAAAAATCAATTTATACAAGTATGATGTGTGGCTTTTTGGGACCAATCGGTGAGGTAAGTCGAGCTTCGTCGACCGTTCGGCAACTCGCCGATTGTCCTTCGTCTCGCCTTCATTTTTCACATCTTCTTTGTCCAACCACTATAATTTTAGGCGAGCCAGATCGGGATCGTCATTTCATTCCGCGATGCGCCCTTTTTCCCTTTCTCTCACCCATCAACACTTATCTGGATCTCCATCAATACTTTTGGCGTCCTGGTCATCCATCGCCGAAGTGATCGGTGTCACACCGAGTGGAACTGTTTCTCGCCGAAGTTACTCCTAATTCAGCTTCAGAATTCTGTAACTTTAGGCGGTAGAGGGGCAACTTGGCGAGTTGCTGAGTGACATCGTGATCATCATGCTTGTTTTTCTCTTCTCGCTTTTGCTCGTGTTGTCTCTGTTGCCCATTTTTGTCCTAGATTTGTTCCTCAATCCATATATCTGAAGATCAAAGATTTTACATCAGTTGTTGGCACAAAATAAGCATTTAAGAACTCAAAATCATTATAAATAAAGCCCTAAATGAGTTCAAATCTCGTACTCATCAAGTATCCTTAGGAAAGGAAATGTGTAAAAGAAATAGAGTATTACTCTGTTTACTAGGAATGTCCATTTCTTACTTTGTCATTTACTCATTTATTACCTTTGCCAAGTCAACTGTTGCATGAAATAGCTTCTTCCTGTTAAATCGCTTTGAAATACATTTCACAGATGCAAAAATTTTCTATCAAAGGCAATGTATCATTGCCCGATCATTTTCAATTATTTTGCATTCTTGAGTGTTTGGAATGCAAGCATCTTGTACGATTTAAAGCACAACAGTGTTGATGTCCGAACTGTAAGCTACAAGGGATGTTAGTCCCAAGGTAACAACAACACCTACTATCATTATTTTACCTTCCACATTTCATATAATGCTCCATTCCATCCTTTGTTAAAGCAAAATCGCTACTTATGGCTAGTCAAGATCTGAAAGGCCTCCAGTTTTATTTTATTTTAAAAAATATTGATCAGCGGCTACTTTTTGGTTATTAGCTATTTGTTTAACACGGCAAGAATTTGGCTATCAATAATTATTTTTGGTTTTATCCTTTTGAGGTCAGGTCATGTGTGTATGGATGTTGATTGTTAAACTGGATGAAACCAAGTAACGATTCAACAACAATACTTAAAAGAATGATCTGTTTAATTTCCCTAATCATTTGGGTATTGATGTGTGTATGTATATGTATTTGAAATATGAAAAAGACTTTAATTAATGAAGAATTTATACATTGTGTTAAGTGATTAAGCACATGCACACCACCTTATTGGAGGATAGAAGCAAATTCAAATAAATTAAAGCCACTTCAAGGCTAAGTGGTTCATAAGGAATTACTTTAGCCACTAAAGGACACATATTTTGGTTACCATGTGAATATAAGTGGACGCACACAGAGAGAATGGTGGGGTAAGGTAGTTTGATGTTTTCAGTTCAACCCTAACTGCAAGTTCGAAATTCCTAGACTGAATTATGTAGTAGTTATCTGAAACTCTATACACTTGAAATTCCTACAGAAACTAATATCCTGTAACACTGGTACTTTTCTACATTGTTTTCCATATAAATTCACAGGTTGTTTGGTTGCTCATTAGAAATATAGTTATTCATGTATTAAAGTAACATAGTCGACATCATGCTTGGTAGCTTTTGAGGTGTTTTGTGTAAAACTCAACACATAGAGTAGGATGTTTGGTATAAAACTCAACGCATACTTTTGAAATCGCTGTGAATGTTCTGATGAAAGGATAGTCATATGAAAAGAATTATAATAACAACAGAAGTTGCTTTTATTCTACCCAATGTAATAAGTCAGGGTGTGCAAGCTGGCCTAGGCACCCCCAATGTTAAAAAAGAAATTACTTTTTCTGAAGAAGACAAACTATTATACTGATTGAAATTATCTCGATCCTTCCTTTCAGGCACAAGTACTGGAAGCACTAAAAGCTATTATAGAAAGGGTCAGGACAATTTCTATCCCATACCGATCACATTTTGTTAATATTTGTTGACATTCTTAAAAGGAGCAATATCGCGGTGACTCACCAAAAATAATCAATTTTAAAAAAATAAAAGAATTTTAAAAAGGAAAGGGGATTAAATGGGAGAGTTTAAACAGAGTCCACATTTAATTTTAGGAAAATTGGGTAACCAATTAATTAATTAACTTAAAATAATGTCTACGAAACCAATAGATTATAGGTAAGAGGTTCAAGTCATTCTAGAGGGGAGGTATTAGGCATCCTTCGAAATTCACAAATGTGGTTCTCGATTGAATTCATTTTTTTCAAATTGAGGAAAAGATAAAAATAAAACATGTGATATACAAAAATAATAATATAAAACAGTAATATAAGAAACGACCTAAGATTTGTCTAACGTCAATAATATACACAAGAAAAAGATATAATTCGAACTACATCCGAATAGCTTCAATGGGAAGCATTTCCGGATACCTATAAAAACACTTGGTAAAACTGTTAGTAATAAATAAATATGAATAAAAATAAACGAATCAAATAATAACCGTCTTATTAACATAGAGGCCTTGAAAATCGACGATAATTTCTTCATCGGTCAATTTTAACTTGTAACAAATATAAACATAAACTAAATTTTCATCTTTCAAAGTGTGGAAGCCTCCAAAATCGATTGAATTTGTTTTTCATTGGCCAATTTAACTTGTTTTCAAATTAGATAACATATTTAAGAAGAAATAATATGCAAATCAACATAACAAAGTTGTATGCAAAATTAACATCTAAAAGCTGGCAGAAAAATAAAATAAAATAAAATAATTAAATAAACAAAGTAAGAAAAAGCAACATTAAATAATGTAATTATAACTTAGAAACCGGCAACAATAAAAAAGAGTAATAAAAAGAAAAGTTATACTAGCACCAAAATCCATAAATCAGATTAGAAAATTTCACACTAGTCACCAACAACATTTAAACGGTCAAAAATTAAGCTTAAAAAATCAAAACATTATACATGAGATGTTTTTGAAATGAAACAATATTGACAAAATAAAAATGAATAAACTCATCAACGACTAAAGATGAACAAACCCAAAATGTATATAACAAAACAAAGAGGAGAAGAAGTAGAGTAATACCTTGGTGAAAAGAGAAAAATGGGTGACTGCGTTGTAGCGATGTGGGTTTGCTGATTTGAATCGTTTTTCGCTGGAGCAACATCGTTAAAACGAAACTCGTCCAGATCTTGTCGGAAATGGAGCTTGGAGCGGAGGGCAGTGTTTGGATTGTTGTAGCTGGTCGTTGTTTGGCTGCCGGAAAACGAGGGGAAAGGGACAAGAAGAGATGAGGGTGGAGGTGGGTCTGGTTGGCCAGAGCTTCACCGCAAAATATGGGTTGTTTTAGTTTATTTTCTGGTTGTGGTAAACCACATTGAAAAAATATAAAAATATGAAATAAATAATTTTTACCATCCCTAACTTAATGACATTTAAATAGAAAATTGAAAATCACAAATAATACAATATCAATATCTTAAAATCGTTGGCTAAATCACTAGTTAATAAAATATGTGTATGAAATCTTATTCATATTTGAATGAATTTTTAGACTGTACAAAATATCAAAATAAATGAATATTAAAAATATAACGAACATAATCAATAGCATGTAAAAAATGCAATTTAATAGAAATAATCTATATATATATATATATATATATATATATATATATATATATATCTAAGCAATCCTATGTGGCACCTCTCTATGACCACTATTCTAATTTATCCTTTTTCTCAATTTTTTGAATTTTTTTATTCATTTCAATAATCTATTAAATACCTCTAATACATCATTAGCCTACAATTAAAGAGGATAATGAAAAGTTTTGACATAAAGAATATCTTTATTGTTGCATTAGAGAATAAAGAGTTGTAACGGTTGTCAAGAACTTATTGCAAGCAACCAATTAAAAATTTATATAAAAAAAATAGGTAAAATAATGCATAATCTGAACCACGTAATTTGAAGGTAAATTGACAAAATGGAAGAATCTTTGCAAGAGAAGACGTACTACTCAAGGTAAATTGAATTTTTAAAAGCTTCACTATTTCAGATAAATCGAATTTTTGATTTGTTTGTATATAAAATTAGGTAGGAAATCACATAAGCGGAAGGTAAATTAACAAAATGGAAGATTTATTGCAAGAGAAGATTTCTTACTCCAGATAAATTAAAATTTTGAAAAGCTTTATTACCTCAAATAAATAAAAAATTTGTTTTATTTATAGAAGGTAAATTGACAAAATGGAAGAATCTTTGCAAGAGAAAATGTACTGCTCAAGGTAAATTGAATTTTTAAAAGCTTCACTATCTCAGATAAATTGAATTTTTGATTTGTTTGGATATAAAATTAGGTAGGAAATCACATAAGCGGAACGTAAAATAACAAAATGGAAGAATCATTGCAAGAGAAGATTTCTTACTCCAGGTAAATCAAAATTTTGAAAAGCTTTATTACCTCAAATAAATAAATAAAATTATTTTGTTTATACAAATGACATTAGGCAGAAGAGTACATAATGCACAGGTAAATTAACAAAATGGAAGAATCATTACAAGAGAAGATTTACTACTTCAGGTAAATTCATTTTGCTTTCTTTTATAAATAAAAACAATGCAAGAGATAAAATAGAGAACTCATAGCAAAAGAAGGTTTTACTATCATAGATAAATCAATTTTTTTGATTTGTTTGTATAAATGAATTCATTAGAATATACCTATATTGATTTGATCATTTTATGCTAGCAAGAATTATTATAGACGAATCTAGCAAAACAAGAACGAAATTCTATTTAGGAATTCAATATACCGAAGATCTAAAGACATCAAAATATCCTCTAACATTCAATTTGTGAACTGTGAAAATCATGCCTACCCTGAAGTATTATTTCTCTTATTCTAATCTTTTTTATTTACAAATTATGAGTATAGAGAGTACTGAAATGATATGAAAAGTTATAAGGAAAATAAATTTTTGATTCTCTTTTATGACAGTAAAAAATATAGATAAAAGGAAGAAGATAGTAATAAATTGAGTAAAAAAGTAAAAGAAAGAAAAAATTTAAAAGAACTACCATAAAAAGAAAACACGGAAAAGGAAAAGAAGTTATAAGAGTTACTTTTTATTTTACTTTATTTGTAGTCACTTCTCTCTCTTTCTACTTTTTTTATTTAACATTTGAAATATGAAATTATAAAAATATATCAATTAAACTTAATATATGTAACTACTTAAAAAGTAAATAAGATTATAGTTTATAGTATTTTTTGAATTTTTTTAACATAGTACATAAATAACAAAAAAAAATATGAAGTCAAGAATAGGAAAAAAAAAACTAATTATAATATTTAGTCAAGGAGATATTTTGGCAAATTTTATAGATCAAAAGGAAAAAAAATAAGGAAGAATAGAAATTTCATGAATAATAATAAATTATGATAATAAGGAAGAGAGATGGATGATATTATTTTTCTTTAAAAAAACATACAAAAATAGAAGATAGAAAGAGGAATTTAAGAAAATATAACAAATAGTAGTAATATGAGGAGAGAGAGATAAATAAGATTTTTTTTTTAAAAAGAAAACTGATTTTATAGATCAAAAGAAGAAAATTTCTGTGAATAATAATAATAAATCATGACAATAAGGATATATTTAAGGAGGAGAGATAAAAAGGTTTTTTATTTTAAAAAAACTACTAAAAAAGGTTTTTAAAAAATGAAATTAAGAAAAAATAATAAATTGTAGTAATGATAAGGAGGTATGAAAGGCAATAAATCGTAGTAATGATGAGAAGAGAGATAAATAAGGTAAATATATTTATCATAATATAATAATATAAAGGTGAGTATCATAATTATGTTAAAAAATATTATATTGAATAAGACACTATTTTATAACTTTTTTAAGTTTATGATAATAAGGTGGAGAGATAATAAGATTTTTTATTTTTAAAAAGCTATAAAAATGGAAGGTTAAAAAACGAATTTAAGAAAAAATAATGAGTAAATTGTAGTAATGATAAGGAGAGATGAAAGACAATAAATTGTAGTAATAGAGAGAAGAGAGATAAATAAGGTAAATATATTTATCATAATAATATTATAAAGGTGAATATCATAACTATGTCTTAAAAAAATATTAAGTTAGACACAATTTTATAACTTCTTTTGAGTTTTTTTAACATAAAATATAAATAAAAAATATTTAAAATTTCAAGAAAAGGAGAAAAAGGAAAACTATGATTCTTGATCAAGATATATTTTTTATTCTTTTATATATATATATATATTATAGGTCAAGAGAGAAAAATTAAGAAAAAAAGAGAAATTTGGAGAATAATAATAAAAAATTAATAGTTATGATAATAAGAAGGAGAGATAAATAAAATTTTATTTAGAAAACCTTAGAAATAGAAGGTGGGAAGATGAATTAATTTTTTTCTATACTAACAATGAGAAGAAATAAAAAAAATAGGGAAAATGATAGTTTTAGTCCCTGTGTTATTAGCTTATTGTGATTTTCGTCCTTGTATTATTAGACTAAGTACATTTAACCTTTAATTAAATAGAGTGAGTAATTTTAGTCCTTATACCTAACTTAAAGTTAACACCGTTAACATTTGATATTTAAAAAAAATAAAAAAGATATTTTTTTGGATCAAAACTAAAATAATAATAAAAAATCTAAGCAATAATGTCACCAAATTTCTTCTTTCGTCTCTTTCCTTCTAATCTACAAATAATTTGAAGTCAAACACTCAAATATTAGTAGATGAGCGAAAGAAAAAGAAAAGATCACAAAACATCTACGATTAGCGGATTTAATATTCATTTTTTTTATTGTTCACCCGGTGTTCGATGCTTGTATTGGAACTCTGCCTAAATTTGAATTCCGCATTACATGACACATTTGGGGGTGACACTTTCAACAAGATTTTCTTCATACTCAAAGCTTGAACACAAGATCTCTAATTAAGGATGGAAAAATCCTATCATTGCACCATAATCTACTTTGATGAATATCAATATTATGATGTTAATGGCAACCAATGCAAGGACAACACAGTTTTGCTATTCCGAGGCCATGGATGTATATACTAATAATTGAATCACAATTTTTCCATTTGTTCTTATTTCCAAAGTTTTACAAGTTTATTGAAAAATTGTGATAAATTATTTAAAAAGTGTTAACTTAGAAAATTTAAAAAGGTAAAGGATAGCAACAGTTTCCAGAGTTGGGATTGTTTAAGAATAATTAAAAACAAGAGACAAAAGTTAGCGGCTTTAACATCAAGTTAGGTATAAGGACTAAAATTACACATTTTATTCAATTAAAGGTTAAATATATTTAGTCTAATAACACAAGGACCAAAACCAGGATAAGGTAATAACACAGGGATTAAAACTATTATTTTTTGGAAAAAATATAACACGTTGCAGTAATATCACGAAAAAAGAAAAATAAAATATTTGAGATTTGTTTTTTATTCAAATTTATAAATCGAAGGAAAAAAGCTTATTAAGGAAAAAGAAAATTTTGTGAATAAGAATAATTAATTATGGTAATAAACTGGAGAGATGAATAAAAAAAATATTTTAAAAATTATAAAAATAGAAGGTAGAAAATGTAATAAAATATAGTAGCAATGATAAGGAGAGATGAAATTAAGAAAAAATAATAAATTGTAGTAATGATAAGGAGATATGAAAGGCAATAAATCGTAGTAATGATGAGAAGAGAGATAAATAAGGTAACTATATTTATCATAATATAATAATACAAATGTAAGTATCATAACTATGTTAAAAAATATTGTATTAAATAAGACACTATTTTATAAATTTTTTGAGTTTATGATAATAAGGTGGAGAGATAATAAGATTTTTTATCTTTAAAAAACTAAAAATGGAAGGATAAAAAACGAATTAAAAAAATAATAATGAGTAAATTATAGTAATTATAAGGAGAGATGAAAGATAATAATAAAAAATAATATAAAGGTGAGTATCATAACTATGCCTTCAAAAAAATATTAAGTTAGACACTGTTTTATAACTTCTTTTGAGCTTCTAAAATAAAATATAAATTAAAAAAATATTTAAGAGCTCAAGAAAAAGAGAAAAAGGAGAACTATGATTTTTGGTCAAAGAGATATCTTTTATATATATTTTATAGGTCAAGAGAGAAAAATTAAGAAAAAAAGAGAAATTTGGAGAATAATAATAATAATAATTTAATAGTTATGATAATAAGAATGAGAGGTAAATAAGATTTTATTTAGAAAACCTTAGAAATAGAAGGTGGGAAGATGAATTAATTCTTTTTTATAGTAACAATGAGAAGAAATAAAAAAATATAATAGGTTGCAGTAATATCACGAAAAAAGAAAAATAAAATATTTGAGATTTATTTTTTATTCAAATTTTATAAATCAAAGGAAAAAAAAACTTATTAAGGAAAAAGAAAATTTTGTGAATAAGAATAATTAATTATGGTAATAAACTGGAGAGATAAATAAAAAAATATTTTAAGAATTATAAAAATAGAAGATAGAAAATGTAATAAATTGTAGTAGCGATGATGAGGAGAGATGAAAAATAAGATATTTTAAATATATATTTTCTTAAATTGAGACATCAATCTTCAGTTATAACTTTAAAATAATTATATCAACATATAATCATTTCTTTCATGTTCATGCCGTTGGTGTTTTCATGAATGAGTGCTTGAAGTTAAATTACATCCAGGGATATCATTGAAAATCTTAGTAGTATTTTTAATTAAATCGATAAAAATCTTTTACATCCCAAGATTTGTGTAATGCCATATCATGGTCTAATATGTGTGAATTATTTTCTATACAATAACATCATACTAAGTAATATTTTTCCACCTTTCCCTTTATTTATATAACAAATCAGTAACACAAGCAAGTGCGTACCTCATATTTTACCCTAAGACTCTCAAGCTCTCTCGCGATACTCTCTACAACTTTACCCGAATTAATAAAAAAAAATACAAAATTCAACCTTTTGCCTATTCTTTCTCAAAATGTCTTACACTTATCTTTACATCAAGATTTAACAATTTCATAAATAATCTCATTATTTAAAAGAATGAATGGAGATCACAACCAATGAAACAAGTTGTAAAATACACTTATTTTTTAATTTCAAAATATTTACGTTGATCTACATGATCAATGTGAAAACTTATCTATATTTATTCCTCTACACCTTTTTATTTACTATGTCTCCATAATAAGTTCATACCATATCTTTCAAAATAAATCAATAAAAACAATTCGAATCCCCAACTTTCCTCCAATTATTTACAAAATTTTCACACTAACTTTACACAAACATTTAACAAATTCAAATAATTAATTCATACAATTAAATGGTAGCACAACCAATAAATGAAAAAACTTATATAAATACCACAAATAAAACAATAAAGATCCACACACACCATTTATCTTCATAGTCACCATCGGCTCATAGTGGTTAATTGAGGTTAGTTTTTCAATATTCAATATTATTATATGAAACTTACCATTTATTGTAATACTCTATCTTTAGTTTGACTTTGACAAATACTTATACAGAAGTACTACAATGGATAAAAAAAATATAAGGATCAGCCCCAAATAATTAGTTCAGAGAATTGTCAAGTTAAAATATTAATGATATATTCATGACTATATTAAATTGTTCTTCTAAATATTTATTTTTGAATACAGATATAACTGAACAATCAAGCAAATTGGTTAAAGTGATGTATGAAAATATTATGCAAGAGCGAATTGCATATTTCAAAAAGGAACAAGCAATTGAAAAATATATATATACAGAAGAGTTTCACAAGATCAAACAAACAAAGAATGACATGACGTTTTTCATGTATTAATTTCTATGTAATAGGGAGTTGAAATAAATTATGATTAGAGAATATATTCTGTAAACATCAATCTAATAAAGAATGATAGGGCGTTGTTGATGTATTTATATATTTTAGCAATGAAAATAAAGTATTTTTTTAATAGAGTATATATTTTGACTTATTCATTAAGAATGTATTATTCACATTAAATAGATACTAAATTTGATAAGTTTCATTATGTATCATCATTTCAAATGAAAAGATAATGATATGCTCAAATAATATAATAATATAATTAATCCAAAATAAAAAATATCCTAACACATATCTATTAATCCTCGCGCAAAGCGCATGTTCCCTAGTGATTTAATAAAAATGAATAAATATTTGAACATATTCAATCGATTGTGACAAAAACAGAATTTCCCGATAAAAATCCTAATATTTTAAGAATAAGAATAATGATCAACAAATTGCATTAAATTACAAAATATGTATTTTGAACTATTTTAAAAAATAAAATACTTTAAAGTATTAACTTTAAAAATATCAGATCAAAATTTAGTATCGGGCGAGGGAAGCAAGTTGAATTAATATTAACCACCATAAAAGAAAAACAAATTAATTCTAGTCAAATCAATGGTCACTCGGAAAAGTGGAATATGCAGTTCTCGTCTGAAGGCAGGGGAGTGGATCAGCGAAAATTTCAGGTTGGTTCTCAAGTTCTAAAGCTTCTTCATTTTTCATTGCTAGATGATGCATGATTTAAAAACTCTTGTATGCTCTGGTTTATACAACAACAAAACAAGAGGTGTGATGTACACTAGAGCAGGCGGATGGATGAATGTTGAAGTTGAAAAACCCATTTGATACAATAACCGAAAGGATTGGAATAAATAGAGTAACTGACAAGTTATTCCAGCTGATAAAAAAGCACATGACTACCTTGACGTAAATGTAACAAGTTGTTGCTTCAACTTGTCTTCCTACACAGTTGTTTGCATCTTATTGCATATTTTCTGAATATATATAATACTCTCTCTCCCTTTGTTTAAAAAAGAATGACCTTCTTTCCTTTTTAGTCCGTTTAAAAAAAAATGACCTATTTCTTTTTTTGGTAACATTTTAATTTCAGCTTTCCATGTGGCATGTTTAAAGCCACAAGATTGAAGGGCAATTTAGTACATTTGACATAACTTTTATTTAGAACCACAAGATTAAAAAATCTTCTTTATTTTCTAAAACTTTGTGCCAAGTCAAACCATGTCACTCTTTGGGAAACGGAGGGAGTAACAAACTTAGTCATTTATTCAAAATATTTTTACATTAGTGATGGTTGTTGCTGGATAAAATCTTATCGGAAGATGGCAAAAGGATGTTCACATAAACTTAGTCATTTATTCAATTTCATCATAGCAGATACATTTGTATTGAATAAACTTTTTACTTCTTATAATTTTCATTTGTATTGAATAAACTTTTTTTTTTCTTATAATATGTTCATTGAGACTACTTGTAATATACTTAAGTAAGACATTTTTCATAATTTAATAAAATACTGCAGTTCTAATCATAAAAAATTCTTGTTCTTTAGTTATTAGTATTATTAATGTACAAGTTTAGTTATTGATAATTAATATTCATAATAATTATAATCTAATTATAGAAAAAATGAATTTCAATTTTTTTGTCAAAAATTGCGGAGGTTAGATCATCTCCAATCCACCTCTATTTTACTCTCCATTCTTTATATTTGGAGAGTAAAATAAAGAATAGACACTCCAATCCACTTCCATATTAATCTCTATTGACTATTTATAGTTAGGTAAATAGTAGTTCTCCAAATTTGGAGAACTACTATTCACCTTTCTATTTCCTTTTTCATTATTTTAATATTATTTTGTATTGAACATATTATTTTACATATAATATTGTTAATTAAATATCTAATATTTGTAATTATTTTTAAATATAGTATAATATATTAAGAAATATATTATTTAATACTATATAATATTTTCATCTCGAATTGATGATATTTTATTTTAATTAAAAGAATTTGTCAGTAACATAATTTGAAAATCTATGATTTGAATAATTTTTAGCTAAACATAAAAAATTAAGGACAAAAATGCTCATTTTTAACTCCGTAATGCATTAATAGAGCATTTATAGAAGCAACGTCATAATCTTGAAAGTTGAGTATTTATGTAATTATATTTCATTAATTATTTATTTAATTCGAGTTGCCCATTAATTTGTATATTATAGAATATTTTCTTGCAATTTATGTATTTAAAATCTATATATATATAATTGAATAATAAAAGTCTGACGTGACACCTCTCTTTGGCCAGAATTGCCATTTATTTTTTTTGCCAATTTTTCAATTTTTTTCTGTAATTTGTTCTTTAAAAAATTCAAAAAAAAAATATTTACATATTTTCTCTTTCTTCATTATTACTACACTATTAATATCTTCCTAAAATTCATCTTTTGCCTTTTTGTTTTCCATTTTTTCCCTAAAATAAACTGTGTTTATACAAATTTCAGAAAAAAAAAGGTACACTACATATTCTCTTTCCTCATTAATTACTATTTATATTTTTCGCCTTTTTTGATTTTTTTTTTTGAAATTTTTTTACGTATTCTAATAATTAAATACCTTACAAAGTGGCACAAAATAAATCAATATGCAGATGTTTTTTTTTAAAAATAAATAAATAAATATGATGTCAATAATCAAGTCTAATATTTAACTCTTAAACCTTTTCTAATAAAGTCCGACTCACCGACGTTCATGACCTAAATGGGAATTAGAGTCTAATACGTATACTAATCACTCTACCGTTTCTTATCATTCAAAATAATAATAATAATAATAATAATAATAATAATAATAATAATAATATATATATATATATATATATATATATATATATGCATGCGCAGTTCAGCATAGGGATGGGGAGAAAATGAGTAAATTTCAATTCACTAGGAAAATTATAGTTGTAGAAGCTGCAAAAAAAAAAAAAAGGAATTTTAAATTTGTGTTTAATTTGATATACTCAACCGTCAACGCAATATGTTTCTCTAATGTCTATTTGTTGTGTTTGATTTGTGCAGACTAATTTTGAGAAGCACATGCTCCCGAGAGGAAGTTCACTTTTAGAAAACATCAAAGTTATTCATAGTGGCAATAAAGGTATGATTAATTCTACTATATATGAGACATCACTTCAACTTGGTTCTTCATTTCGTAGGAACATGCTAACATCTTCATAAGGCTTATAGTACAATTGCAGTGTAGAAAAACGTAATTCACAAGAAAAAGAAAGACTTCATATTAACTCATTTTAGAGGAATGTATTTGATCATAGTGTAACTATTTATGCAAATATTTTCGTATACCAATAACTTTATGAAATGCTTTGCTGGTAGCATGTTTGTCACTAAATTTACCTTTTTACGATATATATATCTATTTAGTCATAGCATTTTCTTCTGTTTTCTATATATTCAAATCAGATAATTCACATTTATAGTCACTTTAATTTATTGAGATATCTTATAGTTTGATTTCTTCGATCTTTTATTAATTGTTTTACTCTCTTTCTACGAATAAAGGTTGATTTCAATGGAGTCTTCATTTTCATTTCAATGGACCAACTTTTTATTATTGAGATATCTTAGAATATGATAGCAAAAGGAAAAAATGTGAAAGTACGTAATGAATCGTGTTGCAAGATTTTTTTTTTGTTTTCTTCTTCTTTTTTTTTATAAAAAATCTTGAATTTTTTTTTTTTGTATCTTTTATTTGATTGAAAATGGTAGAAACACTTCTTTTATATATATATATATATATATAAATCAAGTATCTACATACATGATGCAGCTAATATGAAATTGGCCCAAAAAATCATTCTTAAAACCACATACTTTGAAGTGGAGATTTCTTATAAAAATCTTTTTTATTCAAATGAAAATTATGCATGAATGTTTTATTTCTTTATCTTAATTAAATATATATATATATATATATATATATATATATATATAAAATAATAATTAATGTCTTTTAAATCGTGCGAAGCTCGGATATATATATGTATTAATTTGGATAAACTTTTTCTTCAACGTCTCTTCATTTGTTGTGTCTCAAATTATATTTAGACGATAAATATATACTATCTTCAAAATAATACTGCTACAAAGACATAATCATATCATGTGATTGACATAAAATATGAGCATCTATCATGAAGGTGGTGATTCATATCGGCAATTGTGGGATTTAATCTTTGAATGAAAGCCCCTGAATTGTGGGATTTAATTTGTTAAATTTTAATTAACTTAAATTTATTAGTAGCAGTTGACAGTAAAATGCATATACTTTCACTTCTTACTAATTTGCTGCCATCAGTTAACTTTTGAATTTTTCTAGAGTAATTTCTCATATTTATTCTACATATATTAAATTAAAATCTTCTTCAAATATGTTTTATAAGTTAAAGGCCCCCTTTCACCTCCCAACACCAAGGAAAGTAAAAGAAAAAAAAAATTTATCTTTTATTTTTTAATAATTTTTCATATGCCTAAAAATTTAATCTAAAATGTCTTTATTATTTATTATAAATATTTTTTATTAATGCAGGAGAAAGTCACGGAATCTAATTTATTATAGTAACTAGGAAACTTGACCGCGCTATGCGCGGTATAAGAAAATATTGAATTTATAATTTTTTTTTGTTTTATAAAATTATAATATAATTAATATTTTTAACGATTTTTTCAATATTCAAATCCAAATAAATTATATTACAAATTCTAACACTTATAATTGTAATTTTGACTTAGATTCATTAGACATTGATTTTATCAAAAATAAAAAAATCCTTAATTAGCACAATCTAATACTTATTCTTTAATGTTAGAGTTGTTATAATTTAAAATTATGAATTTAGTATTCATTTGAGCGCGTTCTTTTACATAATTATAACATGGTAATAAAAATAAAAATAATAGATTTGACAGAAAAATGAAGGAATATATACATATTTAAGACATTTGTGCAAGGATTAGTTTAAAGTTTGCTTCCACTAAAAAATATGTTATTTCTAATATAAATGCATAAAATGTAGAACTAACATGCACATTAATTAGCATATAGTAGATCTATGAAGGAAAAAAGAAATAATTTCATAGACCTTCTTCGAATTTGACTTTTCTGAAATGGTTCAAATTTAAATTTATAGAAATCACCTCTTAAAATTTATGATATTACACTTACTTTTATTATTTTAATTTTATTGTAACACTTCTTTTAACCTATTAAATATAAATTATTATTCTCAATTATATGTTTAGACTTATTTGTCCCTCAAAAGAAACTCAATAACCTTGTTAAAAGTAGCATTACATATATGGATGGAATTTTCATCTAGTTTCTTAAATATTAAATGAAATATATATGTAAGTATCACATCATTTTTTATATATATATACTCAAAGAAAAAAAGCCACACTTTTGAGAGAGATTAGACAATACAAAAAGCCAAAATTAAAAAAATACTCACACACAAAAATAAAAATTCTGCTAAAGAGAAAAGTCATGTTATCTTTCTATGTTTCAAAAGTATAGAATTAAATGTTAAAAAAGATCAATATTATTCCTACTTAATATTAATAGTTAGCAATCAAAAATGAAAGTGTAACAAATTTTATTGGCAAAAATTGATAATAAAAGAGATTGATGAAAATATGTATGTTAAAATGTAAGGCAAATCAAAGAAAAAAAAAAGAACATTGGAAATTTTCACCCTCGTAACTTCGCACTTAGTCGATAACATGATCGCAGTAATTTGAATCTTTAGCAAGTTTTTGTCTTTGAATATTTCCTATCCTTTTTCCTTTCCATTCTGTCTCACCCATCAATTTTTCAAAATCTGCAACGTTTGGCAACATTTACTTCTTTTTTTGACATCTTCCTTCCCTTTAAATTTAATATGACAACGTTTTACTTCTTCATTTTTTCACCAACGTGTATCTTGCTTTAATATAAAAAATAAAAATAAATCAACAATCTAAAGAAAAAGGAAAATTTTCTCCTCCATGTAATTCAAATTAATCCTTATTAATCATTCACAAAGAAATATCTCTATTAGACTCCAAAGAGATATTTCCATTGCTTTTGTGATTTTTGATCGATGGCTAATCAGAAGCATGCAGGGAAAAAATTATCTAAATTTTGCAGATAGCTTAGTGGATGATATGCCATAGTTGAGATCCCTACTATTATTTATACCATAATTGGACATAAATGAAATTAATAGGATGTCGTTTGGACTTCCTTTAGAAACGGTGTATTAATTGACAGTTATGAGCGGTTAAAGATTTAATTTAAATGTATATATTGATATAAAACAGTTACTTCATCTGGGAAGGGTGAGGGGCTGTGTTAATTGACAATTACTTTTTTTCTTTAATGGTTGTATGGGATGTTAAAGATTTAATTTGAAATAAATTAAATATAATTGAAAAAATTAGAGGAAAAAAGTCCAAAAAAACAACAAAAAAGATAAATGTGATTTCTGGCCTATGAAGGGTGCCACATCAGCGGGCTTATGTTCCTGCTTTATATTAATATATAGATTATTATCAATAAATTATCTTAATTGCTTTACATTGTGTGTATGAGATTGTAATATTTTTTTTCTTTATTTTTTTGGTGCAGGTGCCTTATGTGGAGATTTTTTAAGCTAACAAACACATAGTTTATTCATAATCTCTCTTTTTGTTTTATTCGTTAGTACTATTTATTAAAAAAAAGATATTTTCTTAATAGAAATATGTCTTTTAGCTAATATGAATGGATTAAAATATATTAAAGGGATATATTTTTGATAGAACCATGAACGTAAACTAATATGAAGGGAGTCTATATTTTTTCCTTTAACATAAAATTGATAGGTAATTATGCAATCTATAAATATAAATTTTCTTTTTAAAATATAAAATTTTATTAAAGATCGTTTGTTCTTTTTGAATATATCTATTTTCCTCATAATTAAGTCTTAGGTGATTGAAAAAATAGATATAAAATATAAAAATAATAATTAAATGGATTAAAACATAAAATTTAATATTTTTAATTTGAGGACACTATAGTATTCAAAAGTATTTTCAATTTTCAAATATTATAAAGAACTATTTAAAAAAAAAAGAAAAGGTATTTTAATATTATCGCGCGAAACGCGGAGGAGTTCACTAGTTTTAGAATAAAATGTAATTTTATATTAAATAAATAATTTGAAAAATTAAATATTATATCACATGAAAATTATATAAAATGATTATTTAGAAAAAAAATGAAGAAGAAATGATATATACTATGAAATAAGAAAATAAGAATGAAATAGGGAGAATAATATAATATTAAGGAGAAAGAAAAATATTTTTTTTTAGAGAGTAAATTAAATAGAGAATTGGGTTGGAGTTGATTGTTTGAAAAAAATAAAAAACTCTATATTTGAAGAGTAAATAGAGTAGAGGATTGGAGATGCCCTTACATCCCCAAAATGCATGATTGTTAAAATAAATAGCGAAGGTTTATAACCCCACAAAATGCGTGTATGAAATTGATTAAAACTAATAACGGAGGTTTACAACCCCACAAAATGAAACAAATAACGCCGCAAATTTGTTGTGGCAGTCTTCAAAAGAATACCGCAAAGCGATAGCGGCAGAGGCCAGAGGCAATTGCGAGAGTTTCAGAAACCGCTGCCACAACAGTTAGCGAGGGTGAGTAACCCCCGTAATTTGCCATTTTAACTCCCTGTAATTGACATCTTTTTTTAGTGTTTATTGACAATAACCGCTTACTTTTTTAATTGGTTTTGAAGAGTAATTTGAGTGTTATCAGTTGTTAATATCTATTTGAGTTGGGTCCAACAATAAGGGGTGCTAATTAGTCCGTTAAACCATTAGCTTGTCTTCTTTCTTAACCTTAATCCTTAATCTATAAATACACCATTATGATTTTACAAAAAAAAATCATATTAGTTAATGGCTAGGGTTTACATGAAAAAAAATACGCTTTGCATCCCCTAATTAAATGGCATATATATGTTGTGGAAACATGGAGATTCATCCATCTTGTGAGGATTTTCAATGAACGGTGACACGAGTCGTAGACATTACTTTATATCCGCTTCTACTATGGAGAAATTTGTAAGTCTCCTAAATTAGTATTTACGATTCAAATACTACATAAATAACATTTTCTTTTTCCCAATTTATATAGTACATTTTCTTTAGTCTTTTTAAAAAAGAATATCATTTTCTTAACAATTAAAAATAACTAAATTTTAAAATTGTGTGATTACTCTTAATGAAATGATTTATAATGAAGTATCTAAAATTTATTTTGATGATAAAAGAATTTAAAATTTAATAATGTAAAGCAAGTGATATAAAAAAGAAAGGTGTTTCTAGTGTGGAAAGTGTAAAAGATATTTGAAAGTGACCACATTTGACATGCCCTATCTAGAATGATGAATGAGAAGATACTAGTATGTCCCACGTGCAAACACCCTCAAATGTAATAGAGGTCAATTTCTGATGACATGTGGCCTATGATAAAGGGTGATAATCCACTTCACGTGAACTCCCCTCTCCTCTTGTTTTGTTTGCTCCACTATGTAAGGGGACCTCTCTCTCTCTCTTTCTATTTCTTATCCATTAATTAAAATTGGCAAAAGAAAAATATATTTTTTGTTCCCGACATGCCAAACTGATCAAATGTACTTTCTATCATTCGGAGGAACATACGTGTCTCTTCATTATTACATTATAAGTAGATACAAACATGCATGATTAATTAATTAATTTTTATGTATGTACCATATTTCGAACTCATGGTTTTCATCATGTATAATCCCTATGGATGACGGGAATTGTCCTAAAGTGGCCATAGCGTTGATTGCTCTTTTTGTTCTATCGTATGGGCGAATTATCTTAACGAAAGCCTTCTGTTGTATCTTGTAATGAAAAAGTTTTAACTAATATTGCTAGTAAGCAGAAGAAAATGAGATGTACAATAAAAAGATAAGGTACTACTTGATTATATATTTTTTAAAACCCGCAATCGTGTGAATGTTTCCCTCACTCGGTCTCATTGAATTTGTTCCAGTTATCAAACAAATCTTGGTTGGATCAGTTGCAGCATGATTTCTATGGGGATTGTTAGTATGAATACAGTTGCTTCTTTTGACCATGTTTAAGAAACATATATATATAATATAGGTGAATAAGCAATCTCCTATCCGTCAACATGTCAGTTATATATAAACAACCTCCTATCCGTCAATATGTCAGTTATTTGAAATTGACATTTAATTTGAGGTTATTTTAGTTCGTTTATGTTTTTTCAAAGCTGCTTATTGCTTTTCTATAACACATGTTGTAAGCTCATCCAAAGTAAGCTCTTTTTCCATTACTTTGATGTTACCTTAATTATTACTAAGCCAATGAAACATGTCAAACCCATTTGTATGTCAACTGGGTTTTTGTCATTTACTAATACTTTTTCATTTTATTACTTTTATTTATTTATTTTAATAACTTATAATTATTTTTATTCAATGCTCACTATAGAATCTTCTATATCAAAGTGATTTTTTTGGTTGCTCAAAATAATTGAATTGTTTAAAGTTTAAGATGGATGTTTGAATTTTTCCCCCATATTTACCCTTTTTCTAATGAAGTTTTATACATTTTAGGAGACTAGTTTTTCGATACGTGTGTTGCACGTGATTACCAATTCAGAAAATATATATTATAGTAAATAGTAGAGCAACTTTCACATATAGCAAACAAAAAAAATCATATTTGTATGCTATAGTAAATTTTGCATAATTGCGCTCCATAGCAAACATATATAT
The DNA here is from genome assembly GCA_029007595.1 of Solanum commersonii. Lineage (NCBI taxonomy): Eukaryota > Viridiplantae > Streptophyta > Magnoliopsida > Solanales > Solanaceae > Solanum > Solanum commersonii. Next base: position 2,353,096 of record JAJTWQ010000034.1, on the reverse strand, counting down.
GTATAATTCGCTATACATATACAATTGAAAGCAGTTGTATAATCTGCTTTGGTATACATACACAAAAAGATCAATTGTATAAAGTGAGAGAGGCGAGTGAGCGAGCGAGATCTAGGAGAGGGGAGAGAGGGGAACGAAAATATATGTATATATACAATTTTCACGCATTTTATACATTTGTGTTTTTGTATAAAGTGAGTGAGGCGAGTGAGAGAGCGAGATCTGGGAGAGTGGCGAGCGAGATCTGGGAGATGGGAGAGAGGGGAATGAAAAAATCTGTATATATACAATTTTCTCTCGCTTTATACAAACACAAACACATTTTATACAATTTGCATTTTTTGTATAAAGTGAGAGGCGAGTGAGAGAGTGAGATCTGGGAGAGTGGTGAGTGAGAGAGCGAGATTTGGGAGAGTGGCGAGCAAGATTTGGGAGAGGGGAACAAAAATATATGTATATATACAACTTTCTCTCGCTTTATACAAACACAAACGCACTTTATACACTTGCGTTTGTATAAAAAATGAGAGAGGCGAGGGAGAGAACGAGAGTGGTGAGAGAGATTCACCAGGAGAGAGGTGAAATAACAATAGTTTGCTGAGTACAATTAAATCAAACTATATTTATAGCATTTAATTTGAATTAATAGTTTGCTATTATATACAATTTTCCCTAAATAGTATTGTTTATTTAAGCGAAGATTTGAATAATAAGCTTTGCACAAAATAATATTGCAGATTTTTTTGTGAATGTTCAATGTGGATCATTATATATATCTCTTATTCACGCGAACCTATGAAGATGGTCAATGAAAATTTTTATTAGCTAAATGCATATATTTATTTCAATTTGCTAAGGTTCAATCATGTAATTGGCCGTATCTCAATAATATTACCTTATAGATGATATTTGTTGTGTATTTTTCTTGTCATCTAACCAGATATGTTTGCACGTGTATTTCAAATTAAACTGTTCAAATGTCATATGAACATGTGAAGAGAACAACTATATTTTATTTTTTAGAACTAATTTAAAATAATATATTTTGAAGTTAGAATTAAATAATATATTTTAAAGTTAGAAGATCTTGTTAACTTGATAATACATATGGGACATATATATAAAATTTTAGTTTAAATACAAATACCTACCCATATATATATGAGCTTTTCTTCGTCTAAAATACTGTAATATTAAGAAATAGTAAATAAGTAAAACAAAAAGGCAATGTTTATTTACTATTTCTTAATATTACAGTATTTTAGACGAAGAAAAGCTCATATATATATATATATATATAATAATAATAATAATAATAATAATAATAATAATAATAATAATAATAATAATAATAATAATAATAATAACTATTTTGAAGCAAACTTCCTAACATTCTAAATCACATTGATAAATAAAGTCATTATTTTGTCTTGAACATCAAAAGAACAAATTGTGACCATTCTCTAACTCTTGAGACGTTTAATAATTTTGAAAAAATATGTTCAAAGGCATATATTTACATCAAATGAGAAATTGTTAAAAAAAAACAAAATGAATTTAGACTACATCATGTTAACTTTATATATTGGAACATTACATACTAATGTATATATTATGCAAATTGATGGCCTTTCGGTAGTGCCCATCTAGAAGTTCATCAGTCAACAACTCTGAGGAAACAAAACAAGGCAGCTTACTCAACTATCAAAGATCACTATGAAAAGAGGAGGTAAAGACAACCGCATTTTGACAATAATAATGACGGTGTGTTCCTTCACAAATAGTTAAAAAAGAAGAGAAAATGTGAAGGTACAAAATGCAACGTAGAGACACCAGAGAAATATTGAGTGAAGGAAAAGGATAGATACATTTCCTGTAATCCCCATAATAAAATTTTTCCTCTTTTTGCTTAATTCTTCTATTGTTGGTAGAACATTGAAGCATATCATCAAAGGGAAGTTAACACCACAACCATGTACTTAGCAAGTTACAAATGGACCACTATTAGCAATTGATTTAGTTTTGATATGATAAATTATTGCAGAAAAGGTAGCACCAGGCTGTCATACAACTAATGACACAAGTAATACACCGACGAAAATGTACATTTTCTTTTTTCACTAAAAAGAAATCTTTCTTTCCACTCACAAACTCGACAGTAATCAGCATATACTAAGAGCAAAGGAATCAATTACAACCTTATTCAAACTAACTCAATGACAATAAATCTCATGAAATCTTTTAAAATGCAAGAAGAAGAACAAGAGTAGAAGATTAAAAAAAATTGTGATTGAAAAAAATGAGAGGAAGCCTCTCTATTTATAGTCAACAAAGGGTGGTATGAACAAGTATTTTTGTGTCTTATCGGAAAAGTCATGACCTTTTGAGAAGTCACAACCCTTTGGAAAAGTCACAACTTATTGAAAAAGTCACAATTCATTGGAAAAGTCACAACTCATCGAAAAATCACAACCCTTCGAAAAAGGTCACAACTTATCAGAAAAGTCACAACTCATCGAAAAAGTCACAACCTAAGTTAGGGATATAATAGTAATTTAACATTTAAGTTAGGAGTTCATGCTTTTAAGGTAATATAGATAAATTGCACTACGTATAGAGTTATATTTATGCTTTCATAAAAAACAATAGTGGAAAATGTAGTTTAAATTACATCCTTAAATGTTTTTCTTAATAAGTGTACATTGCTTCACAAATTTAGTTTATATGAAATAGAGTAAATACTATTTTTACCATTAAATAATTGCATAAAGTGTAATAATTAAATTTAAATTTTCAAAATAACATTAATAAAATAAAATCATAACAAAATTAATTTGACTTAACAAAATAATTAGTATAATTTATTTTGAGTAAATCTCCTTTGATAGAGGAGTGAAAATAAAAATCTAATTGACATGAAAAAAAATATAAAGATTAGCTCAGTTGAATAGAGCTTTAGTAATTAATTTTAGTTAGTAACTTTTTTTTTATAAGTTTAAAAGAATTTTTTTAACTCATTTAAATTAGTTTCACTTAAGAAAAAGGTTAGCTTTATTTTGAACGATAATAATTTTGACCAACAAAATTATAATTTTTTTATTAATAAACTCAATTTATAATTTTTATATTTAACATAATACTACCCTTTTACTAGTATATATACATATTATTGAGTTGGTTAGTTAACTGATTAGTTGATATGTTCACGTTATCATCACTAGTTAGTTAGTTTGTTATAGCAAGTTGTAGTTAGATCAATATAAATAGAATGTACTCAGTTGTAATAGTTAATTCAATTGATTCAATACAAGAAAAGTAGTTTCTGTTTCTTTTTCTCTCATACTCCTTCAATGGAGTTTCTGTAGTTCTTCAACATATTAGCTGAATCCCTAATTCTTGATCATCAATTTCTCATGGTATCAGAGCCTTATTGCTCTTACTAGATTCGTGTTTTTCGGTAGTGTCAATTTGTCTCTCAGTTGCATCTGTTTAAAGGTTTATCAGATCTTGTAGCAACGATGGAAGTTACAAATCCCAATACTAGTTCTACATGAAGCAATGTTATCGATGTAAGTAATCCTCTTTACATTCATCCATCTGATGGTCCCAACCTGCCTCTTGTTCAGGCTGTATTTGATGGAATCAGTTATAGGTCTTGGAGGAGAAGTGTAATGAGATCCCTCTCTGTGAAGATCAAGTTAGGATTCATTAATGGTGAGTGTAAGAAATCTGCACTCAATTCTCCTCAATATCGACAGTGGGAAAGATGTGATAATATGGTCACATCTTGGATTCTCAAGTCTCTTGGAAAAGAAATTGTTGATAGTGTAGAGTATGTTTTTGATGCCTTAGAATTGTGGAAGGAGTTGGAAGACAAATATGATCAAACAAATGGGGCTAAGTTGTTCCAGATTCAAAAGAAAATCAATGATTTGAGCTAAGGTGTGCTTGACGTGATTGTGTATTATACCAGGATGAAGAAGCTGTGGGAATAATTGAACAATCTCAGTGCTAAAGATCAATGTAGTTGTGTGTATAACTATGGAAAAAAAAAACATACATAAGGCAAAGCAGGATAAGAGACTCATTCAATTCCTTATAGGATTGAATGAGGTGTATACTGTAATCAGGGGTAGTATATTAATGATGAATCCCTTGCCATCTATGGCCCAGTCCTTTGCTTTATTAGTTCAGGAAGAAAAACAAAGGGAATTCAAGCCAAATAACCAAATGTTTGCAGAGGCATCAGCGAATTCTTCTATGCATGTTAAGTCATCAAGATCTTCAAGTGGAAGACAACAACAGTTCAGGACTATTTTCTCTCCCACCAATAACTACACTGGCAAACCAAGATCATTCTGCGATCATTGTAAGAAGCCAGGTCACACTAAAGAGAGGTGCTACAAGCTGCATGGTTATCCTCAGGCTAGTACCACTGGGAATAGACAAGGTAACAATGGATATAACAACCAAGACAGGTACAACAATAATCAGAGGCCATAATACAATAATCAGTTTCACAGATCTGCTAAGGGAAAAGGGATAACAACAAATGCTTTTGGGATAGATACTGAATCTAACATAGAAAACACTGTTGAATCCTCCAATTCTGGTCCCAATCTTACAAAGGATCAGTATGGACAACTTCTCAATTTGCTATAACATTTCCAGATGGGATATGCAGGAGAAGCTGCTGAAGATCAACTTGTGAGTACTGGTGCTGCAAATTTTGCAGATATGATAGCTTGTAACTCATATGTTGATTTTGACAAACTTTCATGTGGGTGCTTCAAATCAATGACTGACTTATGAATACTAGACTCAGGGGCCACACATCACATGACCTACAATAAGAGCCATCTTTCTGATATCATTTTCTTACCATATCCTTTGCTAGTTAGCTTGCCTAATGGATACAAGGTGAAAGTAATTGAGGTTGGAAATATGAACCTTACATCAAAGATCACATTGCATAAAGTCCTTTTCATTCCATCATTCAAATATAACTTGATTTCCATCAAGTCTTTAGCACTTCATCTTAAATGTCTTGTTTCTTTCTCTAATTCCTCTTGTATACTGCAGGGCCCTTTAATGAAAAGGCCTCTGGAAATTGGTAGAGTGAAAGATGGACTTTATCTACTTTGCTCAACCTGTCTGAAAAAAGGCTGCTCCAACACTTCTTTGAAAACCTCAAGTCAATGTGCTAGTCTGCATAGTACTGCTAAAGGCCATAAATGCCCTTTGCCTACTGTTTCTTCTTCTTCTTCTTCTTCTTCTTCATGTCATATTGTTCCATCTGTAATGAACATTACTCATAATGAAAATAATTCTGTTTCAATACCTAGTCTATCTCATTCTTCTAGTTTGTCTCATGAAGTTAATACCAATATAAACCTCTTGTGGCACCACATACTTGGACATGTTCCTTTGGCAAAAATGAAGAATATACCCTCTATTCCTGTGAAGTTCTCCCCTAAGCAACCTTTTACTTGTGCCATATGCCCCATGACAAGGCAAAATAGATTGCCATTTCCCACCAGGACTGATAAAACTACCAAGATTTTTGAGCTACTCCATGTGGACTTATGGGGACCTTATCATGTGGCAACCCATGATAATTTTAGATATTTCATCACCTTAGTTGATGATTTTAGCAGATCCACTTGGACTCACTTGCTAAGCTGCAAGACTAATGCATTGCACATTATCAAATCATTTGTCAATATGGTTGAGACTCAATTCAAAACCACCATAAAAACCATAAGGACAGATAATGGACTATAATTTGTAAACCAAGAATCTACCCTCTTCTTTCAATCAAAAGGAATTATTCACCAAAAATCATGTCCCTACACACCACAACAAAATGGTGTAGTAGAAAGAAAATACAAATATCTTTTAGAAACTGCCAAGGCACTCCTTTTCCAATCAAAACTACCTATTATGTATTGGGGAGAACGTATACTCATATCAACCTTCATCATTAACAGACTTCCCTCTGCTTTTCTTAAGAACACATGCCCTTTTTCTTTACTGTATAACCAAGAGCCTCAATATTCTCAAATGAGAAGTTTTGGGTGCCTATGTTATCCTACCATTCCCAAATCCCATAGAACCATGTTTGATCCAAGAGCAACCCCACATGTGTTTGTAGGTTATCCATTTGGGACAAAAGGTTATAGAGTACTAAGTCTGGTATCTAACAAAATTTATGTGTCTAGGGATGTTATATTTCATGAGACAATCTTTCCTTTCTCTATGACTCAATCATCTTCCCCTGTGGTAGATGGCCATGTTCCTGTTTTTGATTATCTCACTCCTACAATTGTTCTTTCTGATAACATTCAGAGTAATCTTGAATCTGATAATGATAATATACAGTGTGATCCTGATCATGCAGACACTACAGTTACACCTGAGTTACCACCACCATCTGTTATAAAGTCTGCCAGAATACACAAAACACCAGCCTATCTAAATGATTATCTATGCAATATACCTCATTCCACAGCTACATTACCACCTCTTTCACTACATGCATTATTTTCTAACCACCATCATATTGCCTCTAAGCTTCTGTATCCTGATAGCCAGCCACTTGTATTGATCATCTCACATGAAAGTGAGCCATCTTCATATGATATTGCAGCTATGGATCCTGCATGGCAAGCAACCATGACACAAGAACTATCTGCCCTACATGATAATAATACTTGGGATCTCATGCCTCTACCCCTTGGAAAGAAAGATATTCGGTGTAGATGGGTATATAAGATCAAACACAGAGTTGATGGTAGCATAGAAAGGTACAAAGCTAGGTTGGTTGTTAAGGGATATACTCAGCATTATGGAGTTGACTACACATAAACTTTTTCACTTATTATTAAGATGACTACTGTGAAAGCTCTAATTGCCACTGCTATAAAGAAACACTGGAATATTTATCAATTGGATGTGAATAATGCCTTTCTCCATGGGGAGTTAGATGAAGAGGTTTACATGGATATTCCACCCGGGTTGGATATTCAGACTAAAGAATTAGTTTGTAAGCTCAATAAGTCATTATATGGTCTAAAACAGGCTAGTAGGCAATGGTATGCTAAGTTGTCTGATGCCCTTAGTCCCAGAGGATACACTGATTCCTTAAATGACTACTCTTTATTTTATAGAAAAAATGGCTCATCTACTGTCTTCATTGCTGTGTATGTGGATGATATCCTTTTGACTGGTATTGATCTTGAAGAAATTGATAGTCTCAAAGGCTCTCTCCATAATCAATTCAGAATTAAAGATCTGGGGAAATTGCATTATTTCTTAGGGTTGGAGATCCTTTACACCGAAGCTGGATTACTTATTTCACAAAGGAAGTTTGTGCTTGATCTTCTAAAAGAGTACCATTGTTCTGAACTTTCCAGCCTCTTCTCACCACTAGATGTGACAATCAAGCTCAAGGCAAATGAGGGGAAACATATTTCTGATCCCAGTGCATACAGAAAATTAATTGGGAAGCTTAATTTCTTAACTAATATAAGAGTAGATATTTCTTATGGAGTTCAGCACCTTAGTCAGTTCATGCAAGACCCAGAGAACCACATATGAAAGCAGCATACCACATGCTGAGGTATCTCAAGAAGGATCCCACCTTAGGATTGCTTATGACATCTACCGATGATTACAACGTACATGCTTTTTGTGATTCAGATTGGGGTGCTTGTCCTGATTCCAGAAAGTCCATCACAGGGTATATTGTGCTGCTTGGTTCCAGTCCTATAAGCTAGAAATCTAAGAAATAGGAAACTATATCTCTTTCCTCAGCTGAGACTGAATATAGATCCCTTCGAAAGGTGGTTGGAGAGTTGGTTTGGTTAGACAGACTATTTGAAGAGCTTACTATTTCTAGAAGCAGACCTTTTCCTATCTTTTGTGACAGTCAATCAGCTATACAGATTGCCAGAAATCCTGTGTTTCACGAAAGGACCAAACACATTGAGATCGATTGTCATTTTGTGCGAACCAAGCTACAAGAAGGTCTTATATCACTGCATCACATTGGAACTCATGACCAACTGGCTGACATCCTTACTAAGGCTCTTACAGGAGTCAAACATTCAGTAGTTTTGGACAAGTTGGTTGTGTTGGTCACACCTCCAACTTGAGGGGGGGGGGGTATTGAGTTAGTTAGTTAACTGATTAGTTGATATGTCCACGTCATCATCACTAGTTAGTTAGTCTATTAGAGCAAGTTGTAGTTAGATCAATATAAATATAATGTACTCAGTTGTAATAGTTAATTCAATTGATTCAATACAAGAAAAGTAGTTTCTCTTTCATTTTCTCTCATACTCCTTCAATGGAGTTTCTGTAGTTCTTCAACATATTAGCTGAATCCCTTATTCTTGATCATCAATTTCTCACATATATGTACTAGTAAAAGGGTAGAAAATATATTAATTGATCATATCAGGCATTTGACAGTTTCTCTTGCGTTTGCAAATGAGCAAATATATATGCAGATATTTCGACAACTACTTTTAAGCGTTTAGTAACGTGTTGTAATAATAATTTGATAGAAAATAATATTGAACTATCACAGCGCAATAGATTTTTTTAAATATGTTTTTTAATTGTGTTAAAATTCAATGGAAGCAAAACAAGGAAAGAGGGATGATATGGACAAAAATTTATACAAAAAAGTTGGATCTATGATTGGACAACCTGTACTCATCATCAATCATTAGATGCCTTATCCAACATCAACACAAAGTTATATATAGATGTACATTCAACTTCTCAACAATTGACCCTTTTGAAATATTTTAGTTTTGAGATCCTTATCTATCATGAATTCTTTCCAATTTTGGTCAATATTGTTATGAATTATGTTGAGATTTTCATAGTAAAATATGGATGATAAGTAGATAAGTACAAATATGAAGGGAGAAAGCAAAGAGAGAGAAGCTATAAGTTTTATTCCACAACCATTTGTTGAAGCAAGCGTATATAAAGATATAAAATAACCTAGTCATTTTAGAATGTATATATGCCTCGATGGGGGCAAAAAGAAAAGGCAAATTAAAGCTAACCCTAGCTTTATATATATAGTTAAAGGACATCTCTGACATGGAAAACATTAGGATTTTTAACGACAATGTCGTACATGTGAATGGAGTTGAACTTGTTGAAATTTTTAGGAAGTGAAATCAAGTCTATGGAAGAATGCTTGTGGAATTGAAAAAGTTGAGCATCACCTCCGTAATACCTTTCCCATCCCAAACCATTTAGAATTCTTTCAAGACAACAATAGGATGATACCACTTGCTCACTTGCTAAGTGTATCAAAACCTTTGTTCTTCTTTTACCTTCATCGTCTCCTGACCCATTTTCTACCAAACGAAAAACTCCATTCTTGAATACCCAAACTCCAGACATAATTACTTCTTTTTTCTTATTATTATAACTTATATAAATGCATGGAAATGGAGAAACATTTCCACCCTATTTATACAAGTCTCATATATAGCTTTATTCTAGTCTAGAATCTACATATTGTACTTGGTGGGCCCAACCTTTCCTTTCTTAAAATTCCAACACACCCATCCCCTATTTATTAGATATTATTTTAAGTCAAAGTGTCACAACTAAAAGTGATCCGAGGGAGGGAGTATTAAGCTTTTAAAAATTTATGACTACTAATCATTGAAAATTATCAATTCTAATTACCAAAAAAATATTATTTATTTATTTTTTCATTCGATGGGCACAATCATTTCTGTATTTAACAATATATTTTATTTATTTTGGTGGAATAGTTTGGAAATCATACTATCTCGTCCATTCAATGGTTGGATTATGATTTTAATATATTTCTGTTAAGTTTTCCATAGAATCATAATTACTTTAGTTTGATACATAATGTTACAGTTTAAAAAAAAATAAAGAATTTTTTTTTTATAGTCATTCAACATTAATTTATCATATTACATTCTTAGTTTTCTTTAAAAATTGTGAAAGAAATAAAATTACTCAAATAGTGTTAGCTGGTTTCAAATCAGTGGTTGATATGATTTATTAGTATGAATTACGGAACTTATCTAAATCATAACGAATATGAGTTCAGACCATTTTACTCAACTCATTATTTACTCATATACACATGATTTGTCATGACTCCAATTTGCAACCATTTTTAAATACATAAATATAATGTATCAATTTCATGTCACACTTGATAAAGTAGACAATTTTTTCCGAATAAACAAGACTTCATTAAATCCAAAGTCTTCTAATGAGTTGTACTAAAATTATTCGAACCCTTTGATAAATATATATCTTCCTCCAGTGTAGTTTATCATAATTATAATTTATGACATATCTTTATAAAATATCTTACCATGAAAATAAAATTTAAATCTGAAACATGTTTTATAATAAAATGCTAGATACTATTATAGCCAGTGGAATATCGATTGTCGTACAAATTAGACTAATGTAAAAGGACACAATAATATGTTAAAACAATTCCATAAAGTTGTCGAAAATAAATTCATAAGATTTCGAAAAATGCTTATTGTTGTGATTTATAAATATGATGATGATATATGAACGTATGATTCTATTTGTTAAAGTATATTATTACAGTTCAAATACTTTAAGCCCTTAAAATATAGATTCTTTTGAATATTCGATCAACATTTTTTTCTCTTTTAACTCAAGACAAGGGCAAAAGGTGTGTCATGTGTATATTGTTTCACTTTATTGCATCAAATGCTTATAACAAGACTGTCTGACATATCATTGTTAGAATGTCTAGAATCATCATTAATACTTCAAAAAGAAAAAAAGTGTTTTTTATAAGAAACATTTTGACAAAGTAAAATGGTTAATTTGCATGCAATAAAAGCATCACAATCGTTGAAGTAGTTGAAATCAAAAGGACCACCATTTTGTGGTCTCTTATTTTATTGTCACCTTTTTTCTTGGTTAACTATTTTTTTTTCAATGTCAAGTATATATATATACGATGCTCTCACATGTTATCACATGGCAATATGGTCCTAATTGTTGAATGACTCAATTTAGGGGGAGACACTTCTAGGAACTGTCTTGTCCATTCAATCATTAGCTACCATTGACAACAACAAGTAAACTTTTTGATTGGATATTTTCCCCTTCACCATATACTTGATGCCAATTTAGCGTGGCTCTGCACGAGGACTTGCCCTATTTTATGTTATACATATACCCCTTCATCTTCCACCTTTTTCTTTCTTCCTTTTTAACCAATATATTTTAAAATATATTGTTATATTTAGCTATCAACGGATATATATAAGAGTGCTTATTTCTAAATATTTAAATTACATATTACGTACTAGATATTATGTGTCCATGCTAGTAGGTGCCCAATATATGTCATTAATTTTATTTTTCTCAATTTATGTAATATAAATGAAATTTGGAGATACAACTAAATTTTTGTATATTTTTATAATAAATATTTTAATTTGTTTATTTGTTGTGATTTATACTACTTTTAATGTCATTTCCAAATAATATATGTTACTCCTTCTATTTCAATTTATGTGGCACATATGATATTAGAATATTCAACCATATTTCTTTTATGATTCTTAAATATTTTTCCGTTGTTAATTTATTGTGATTTCTACAACTTTTTTTGTCATTTTCAAATATTGTTACTCCTTCTATTCCAATATAAGTGGACATATGGAATTAGAGAGTCAATCAAATTTCATATATGATATTTAAAGTTTAGTATCTTTTACATAACATTCAATAATATACGCTATTTTATATGTTCAAATTCACGTGGCACCAATAGAATTTTGAGAATCAATTAATTTTTTTATATTTTTAAAAAAATATTTGAAGTTGTGATTTATAATAATCTTAACGTCATTTTAAACATATAATGAAATGTTTAAGTTGTTAATTCTCGTAATTTTAAAATATTGAAATATATAACATATATTTGGGAGTTGTGTGGCTATAGCCTCTTAGAATTTTAATATTCAAATTTCTTTTTTTCATCCTAAAAACAAAAGCTGGTGAGGCACAAATAAAGAGAAGGAAATAGACTTGATGAGGTGGGATCCATCTGTATGAAAAGAGAGTTGGAATAAATGCAAAATAAATTGAAAAAAAACGTGAAATATGGGGGAAAATGAGCCCACATACATGGCAAATCAGCAAACTTTTAAGTTGAGGCAAAGTAAAGACTAAAATATCAAGCCGATTTTTATGTCCGATAATAAAAAAGTACAATTATAAAAGTTAAATATAATATTATTTTAACATAACAATAAAAAAATACTCATATTACCCCTGATTAGAAAAACAAGTATGTTGTCTAACAACGGCTTAGCCTCTCTATACCTATATAGAGTAGAATTCAAGGCCTAAAGAAGAAACGAGGGGCACAACTGTTGAGTTGCATTTATCACTAGAATTTCTTTTAAACAAACAAGTCGTACTTATTGTTGTAGAAAATAATATGTTTCATATTTAAAGTTATAAATATCATATTTTGAAAAGTCTCAATAGAACATATTCTTTAAACAACCCGATAAGGTAAATAACTGTTATTATTATCACTAGATTTACCCGTAGGTGTTTTACATAGCATCAACTGTTCTAATGTCCAATTTTCTTTACCATGTAGTACACTAATTTATAAAATGTAATGGCCCTCCAGGTCATTCCTTTGTTAATGACTTTTGTTCTTCGTTTAGAGCATTCCTATAGAGATCCCAAGTCATTTAAGACTTGTTGGAACTAACAATTCGGTCACCTGTTCGTTCGTTTGATTTTTATTCAAATTTTTGTGTTTTGGAGCTTTTGATCCCCGAACGGCTGATTTAGATCAACATTTCAGGAAGATGACCTCAAAATTTAATTTTGACAGTTTCATAATCTTTGGAAGGGTTATTTTAGGCTAGTCGCATGGTCAACAGAGCTTCTAAGGCTTTTGGTGCAAGTCTGTGCGATTAGGCGTTTTAACTTTCAAGTTTTGACCTAAGTTTGACCTTGGTCAACATTCTTGGTAAACGTGCCTGGATTATAATTCTATTTAGCGCAGTTACATCCGAAATGTCGAGTTTATCTAGAACAAATTTTCGTGTTGATCCTGAGGCTCTCGAGCTAATTTCGAGTCCCCTTGTGGATTTTGACTTAAAATAGAGTTTCAGTGTAGGACCTGCTTTTTGCCGAGACGACCTCGTATGGAAGTTTCGATTACTCCGTTGAGTCTGGAAAATCAAATTTTGTAGGGTAGCTTTTATTTATACGTTAAAGAGAAATAAAGACTGGTTTTTGAAAAATCAATTTAACTTTTAAGGAAGTAAATTTTTTAAAGAGAGTCGCTACTTAATATTTTAAAAGAAATTAAGAAAACTTTATTTTAAAGACTTAAACTGAATTAAGTCTAAAAATGGAGAAAAAGGTTCGAGGTTCTCATTTACACTTCAAGAAGGGTTTTAAGACATTTGAAGTGCCTGCTAACATGTGGTTATTCTGCAACTTGACCAAATATTTGACTTACTTGGAAAATAATTACTTAAAGGGAATAATACGTTCAAAATTATTTGAAAATAAATTAACTTAAACACTTGAAATGATTTTCTTTCATTAAAAAGTAAAATTTTGTCAAAGATGACCAAATAAAGAAAACTAAATAAAATTATTCAAATTTTATAAAGATCATAACAAAAATGGTTCCACTATTAAGGGATTTAATTAAGTTAACCAACATTTAGAGTCAATTAAAACAAACAAAGATATATGATAAAATTTAATTAGAGGAGAAAGAAACTATTGGGCCTTGCCCAAATTTCATTTCTCAAGTCCAAATCCAGTTATTGTTCTCTTGGACTAGAGCTTGGGCCAAGTTGTTGCTGCAATTTTGGACTTTTAGCCTATTTTCGTCCCTGTATCAACTGTATACAATTTATGTATATCAGTGTATATATTGCATGTTAGTTGTATATTAGTCCATTTTTCAGCTTCGGGACCTATAATTTTGCTTCCAACCCTGTTTTAGCTCCCCCTTTCCTTTGGATGACTGATGAGGTTGAATGGAAGAAGGATGGTTGATGAGTCTGAGATTTTGACTCATCTAGGGCTTTATTTTCATAGTTTTATTGTCCTCGATGTCTAATTTATGCTCTAAACTGATGTTAAAGTGTTGATCTGCAGCATTGAAGGTGAAGAAGCAAGGCAAGGACATTACCGGGAAAAAAAGAGCAAAGAAAGCTGAAGAAGTTGAAGAAAGGCATTCCTAATGATCGCCAAGACTACTTGGCAACCCGCTGAGTGGATCTTCAGCTCGCCAAAAGTTCCAGCATGTCAGCCCTGGAGAAAAACCTACTTGGCGATGGAAATGGATAGTCGGCGTACCACCGAATAGATGGTGACCTCGATCCTGATCGCCTAAAGTCACAGAACTCTGTGGTTAAAGAGCCATGGCAAACCGACGGTAGAATAAAGCCATTGGCACATCGCCAACTTGGTCGGCGATGCTCGACTAACCTGGCCTAATGGCCCTGAAGTCCAAAATTTGATAACGTATATATTGAATTTTGAAAAGTAGAAAAAGAAATCCAGTCATTTCTTGAGTAATTTCTCCATTGTAGAACTTTGAGCTTTTGTTGGAGACTTTGTTTTACTTAGTTTAAGGAGTTTTCTAGTAGATTTTAAGTTGGGTTTTCGATATTAAGCATTTTGGATCATTGTAAGGAGGTTGATTGCAATACCCAGATTATGGAGAACGTAATTGGTATTGATTTCTTGCCTTTTATGATGTGTGGCTAAAACCCCTATTTTTGGGGGTGTGATCATGTGATTATTTGCTCTAATTAGCTTATGGGTATTGTTGTTTACTGATTTAAATGTTGATTTGAAGTGGGTTTAATTGATAGATGTGTATTAACCCATGACTTATAGTTACAAATTGTAACGACCCTAAAAATGAACTAGTGAAACTAGAGCCTAATGTGTGTGCGTTTGAGTTGTCTTGAGTGTTGATGGTGTTTGATGTTTTTCCGAGCCATGGTTGAGGTGTTTAGGGGTTAGAGGTCAAGGTACGACTCCCCAAAGACCACCCTAAGGGTCCTTGAGGAGGACCCTAAGTCTAAACCCCAAAGCCCCAAGGAAAACCCATGGTTGGCCAAAAGTGGTCAAACTACGGACATGACCTACAACTCGTGGGCCAAACCATGACTAACAGTCTTGGTCCGTAGTTGCAGGTATGGGGATACTTTATCCTTGATTATCCTTCCTTTCAAGGAGCTCAATCCAAATGATTTCAAAGTTCTTCCAGAAACACAAAAAAACCCTAATTTAGATTCTAAGCATGGGTTCTTGCATTAAATGATTTTTAATGATGAATTATGTTATTATTGATGGTTTTAAGAAAGAAGATTCCATGAACCCATGTCTTTCCAAGTTTTCTAAATTTGGCCATAAAGTGGGTGTATTGATTTTGATTCGATGATGATAGAATTATGTTTAGATTGTTGTGGGCCGTTGATTTATGCCATTAACTATATCTAATTGTGTAGAATTGTTAGTGAATTGAGTAATTAGGTTCATAGCCTTGAATGAGAATTTTGTGAATTAATCTTCATGATGATTAATGAATTATGTTTAGATTGAATTGTATTATTGGTTTCTATTGTTATCTATACCTATTTTATGGTGAATTGTGGTAGAATTTAGTAATAGTGATTATGGCTTTGGAGAATGGTAAGTTGACCTAACTTCATTGTTAATGTAAAGTTGATTTAGAATTTTGATGGATTGATGTGTGATCCACTTATGGTGGAGGTGTTTACTTATTGAATGTATTATGATCATGGCCTTGAAGGCATTATATGAATAATTGAGTATTATCATGATATTGTGTTGTGAATGTGATGTGAAGGAGTTGAATGAGAATCTAATGAAGTAAAGGTAATCATGTTGTAAATGCAAGGGTGTTGTGATGGAAAGCAGGTTCTCACTTAGCACTAATGAATGATGAATGATAGAATGTGAAGGTTCTTGTCACAACCCAAGCCTAGGGCCTAGACGTGACATGGCGAATGAGGAACCCGAAGGAACCCCAAACAAGCCTCTCAAACTTGTCATCACACTTCATCGGTCGCGGAAGTACATTCTACATTAAATAACGGGAAATAGGGACTAAGGGCAAACCATTTCAAAATAACATCATAGAATAAGAGTCAAGCTCATTTACAAAATACTTGTCCAACGCACACCTCTACATACATAGATAGGACGGGGGCCATGACATATTACCGGCTCCCCTCATAGTCAAAATACAATTGCAAGCTAAAGTCTCAAAACATAGGAGTAGGAAACATAACATAGCCCTCGAATCATTGAGGACTCACCAACAAACTCGGATAAGCACCGTACTAGCCACGTGGATGGAGAGAAAGATCAAGAGTAGCTCCGGTCCCTACATGGTGACATCATGTAGGCAAATTATGCTTTAGTACTTTGGAATGTACTAAGTATGCGGGGTGCAATACAACAATAGACAAGGACACAATCGAAATGCAAGAAATAGTTCTATAGGCATAATGAATAACAATATGAGGATACATGATCAAAGTGAAGTCAAAACATGTTTAAGTAAATCTATACTAATAGTAGATATCATATGTGTGTGCATAATCCAACCAATCTATAACCCCAACTTAGGATGGGGGATGCCGTTCACACCCGGACACCCTGGTGGCAAGGTATAAACCCCTCACATGGTTGATGTTGGTCACACCCCAAGCATCCTAGGTGGTGAGGTATAAACCCCTCACATGGTTGATGTTGGTCACACCCCAAACATCCTAGGTGGTGAGGTATAAACCCCTCACATGGTTGATGTTGGTCACACCCTAAGCATCCTAGGTGGTGAGGTATAAACCCCTCACATGGTTATCCGGTTCTTTTCCTCCGGACCGGGCATGGTCATGCAACACTTTATATAGGAAATTCACATTAGGCTCTAATGTAATCTCATGTATGGAATGAACATATACACAAGCTTAGTTTGTCATTAACACATCTCTGGAATGCCATACATCTCATAACTCAAGCCTTAAAGCATCAATTCATCAATTCTCCATAATTGGACATTTTGTCAAACACCTTGAAGGCATGTAATGGGGTCAAAAAGCATGGAAAATAGGGTAGTAATTATGCAGCAAAACCAGTGAATAACCTGCAACAACGCCTTTTAACACCCACAAGACCACATGAAAAAATCTCCACATCAATTCCAAGTTTAGATTCAAGTTCTAGAGTCACAACATGCTCAAAACAATCACTTTTCATGCTAGAATTCACTGTGCAGGAAATTTATACAAGGAACAAGACTAATTTATGAATCTCAACTTAAACGATGAATTAGTATGTAGAATAGAGTCTAGGCACTATGAGTGGAAGGACCCATGAGTTCAACACCACATACCTTGAGTCTTTAAGAAGGTCTTGAGAGTGTCTTCAATGGAAGCTTGGAACTTGGAGCAAGAGTCTCTTTAATCTTGAGGAAGGTTTTGGATTAGGGTTCTTGAGAGAAAATGTGTCTAAGTATGGGAGAGATATTTTGGGAAATATTTTAGAGATGGGAATTGAATTAATGCTATATAGGAAATAAAATATGCCCTTGGAAAAACGGGTCCAACACTTAGAAAAAAAAATGAGGCTTATGAACAGTAAATTCGCTCTCTGAAAATTGCATTTCCTGCACGGACATATTTTACGAAAATGGGCATAACTTCTTTGTTCAAACTCCGAATGAGGTGAAACGAAGTGCGTTGGGTAGCTAACTCAAAGGAATTTCCATGGATATATTATGGTCCACCCAATTATTTGTGTGCTAGGAGATATGACCCTCCAAAGTAGACCCTTGAAAAAGGCTTCACTTGGAAATTTCGGATTTTGATACGGTTGCTCTAAAATTTGGGTTAGACCCATTTCCCACTCAATTTGACCCCGTAAACAAGAATATGAAGTCGGATTTCGAAAAACGAAACGGATTTTTAGATATAGCTAAAACAAGTTTCCGGTAACTTCCGAAGCACATTTTTAGGAACTTTTTGGGTCGTTTCAATATCTCCCCCTTGGGAACATTCGTCCCCGAATGTGGAAGAGACGTACAAGGCAAGACTTAGTAAGAACATATCAGCCACAACATGAATGCAAAATTTTTATTTAAACATCACTTCAAGATTTCAAAACTTAGTGTAAAGCATCCATAACTCATCAATTTAAACATATATGCACATGAATGATCTAGGGGCTGAAATGTGAGACTCAATGTAGTACAAAGGACTTGATTTAATACCTTAGGCTTGAGTGGAGTTGAATAGATAAGGATAACGTCTTTGTATGTCCGCTTCGACCTCCCAAGTAGCACTCTCCACTTGTTGATTTCTCCAAAGCACCTTAACGGAGGCCACTTCTTTGTTCCTCAACCTCTTAACTTGTCTATCTAAGATCTGAACCGGGACTTCTTCATACGTCAAATTATCTTCTACAACACCCACAACCTCAAGAGGTACAATAGCGTTAGGATCACCAACACATTTCCTCAACATCGATAAATGGAATACCGGATGGACTAATTCCATCTCCTTGGGCAACCCCAACTCATAGGCTACTTTACCAACCCTTCTTATTACCTCATAAGGACCGACATACCTAGGACTTAACTTCCCCTTCTTACCAAAATGAACCACACCTTTCATTGGAGAAACTTTCAAATAAACCCAATCACCCACTTTGAATTCAAGATCTCTTCTCCTCACATCGGCATAAGACTTTTGATGACTTTGGGCTGTTTTCAACCATTCCCTAATCATCCTTACCTTCTCAAGAGCATCCATGACCAGATCCGGACCCAATAAGGCCACCTCTCCAACTTCAAACCACCCAACCGATGATCTGCACCGTCTACCATAAAGTGCCTCAAAAGGAGCCATACCGATACTAGAATGATAACTATTGTTGTATGCAAACTCAATCAAAGGAAGATGATCATCCCAACAACCTTTCAACTCCAAGACACAAGCTCTAAGCATATCCTCCAAGGTTTGAATTGTTCTTTCAGCTTGGCCATCCGTTTGAGGGTGGAAGGCCGTGCTAAGCTTTACCTTTGTACCAAGACCCCTTTGGAAAGATTTCCAAAAGTGAGAAGTGAATTGGGCACCACGATCCGAGATGATAGACAAGGGAATCCCATGCAACCTTACCAATTCATGAATGTACAACTTGGCATACTCTTCAGCCCCGTAAGTAGTTTTAACCGGTAGGAAATGAGCCGACTTTGTCACCCGATCAACCACCACCCAAACCGAATCAAAACCTCTTCTAGTCTTGGGCAAGCCCACTACAAAATTCATGTTGATTTCTTCCCACTTCCAAGTAGGTATCTCAATGTCTTGAGTTAGGCCACCCGGCCTTTGATGTTCGGCCTTGACTTGTTGACAACTATGGCAACCCGAAACAAATTTTGCAATGTCCTTCTTCATACTGCCCCACCAATACACATCCCTCAAGTCTCTATACATCTTTGTTGACCTCGGATAAATAGAATAAAATGAATTATGAGCCTCATCAAGGATTCTTTCCCTCACACCATCCACACAAGGAACACATAATCTACCTTGGTACCTAAGGGCACCATCTCCCCCTTGGGAGAAAACCTTCACCTTACCACTACTCACCGAAGCCTTTAATTCCACCAAAGAAGAATCAAGATCTTGCTTGGCTATCACCTCATCAACCAGGGAAGACCTTGAACCATCAATAACAACTACTCCTTTACTATCCACCCCTTCTAACCTAACTCCCAATTTGGCCAACCGATGGACCTCCTTAGCCAACTCTTTACTACCTTCCTCCACATGAGCCAAACTACCCATGGACACTCTACTCAATGCATCCGCCACCACATTAGCTTTCGCCGGATGATAGTGAACACTCATATCATAATCCTTAAGGAACTCTACCCATCTCCTTTGTCTCAAGTTAAGATCTTTTTGCGTGAACACATATTGGAGACTCTTATGGTCGGTGAAGATATCAACATGCACCCCATATAAATAGTGATGCCAAATCTTTAAAGCAAAAATCACGGCGGCCAATTCAAGATCATGGGTTGGGTAATTCTTTTCATGAACCTTAAGTTGCCTAGAAGCATAGGCTATAACCTTACCACTTTGCATCAACACACAACCCAAACCAATACGGGAAGCATCACAATAAACAACAAAACCTTCTAACCCATCCGGAAGTGACAAAATAGGAGAGGACACAAGCCTTTCTTTCAAAGTTTGGAAGCTTTCCTCACACTCATCCGACCACACAAATTTAGCCTTCTTTTGAGTCAACTTAGTCATAGGAGAAGCAAGAGAAGAAAACCCTTCCACAAATCTCCAATAATAACCCGCTAAACCCAAGAAACTCCTTACATCCAACGGGGTCAAAGGTCTAGGCCAATTCCTAATAACATCGGTCTTCTTAGGATCCACCTTAATACCATCCCCCGACACCACATGGCCTAAGAAAGCATCTTTCTTCAACCAAAACTCATACTTTTTATATTTAGCGTACAACTTCTCTTCCCTCAATCTTTGGAGTACAACCCTCAAGTGACCCATGTGCTCTTCCTCACCCCGAGAATAGATCAAGATGTCATCTATAAACACCACCACAAAAGAATCAAGGTAGGGTTTGAAGACCCTATTCATCAAATCCATAAAGATAGTCGGAGCATTAGTCAACCCGAAAGACATCACCACAAACTCATAGTGCCCATACCTAGTACGAAAGGCCGTCTTGGGAATATCACACTCCCTCACCTTCACTTGATGATACCCGGACCGAAGATCAATCTTAGAGAAGTGACTAGCCCCATGCAATTGGTCAAATAAATCGTCAATCCTTGGAAGAGGATACCTATTCTTGACGGTGACCCTATTAAGTTGTCGATAATCAATACACATTCTAAGAGACCCATCTTTCTTCTTCACAAACAAAACCGGAGCACCCCATGGAGAATGACTAGGTCTAATAAATCCCTTCTCTAACAAATCTTTTAATTGCTCTTTCAACTCCGTCGGGGCCATACGGTAAGGGGGAATAGAAATAGGTTGAGTATCGGGAAGAAGGTCTATACCAAAACCTATCTCCCTTTCGGGAGGGACACCGGGAAAGTTTTTTGGGAAGACATCTAGAAACTCATTAACGATCGGAATAGACTCAATAGGAGGGACTTTAGATTCCACATCATTGACTCTCACAATATGGTACAAGCACCCTTTGGAAATCAACCTATGGGCTTTAATGCAAGAAATGAATTTCCCCTTCACCACAACGTCCCGACTCTCCCACTCAAGGACGGGTTCGTTAGAAAATTGGAACTTGACTTTACCAGTCCTACAATCAATAGAAGCATAATATGCATGCAACCAATCTATCCCAAGAATAACATCAAAATCCACCATGTTCAACTCAACAAGATCACAAGGCAACAACTTATTCAATATGCAAACCGGACAATTTCTATACACAACAATAGAGACACCAATGGGAGTAGATACTTCATATGACTCATGCAACAATTCTAACTCGATATGAAATTTTCTAGCAACTAAGGGGGTAACAAAGGAAAGGGTGGCACCCGGATCAATCAAAGTATAAACATCAAGATCAAAGATTTGCAACACACCGGTCACCACATCGGGAGTCTCATTAACACCTTGTCTACCATGCAAAGCATAAAATCGATTGTGCCTTGGAGCACCACTTTGAGAAGCACCTATACCCAAAGGAGTAGTGTTAACATTTCGGACCTTGTTGCGGATCTTGGGACACTCAAACCTCTTGTGATCCACTTCTCCACATTCAAAGCAAGCAGCCGAACCCTTCATGCAAGGACCACCATGCTTTCTCCCACACTTAGGGCATACATCCATAGAACCCACTTCACCTCCCCCTTGAGGTCTAGGAACATTGATAGCAAATCCTCGGTTGACATGAGGGTTTCCTCAGCCTTGATGAAATCTAGCACCCTTAGGGAACCTATTCTCCAATCGGGCCCTCTTGGCCTCGTGCCCCCTTCTCTTCCTCAATTTCTCTTCCTCCATTTGCTCGGCATAAGTCATCAATCGAGACAAATCCATATCTCCAATGAGCATAGCGGATTGACACTCCTCACTAACCAAGTCGGATACACCCATCACAAATTTGTTCATCCTCGACCTAGAGTCGGCCACCAAGTGAGGTGCATACTTGGAGAGTTGGACAAATTTGAGGGCATACTCCCTCACACTCATATCTCCTTGCTTCAAGTTCATGAACTCCACCAACTTTGCCTCCCTAAGCTCAAGAGGGAAGAACCTATTAAGGAAAACAAGTTTAAACTCCTCCCACAACACCACATAGCCATTACCTTTCTCACCCTTCCATTGATCAAACCAAATTTGAGCAACCCCCTTAAGTTGGTAGGCCGCCAACTCCGCCTTCTCACAAGCACCAACATCCATAATGGTCAAAATTTTGCATACCTCATCGATGAAATCTTACGGGTCCTCATCCACCTTTGAACCATGGAAGACCGAAGGGTTCATCCTCATGAAATCTCTCACCCTTTCCCCAGGGTGGTAGCTCGAGAAGCTTGGGCTCCTTGTTGCACTTGGTTAGCTACCACTTGTGCAAGCATGGTGAGTGCATCACAGAGCTCACCATTGGTGGGTGGCTCTTTCGGTGATCAGGCCCGTCTTCCCCTCATGTTTGGCATGATGATCTAGCAATCCAAAGAACAATTGTTAGGGAGGAATCACCTTATTACACTCTAAGCACGACATAGAACATGAAGAAGGGAAACCTTTCCTAAAACATTTTGTAGCCTCCCATTCATAGTCGTGGCGCGCTTCACAACCATGATTAGGACTCTACTCAACGCGGTGTGTTGGACTCCGAGGATTTAACAACCTAGTGCTCTGATACCAAGCTTGTCACGACAAAAGCCTAGGGCCTAGACGTGACATGCTGAATGAGGAACCCGAAGGAACCGCAAACAAGCCTCTCAAACTTGTCATCACACTTTATCGGTCGCGGAAGTACATTCAACATTAAATAACGGGAAATAGGGACTAAGGGCAAACCATTTCAAAATAACATCATAGAATAAGAGTCAAGCTCATTTACAAAATATTTGTCCAACACACACCTCTACATACATAGATAGGACGGGGGCCATGACATACTACCGGCTCCCCTAATAGTCAAAATACAATTGCAAGCTAAAGTCTCAAAACATAGGAGTAGGAAACATAACATAGCCCTCGAATCATTGAGGACTCACCAACAAACTCGGATAAGCACCGTACTAGCCACGTGGATGGAGAGAAGGATCAAGAGCAGCTCCGGTCCCTACATGGTGACATCATGTAGGCAAATTATGCTTTAGTACTTTGGAATGTACTAAGTATGCGGGGTGCAATACAACAATAGACAAGGACACAATCGAAATGCAAGAAATAGTTCCATAGGCATAATGAATAACAATATGAGGATGCATGATCAAAGTGAAGTCAAAACATGTTTAAATAAATCTATACTAATAGTAGATATCATATGTATGTGCATAATCCAACCAATCTATAACCCCAACTTAGGATGGGGGATGCCGTTCACACCCGGACGCCCTTGTGGCAAGGTATAAACCCCTCACATAGTTGATGTTGGTCATACCCCAAGCATCCTCGGTGGTGAGGTATAAACCCCTCACATGGTTAATGTTGGTCACACCCCAAACATCCTAGGTGGTGAGGTATAAACCCCTCACATGGTTGATGTTGGTCACACCCCAAGTATCCTAGGTGGTGAGGTATAAACCCCTAGGTTGACGTTGGTCACACCCCAAGCATCCTAGGTGGTGAGGTATAAACCCCTCACATGGTTATCCGGTTCTTTTCCTCCGGACCGGGCATGGTCATGCTACACTTTATATAGGAAATTCACATTAGGCTCTAATGTAATCTCCTGTATGGAATGAACATATACACAAGCTTAGTTTGTCATCAACACATCTCTGGAATGCCATACATCTCATAACTCAAGCCTTAAAGAATCAATTTATCAATTCTCCATAATTGGACATTTTTTCAAACACCTTGAAGGCATGTAATGGGGTCAAAAAGCATGGAAAATAGGGTAGTAATTATGTAGCAAAACTAGTGAACAACCTGCAACAACGCCTTTTAACACCCACAAGACCACATGAAAAAAATTCCACATCAATTCCAAGTTTAGATTCAAGTTCTAGAGTCACAACATGCTCAAAACAATCACTTTTCATGCTAGAATTCACTGTGCAGGAAATTTATACAAGGAACAAGACTAATTTATGAATCTCAACTTAAACGATGAATTAGTGAGTAGAATAGAGTCTAGGCACTATGGGTGGAAGGACCCATGAGTTCAACACCATATACCTTGAGTCTTTATGAAAGTCTTGAGAGTGTCTTCAATGGAAGCTTGAAACTTGGAGCAAGAGTCTCTTCAATCTTGGGAAGGTTTTGGATTAGGGTTCTTGAGAGAAAATGTGTCTAAGTATGGGAGAGGTATTTTGGGAAATGTTTTAGAGATGGGAATTGAATTAATGCTATATAGGAAATAAAATATGCCCTTGGAAAAATGGGTCCAACACTTAGAAAAAAAATGAGGCTTATGAACAGTAAATTCGCTCTCTGGAAATTGCATTTCCTACACAGACATATTTTAGGAAAATGGGCATAACTTCTTCGTCCGAACTCCGAATGAGGTAAAACGAAGTGCGTTGGGTAGCTACCTCAAAGGGATTTCCATGGATATATTATGGTCCACCCAATTATTTGTGTGATAGGAGATATGACCCTCCAAAGTAGACCCTCGAAAAAGATTTCACTTGGAAATTTCGGATTTTGATACGGTTGCTCTAAAATTTGGGTTAGACCCATTTCCCACTCAATTTGACCCCGTAAACAAGAATATGAAGTCGGATTTTCAAAAAATGAAACGGATTTTTAGATATAGCTAAAACAAGTTTCTGGTAACTTTCGAAGCACATTTTTAGGAACTTTTTGGGTTGTTTCAGTCCCTTTATGGTTATGTTCTCTCTTGACTTGTAGACTTAGGTTCCTCTTCTTGATACATGAAAGATTCTTGAATGTGACCTCTTGACTTAGTAGGCTTAGGCATCCTTCTCTTGAGTAATGAATGAATCTTGACTTGATGTCTTATTGTATTGAATTGGTAGACCTTGAGTTGGTGCCTCTTCATAAATGAATGTATGTCTAGAATCGGCGAGACCTA
Organism: Solanum commersonii; assembly: GCA_029007595.1. Lineage (NCBI taxonomy): Eukaryota > Viridiplantae > Streptophyta > Magnoliopsida > Solanales > Solanaceae > Solanum > Solanum commersonii. Next base: position 2,327,713 of record JAJTWQ010000034.1, on the reverse strand, counting down.
AGCATGGTGCCTTTTCTATGAATGACTAATGAGGCATTCTAGGCTATGTATTGAATTGTCTAGAGCTAAGAATGGTGCCCTTTCATGATGAGTCTATACCCCTAAGTGAATGTGAAACCTTGAAGTGGTAGACCTAATGATGGTGCCTTCTTCTTGTGTGAAATGATAGACTTAGAGTTGGTGGACCGAAACAGTAGAAAACCCCCTCTATAAGAAAGTTAATGAGCTATCCTTAATGAACCTTGATCGGTAGATCCTTTGTGGTACCCTTTTTGGTAGAAGTACTATGGGTCGGCTAGACCTAAAAATGGCGCCCTCTCTAGTACACACATGTGAATGAAAGTACTCTTTGGGAAATAAGGCTAAGCACCGAGTGGATATGGTTAAGATGGTGGCCCTCTCCGAGTATGAGGTTAGGGCACAATAAACATCTTTGGATATCCCCTAAACCATGTGCCTACATGGGATGTGTCCTAGTTCTACCCTTGGCAAGTAGAACACCTTCCATGGTGTAAGGTTTTATGACACCGGATTCCATGTCTAGCTTGCATGGTTTATGTTGATTAATGCCTATTCCCATCATATGAGATGTGCACTCTAGTTATTGGATAGGTTCTACAACGTGTAGGTAATAGTATGGGATGCTATCTACACATGGCACAAGTAGGCTTTAAAGATATTAAAGTGAGTTCCCTAAGACTTGATGGCTAATGTATTAAAGGCCCCTAAGTGCATGAATGTATCCTAAATGACTTTAAAGAAGAATGTTGACTTATTGTCTAAATGATTTGTTGAATGAATAGCTTATGTTAATGAAGTGAGTTACTTAGTATATTACCTTGAGCATGATGGTTCTTGTCTATAGTAGCCTTGAGGAACACTTAGGTGTGTATGAAGAGTTTGTATGGGCCGCCACTTCATGTCTCACTCAAGTGTGTCTTAGGGTAACTTTAGATAAGGGTCCTTGGATGATCAAATGAGTTACTTGGTGAAAATGTTGAGCATGTCTATAATGTGGTTAATGTCTTATATGTTGGTTATGTTCTATAATATGCCTAATATGTCAATGTTCATGAAGTTTTACTAAAATGGCATAAGGCATGACTTTCAACTAAATGTCCTTTTTAGCATATTTTTGCATGGTTTCCATACTTAGTACTTAATTGTGCTAACCCCTTTCTTTCCCTTTTGACTAAAGTGTAGGGATTTTGAGATGTTGATATTTCATGGTTGATGGATAGGTTTCTAAGATGTTTGAAGATGAAGACTTGGTGAGTCCTCATAGATTCAAGGACAATACCCAACATGTTCCTTTATGTCTTGTAGTTTTGTTATAGTTTTGAGTGGGCTTAGTCCCAATGTTGTATTCAAGTATTAGATGGTTTTGAGATATTATGTAAAAAGTCTAGAAAGTCTTCCGCTTGTTATTTAATGAAAGTATCTTGGTGTGTGAAGAAAATTTTTAATTCCTTATGGTTTTTAGTATCTATGCGATGAATGAATGTTAAGAGGCTTGTATTCGACCTCTGAGAGGTTGAGTACGCTGGTTATGACTAGGGTGTGCTCTCGGGTCATGACATAAATGTAGTTCTACCTTAGTGTTCTAGGCTTGCTTGAGAAAGAGATTTTAGAACTAAGGTTATAGATTGATAATTGTAGTGATTGGGTTGTTGTGGGTTCAGCTCGAGAGAGTGAATCTTAACTCAATCCTACCTATCTAGCTCGAGAGAGTGGATAAATTGAGGTATTGGGCTGTTTTTAGTGTTATGCTTGTTGAGGTTTGAGAGAACTCGCTTGAACCGTAATAGTTGTTCGAGAGAAAGCAATTGCATCTATAACCTAGCCTACTCACTAAGATTCAACAATTGATAGTAAATTACAATTACTCATATATCAAAATTAGACTTTAATGATCATATCCCCAAGTATCCCTTATCTACTTGATTTGAAACGACCTGTTCCCGTCGTTATGGAAAAGCCAATAGGAAATGAATTTGGGCTAGAAAAGGTTTGAGTAGTGACTTTGAAATTCCTAGTCTAGTCAAGATTTGGACAAAATCTGAATCAGGTGAGTTATAGGGAAATCTGGTAATGAATGAGAGAATTAATTATGATTTTGATTACATAAGTAGATATCGAAGACGTTAGGGAGCCCGTACGACTATACGAAATCAAATTCGGGTGAGTAGAACTCCCAAAACTAATCTTAGCATGAACGAATAGTTTTGAACATCAAGGGTTGAAGGCGTGTTGTGAAATGGAAGTTTGGAACTCAAATTACGACTCTCTGTCTCCGTGGAAGTCGCCAGGGTGGGATGGGGCCCGTCGTAACCGGCTAATCGCGAATTAAGTCAGGGAAAAACCACAATTTCATTATTATTCTGCAAACTGTGTTCTTAAGAGCTAGGAGACGACCCATGGTTATTTCTTGACAGTTTTCCACGACCTTTGATTCTAAAGGTAAGGATTTTACTCCCCTAATCCATTTTTTGATTCGTAGAACTTAGATTCTTGGGTAATTATCATTGGGGGAGGGTTTTGGCCTAAATTTGATGGTGGAAAAATTCCCTAGCTGCACCTTAGGATCATGGGTTTGCAAGTCTCGTGGGAGTTCTACAATAGTGGGAGTTAATATTGTTAAACAATTCCCCACCAAAGGCAAGAAGAGAAAGAAGTCCAAAAGACAGAAGTCAGAACAGGCCAAAAAGAAGATCAAGGGAAATTGTTACAACTGTGGTAAGGCTGGTCACAAGTCTTCTAACTGTCGTGCTCCAAAAAAGGACAAGGACTAAGGCAAAAGTCAAGTAAACATCGTGGAATATATGGAAGATGCAGATGACCTCTGTACAATGATCTCAAAGTGCAATTTCGTTGGAAATCCCAAGCAGTGGTTTCTCGACTCAAGTGCCGCTAGACATTTTTGCTCTGCAAAAGAAGCCTTTGCAACGTATACTCCTGCTGAGTTTGATTAGGATTTGTTCATGGGGAACACAACAACAACAAGGAATGCAGGAACTGGAAAAGTAGTGTTTAAAATTACATCCTGCAAGGTGTTGACTTTGTACAACATTCTGCACATTCCTACTATTAGGAAGAATCTAGTTTCTGTTGCACTGCTCGTTAGGAATGGGTTTAAGTGTGTCCTACTTAGTGACAAAGCTATAATAAGTAAGAATGAGATGTTCTTAGGAAAGGGCTACATGGCCTCTTCAAACTGAATGTAATGGTTGTTGACAGTATTAATAAGAATTCTGCTTCTGTTTACTTATTGGAGTCAATTGATTTATGGCATGCTCGTTTGTGACATATAAATTACAAAGCCTTCGAAAATTGATTACTTTAGAAGTATTGCCTGACTTGAAATGTGCTAAATCGAAATCTGAAATTTGTGTGGAATGTAAGTTTGTTAAGCATCCTTATAAGTATGTTGACAAGAATTCAAAACCTTTAGACTTAATTCACACATATATATGTGATATGACGTCAATACCATCTCGCGGTGGGAAAAAGAATTTATAACTTTTATTGATGATAGCACTCAATTTTTTTATGTATATTTGCTTCATATTAAGGATAAAACAATTGATGCATTTAAGCAATACAAAAATGAAGTGGAGAATTAATTAAATAAAAAGAAAATATGATTCAGAGTGATAGGGGTGGAGAATACGAATCTCCTTTTCCAGAGATATGTTTGGAATATGGTATTATTCATCAAACTATTGCACCCTATACAACATAATCAAATGGATTGGAGAAATGGAAGAATAGAACATTAAAGGAAATGATGAATGCCTTGATAATTAGTTTTGGTTCACCGCGAAACCTGTGGGGGAAGCCATTTTTACGGCTAACAAGATGCTTAATAGGGTACCCCATAGAAAAACGTAATCAATCCATATGAGTTATGGAATGGAAGGAACCCAACTTGAAATATTTCAAAGTGTGGGGGTGTTTAGCCAAGGTAGAGGCTCATTTACCCAAGTCGGTGAAAATTGGACCTAAAATAGTGGATTGTGTATTTGTTGAATATGTTGTGAATAGTAAGGCATGCCAGTTTTTTTTCTTCACAAATCTGATAATCCTGAAATTCATGTTAATACGGTAATTGAGTTAGATAATGCTAAGTTATTTGAACACATTTATCCATATAAAACATAATGTGAATCGACAAGTGAAAGACCAAAACGACCATGTCACGACCCAAGGATACCCCCTAGACGTAACAAGACATATAGAACCCCGAAAGTCCCCATGTAAGCCACTTAGCATATCATAACATAAAGCATTAGAACAATAATGAGTAAAACACATTTTCAAGTCCAAAAATCTTTTATAAAGGAAACAGGAAGTCTAGACTTGTCTCAATTAGCCACATATTACAATACTCGAATCAAATAGGGTCACAACCCTTACAACATAATTCGAAAGTCAAATACAAGAAAAGAGAACTACAAAGATATCACCCATCCTCGAACCATGAGGACTCACCACAAGCAAGGAGAATAGTAGAATCCAAGCTTGAACCAAAAGAAGATCACCTCAAACACCGTAACCTACACTTGTGGAAAATGTAGGAAAATATGGGTAGGTACAAAAATGTACCAAGTATGATGGCCATGCATAAAATCATGAAAACATGCTAAAAAGGACATTTTAGTTGAAAAGCATGCACTTTACCATATTTAAGAATCATCATGAACATTATTGTAAAAGCATAATTCATTGCCATATTCATCATATAGATCAACATAACATAGTTGAACATACCATAAATACCCTCAAAGCTTACTTATGTAATGCATGAATAAGACCCCATAATCCCACCCATGTTAAGTAAAGCTTCTTGAGTAACCATAGTTCATAATTCATGTTCTTGTTCATATTTTATCATGGTGGGAATAAGCCTTAACCAACATAGACCATATGAGCATAACATTGAATACAGTGTTACCCACACCGAAAAGGGTCGTCTTACTTGCCTAAGGTAAGAGCATGGTCTGTTAGCTTTTAGGTGGATCCACTAGCTAATGACCTATGGGGGCACATAGTTATAGGATAAGGAGATTACTACTAGAAACCCGAATTTGAATATGGTAAAAGGTTTCCATTACATGAGATACATGTTTTGGGAAGCCAGACTCAACTGGTGTAAAAGGAACCCATTTGGAAAGCCGAACTCAACTGACGTAAAAACTTTTATCTCCTATTCAATATCCACTTTGTGCTAAGCATAATTCTCATTAAGTTCATATTAAGTCTTGACTTAAGTTCATATTTATGGAAGAATGTCTTAACACTCAGTCCAACATAATTCATAAGATAGCTTATAGATTCAATAGGTGAGAATAACCTTTCAATCTTAGAATCATCATATTGTGAGAAAACCTTTCACATCATATCATAAATATGCATACGTGTGTTTATGGGGATAATCTTTCAACAACACAACAATTTGATCATTAACTTAATCACTTTACTCTCAAAGTGTTACTTAAGCATATTCATAGATCTCATAATGATGCATAAATCTAATACTTTTCCCCTTGAAGGACCATAGATCATATTCAATCAAAACATCTAGAATTACTACTTTAGACATGAATATAATCATAAATCAAGTAACTCAATCACTACTTGCATAATCTTATAACATTCTTTTATAATCTACAAACCCACATCACAAGTGCATAATTAAGAAATATGGGGGGTTTCATGGGTTCTTGACGGATTTCATCATAAATCAACAATAAATCATCAATTAAATCATAATATATCATAAATCAATCATTAGAAACATTTTTAAAAGGAGCCCATGAGATTGAAGTCAAGTCCTAACTTTTGGGGAAATCACTAGTTTTGAAATTGAGTTTGGAGGGACTCAATGGATGAATTCTATCCATGGATGAAAAGCTACCATACCTTAGTGAAGAAACCCAAGGAATTTGAGTAGAAATCCTAGTTTCTTGAACCCCCTATCTCCAACTTCCTTCTTCTTCTTACTTGAAGTTCTAGAGAGAGAATATTTGGAGAAGATGAACTCATTGAGATTTCATATGGGATTTGGGAAATAATGGGGTGAATGGGTGTATTTTGACTTAAAAAGACTTATATAGGTGTATAAAAGTAAGGCAAAACTTCTTCACTTTGATAGGACTTAAAAAGGAAATACCCAAAACACCTCTAACTTTAAGTGAACTGCCAGGTGCCACGAGGGGCCCCACGATCCATGGTTCCACTCGTGGACTTAAGGCAGTGGCTTGGAATCATGTGCCTTTTAGCCCACAAGCCCAAGGAAATCTCACAAGGGGCTCCACAAGCCGTGGTCCTTCTCGTGGACCTTGGGATAGTGGCTAAGCCATTTATCTCAACTCTCATACCACTAACTTTCTTCCACGAGCCTTCCCACGAGCCATGATATCCACCACGAGTCGTGAAGTGGCTCGTGAAGAGGAGCACTATTTAGGCAGATTTTTGGGAGGCTACTGTCTAGCCCACCATGGGTCATGAAGACCCTCATGGAGATGAGATAAGTGCCTTGACCAATTCTTAGGCAGCCTTGGGCCCTTGCCCATTTCCCTTGGCTCTAGCCCTTCGTCCTTGACATTAACCCCTCACATTTAGCTCTTATTCAGCCTACTTATTTTCGAGGTGTTACAAACAATGGGAAGAATCAACGAAAAATACACTACCTAATGAGGATCCTAGGCGTAGTAATCGTCAATGAAAATTCACTTCTTTCAGATCAGATTGTGTGGCATTCTTTCTTGAAAATGAGCCAGAAGTATTTAAAGCAGCGACGTGTTCGTCTGAGTCAACTTATTGGAAAGAAGCAGTCAATAGTAAGATCAAATCAATTTTAAGTAACCATACTTGAGAATTGGTTGATCATCCTCCAGGAAATAAACCTTTAGGATCAAAGTGAATCTTTAAAAGGAAAATGAAATACAATGGAACTATTGACAAATATAAAGCTAGACTTGTAGTCAAAGGATACAGACAAAAAGAAGGTCTGGACTACTTTGATACATACTCTCCAGTAACAAGGATAACATCAATTATGATGTTAATAGCACTAGCGACAGTGCATGATCTTAAAATACACAAAACTAATGTTAAGACAACCTTCTTAAATGGAAAGTTGGAGGAATAAATTTATATGGAACTACTTGAAGGGTTTGTAGTTCTCGGTAAAGAAGAGAAAATGTGCAGGCTTATTAAGTCACTTTATTGGCTTAAACAAGCACCGAAACAATGTCATGCTAAATTTGACCAAACAATGTTGGCAAATGGATTCAAGATTAATGAATGTGAGAAATGCATTTACATAAAAATAATTTATGAATCATGAAGTCATTGTTTCTCTGTATGTTTATGACATGTTAATAATGAGTAAAGATATGACGATATAAATGCTACTAAGCGTATGCTGTCGAGCAAGTTCGATATGAAGGACTTATGAGTTGGTGATTTAATCTTAGAGATCAGGATTCTCAAAACTTTTCAAGGACCAGTATTAGCTCAATCTCATTATATTGAAAGTGTATTAAACAAGTTCAAGTACTTGAATTTCAATGATGTCAAAACTCCAATTGATATAAGCTTTACATTTCAAAAGAATGAAGGTGAAAGTGACTCTCAATTGGAATATGCCAGAGTGTTGGGAAGTTTGATGTATATTATAAATTGAACGTGACTAGATATAACTTATGCTATTACCAAGCTGATTTGGTTCACTAGTAATCCTAATCAAACTCACTGGATGACAATGAAATGTGTGTTGGGGTATCTGAAACATACACAACACTATGCTTTGCATTATAATAAATATCCTTCCGTGATTGAAGGATATAGTGATGCAAATTGGATCACCGGGTCAAACGAAGTTAAATACACAAATGGTTGTGTGTTTACATTTGGTAGATGAGCACTCTCTTGGAAATAATCCAAACAGACATGTATCGCTCTCTCCACAATGGAATCTGAATTCATTGGCTTAGATAAGGTCGGTGAAGAAGCTGAATGGCTCTGGAATTTCATAGAGGATATTCCATTCTGGCCCAAACATGTGGAACCGATATGTATACATTATGATTGTCTAGCAGAAGTAGGTAGGGCAGCGAGCGTCATGTACAACGGGAAGTCTCATGGAGAGTTTTGCTTAGCTTTATGGAGAGTTTTTGCTTAGCTTTGAGGGATTGAAGAAATTCACTTTTGAGAAATTGGAAGTGGGTCTTTGAGATTCATCAAATTGGACTATTGTAAAGATGAAATCACTCTTACCCAGTTGATGGATAATCAATTTGGTAACTGTTTTTTACCTTTTTATGATGTCTAGCTAAAACCCCAATTCTTTGAGTGTGATTATGGGCTGATTTAGCATACGGGTATTGCTAATTGTTAGTTTAAATACTATTTAAAAGTGAGTTTAATCCTTAATTGTGGCTTAATTTAAGAATTGTAGTCCAAATGCAGGTCTTCCTTTGTGTTCTTGGCTTGCTCGAGAGAGAGGTTTTAGAACTAAGGTTTTTGATTGATGGTTTGTGGGTATTGGGTTGACATAGGTTCAGTTTGACAGTGTAAATCCTAAACCTAATCCCACATATTCAGCTCGAGAGAGTGAATGGATTAAGGTGTGGGCTACTCTTATTTTTTCATGCTTGTTGATGTTCGAGAGAAATCACTTGATTCGGGGTAAATTATTCGAGACAAAATTACCTCCCTTATAACCTAGGCTACACACTAATATCTATATATTTACTAATAGTTGCAATTACCCATATGTCTATATTAGCCTATAATCGATCGCATCCCAAGAATCCATCTCATTATTGTTAATTCTTATTGTTTGTAACTGATTTGACCGCATTTATACTTTCCAATTGAATCTGAAACACGTATCGCTCCCTGTGGGATTTCACCCCAACTCATTTAGTTGAGATTTATACTGATTTACAATCGTTGAACGCCTAGAATTGGATGAGGTGTCTTTGAAATGTTAAAAGTCAAAATGGCGCCACTGCCAGGGAGTGGTGTTGTTTGAAATTCTTTTGGTGAAGTTGAATTGTGTTCTTATTAGTTATAGTTCAATCTACTTACTTTTAGTTTTGGTTTTGTTTTTCTTGTGTTAAAACAGAGGAAATGAGCGTCAATGGTAGTAACGGTAGCCAAGTGGGCCACCAAGATGATGTTGGCAATCTCAATGACTGAATGACCCGAACATGAATTACCCAGTCCAAATGGGTGGTGTTGGGGAAATTTGTATGCCTCCAACTGAGGGAAATACGATGTTTCACATCACAAGCACCATGTTGCAGCATCTCCAACTTAAGGGTTTGTTTGGTGGGCTGGCTCATGAGCATATTCGAAATTTTGTTGATGTTTGTGGATCATTCTCCTTCAATAACATCTCTCAAGAGTTGGTTTGGCTGAGGTTGTTCCCATTTTCTCTGATGGGCGAGGCAAGAAAGTGGTTGGCTGAGTTGCCAACAAATTCTATCACTTCATGGGATGAGCTTATTACCGCATTCCCAGTGCGATTCTTTCCCTCATCGAAGATGATGAATCTTATGGACAACATCAAAAGCTTCAAGCGTTTGGATGGTGAGCCAATCCATGAGACTTGGCAAAGATTTAAGAAGATGGTGTAGCGATGCCCTACTCATAGATTGCCCGATAAAGTACTACTGCAATGCTTCTACAAAAGCCTCGATTCGGTGAACAAGGGAGTGGCTGATCAACTTTCTCTGGGAGGTTTAATGCAGCAACCTTATGTGATTGCAACCCAGCTTCTTGATGGCATGACAAAGATTAATCGGGCATGGTACACCCGTGAAGATCAAGTCTCTCCTCTTATTTAAAAATTGACAAAGGAACAAATTGAAAAAAGATCAAGAGAGAGACCAAAACATGGAAAAGATGATGACCGAACTGGACATCTTGACCAAGAATGTAATAGGTGTTGGTACTAGGAGTGTTAATGCTTTCGGTGTTGGTGGTGTAAACCCCAAAGAGACAAAATTTGAAGCATTGTACAATGAGGAAGTGAACTTCCTATCAAACCAAAGAGGAGGTTATCGTGCAAACTACCCAAGGTCGGGGGAAAACAAAGGTTGGAATAGGGATGAGGGCTGGAGAGACCGTGATAGGGAGTGGTGTGATCGTAATGCCACTTGGAAGGAAAGAGAAGAAGAGAAAGATAGGTATGTTCCTCCCCATGAGCATAAAAAGCCGAAAGATTATATGGGTGGACGGACTGAGGATATGCTCTCACGTATTTTAAACAAGGTTGAAGGTTCCAATAAAGTTTTAAAGGAAATGAAAGAAGACGTATCGACTCTCAACCAGACGACGACCTCTCATTCCGTCACTATCAAGAAGTTTTGAGACCTAAATGGGTCAAATTTTTTCACATTTATACCCAAGACAACAATGGGGATTGCCTACTTATAGTATGGAAAATCCCAAAAATGAAGCTTGAGTGGGTACTTGCGTCATGCCACGACGTTAACTAAGACGCTTCTTGGAAGGCAACCCAAGTTTTTATTGCTTTGTGTTTGTTTTTGGAATAACGGGTATTGATTGTGCAGATAAAGGTGTGGAATGTGTTTGAAAAATGCAGTTTGGTGAGCCAAGTGTCCAGTCAGTGACTCGCCAAAGAGATCGCGAGATCGACTTGAACTGCCATTGGACTTAAGAAAATATCATGTTGGAGTCTGTAAAATTGGGCGGGTCCATGGACGAGTCGGTGACTCGCCGAATAGGTTGGCGAGCCCGACTTTGTCTGTCGTTTGGACCCCTAACTTAATTGGAGGTCCTGTAAAACATGGCGAGGTAAGTAACCCCTCGGCGTGTCGTTGAGTGGTTCGGCGAGGACGACTATTATCGCCGAAGGGCCTTGAACTGAAAGGTTTTAAAAGTTCAAAGGTTCAAAATTTCAAAGTTTTTCGAATTCCCTTACTTTTAGCCTCGTTTATTTGCACCAACACTATATAGCTTCTATATTTTTGCATTTTTATCGCTTTTTGCTCTTGATCTCATGCTCGGAGTTGAAATATATTGCCACCTAGCTTTATGAACTTGTATTTTAGCTTAAAGGTTAGTTTTTCGAACCCCAAACTCTTGAATAGCGGTTGAATTCAAATGCAATTGTTTTACTCTTTGTTGATGTGTGCTGGGCCTGCTCTGAAACCATAATTATGCGCTAGTTTACCTTTCATAGTTTTGTAACTGTGCTAAATTGCCTAAATTTTTTATTTTCTCGAATATTATGCTTTATAATTTATCAAAATTTGTTGGGTTTTGGTAAATTGTTTTTGGGTCTAGTTGGTGAAGTCAGAGTAAACCTAATTGTGCTAAATGACATACTTTGCCCAATGATGGAGCGTTTGACATCATTCTTACAGGCAAAAGTCGTCAAATGGCCAATTTTGGCCAAATCGAGGGAAGTCTGAATACCCCGGTGGCATGGGTCTAGTGGGCCTAAGTTTAGTTGCATGAGTGTGCTATTTGATTTTGTTTTCGGGGGCTTCAGGCTTGATTTTGGGAAACGGGGTTGAAAATTGATACGTTGGGCAGTTTGGCGAGCTGGGTTGAGCTTGCCGAACTGTTCGGCGGTTCGCCAACGTCCCTTTTAATCTCCATTAATTTTGTGGTTTGGTTAGTTTTGATTCTGCAATTTTTGGCGAGAAGCTTGAGCTTGCCGAGTTCACTTGACGACTCACTTAAAGTCTCTCTTGATTGCCTTTTCTGCACCCCGAATCCCTAAAACACACTGTAACTTTCAGCAGGCTAGTTTGAACTTCCTGAGTGATGTTGGCGATTCGTCAAAAGGCCCTGCCTATCACCAACCTGTCTTTTTTCTGGGAAATTTTAGAGCTAGTCCTTTCGGCGAGCCCTATCTAACTTGCCAAAGTGACTCAGAGACTCGCTGATTGGTTCGGCGAGTCTTTCGGCAACTTATTTTCTCCATGTTTCTTAGATTATTTCTAACTCTTTTTGGTGTGTTTTGTAGATATGGCTAGGATCAATTTGGACGACAGTGGTATGCCACCCCACAAATGAGCACGGGGTATAGTGATTAATGAGGGAGCAACTGCTCCTTCTAAAAAGGGAAATCAAGCACCTCCAAAGGAAGGCAAGGGCAAAGGAAAAGCCCCCATAGCTGAGAGACCGGAGCAAAACTCCAATAGTGATGGGGAGTCTGCACACTCTCAGGCCTCATTCTCAAAGCGTGAGGATGACTAACCACTACAGATCAAATGGGCTAAGATCCATGCCCGATCTCGTCAGGATCGGTCTAGGGTCCCAGAGCCTACCCCTCTTGCTGCTGATAGAGTGCCAGCTCTGGCACAAATGGTGGTTCCAGCGCCACGAGTTCAGGGTCCTACTCCCAGGCTACTCAATAGGCTAAAGTTTGAGGGATTGAGGATAATTCTGGAGGAGAAGAGGTTGTCTACACATGGAATGGTGGACAGGTACCCTCTGGTGTAGGTCACACTCCGGTTGCACAAATTTGACATCTTCACCAGACCCTGAGGCCCATATACCTCCACCTGGGTTCGTGAGTTCTACACTGCTTACGGTGACCTAGTACCCAGGGAAGAAGAAGGTAGTGACTTCATACTAGAGAAGTCCATCATGGATCGGGGGAAAGATGTGGGGGGTGAAGCATTGATTATATCAATGATGCACTTGGGCTACTAGGTTGGTTTGAGCATGAGTACGCGGGTTTAGCTACAACTCAGACCCTAGATGACCTAAAGGGCAGGCTGCCCCCCTCATTTCGGACACCACCTCGAGGTGGAATAAGGAAAAGCTCACATCGAGAAGAAAGAGTTGAACAATGCTGCTTGATATTGGTTTGGGTTCGTCAACAGTTCTATCATGCCCTCGCATAATGAGTCTATACTCCGCCTCCCAAAGGTGGTCTGTCTCGGATCAATCATTGCCAAGAAGTGGCTCAACTTGGGACTCATTATTGAGCAGGAGATGGCCATGATGGCCAAACAACGCCAGGGGTCCCTTCCCTTCCCAGTATTGATTACAGAATTATGTTGGCATGCTGGAGTTCCTCGTGACTAGAAGAGGGACATAGAGGTTACTCCTACATCTTCCACCGATATACAACACATAGAGGCCGAGTACACTCGGGATGAGGCAGATAGGATGAGAGCGGCTTTGGTGGATGGATCCCCGGAGGTTGATGTTGAGTCTATACCTGTAGAGGCATCTTTGCCTTCTCTGGCCTCCTGGCCTTCTGGTACATCCAGTTCCACTTGTTCTCAGGATCCTGGTTCTTTTGCTGCTTCCCATCCCTCCAGGATTACTCAGGCCGTGACCTCAAGATGGGTCACTTAGCCCATTTTACCGATGTGCGGGCTAGCCGGCTAGAGGCCGAGGTGCCTTGGATAATTGAGTGAGCCATCTTAGTTGCGTTGACACCCCTCCGGACGTCGGTTGATGATCTTACATCGAGAGTAGAGAACTATGAGAGAGTACAGAGGGTTACTTTAGAGGTGACGACTTTGAAAGTCGAGGTTTCAAATTTGAGAAAGGATGTGGACTTTCTAAAGTCCATAGACTTCACTTCTCTATTTCAGTCAGCTGAGGATCGAGATGCCTCGACCAGTTCTGAGATGCCTCCGGCCACCACCGGAGATGTGCCTATGGATGATGTGGAAGATGATGAGTCAGAGGTGGAGATGGATGAGGAGCAACTTGATGCTCAGGAGGCGACTATCTATGAAGACCTGCCAGATTTAGAGGAGACAATTGTACAGTAAGTCATTTAGACATCACTGACAGAGACATCCATGACAGGCTCCAGAGGAGCTAGTATTACTGTTACACTTGGCACAATTCCCAAGATCAGACTGTGACCCCAGGCATTGATACCCCGATAGATGGAGCGACTGTGTAGATGATAATTATTTGTCGCAGCTTATCAAGACATTACTTCCAATTCAAGTGCCAAATAGTCGCAAGTAGAAATATAACCCAACCAAGGGTTGGGGTCGAATCCCAAGGGAGAAGTTAACAATTGAGAATTAATTAGTAAAGTAAAATTTAGTTCTAACTAATCATAGCTATAGATATTGACGAGTGAAAACATTTCAGATCAAAAAGTGGCACAAAAGTGTCAATTATCAATGGTGGGGTTTGTACTAGCTAATGAACAAAAACAACAAAAATATAAAATATGTGACTTATAGATATGAGATTCTTAGGATGTGATAGGAATACGAGATAAACTAAACTATTGGATACATGCTTTTGATAGGAAATTGTTGAACATTTGTGACTAGGCTAGACTTTAGCGGGGGTAAGCTTTCTCTCGAACAACTAACCCCGAATCAAATCGGTTTCTCTCGAACACCAATTTGCCGCATTAAGTACAGCCTCCGACTAATCCCATTCACTCTCTCTAGCTGAATTTATGGGAGAAGGACTAGGATACACTCTCTCGAGCTGAACTCATGTCGATCCAATACCACCGGCTATTAATTTAGTAGTCTTAGTTTTACAATCTCTCTCTCTCTCGAGCAAGCCAAAAACCCTAAGTTGAAGTTGTATTTGCAACTACAATCCTATTAAGTTCATACATAACTACTAAATGAAATCACATTTAAACAACAAATAAAATATCAACAAGCAAGACCCAACAGTTAATTTAACCCATATTCACATAATCACACCTCAAGAATTGGGGTTTTAGCTAGACATGAAAAAGAGATAAGAACCGATACCAACAAGAGTTTCCATCAAGTGGGTACAAAAAATAAAGGCTTTAATCACGTCAAGGATGAAGATTCTGGAAGACCCAAGTCCAATTTCTTGGATTTGAAACCCTTTGAAACTTCAAGGTTCAAGAACAAAGTCTCTCAAAACCCTTTAGAACTAGGAACTTTCTAAAAACTGTAAAAATTCTATAATAGAATATCTGATAATAAGCTAACAATTTAAACTAGTATTTATAGTGTTTGAAAATTTGTACTACGAAGGATCACTCGGTGCAGTTAATCGGGATCGTTGATACACTTGGCGATCCGCCCTTTGATTTGTTTCATCGCCTTTCAGCTTTTGCCTTTAGCATCTTCACATTTTGAATCATTGGGTGATAAAGTACAGCTTCGCGAAACTGCTCGGGACAAGCGGAGTGCTCCTTTTCACCGCCGACTTGATCCTTTCCTTTAGGGCTCAGCACATTGGAACATTAAGCGATCTCCAGGACGATTGGCGACTCGCCAAATGGGCTCGGCGATCCTCAGGCCTTCATTTCTTTATTCTTTTCCGCCACCTTGTTCATTTTTGCCAAGTAGTGTCCATGTTTTGCCTCAAACTCCAAATACCTGAAACTTAAGGATTTACATCAGTTATTGAGACAAAATATGCATTTGAGGACACTAATTCAATCAAAATATAGCCCGAAATGAGTCCAAACTGTGGACTCATCACCACCCCCAACTTAAACTTTTGCTTGTTCTCAAGTAAAACTAAAGTTTAGCAGTTCAAAAAGGATGCCTCAAACAGTGCTACACAAAACTCAATCATGAATGTACACAACATGCCTTAATTTACTCATGCAAGGATCAATTGGGTACCCAAAGACTCAAGTTGTGACGCACCATTGTCAAAGATTCTCAAGCTCACAATACTTTCTTCCAATGCAAGTTCAAGCTCAACAAAAGTATTCGAATTCTCTCACACAAAGGATGATTCCATTCTCACATACAAAGGTTTAATCATTTAAAACTCAGGAATCAAATGCAACGCTCACACTAAAAAAGAAGAACACAATGCATGTTTTCACCCATCGTATTTTCCAATCAACCTTTGTTTCTGCTCACTCAAGATCAAATAGTTCTTTATAAGGTTTGTAATTGGACTGAGTGCAAATGTATGGTCATTTAGGCTCAGTGACTATGATCCTCATGAAATGTGGTGCTCACAACACTTCCTTTCCTTTCCTTTATCAAGTCCATTAGTGCTCACAAGTTATCCCATTATTCACTTTTCCATGGTGTGTTGGAAACCCCATTTATTTTTGCATTTTTCAACTTTTATTCCATAACTTTTATTTTTCATTCTTTTTTTTTTCTGTTTTTTTTTTGTATGGAAGGGTTCCATTTTTCTCAACACATGGATAGAAGGGATTTTTCTTGCACTCCTTGATTCTCCTTATCTTTTCACCACCCCCCCAACTTAGGCTTTTGGCCTAAGTTGGTTGTTCAAACAAACTAACACTCATGAGGATTTATGGGTAATGGATTAGGAGAGGTTATGTTTTCATCAAGTTTCTTCCAAAGAAAGGTAAGGCTCAAGGGGTGTTCAAAAAAGGTTCACACATACTCATAAAGTAGGCCACAAAAGAGGTATATGTCAAATTGGCTCACACTCTTCAAAGTTTCCTAAGATCATATCAAAAGATAGGTTTCCTTAGTCAACTAGACCAATAGGGAAAATAGTAGGTGTTATCGTGCAAGGTTCATTGCAAGCTCATCACACAAGACATCGACACTAAAGTCAAACAAGACTCCACACATTCGCTAGTGTGTAACGGTCATCGTAAGAGAATCAATTTGATACATGGCTAATCACAACGAGATGTAAAGAGTTCACACATTGTCTGTGCAACTTCATTTGGCCTCATTGTAGCCACACATTCATGTTCATTCGATTGTAAGCACTATTTAAGTCATCAGTATTGATCGAAACCAAGACTCAAATTTGCCAAGGAACAGCCACATTCAAGTACACACAAGAGTGGGTGAAATTTTTTGGAAGGGTAAAAATCATTTTAAAATTAAAACCAAAAGGAGCCATAAGCTCAAACATCCACAAGAAGTAGTGTAAAACACAATTTAATCTTAACAACCCAAAAATATAAGAAAAACATCAAACACGAATAGCACACAAAAGGTGGACCTCACCCCACCACAAATAAAAATCATTTGTCGTCAAATGCAAACAAAAATATATCCACAAGTCAGAATAAAAGTAAGATAGAGAGTGAGGTAAAGAGGGGATACTGTCTACGCATCCACTCCATCTATCTGGGCATTAGTTCTCGGTGCAGCAATCTGGACTTAGGCCTCGGTGTGCGGAGTCATCATGAAAGGAATAATAACACCAATCTCATCAGGAGCTGCCACAGGTGTATCCGCCAAAAATCTCCATACAACTGAGAAAATTACCCGGGCCCGTGAAGGAACAGAGGTATCTCTGGTGGTAGCCCTCTTGCACTTGCTTTTACCTGGGTTTTCTTGTTTTCTCTGCTTTGGAAGATTCGATCTCTCTTCATTCATTTTAAAATTTAATGCTCTTATCTTTCGAGGTGGCTCGATTTTCCCATCAACTTTAGGTCTAGCCATGTCTGCACAGATTCGAGACAAAGTTAGCAAAACAATTGATAAAGGCATAGAGAATCAATTGCAGGCAGACTCGCCAACTCATTTGGCGCACTTCAAATCATTCGGCGACACACCGACATCATTTGGCGATTAATGGGTAAGTCTGCTTGAAGGAAAAAGGGTGAAAATATTAAGGGAGCAGACAAAGATCGAGGGAGAAAACTTTTGGTGAGTCGCCAAGTGCTCTTAGCAACCTTGGGCTTCCCGCCAAAAATTTTAGAACCCAGCAATACATAGAGCATGCTTGTAAGGCGAGATGGGGACCTTGGGAAGACTACCAAGTTGTTTGGCGAGCTCGACACAGCTCGCCAAATGACCCAACACACCTATTTTCAACCCATTTCTCGAATTTGACCCCGAAACCTCTGAAAACAAGATTAAACAATGCACTGCTCAAATTCAAATAGGACCCATATGATACAAGCACAATCCCACAAGTTTTAACATAATCCAATGCACCAAATTATGGGATTTCGATGTTTAGATGAATATGGGTAAAGTTTTCAAATTAAAAATAGGCACTCAAATAATGTTAATCTTATCAGAGAGGCTCAACATTTGACAATACAGTCAGATTACTTGTATAAGAGTTCAAAATAACAAAAATAAACTTGGGGATCGGAAAACCAACCTTAAATGTTGATTAAGTGAAAATTTGAATTGTTAGACAGCGATGTAATCCAAGTTCCAAGAACAAATCAAGAATTAACACACTTAGAGAATGCAAAAATATAGAGAATAATGTGTGGGTGTGCGGTTGGAAGAATGAAAATGCATAAGAGTGAAAGAATTTGAGAATTTAAACCTTTGGCTTCAAAAACCGTCTAGATCCTACCCATTCGGCGACATTATTCGTGATCACCGAACCATTTGGCATCACTCCGATCAATCACTTACTTCACCGAGTTTTACAGAAACCCAAGTAAATTTGAGAGTCTAAACGGCGTTAAGAATCGGGATCGCCGACCAGATCAATGACTCGCCAATAATTTTGTGGGCCCATCAAATTTTACACTCTCCCTTAGAGTTGTCTTGAGTCAAACAGTGGTCTGATTCAGGGTCGCCTAACTCTTCGGCGATCCGCCGACATAGACCATTTGGATAGCCAATCTCCTTCTTTCCTAACACTTCTCATACCTCGTCCTGCACAACCAACACACAATTATTTTACAAACGAACATAAACAATAAAAAAGTTTTGGGTTGCCTCCCAAACAACGCCTTAGTTAACGTCGTGGTATGACAGAAGTTAACACTTAATCCTTATCTTCGAAGTCAACCATGGTGTCACTAGGCGACTCCTCGTTAAACTGTGGATAACGACCTGATATCAATTGTCTTATCTGGGCATTCTGCAACTGAATAACCATGGAATTGGAGGTTGTCGTTTGATTCAGCATTTTGATGTTCTCTTTTATCTCATTCAACACCTTGTCTTGTTTTTCGGTTTTTGTTGAATGAGTGAGAGGACTTCATTATTTTGTTCACCCTCCTGCTTCCTCCCTTTTTTACACTCTCGAAAGGGGAAGGGGAATTGCTTGTCCTTTTTCATGGACTGCGCTTCCAATTCCATGACCTTTTTGGATAAGAAATCCAGCCGATTTAACAGTGCATCCCACTCTTGTTTTTTTTGGTTTTCTTGTTGGTTTCAACCATGCCATCAAGGAGTTTGGCTACTACTTCATAGGGTTGGTGCAACAAATCACCCATGAAAAGTTCATCAGCGATACTTCTATTTTTGGGTCCAAGACCCCTATAGAAGCACTCTAGTAGCACTTCATCGGTTATCCCATGAGTTGGGCATGGCTGTAGCACTGCCTGAAATTTCAGCCACATCTCTTGAATGGTCTCATCCCCTTCATGCTTGAACATTAGGAGGTTGTTCATACGGTTCAACAGTTTCAGAAGAGGGTGATACGTTTGATACCTATAATGACCATTCATACTCATTTTTCTGCTTCAATACACAAACAAACAACACAAAACTAAAAATTAAGTAAGTAGATCTACAACTAAAAAGAACAAAAATTCTACTTAGCTAAAGATTATCAACTAATACCACTCCCCGATAGCGGTGCCATTTTGATAATTGTTTATCGCGTCTTATCAAGACAGTACTTCTAATTCAAGTGCCAAACGATCGTGAGTAGTAATATAACCCAACCAAGGGTTGGGGTCGAGTCCCAAGAGAGAAGTTAACAATTGGAAATCAAATCATAAAGTAAAATTTATTTCTAACTAATCATAGCTATATATATTAACGAGTGAAAACATTTCAAATAAAAAACTGACACAAAAGTGTCAATTATCAAGGGTGAGGTTTGTACTAGCTAATAAACAAAAACAACAAAAATATAAAAGATTCAAATTATAGAGATGAGAATCTTGGGATGTGATATGAATATGGGATAAACTAGACTATCGGGGACATGCTTTTGATAGTAAATTGTTGAACATTTGTGACTAGGATAGACTTTAGTGGGGGTAAACTTTCTCTCAAACAACTTACCCCGAATCAAATCGATTTCTCTCAAACATCGACTTGCCGCATTATGCACAACCTCCGCCTTATCCCATTCACTCTCTCGAGTTGAATGTGTGGGAGAAGGACTAGGATTCACTCTCTTGAGGTGAACCCATGTCAACCCAATACCACTACCTATCAATTTAGTAGTCTCAGTTTTACTACCTCTCTCTCGAGCAAGCCAAAAATACTAAGATGATATATTATTTGTAACTACAATCCCATTAAGTTCATACATAACTACTAAATGAAATCACATTTAAACAACAAATAAACTATCAACAAGCAAGACCCAACAACTAGTTTAAACCATATTCACATAATCACACTCCAAGAATTGGAGTTTTAGTTAGACATGAAAAAGAGATAAGAATCCATACCAATAAGAGTTTCCATCAAGTGGGTATGCAAATAAAGTCTTTAATCATGTCAATGATGAAGATTCTTGAAGACCCAAGTCTAATTTCTTGGATTTGAAACCCTTTGAATCTTCAAGGTTTAAGATCAAAGTCTCTCAAAACTCTTTAGAACTAGGAACTTTCTAAAAACTATAAAAAATTGATAATAGAATGTCTGATACTATGCTAACAATTTAAACTAGTATTTATAGTGTTTGAAAATTTGTGATGCAAAGGATCACTCGATGCAGTTAGTTGGGATCGCCGATACACTCGATAATCTGCCCTTTGGTTTGGTTCATTGCCTTTCAGCTTTTGCCTTTAGCATCTTCCCATTTTGAATCATTAGGTGATAAAGTACAACTTTGCGGAACTGCTCGGTGAGACACCAACTGCTCCTTTTCACCATCGATTTGATCCTTTCTTTCGGGGCTCAGCACACTAGAACATTAGGCAATCTCTAGGACGATCGGCGACTCGCTAAATGGACTCAGCGATCCTCAGGCCTTTATTTCTTTGTTCTTTTTAGCTGCCTTGTTCTTTTTTTCCAAGTAGTGTCCATGATTTGCCTCAAACTCCAAATACCTGAAACTTAAGAATTTACATCAGTTATTGAGGCAAAATACGCATTTGAGGACACTAATTCAATCAAAATAAAGCCCTAAATGAGTCCAAATTTTAGACTTAACAGTCAATATAATTCTTCTTTACCTCCCTCTCTGTCGTTTTTATTGACTCTTGATTATCTTTGTTGCATTTAAGGACAACTGCTTTTTATTTTTGGTGGGGTGATGTATTTCTATACCTACCTCTTGTGTATATATTGGGTTTTGCATTTTAACCTGTGTTTTGATCTTATCTTATGGATGTTTGAGCTTATGGCTCCTTGTTATAAATGAAAATATTTTTTTGACCCTTCTAAAAATTTTTGCCACCTCTTGTTGTCTGTAAATGTGGCTGTTCTTGTGCAAATTTGAGTGTCGGATTCCGATGACTTGAATAGTGCTCTTAATCAAACAAAAATGAATGTACGGCTACGATGAGGCCAAGTGAAGTCGCATAGACAATATGTGGACTTTTTACATCGAATGGAGTCTCTTGTGATTAGCATTGCACACTAGCTCAAATAGTCTTGTTTGATATTGGTGCCAATGCCTTGTGTAATGAGCTTACTTTGAACCTTGTGTGATGACACCTAGAATATGCCCTGTTAGTCCGGTTGACTAAGTGATGCAAGCTCTTGAAATGATCTTAGGCAACGATTTTGAGGAGTGAACCAATTTGACAATATACCTCTTTTTGTGGCCAACCTTGTGAGAAGTGTGAACCTTGCTTGGACCCCATTTGAGCCTTACCCTTTTCTGGAGAGAAACTTGATGCTATTATGACCCCTCTTTAGCCATTCACCCATAATCCTCATGGAGTGTGGTTTCTTTGAATAGCTAACTTAGGCCAAAAGCCTAAGTTGGGTGTGTGGTGAAAAGAGAAAGTAAATCAAGAATGTGAAAATTCCCCCCTCTAGCAATGGCCTGGAAAAAGATGGAACCCCTACATATATAAAAAAAAAAAAGAGAGAAAAAGAATGAAAAAGTTATGAAAGTGGAAAAGAAATGAAGTGTCCGGTATTCAATTGGAAGTTAAATAATGGGGTAAATTTAAGCATGATTTAAATGTGGAAGAAAAGGAAGAAAGTGATGTTCAGACCACATTATATGAGGGTAGCAGCCACTGAGCCTAAATGACCATACCTTGACACTCAACCCTATTACAAGCCTTGAAAAGACCTTTTTGATCTTTAGTAAGTTGAAACGAATGTTGATTGGAAAATAAGGGTAAACCTATGGGTGAAATCATGCATGTGTTCATCTTTGTGAGCGTGAGGGTTGTTTGTGATTCCGGAACTATGAATTGTTAAGAAATTGTGTATAAGTATGGAGTCATCTTTGTTGTGAGGGCATTTGAGTACCTTTGTTGAGCTTGAACTTGCATTTGAAGCAAGTATTGTGAACTTGAGTACCTTTGATAATGGTAAGTCGTAGCTTGAATCTTTGAGTTCACAATTGATCCTTGCATGAGTAAGTTGAGTCTTGTTGTGTGCATTCATGATTGAGTCTTTTGTAGCACTATTTGAGACATCCTTTTTGAATTGCTGAACTTGAGTTTTACTCGAGGATAAGAAAATTTTTAAGTTGGGGGTGTTGATGAGTCCTGGATTTGGACTCATTTAGGGCTTTGTTTGTATAGATTTAGTGTCCTCAAATGCTTATTTTGTGCCAATAACTGATGTTAAATCCTTGATTTTGAGGAATATGGATTGAGGAACAAAGCTAGGACACTAACAGGAAAAAAGGAACAAAACAAGCTGAAGAATTGAAGATGGGCGAGCCTGAGGATCTCCAATAGCATTTAGAGTGTCGTTGAGTGGCTCACCAGACAACCTAAAGTTCTAGTATGCCAAGCTCTGAAGGAAAGAACCAAGTCGGCGAAAAAGGGAGAAGTCGGCATATCGCCGAGTGATTTTGCGAAGATAAGCTAGATTGCCCAAAGTTACAGACCTTGAGGGTGCTGAATGCCAAGGCGAAAGGGCGATGGAAGAGACAAAAGAGCGGCTCACCGAATGGTTCAGTGGGACCGACTTATTTCACCGAATGAGATTTCGTTGCTTATTTTCGGAGACTATAAATACATTTTTGAACATTTAGTATGGATCTTTTTGTTAATCTTACAACATCGAAAATAATTTTGAAACTTCTGAGACAGTCTTTGTGGATAGTTTTTCCATAGCTTTAAGGGATTGAAGAAATTCACTTTTGAGAAATTGGAAGTGGGTCTTTGAGATTCATCAAATTGGATTATTGTAAAGACGAAATCATTGTTACACAATTGATGGACAATTAATTTGGTAACTATTTTTACCTTTTTATGATGTCCAGCTAAAACCACAATTCTTGGGGTGTGATTATGGGTTGATTTAGTGTATAGGTATTGCTAATTGTTAGTTTAAGTTCTATTTAAAAGTGAGTTTAATCCGTAACTGTAGTTTAATTTAAGAATTGTAGTTGCAAATGCAGTTCTTCCTTTGTGTTCTTGACTTGTTCGAGAGAGAGGTTTTAGAACTAAGGTTTTTGATTGATGGTTTGTGGGTATTGGGTTGACCTGGGTTCAACTCGAGAGAGTGAATGGATTAAGGTGTGGCCTGCTCTTATTTTGCATGCTTGTTGATGTTCAAGAGAAATCACTTGATTTGGGGTAAATTGTTCGAGAGAAAATTACCTCTCTTATTGCCTAGCCTACTCATTAATATCTACATATTTACTAATAGTTGCAATTACCCCTATGTCTATATTAGCCTATAATCGATCACATCCCAAGAATCTGTCTCATTATTGTTAATTCTTATTGTTTGTGAGTGTTATTTGTAGTTGATAATCAAAACCAAAACCCCCCATTTGACATTCACGTAACCCCTTGATTTCAATGATGTCTTTATTCCATAATTTTTATTCCTATGATTGATTTGACTGCATTTATACTTCCCAATTGAATCTGAACTACGTACCGTTCCCTATGGGATTCGACCCCAACTCATTTAGTTGGGTTTTATACTTATTTATGATCGTTGAACACATAGAATTGGATGAAGTATATTTGAAATATTTAAAATCAAAATACGTATCGGGGACAAAGCTTCCCCTTCTTGCCAAATTTTATCACACCCTTCATTGGTGAGATTTTCAAATAGACCCAATGACTAACCTCAGACTCTAGGTCTCTTCTTATGACATTGGTATTGGACTTTTGTCGTCTTTAGGCTATTCTCAACCTCTCTTTAATGAGCCGGACTTTCTCCATAGCCTCATAAACTAATTCTGGTCAAATTAAAGCAAATTCACCCACTTCAAATAGCCCTATAGGAAATCTACACCTCCAACCGTAAAGAGCTTCAAAGGGGGCCATACCCATACTAGAATGGTAGCTATTATTATAAGAGAACTCTATCAATGGCAAGTGATCATCCCAACTTCCCTTGAAATTGATGACACACACTCTCAATATATCCTCTAAAGTATGGATTGTTCACTCCGCTTGCCCATCGGTTTTTGGGTGAAAAGATGTGCTAAGCTTAACCTTGGTGCCAAGTACCTTTTGGAATGACTTCAAAAACTAAGTACCTCTATTGGACATAATGGAAGAGTGCACACCATGTAATCTTACCATTTCTGACAAATAAAACTTGGCATAATCTTCCGCAAAGTAAGAAACCTTGACGGGGAGGAAATGTGCCAATTTCATCAAACGATCTACAACCACCCAAAGAATCACGTTGGCACCGAATTCAAGGTAAACCAACTATAAAGTCCATATCTACATCTTCCCATTTCCAAGTGGGAATGCTAATAGCTTGAGCTAAGCCTCCCAATTTCTGATGCTCAACCTTTACTTGTTGACAATTCGGACATTTTGCCACAAATACCACAATATCCGTTTTCATCCCATTCCACCAATAGATTTCCCATGAATCCCGATACGTCTTGGTGGCTCTCAGGTGAATGGAATACCTTGAACTATGAGATTATTCCAAAATTTGTTCCCCTAAGTCATCCACATTTTGAACACATAAACGACCTTGGTATATAAATACCCATATCCCCATTGGGAGAAAGCCTTAACAGACTTCTTGAGTACCGCTTTTTTTAATTTAACCAACGTTCTATCAAGACATTGCTTAGCTTTCACATCCTTTACAAAAGATGATTCAAAACCATTATGGACCATGACACCACCCTTGTCGCAGTATACCAATCGAACACCCAATAGGGCCAATCTATGCACATCTCGTGCCAACTCTTTTCTATCATCATCAACATGAGCAACACTACCATAGAAAACCTACTAAGAGCATCCGCTACCCTATTAGCTTTGCCGAAGTGATAAAGAACACTCATGTGATAATATTTCACTAATTCAAGCCACCTTCTTTGGCGAAGATTCAATTCTTTTGAATAAACACATATTGCAAACTCTCGAGGTCGGTGAAAACATCAACATGTGCTCTATAAAAATAATGCCTCCAAATCTTTAAGGCAAATACGACCTCCGTTAATTCAAGGTCATGAATAGGATAATTCTTCTCATGGACTTTAAGTTGCCTTGAAGAATATGCAATCACCTTGCCATTTTACATAAGCACACATCCCAACCCAACTCTTGAAGCGTCAAAATATACCACAAAACCATCCGTACCTTCCGGTAACGTCAACACAACAACATAAGTGAGTCTATCCTTCAACTCTTGAAAACTTTTCTCACAAGCATCCGACCATATAAATTTAGCCTACTTTTGAGTCAAGGCTGTCAAAGGAGAAGCAATGGATGAAAACCCCTCAACAAATCTTCTATAATAACCGGCCAAACCCAAGAAGCTTCTAATATCTATTGGTGATATAGGTCTTGGCCAACACTTGACTGTATCCATCCTAATCGGATCCACCTCAATGGTAACACCCTGGAAATTCTATGACTTAAGTTAGAGCCTCACCTTATGAATAATGACTTAAAAATAGTTAAAATGATGTTTATAAACCTAAACTGATGTAATTGACTTGGTTTGGAAGAGTAAAAGTCTAAACATCAAGAAACGACCACGACATCCGGAAACTAGAGAAGAATATGCTCTAGTGTGTCCTTAGGTTTTAGGCAGGTTTGGGTGTGTCGTATGATGGTATAATCTTGTAAAAAGGTTTAAAATAGGTAAATATATGTTCCTAGGGTCAAAACATTTGAATACAATTCCCCGGGGCCTCCCTAAGGGGCCCCGAGGAGGACCCCAACCTTGGCCAAGCAAGCTGCCAAGGCAGCTTGCAAGTTGTGCATAGAGGGATTGAGGGCGCGTCGCGCACTTGCTCCCCCAAGGAGAAAAATTTTAGTTCGCGACATGGTCGTGTCGCGGACTCTACTGTCTCTAAATTTAATTCCAAAAATCTTCAGGGAACAGCTCCGCGTCGTGGACTTGTTTCGCGATGAAAATATAGAAATTCAAAAATATATTTTTATTTCATTAAAGAGTCAATTTAAGTGAGGGGTATTTAGGGTGCTTTAAGGGACGTGTATATAATTATTTTTAAGTCAATTTACCTCACTTTTATCACTCAAACACAAAACCCCAAAGATCTAAACCTAAAGTTCCTCCTCCCTACTCTCTTCCTCTTCTCAAGAACTCCATTGAAGAAGATTGGAGCTTCAAGAAGAAGACCAACTCTCCAAGGTTTTAGCTCGGATTTTCATGGTTAATTCATGAATAAGTATGGTTGCTTATCACTCTTGGGATTCCTTTCCCCAAGTGGCCCCTTCAAGATGAATTTCAAATTCCCCAATTTCTAGGTTTCAATCCAAAAACGTGGGTCTTCTTTCTAAAGTGAAATTGATGTTACAAACTATCTTTGATTGATGTTATATGAACAATTATGGATGAATTTATGTTGTATGTGTAGTTTGTTGAAGAATTCCCCATGAGACCCATGTTTCTCCTTCTTTTCCTAATTCTAACCCTAGTTTGTGTTGGATATTGATTGAAGGCTATGAATTAAAGGTGATGTTATGTAATTCATGTTTGTATGATGGTTCTACCCTAGGTTATGTATAATTTCTATGAAATTAGGGTTGAGTCTTTGAATGAAGCCTTGAAGGCTATGAAGGGAATATGCCAATTTCTTACATTGATGTTGATTATGTTATTACTTTATGAATTACCTTGTATTATGTATTGGTTATTAATTTCTTGGTAATTGAAGTATGGATGTCCCACGAAGAGCAAGAAGGTATGAAGGTTGGTTCTTGTTTGAACTCAAGTATGAAAGGTGACTTACTTAGATTGTAATGATGCTATACCTAATGTGTTATTGTGGTGTTGTTGACCTAGTTTCCTCATCCTTAATCCTCTACACTTGAATTAGCTAGGAAGTATGTATATTATGGTATGATTGCTATATGATTGAAAGGTAGTTCTCATGATTGTAGTATAATGTAAAGTGAAAGGTTTACTCACTTGCTAAGTGTCTCTAAAGTGAAAGGATTGTTACTCACTTATGAACACATATGATCTATTATGGTAAGATGTCTACATAAGGGTCTATTAAAGGCTAATGTGAAATTATGTGATGACTAAAGATGATTACAAAAGGGAATCAAATGCTTAGCACCGAAATGACATGTAAATGAGATGGGGGTCTCACGTTTAGTAAGTCCGGCTCCCCACATGGGTTTCCTCATGTTTAGAAAGTCCGAATTACCTACAGTATGTGTTGTCTCATGAGATGGAAACCACCACGTTTAGTAAGTTAGGATTTCTAGAAGAAATCTCCTTGACCCTTAACTATGTGCCCACATAGGACTCTAGCTTAGTGGATCCACCTAGATAGCTATGTATGAATGGTTACACCTCAGACAAGTGTTAACCCTCTCTTTTTAGTGTGGGAGTAGAACACCGGATTCCATGTAGCTCTCATAGTCTATGTCGGTTATTGCAATATTTCCCTAATGTAAAAGTAAATGAAGGTATGAAAAGTGTGAACTCTTACTAGGGCTTTCTTAAGGGTTTCTACATAGTGTAAGGGAGGTAGGAGACTTCTCTTGCACATCGCAGTTGTGGGATCCTAAGAGATGGTTGTAGTAGTGTTCTCTTATGATTTTGATGATTATGACTTATGTATGTTGAAGCTATGTTATGTATGATCATTATGAATATGGTAAGTTATGATGAAATATGATCTTATGAATGTATCCATGAAGTAGGTTGCTTAATGTGATACTTGGCTTTGAATAGGGTTATGGGGTTCTTTTCTTTGCATTGCACTAGTATTGCTTGGGCTGTCTACATGTTGGGATGATATTATGTTGGTTTGGACTATGGTACTTAATTGGTGTGCATATTAGATTTACTTGGCAAAAAGCATGTTTTGAATAAAATGTCCTTTTATGCATGTTTCAATGGATTTTATGCATAGTAGCCATACTTAGTACGTGTGTTGTACTAACCCATATTTTCTTCCTTTGTCCAAGCATTTCGGTTCGCACTATTGAGGATTCAAGCTTACTTCTCAAGACACTTGGAGTTGCTTCCCCAAGTTGGTGAGTCCTCAAGTCTGAGGACAAGACCCTATGATCTAGCTTCTATGTTTAGTTCTTTGCTTATGTTGAAAGACATTGTTGTACTTCCTATTTTCAAGACTTCTTATTGATGTAAGGGCTAAGTCCCATTTTCGATACTTCTACATCTAGGTGGTGCATTGTGACGAAGTTAGATTCTATTTTTCATGTATGAAGTGAAGTTGAACTTCCAAAGTAAAAGTTTTAAATTTTCCGTGATTTTATTCTATGATACATGTTATGATGAATGCTAAGGGCTTGTATATGACCTCTTTGAGGTTGAATACGCTGGTAACGACTAAGGGGTGCTCTCGGGTCATTACAAACTTGGTATTAGAGCATAAGGTTGAGAATAATGTAGGATTTATGTCACAAGATACCACGTCGAGTAGAGTCTTGTTCATAGGTGTGAAGCGCACTACACTTATTAATGAGAGGCTACGAGATGCTTAGGAACTTTCACTCTTTTGTTATTCCATAGTTGTGCGTTAGAGTCTTAACTCTATTTAGTCCTTTTCTTCTAATCCTTCTCTTGTGCTTATAGGTAATGGATACAAGAAGGAACAACACAAGGAGGGACGATGAGGAGAATGTGAATGAGGTGGTTCCCCCTCAAGCTCCTCAAAACCCTCAAGTTCCTATTGAAGAAGGGGCTATGCTAATGTTGAGATAAGGTCAGGTATTCATAATTTGACTCAAGTGTTGGCCACTCAAGTTGGAAGGGATGCTAGGGTGCAAGTGAACCCTAATGCTAGCACTACCACTTTTAGGATAAGGGATTTCACAAGGATGAATCCCCCTACTTTCTTTGGCTCCAAAGTGGAAGAAGATCCACAAGGGTTCATTGATTAAGTGTTTAAGGTTCTAGAGGCTATGGGTGTGTCTTCTCAAGAAAAGGCAGAGTTAGCCGCCTATTAACTCAAAGATGTGGCACAAATGTGGTATGAATAATGGAAGGAGGGGAGACCTATTAGTGAGGGTCCGATAAGTTGGGCTACATTCAAGATGGCTTTTCTTGATAGGTTTTTCCCCTTAGAACTAAGGGAGAGGAAAATGCAAGAATTCATTAACCTTCGTCAAGGGGGTATGAGTGTGAAGGAGTATGGCCTTAAGTTCACTCAATTGTCCAAGCATGCTCCTACTTTGGTGTCGGACTCTAGAGCTACAATGAACAAATTTGTTATGGGTGTATCCGATCTTGTGGTGAATGAATGTAGGTAGGCTATGCTAATCCCAAGCATGGACATTTCTCACCCTATGGTTCATGTCGAGCAAATTTAGGAGCAAAAGCTTAAGCGGGTTGGTAGAGAATTGAATAGGTCAAGGGCCGATGATGGAAATTCTTCTAAGGTTAGGTTTGAAATCCAAGATAAGCCAAAGTTCAAAGAGAAGTTTTACAACCAAGGTCCTCCTAAAACTCCAAGGATCAACAAAGGTAAAGTGTCTACCCCCAAGCCTCAAGAAGCAAGAGGTGGTGGTCCTTATGTTGAGAAGCCTACTTGTGCAAAGTGTGGTCGAAAACATAAAGGCATGTGCCTAGTTGGCATGGGTAATTGCTATGGTTGTGGTAAGAGAGGCCACATAAGGAGGGACTGCCCTATGCTAAAGGCTCAAGAAAGGGAAAATGCTCAAGCAGAAGCAAGTAGCCCAAATCCCGATGCTCCTAATAAGAATCACTTCTATGCTCTCCAATCCCGAGGTGATCAAGAGAGCTCTCCAGATGTTGTGACTGGCATGCTACAAGTATTTTCAATTAATGTTTATGCATTGTTGGATCCCGGTGCCAATTTGTCTTTTGTAACCCTTTTAGTGGCTATGAAGTTTAATATGCTTCCTGATGTCTTAGATAAACCGTTTACGATTTCTACCCTTATGGGTGATTCCATAGTTGCTAATAGAGTCTATAGGGGTTGTCCCATATCTTTGCCCAATAGAGTCACTTTGGTTGATTTGGTGGAACTTGAGATGTTAGGCTTTGATGTTAAATTGGGGATGGATTGGCTTCATGCTTGTTTTGCGTCCATAGATTGTAGGACCCGAATTGTGAAGTTTCAATTTCCTAATGAACCCATTTTAGAATGGAAGGAAGGAAATTCCGTTCCTAGGGGAAGGATCATTTCATGTCTAAAAGCTTGTAAGTTGATTTCTAAGGGTTGTCTCTATCATATTGGAAGGGTCAAGGATCTTGAGTCCGAGATTCCTCCTTTAGAGTCGGTCCCCATAGTGAAGGATTTTCCGGAAGTCTTTCCTAATGACTTACCCGAGATTTCTCCCAAGTGGGAAATAGATTTCGACATAGATTTATTGCCGGATACACAACCCATTTCAATCCCTTCTTATCGAATGGCCCCAGCGGAGTTGAAGGAATTAAAAGCTCAACTCAAAGATTTGTTGGATAAGGGTTTCATCCAACTTAGTATATCTCCTTGGGGTGCACCGGTGTTATTTGTGAAGAAGAAGGATGGATCTCTTTGTATGTGTATTGATTACCGATAGTTAAATAAGGTGACCATTAAGAACAAGTATCCACTCCCTAGGATTGATGACTTATTTGATCAACTTCAAGGAGCGAGTTACTTTTCAAAAATTGATTTGAGGTCGGGTTATCACCAACTTAGGGTGAGAGGTGTTGATGTTCCGAAATAGCCTTCCGAACAAGATATGGTCATTTTGAGTTCTTAGTGATGTCCTTTGGTCTTATAGATGCCCCGGCGACTTTCATGGACCTTATGAATCGTGTGTTTAGAAATTTTCTAGACTCATTTGTTATTGTCTTTATTGATGATATCTTGATATACTCTAAAAGTGAGGATGATCACATGAATCATTTAAGGATAGTATTGCAAGCCCTCAAAGATCACCAACTCTATGGTAAGTTTAGCAAGTGAAAGTTTTGGCTAAGATTGGTTTCTTTCTTTGGTCACATTGTTTCTAATGAGGGTATAGAAGTTGATCCAAAGAAAACTAATGCGGTCAAAAGTTGGCCTAGACCTTTGAATCCTTCTAACATTCAAAGCTTTTTGGGTTTGGCCGGTTATTATCGGAGGTTTGTTGAGGGATTTTGATCTATTGCATCTCCATTAACGGCCTTAACTTAAAAGAAGTCCAAGTTCAAATGGTTGGAATCTTGTGAAAAGAGTTTCCAATTGTTGAAAGATAAGCTCACCTCCGCTCCGATTTTGACCTTACCGGAGGGCACCAAAGGGTTTGTAGTATATTGTGACGCTTCCCGAGTAGGTTTGGGTTGTGTCCTCATGCAGTATGGTAAGGTTATAGATTATGCCTCGAGACAACTCAAGGTGCATGAGAAAAATTATCCAACTCATGACCTTGAGCTAGCGGCCGTAGTCTTTGCTTTAAAGATTTGGAGACACTATCTCTATGGGGTATATGTAGATGTGTTTACCGATCACAAGAGTCTTAAATATGTTTTTAGCCAAAAAAAATTGATTCTTCGATAAAGGAGGTGGTTGGAACTCTTAAAAGATTATGATATGAGTGTCCTTTACCACCCCGGAATAGCAAATGTGGTTGCGGATGCTTTGAGTCGTATATCTATGGGTAGTGTGTCACATATGGAAGAAGAGAAAAAAGAGTTAGCCCGTGATGTACATAGGCTAGCCTGGTTGGGTGTCCGACTTGAAGATTCCCCAAAAAGAGGTGTTATGGTTCGTCATAATTCTGAGTCATCGGTTGTTGTTGACGTGTCTTAGGAACATCTTGACCGTATATTTATGGAACTAAAAGAGTCGGTTCTCAACAAAGAAATATAAACTTTCTCTTAAGGAGAAGATGGGGTGCTTAGGCACCAAGGAAGATTATGTGTGCTGGATGTGGATGGCCTAAGAGAGACAATCTTAGAGGAGGCCCATAGGTCCCGATACTCCATCCATTTGGGAGCTACCAAATGTATTGCGACTTACGTGAGATTTATTGGTGGAACAGAATGAAAAGAGACATAGCAGATTTTATGGCTAGGTGCTCAAATTGCTAACAAGTCAAAGCCGAGCACCAAGGACTGGGAGGTCTAACTCAAGATATTGACACCCCCACTTGGAAATGGGAAGAGATCAATATGGACTTCGTGGTAGGTTTGCCTCGAACCTATAGGCAACATGATTCCATTTGGGTCATTGTGGATAGATTGACTAAATCAGCCCATTTCCTTCCCATTAAAGTTTCTTATTCGGCGGAAGATTATGCTAAGTTGTACATTAAGGAGATTGTGAAATTGCATAGGGCCCCGTTGTCGATTATTTCGAATAGAGGTGCCTAATTTACTTCCCATTTTTGGAGGTCTTTCCAAAGTCGGCTTGGTACTCAAGTGAAACTTAGTACCACATTTCACCCTCAAATGGATGGTCAAGCGAAATGCACCATCCAAACCCTAGAGGACATGTTGAGAGCGTGTGTCATTGACTTTAAAGGTAATTGGGATGACCACCTACCTTTAATAGAATTTTCCTACAACAATAGCTACCACTCGAGTATTGCTATGGCACCCTTTGAAGCACTTCATGGTAGAAGGTGTCAAACTTCGGTTGGGTGGTTTGAAGTAGGTGAATTTGCTCTTCTTGGTCCTGAGGTAGTCTATGAGGCTATGAAAAAAGTTTGACTTATAAGGGATAGGTTGAAAATGGCTCATAGTCGGCAAAAGTCTTGTACCGATAATAGAAAGAGAGATCTTGAATTTGAAGTAGGTGATTGGGTCTACTTGAAGATCTCACCCATGAAAGGGGTGGTGAGGTTTAACAAGAAGGGGAAACTTAGCCCCCGGTATGTTGGGCCTTATGAGATCTTGAAGCGTGTTGGAAAGGTCGCTTATGAGTTGAAATTACCTATCAAATTGACCCCGATTCACCCGATGTTCCATAGTTCTATGTTAAAGAAGTGTATAGGTGACTCGGTGTCCATTCTCCCTCTAGAAGGTTTAGGGGTGAATGAGAACCTTTCTTATGAAGAGGTTCTGGTCGAAATCCTAGATCGTCAAGTTAAGAAGTTGAGGAATAAAAAGGTTGCCTCTGTAAAAGTCCTATGGAGAAACCACCTAGTTGAGGGTGCAACATGGGAGGCCGAGGCCGAGGCCGAGGCCGACATGAAGTTCTGCTACCCTCATCTTTTTCCTCCTACTCTTAGCCATAGTTGAGGTTAATAGTCTCTCTTATTTTGTACAGATTGAAAAATCGTGTGTGTTGATGATTATGACATGATTTCCCTGTATGTGCATATTTTTGTGAAAATTCATTCTTAAGTTGTATTTTGAGTTTTCATGAATTTTGTTTCTCATGGTTGAGATTGCACCCATTGATGTTGTGTGATGTTGTCTTCATGAGAGTTGTAATAAGCATGCTTGATGTTGCCTTGCTAAAGAAATGTCTTGTTGATTGCTTAATACATATGTTGATGCTCATTAAATATGGAGAAGGTAGTTCCTCCTATACTTGTGTGAAGTAAAGAGTTTTGAGCATAGTGATATTGTGGATTAAATTCCTATATGATATGATGATATGATGTTATTGATGTGACTGGTTGTTGTGCTGCTAGTTTGAGTCATCGTCTCCCTAGAAAAAAGTCCAAGTGACATTCAGGGACAAATGTTCCTAAGGGGGGATATTGTAACACCCCGGATATTCTATGACTTAAGTTAGAGCCTCACCTTATGAATGATGACTTAAAAAAAGTTAAAATTATGTTTATAAACCTAAACTGATGTAATTGACTTGGTTTGGAAGAGTAAAAGTATAAACATCAAGAAACGACAACGACGTCTGGAAACTTGAGAAGAATGTGCTCTAGTGTGTCCTTAGGTTTTGGGCAGGTTTGGGTGTGTTGTATAATGGTATAATCTTGTAAAGATGTTTAAAATAGGCAATTATATGTACCTAGGGTCAAAATATTTGAATACGATTCCCCGGGGCCACCCTAAGGGGCCCCGAGGAGGACCCCAACCTTGGCCAAGCAAGCTGCCAAGGCAGCTTGCAAGTTGTGCATAGAGGGAATGAGGGTGCGTCGCGCACTTGCTCCCCCAATGAGAAAAATTTCAGTTTGCGGCGCGGTCGTGTCGTGGACTCTACTGTCTCGAAATTTAATTCTAAATATGTTCAGGAAATAGCTCCGCATCGCTGACTTTTTTCGCGACGAAAATACAGAAATTCAAAAATCTATTTTTACTTCATTAAAGAGTCCATTTAAGTGAGGGGTATTTAGGGTACTTTAGGGGACGAGTATATAATGACTTTTAAGTCAATTTACCTCACTTTTATCACTCAAACACAAAACCCCAAAGATCTAAACCTAAAGTTCCTCATTCTCTATACTCTCTCTCTTCTCAAGAACTCCATTAAAGAAGATTGGAGCTTCAAGAAGAAGAACGACTCTCCTAGGTTTTAACTCGAATTTTTGTGGTTAATTCATCAATATGGTATGGTTGCTTATCACTCTTGGGATTCTTTCCCCAAGAGGCCCCTTCAAGATGAATTTCAAAATCTCCAATTTCTAGGTTTCAATCCGTAAAGGTGGGTCTTCTTTCTAAAGTAAAATTGATGTTATAAACTGACTTTGATTGATATTATATGAACAATTATGGATGAATTTATGTTCTATTGGTGGTTTCTTGAAGAATTCCCCATGAGACCCATGTTTCTCCTTCTTTTCCAAATTCTAACCCTAGTTTGTGTTGGATATTATTGAAGGCTATGAATTGAAGGTGATGTTATGTAATTCATGTTTGTATGATGATTCTACCCTAGGTTATGTATAATTTCTATGAAATTAGGGTTGAGTCTTTGAATGAAGCCTTGAATGCTATGAAGGGAATATGCCAATTGCTTACATTGATGTCGATTATGTTATTACTTCATGAATTACCTTGTATTATGTATTAGTTATTAATTTCTTGGTAATTGAAGTATGGATGACCTACGAAGGGCAAGAAGGTATGAAGGTTGGTTCTTCTTTGAACTCAAGTATGAAAGGTGAATTACTTAGATTGTAATGATGCTATACCTAATGTGTTATTGTGGTGTTGATGACCTAGTTTCCTCATCCTTAAGCCTCTACACTTGAATTATCTATGAAGTATGTATGTATATTATGGTATGATTGCTATATGATTTAAAGGTAGTTCTCATGATTGTAGTGTAATGTAAAGTGAAAGGTTTACTCACTTGCTAAGTGTCTCTAAAGTGAAAAGATTGTTACTCACTTATGAACACATATGATCTATTATGGTAAGATGTCTGCATAAGGGTTTGTTAAAGTCTAATGTGAACTTATGTGATGACTAAAGATGATTACAAAAGGGAATCAAATGCTTAGCATCGAAAGGGCATGTAAATGAGATGGGGGTCTCACGTTTAGTAAGTCCAGCTCCCCACATGGGTTTCAACACATTTAGCAAGTCCAGATTACCTACGGTATGTGCTGTCTCATGAGATAGAAACACCCACGTTCAGTAAGTTAGGGTTTCCATAAGCAATCTCCTTGACCCTTAACTATGTCGCTACATAGGACTCTAGCTTAGTGGATCCACCTAGATAGCTATGTACGAATGGTTACACCTTAGGCAAGTGTTAACCCTCTTTTTTTGGTGTGGGAGTAGAACACCGGATTCCATGTAGCTCTCATGGTCTATGTCGGTTATTGCAATATTTCCCTAATGTAAAAGTAAATGAAGGTATGACAAGTGCGAACTCTTACTAGGGCTTTCTTAAGGGTTTCTACATAGTGTAAGGGAGGGTACGAGACTTCTCTTGCACATCACACCTGTGGGATCCTAAGAGATGGTTGTAGTAGTGTTCTCTTATGATTTTGATAATTATGACTTATGTATGTTGAAGCTATGTTATGTATGATCATTATGAATATAGTAAGTTATGATGAAATATGATCTTATGAATGTATGCATAAAGTAGGTTGCTTAATGTGATACTTGGCTTTGAATAGGGTTATGGGATTCTATGCTTTGTATTGCACTAGTATTGCTTGGGCTGTCTACATGTTGGGATGATATTATGTTGGTTTGGACTATGATACTTAATTGGTGTGCATATTGGATTTACTTGGCAAAAAGCATGTTTTGAATAAAATGTCCTTTTATGCATGTTTCAATGGTTTTTATGCATAGTAGCCATACTTAGTACGTGTGTTGTACTAACCAATATTATCTTCCTTTTTCCAAACATTTAGGTTCGGGACATTGAGGATTCAAGCTTACTTCTTAAGACACTTGGAGTTGCTTCCCCAAGTTGGTGAGTCCTCAAGTCCGAGGACAAGACCCTGTGATCTAGCTTCTATGTTTAGTTCTTTGCTTATGTTGAAAGGCATTGTTGTACTTCCTATTTTCAAGACTTCTTATTGATGTAAGGGCTAAGTCCCATTTTCGATACTTCTATGTTTAGATGGTGCATTGTGATGAAGTTAGATTCTATATTTCATGTATGAAGTGAAGTTGAACTTCCAAAGTAAAAGTTTTAAATTTTCCGTGATTTTGTTCTATGATACATGTTATGATGAATGCTAAGGGCTTGTATAAGACCTCTTCGAGGTCGAATACGCTGGTAACGACTAGGGGGTGCTCACGGGTCGTTACATCAATACCGTTGCTTAAGACAATATGGCTTAAGAAAGCCAAGGACCTTAACCAGAATTCACATTTATTAAAATTTACAAAAATTTGTTGGGCCTTTAGGGTTTGCAATGCGATCCTCAAATGATCAATATGCTCATTCTCACTTCTCGAATAGATAAAATTATCATCGATAAACACAATCACACACATGTCAAGATATTGCTTAAACACTCGATTCATCAAAGCCATAAACATCACCGGAGCGTTAGTCAAACCAAAGAACATCACTGAGATCTTATAGTGACCATATCGGGTTCTAATAGCTGTTTTTAGAATATCTTCTTCCTTCACCCTCAATTGGTGATAACCCGATCGAAGATCAATGTTAGAGAAATAACTTGCTCCTTGAAGTTGGTCAAATAAATCATCTATCCTTGGAAGAGGATACTTGTTCTTAATGGTCACCTTGTTCAATTGTCGATAATCAATTCACATTCGAATGGACCCATCTATCTTCTTAACAAACAAAATCGGAGCACCCCATGGAGAGACACTCGGTAGAATGAAACCTTTATCCAGTAGATCCTTCAATTGTACTTTCAACTCCTTAAGCTCAACTGGAGCCATTCTATAAGGGGGAATAGAGATAGGTTGTGTATCAAGGAGAAGGTCAATACCTAAGTCTATTTCCCATTCAGGAGGAATACGGGGTAGATCATTCGGTAACACTTTCGGAAACTCATTCACAATGGGGACCGACTTAAGACTAGGGGTTTTAGAATCCATATCCTTCACCCTAACTAGATTGCACAAACAACCCTTAGAAATCATCTTTTTATCTTTAAGACAAGAGATAAACTGACTCTTAGGCATATAATGTCCCCCCTTCCACTCTAAGATATCCTCATTTGGAAACTGGAATTTGACTACACGAATCCTACAATCAATAGAGGCATAACATAATGTAACCAATCCATAACAAGGATAACATCAAAGTCTAACATATTAAGCTCTACTAAATCAAAAAGAGTAACTCTATGAGATAAGGAAATGAGACATCCTCTATAGACCCTCTTAGCCACATCAGAATCACCAACTGGTGTAGAGACAGAAAAAGGTTCTAATAACACATCGGGGAGCACATTAAACCTCATGGCCACATAAGGAGTCACAACGTACAAAGTAGCCCTTGTATTAAGCAAAGAAAACACATACAACTGAAATTTTTTTAACATACCAGTCACCACATCCGGGGAGTTCTCTTGATCACCTCTAGTTTGTAGAGATTAAAACTTGTTCTACTTAGGACCACTTGCATTCGAACCACTTGGATCGGATGAAGGGTAGGGTTGAGCCCTACGACGAGTATCTCCCTCATTCTTAGCAACTGAAGGACAATTCGTTATCTTGTGATCCGTCTTTCCACACCTAAAGCAAGCATTAGAGTCTGCTAGACACTTACCGTCATGATATCTTCCACATTTAGCACAAGTAGGCATCAAAGACATAATTACCATTTCTTTCAGGTTTAGGGTTAGACACCCTTTCATTGTTAGGCCATGCAGTAACATTAGAAGGACCTTTCCTGGAGAACTTTTGCCGAAACCTTGAACGACTCCATCCACTGGGCCTAGAATGTGAATGGTTACCATCATCCACTCTTGCTCTCTTGACCTCTCTAGATCTTTCCTTGATTTTTTGTTTCTCAATTTGTTGGGCATGCACTATATGGCGAGAAATGTCCATGTCATGAACAAGCATAGTTGTGCGGCACTCTTTGACAACCAAGTCGAACACACCCGACATAAACTTAATCATCTTGGTCTTACGATCCGCCACAATAGAAGGAGCATACTTAAATAGTTGAGTGAACCTTAAAGCGTATTCCCTTACACCCATATTTCCTTGCCTTAGGTTGATGAACTCAAGTACCTCGGACTCTCTCATCTCTAGAGTGAAAAATTGATCAAGAGAGCACTTTTGAACCTTTCCCACTCTATGGGACCAGCTTCTTCTGGCCTTGCCTCTTTCCATTGATTGAACCAAATTTTAGCAACCTATTTGAGTTGGTAACCGGCGAACTCCACCTTATCTACCAGAGTCACTCCTATTATAGCAAGTATCTTATAAACCTCATTGATAAACTCTTGAGGATCTTCCTCAATTTTGGAGCCATAAAATTTTTAAGGGTTCATCCTTGTAAAATCCCTCACTCTTACCGCCGCCGTACCCATATTTAGGTTCATAGGAGCTACCATCTCTCTATTTGCTTTTGCCATCACATCTTGAGAAAACACTTGGAAATCCGACCTAAACTCCGCATTTGTCACATTGTCAGCCAAATGATCAATTGGGGCTCGAGGAGGAGATTGGAGGGGGCGGGGGGAGGGGGGGAGGACCTCTTGATCCATATTGTCTCCCTCGATCTTTGTAGCATTATCCCTTCTAGTAGTCATATCCTAAAAACCATGCAAGGATTAGGAGAAACACTTATAGAGTTAAACTCCAAGGCACGACTTAGAGAATGAAGAAGTGAAGTTTCATAAACATTTAGTAGCCTCTCATTCATTAGTGTGGTGCGCGTCCCACTTATGAACAAGACCCTACTTGATGTGGTTTGAGACATCCTAGAACCATTCTAAGCCTTGTGCTTTGATTACAGAGTTTGTCATGACCCAGGGGTACCCCTAGATGTAACAAGGTGTATAAGACCTCGAGAGGCCTCATACAAGCCACTTAACATATCATAACATAGAGTACTAGAAAATGGTGTGGACAATTAAAACATCTTAACATAATTAAAGTGTTTTATAAAATGAGCGGAAGTCTAATACCATAAACTCAAACCATCTAAACAACATGAATAAATACTTGGGACACGACCCATACAATAGTCCAAGAAATGAAATGAGAGAACATAAGAGAAAAGGGTGATCACATTCTCAAACACAATGAAGACTCACCAAATCTTCACTTCCTTGATCAACAAGAGAGCTAGCCACGAGTGTGAGGATCTATGCCACCGGACCCTACATTTGATAAGAATATGATAGTTAGCATAAACAACATAAACGTCATGGTTAGTCAATATAAGCCATAAGCATAATCAATGCACATAAATCAATATCATAATAAGAAAGGACTACTTCTCAAGTAACATTACCCATCCTTAGTCACAACTTGGGTCATCATCTCTTAGTCAACTTACTTCATGAAAGGTACCTCAAGCAACAATCCAAGCTATTTATCTTCACATTCATAATTCACATAAGTTATACATATTTTTAAAGACACGGGGATTCTCCTTATCGCCTAACTTACAAAGGCTAACGGGTATGCTCCTCTTGCCTTACTTACTTTTAGATTGTGGGTACTCGCCTCCACAACCTCATCACATGACACATGTGCTCACCTTTACATCATTTAATAAGGATCATGTGTACTCACCTCCATGTCCATTCAATCATAATAGGAACGTGGGAATCACCTCATATCCTTACATATAGAGGTCAAGGGTAGTCGCCTCTAGCCTAATCATTCACATAGTCTTTTAGCCTAGATTCATTTTAGGTGAGCAATCCTTTCAAACCAAGAGCCATTCATGTGAGTAAACCTTTCACATTTATAGATTCATAATTAGGCAATTCATGTGGGAAGTATCCCTTCCACAACCATAACATCAATTACCAACAATTCATATCATAAGCTTTACTCTCAATCCCCTAGATCTCATGATCATCATCTAAGCTTTATTCTCAAATAAATTCTAACCATAATTCTTCAATCCTATAAGGACAATCCTAAACCCACAAAGTTTCCCTTCATGGTATCATGACAATTATATCAATTCTAGGTTATAATCATGGAATATGCAAGGATACATGAAATTTCACTCTAATAACATGTAACTCTACTAATTCAATAAAAAACAATCATAATCCACTCAATTGGATCTATAATCGACATAACCTACAACATTGGAAGAAACCCTAACTAAATTGGGGAAATTCTTCATCAAATTGGGGAATTCTAGGAGACTCCATGGGAGGAAGGACCCCATTGATAAAAAGCTATCATACCTTAGTGACAATTCCCACAAAAGCTTAAATATTGGAGACTTTGAACTTGACCTAGCTTCAATCTCTTCCTTCTTCTTCTTCCTTCTAGAGAGAGAAAATTTGAGAGGAGTTTTGGGTTTTCTTTTGGAATTTGAGGGAATGAACTAAATGGGTATAATTTGGAATTAAAAAGACTTATATAAGTGGTCTAGAC
This sequence comes from Solanum commersonii, assembly GCA_029007595.1. Classification (NCBI taxonomy): domain Eukaryota; kingdom Viridiplantae; phylum Streptophyta; class Magnoliopsida; order Solanales; family Solanaceae; genus Solanum; species Solanum commersonii. Next base: position 2,286,395 of record JAJTWQ010000034.1, on the reverse strand, counting down.
TTAGGCAAAATGACACAACTTCAATTTAATTGAAATTTGAAAAGACCCTACTTCCCCTAAAATTAACTACCAACCCATGATCGATGGATGCTGACCGACAAATCGTGGATTGGTCCATCCTGGTTTGTTGTGGTTCATGTTCTGGGACTCGATTCTGGGGCCTCACCCTACAGACCCTCGACTATGGTTCGTGGTCTGACTGACGGACCGTTGGTATGGAGGTCCTTAATTGATCTAGGGTGGGCAATTGTAACACCCCAGAAACTAGTGAGTTGAACTAGTGTGTTGTAGAGTCTTGAAGTGGAGTTTTAGAGTGTTGTATGAGGGTTAAAACACATAGAAATGCCTCCCGTACTTAGAATAACATGTTTAGGAGTTAAACATCTGGGTACGACTCCCCAAGGATCACCCGAGGGGTCCTTGAGGAGTACTCCAAAATAGTCCCCAAAAGCTATCAAAAATGGTGAACCACGATCGGCCATTCATGACCAGTAGATCAACCTACGCCCATAGGTTATGGGCGTAGGTTTGGTCTAGTTGTCCTGCAACATATGAGCCTCAGGTCCATACCACGGAACATTCAACCCATCCATGATCCGTGGATGGGGATTCGTGAATGCTGCCAGTTTTTGGAAATTTAGTTTTAAGTGAGGAGTTGAGGGTTAGTTTAGTAATTAGTTTAGGGGTTAGGAGGGGCAATTCGTTAGTTTATTAACATCCTATAAATAGCTAATGGACCCTAAACTAATCATTTTAACTCATTCATCTAAAGACCCCAAAACTCTCTCCAAAAATTATCTCTCTAGAATAGAAGAAGAAGAAGAAGAAGAAGAAGAGGAAGAAGAAGTATAAGAAGAAGAATAAGAAAAAGAAGAAGAAGAAGAAGAGAAAAGAGGAGGGCAGAAACTTAGGGCAATTTTCCCCATTGATTCATGCTTTGTTTAGGGCTTTGATTGAAGGTATGTGAATCTTATTCATTTATGGGATCTTCCACCCATAGACCCCCCTTAGAAATCCCCCAATTGTGGATCAAAAAACCCAATTCTACCTAGGGTTGTTCATACATTGTGGGTAGGGCTTGGGTATGATTCCAATCTAGTGGATAATACCTAATTATGATTGATTTAGCTTTGTTTATTTATATTATGATGATTTCATGTGATTTCTATAGTAAAACCTATTCTAAATTGATGAATGTGATCTTTATGGTTAATGCCATTAGAGGCAAAGTTGAACGTTCAAAAGTGATCTTCCTAAATCAATGTATTGAATACTAATTGATCATAATTAGGATCATCTAATCATGAATTGAACTAGACTTGATTGAATATGAAGGATCTTGACCTGTGAACTTAGAATTGAACCTTTATGAATCAATTATGACTAGAATCACTTAGTAGTAAGGAATGTGATTGAATAGCTTGTAATTTAGACATGGATCATGATAGAATTAAGTTAAGCTTGAAATTAGGGCTTGTATACATCATTTTTAGGGCTTTGGGGGTGAAGTCAATATGATGTGATCTTGTTGTGAATTCTCTTTCTATTATACACTTAGACATGAATATGTTAGGGGATGCAAGTTCTCTCACATAGAAGGATTCTAGGTTTTCATAGTAACCGAAGGATAGCTTAGGGTTGAGAATCACACTCTCCTATGGATAACTTGCATTTGTAATCTAGTACACGTGTAAGGGTAGCATGACTTAGTTAGTTTAGGACTATTTCATGGTAGCTAGGATAGGAAACTTGTATCTTTCCTAGAATAGCTTGGACTTGCATGTTAGTGTACATTCCAAGGTAGTTAGCTTAGCTTAACCTAGTTATGTTAGAAAGATGATGGAATGGTCTAGCCTATTAGGGGGTTATTCCTTGGTAGCCTTGAAGAGGTAAATAAAATAGAGGGATTAGTCCCCAACTAGTGAACATTCATGATAGTCTAAAGAAGTACTTAGTGTGGATAGTAGTATGAGATGCTATCCATACATGGCACAAGTATGACTTGGGGCTAGTTGTGAAGGGTTATCTTATGTAGTATGACTTAGCTTGGGTTGTTGCCATAGTTTCCTTCTAAGATATGATTGACTAAGGTGGTAGTTCATTTATCCTTATGAAGTAAGCTATTAATTAAGACCATAGGATGGTGAATATGACTAAGATGACTTCAAGGCTATGCTTAGTGTGAAGGGTAGTATCGGATGCCTTTCATGCATTGCATAAGTGTGTCTTGAGGTTACTTAGAAGTATAGTACCCTTATGGTAGAAAGACTTATGACTTAACCATGCATTTATACTATGATTAAGATGATCAAAAAGGGGTACTTGGCTTGGGTAGTATTATGGGATGCTATTCTTGCTTTGCACATGTATGCTTTTAAGGTTACTTGAGAATGGTGCTATTATGGTATGGGTGACCAAGGTCAAGTATGCTTGTATGATTATGACTTATCTCTTATGCTCATTAACTGTGTCTTATGTTGACTTATGTTTATAAGACACTTATGTTGGAGACCATGCTATGACTTTGCTGATTATGTTATTATCTCCTATGCTTATGTCTTATGTTGACTAATCATTTGAGATGATCTTATGATGTGTTCTAGCTTTCATACTTGGTACATTTTGTACTAATGCGTATTGTCTACATTCTAACCAAATGTACGGTTGGAAGTTTGAGTTGCTTTGGAGGCTAGGTTTCAAGGATCTAGAAGAGTTAAAGATCTTGGTGAGTCCTCATAGCTTCGAGGACAACATCCACTTTACCTTTGTGTCATTTCTTTATAATTTTAAACTTTGTATAGGCTGTGTCCCAAAGACTTTTATTCTTGAGTATTATATAGATGGTTTGAGACAAAGGTTTAGTAAAGACTTTCGCTTGTTTTTATGAGATATGACTTTGATTGTAAAAGTTTTAAATTTTCCCGTATTTCCTATTTATCTTATGTTCAGGATATGCTAAGGGCTTGTATGCGACCCCTCCTGGGTCAAGTTCGCTGGGGTACCCTGGGTCGTGGCAAACTTTGTATCAAAGCATAAAGTTTTGGAATAAATTTTAGGATGTCTGAAACCACGTCTAAGTAGAGTCTTATTCATGGGTGTGAGTCACGACACATTTATGAATATGAGGCAATTGGATGCTTAGGAAAAGTCTCACTTCTTCATTCTCTTAGTCGTGTTATAGAGTTTGGCTGTAGTAGGCCTTTTTTCTAATTCATGCCCATTGTTTTTTAGGGTATGGATAATATAAGGGCAAATGCTAAGAGAGAAGGGGAAGACAATGTGAATCAAGAGATCGCTCCCCAAGTTCTGGATCAAGCTCCTCCTCAAGTTCCAAATGACCCTCCAATTGGGAATGTCATTCTTGAAGAGTTTAGGACTTCTATAAAAGTATTGGCTCAAGCCTTGATGGCTTAAGCCAATAGAGATGTGGTGGCTCCGACAAACCCTATAGGAGGAATGGGTGCTTTTAGAGTGAGAGAGTGATGAGTCCACAAATTGGACTCATTTAGGGCTTTGTTTTAATGGAAATAGTGTCCTTGAATGCTTGTTTTACCTCAATACCTGATTAAAATGCTTAAGTTTCAGGTATTTGAAGTTTTATTGGAAGTATGGACACTTAGGTTCAAAATGGAGGAAATAGGGCTAAAAATAACAAGAATTGGAATCATGCGGATCGTCGAGTTTAACTTGGGGAGTCACCAAAATGACATAAGCCACCCTTCGTTCCAGTATGTGAAGCCTTGAAGGAAGTGGATCAAAAGGCGAGTAAAGGAGCATTCGGTGGGTCGCTGATCAGTTTTGCGAAGCAGTACTGTACCGCCCAATGATCCAGAATGCAAGGATGCTAAAGGCAAGACACTGAAGGCGATGAGCTGACCAAAGGGCGGATCGCCGAGTTCATCGGCGATCTCGACTAATGTCACCGAACAATCCTCCGCAGCACAATCTGTGAAAACTATAAATACTATTTAGAGTTGTAGTCTGGAGAGATTTTAGAGGGTGGAACAATTATTATTATTAATTTCCCTTTAGAACATACTCTAGCTAATATTTCTCTCAAGTTTGGAGAGGGTTTTGTGGAGACTTGAAGAAAGGAGTTTTTCTTCCCCAAGTTAGAAGTGGGTCTTCTCTATTTACTTCCCTTTGCTTAATTCAAGGTTTAATCTCTTATACCCAGTTAATTTCATTATCATGTTAGGTATAATTTTTTATTTCTTGATGTGTGGCTAAAAACCCTCATTCTTGGGGTGTGATTTAGCAAATATGGGTTGATATTCTTGTTGGGTCTTGCTTGCTGATAGGTTAGATGTATATTCATAATGATTTCACCTAGTGGTTGTGGTTTAATCTAAAGGGTTTGTAGTTGCAAATACAAAGCCACCCATGTGTTTTTGGCTTGCCTAAGAGGGAGGTCGCGAAACCAAAACCCCTAGACTGATGGCCTAAGGAGTGGTTCGACATGAGGTTCAGCCCGAGAAGGTGAGACCTAGTCCCATATCCTAATACTCAGCTTGAGAGAGTGAGTGGGGTAAGGCGTAGGCTGGTCTTCATGCGGCAAATGAGTATCCGAGAGGAACACATTTGAAACGGGGTAAGTTGCCCGAGAGGGAACTTATTTCTATTTAAAGCTTAGCCTAGTCACTATTGTCTTGCAAATTTCCTATTAAAAGCATGTATCCAACGATTTATCTCAACTTGTATTGCGGTCACATCCCAAGAACCTTTCCCTATACTTGATTTTCTTGTTTATTTTGCTGTTTTATCACTTGTTACAACCCCCCCCCCCCCATTTGATATTTGACACTTTCGTGTCACCTCCTTTAATTTACTATGTATTTTATCGAAAATGTGTTAAGCTACAACTAATTCAAACGAAAATTTAATTGGCTATTAATCCTCAAAATCGCTCTCTTGGGACACGATCCCAACCCTTGGTTAGGTTACTATATTATCGACGATCCTAGACACTCATACCGTAGGTTAGTGTCGTTGGTCACGATAAACATCAGAGAGTTTTAAGAATGAACCCTCTGGAGTTCTATGACTCCAAGGTGGAAGAAGATCCAAATGGGTTCATAGAGGAGGTTTATAAGGTTCTAGCAATCATGGGGGTGTCTTCTATTGAGAAAGTGGAACTAGCCGCCTATCAATTGAAGGATGTTGCCCAAATTTGGTATGAACAATGGAAAGATAGTAGGCCGATAGGAGCGGGCCTTATAGAGTGGGAAGCTTTTAAGTCAAAATTTATAAATAGGTTCTTTCCCCGGGAGTTGAGGAAGCCGAGTTAGGAGAATTCATTAATCTTAAACAAGGTAGTATGAGTGTTAAGGAGTACTCTTTGAAATTCATCCTTTTGTCTAAATATGCTCCAAGCTTGGTAGCAAATCCAAGGGATTTGATGAATAGGTTTATGACGAGGGTGTCCAATTTGGTAGAAGAAGAATGCCGTATAGCAATGCTTGTTGATGATATGGATATCTCATGCCTTATGGTGTTTTCCCAACAAATAGAAGAGTCAAAACTCAAGAAGGAGCGAGCTAGAGAAAGGAAGAGGTATAGGTTGGAAGGTGATAAGTCTTTTCATGATAGGTATGATGGAAATGGTGATCCTAAGAATTGACAAAAGTTTTCCAGACAAGTCTTTTCTAATGCACCTCAGCATAAAAATGAGAGGGTGTCTACCCCTAGGCCACAATGGATGAGTAATGAGTCCCTATGGCCCTCTTGTTCTAAGTGTGGTAAGAGGCATAAGGGTAGGTGTTCGGCCAGTAGAGATAGTTGCTTTAGTTGGGGTGAGAGTGTCCACATGATGAAAGATTGCCCTAAGGCTAAGGTTATAAGAAGAGAAGGTAAGCAAGTTGCCTCTAGTGGTGGGGATGTGGAGCCTCAAAAGAAGAATAGATTTTATGCTCTCAAATCTAGAGAAGATCTAGAGTGATATCCTTATGTCCCTTCCGGTATGTGTTTCATGCTTTTGTAAAATTTCCAGATTTATTGTCTTTTATGACCTGTTATGTTGGATTTGAAGTTGTTTTTTAGTATGTATGATGTTTAGAAAAGTTTGTGTAGGCTTACTCCGAAGCGGGGGGGGGGGGGATAGTGTGCCTATCAAGTGGGGTTATTATGTGCCTGATGTGTTTCCATGATTTTCTTATATGCATGTTCATGAAGTTGCTTAGATCTTGTTAGAAATGACTTTTATGCATTGTTTCCTCATGAGGTAGTGCTTTGAATAGGATTGCATATAGACTTCATGAGTTGATTATGAGCATGCCTAGTTTGTGAGATTGAAGTTCTTCCTTGATTATGTGCATTAGATGTAATTCATGCATAATGGGCTGCTAAGTTAGATTTTAGACTTTATGAAGTGTTTAAAGTGTCATTCGAGGACGAATGTTCCCAAGTGAGGGATAATGTACCCCAGAAACTAGTGAGTCGAACTAGTGTGTTGTAGAGTCTTATAGTAAAGTTTTGGAGTGTTGTATGACGGTTAAAACTCATAGAAATGACTCCCATACTTAGAATGACATGTTTAGGGGTTAAACATCCGGGTACGACTCCCCAAGGACCACCCGAGGGGTCCTTGAGGAGGACCCCAAAATAGTCCCCAAAAGCTGTCAAATATGGTGAAACACGGTTGGCCATTCACGGCCAGCAGATCAACCTGTGCCCCGTAGGTCATGGGCATAGGTCAGGCCTGAGTTAGCCTAAGTCATATGCGCCTCAGGTCCAAACCACGGACCCAAACTACGTCCAGTCAACCCATCCACAGTCCATGGATGAGGATTCGTGAATGCTTCCAGTTTTTGGTAATTTAGTTTTATGTGAGGAGTTGAGGGTTATTTTAGTAATTAGTTTAGGGGTTAGGAGGGGCGATTAGTTAGTTAATTAACCTCCTATAAATATTTAATAGACCCTAAACTAATCAGTTTAACTCATTAATCTAAAGACACCAAAACTCTCTCCAAAAATAATCTCTCTAAAATAGAAGAAGAAGAAGAAGAGAAGAGAAGAGAAGAGAAGAGAAGAGAAGTGGGCAGCAACTTAGGGAGATTTTCTCCATTGATTCAATCTTTGTTTAGGGCTTTGATTGAAGGCATGTGAAGCTTATTCATCTATGGGTTCTTCCACCCATAGAACCCCCTTAGTAATCTCCCAATTGTGGATCAAAAAACCCAATCTATGTAGGGTGTTCTTACATTTTGGGTAGGGCTTGGGTATGATTCTAATCTAGTGGATAATACCTAATTATTATTGATTTAGTTTTGTTTATTGATATTATGATGAATTCATGTGATTTCTTTGGTAAACCCTGTTCTAAATTGATGAATGTGATCTTCGTGGGTTTATGCCATTAGAGGCAAAGTTGAAGGTTCAAAAGTGATCTTCCTAAATCAATGTCTTGAATACTACTTGATCATAGTTAGGATCATTTAATCATGAATTGAACTAGACTTTATTGAATTGGAAGGATCTTGACTTGTGAAGTTAGAATTGAACCTTATGAATCAATTATGACTAGAATCACTTAGTAGTAAGGAATGTGATTGAATAGCTTGTAATTTAGACATGGATCATGATAGAATGAAGTTAAGCTTGAAAGTAGGGCTTGTATCCATCATTGTTAGGGATTTGGGGGTGAAGTCAATATGATGTGATCTTGTTGTGTATTCTCTTTCTCCTATACACTTAGACATGAATATGCTAGGGGATGCAATGTCACGACCCAAGAGTACCCCTAGGCATGACACGGCGTCATCGAACCAAAAGGGGTCGCATACAAGCCCTTAGCTTCATCATCACATAAAGACATAGAAAAATACCGAAAAATTAAAAAGTTTTACAATGGAAGTCAACATCTTTGACTAAGGAAAATAGGGAACTAGACTCGTCTCAATCACCATCTAAGCATAAGAATACAAATAGGGACATAAGCCCATTACATTCATAAAGTATCCATGAATAGGAAAATACAAGATAGTCTAGAATGTAGAAGGAATCTAGAAACTAGAATCAATAGCAACTTGTCCTCGAACTTAAGGACTCAGCAGCCGGGAGACTATTCGACCCGAGCTTCACCTTGAAGAAAGTTGTAATAGTCTCAACGACCTAAACCTACACTCATAGTAAAGTAGAAAATATGGGTTAGCACAATTAATTGTACTAAGTATGGATACCATGCACAAAATCTTTAAAACATGCACAAAATCCTTAAAACATGCACAAAAGGGACATTTAGTTGAAATCATGCATTTAGTCAAGTTTAGAAACCATCATGCACATTAATAAAGAAATATAAGCTAATTCAACATATGAGGAACCCAAACCCACACTAGAGCAATGCAAAGGCAAGATCCCATAATCCTACCAAATGCTAAGTATCACATTTAGGTTACCCACAATATACATAAAAGTGAAGACATTCATGTTCATAACATCCATTCATACCTTTCATGCATTATCCATAAGTCATCATAATATAAGAGAACCTTACCAAAACCCCTCTTAGAGTCTACTTATGCAATGTATAAGTGAAGTCCAATACCCCCACTCACACTAAGTAGTACCCTTTAAGAAGTTCTAGTTAAAGTCCACGTTCTTGCCATAGTTCATTCATTATAATTTAGGGAAATATTGCATTAAATGACAAAGATCATGTGAGCTACATGGAATACGGTGTTCTACCCCTACACCTAAAAGAGGTGTTCTACTTGCCTAAGATAGAACGTACATTCTAGCTATTTAGGTGGATCCACTAGCTAAGACCTATGTTGGCACATAGTTATGGGACAATGAGATTGCTACTAGAAACCCAGACTTGCTTAACGTATAAGGTTTCCATCTCATGTGATATCCTACATTGGAAAGTCGGACTTGCTAAACGTTAAATCCCCCATCTTATTGTCATGTCCTCTGGGTGCTAAGCATTATTCCCTTTAAAGTTACCATTACCCTTTACTTAGGTTCATAGTCACAAGAGAGTGTATTAGACACTCATGTCAATATATCATCATAACAGCTCATAGGTTCCTTAAGTGAGAATGCTCCATTTTACTTCAGAAACACTAGCATGTGAGTGAACCTTTCACATAGTAGTCAGATTGTGATCATGCGAATGTTCTTTCAATCAACCCAACAAGTTCATTATAATCATACATACATACTTCATACATAATCAAGTGCATAGGGTATAGGGAAGAAGGATCTTACATCAATACCACAACATTTGATATAGGATCATTATTATCCAATTAATTCACATAGTCATATATGATCAATATCAACAACCAATTGCCCTTCAAGGCCACGAAGAACCATCAACCCTAACATTAGAGAATTGCCATAATAGATAGAGAGATTTCATGATTCAACCATCAATTAAACATAAACATTATAAAATACGAACCTCCATGGCCAGTTAATTCACATCTTAGTTCACAATTTAGGAAGAAAGGGAAACCATGGGTCCAAGAGAGATTTTCATTAAAAAACCATCAATAATACAACAATCTAACGATAAACCATCTTAATAAATCATAATTAAACAATAGAAATCATTTTGGAAGAAGACCCACAATTAGAGTAAAACCCTAGGTTTTGGAAGTCTTAAAAACACAGTCTGAAGGGACTTCTTGGGGGATAGCTACCCAAGAATGAAGAGCATCCATACCTTAGGTTGAGATCCTCAAGTAATTGGGGAAGAAAGGTTGGTCCTTGAAGCCGTAGCTTGACCTTGACTTGTTTTTCCAATGGAGTCTAAGAGAGAGAACTTTGGGAGAGAAGAGTAGGTTTCTTACTTTGGGTTTGTGAGGAGTTATGTTTGAGTTAAGTGAATTAAAACTATTTATATAAGTCTATAATAACTAGAGATAACCATTTTTACCCTTACATAATTTATTAGGAATTAGTTGTAATGTTTGAGCCTTAGCCGTTTTAAGACAGCTTCCCCAGGCCCTCATCCACGAGACTCCCAACTACGGGGTGTGGACTGATCCATGGACCGTACTGGCACTCGTGTATATGGTCTAAGGCTGGCCTCTTGTCCTTGGTCCAAGACTCATCCACGAGCCCCCATCTACAGGGCATGGTGTGGTCTACGGATCGTACTGCCTAGACGTCGTTTGGGACAGAGACTAGGGAGTTTAGGTGGGAAGTTTGGTGAGGCTAAGTGTTGACTCACGACTCCCTTCTATGGGGTGTGATTCAACCTATGACTCGTAGGTTGAGTCTTGTGGTCCATGCTGTTTTTGATAGCATTTGGGCAGCCCCCTTGATTCTCTTCAAGGACCCTTGGGGGGGGGGATCCTTGGGGGGGATGCCTTGATGTCTAGGGACTATAAACTTAGTACTAAGTTAGGGAGGTCATTTTACAATTATCGTCTTGACGTTAACCCTTTTTAGGACACTAGATTACATGTTAGGCTCTAGCTTAGGTCGTTAGATTCCGGGGTGTTACATTATCCCCCCTTGGTAACATTCATCCCCGAATGACGATCTAGGGACTTAACTAAGTTAGAAACTCTAGACTAGCAGCCCAACATGCATGATACATCAAAAATGAGTAAGACTCACAAATGCACTATTCACCATATGCAATATTCACAAGGAGGAAACTTCATCTTTGTTTCACAACATGGCTAAAGCAATACAAGAAAGTAGGAACTACCTCTACTAACTCAACACGTATGTAACTCATTAGTTCACATAAACATGGGAGGAACTACCTTCTCCACATTAAGCAAGCTCATTACAACAAGATAGAGACAACGTGCCATTTCATTAAAACACAAATAAGCATGTTCATCAACTTACCTCATGAAGTCATAAATGCAACCATCATACAAACATGCAAATCAACATGAGGAATCATAGACATCATGGAAACTCAATATGTACAAATCATGAATTCTCACAAGTACATGCACAACATAGGGAAAATCATGGAAATTCATACAACACACATGACTTCCAAAATACTAAACTTAAGAGGAATGACTTACCTCAAGTTTGAATTGGAGTTGAAGGAAAAATATAAGGATAACGAGACATCATATCGGCCTCGGCCTCCCATATAGAACCCTAAACTAAGTGATTCCTCCATAGAACCTTAACGACAGCCACTTCTTTGTTCCTTAAGCACTTAACTTGCCGGTCCAAAATCTCAACCGGGACCTCTTTATAAAAAGGGTTCTCATCACCTCCTAAACCCTCTAAATGAAGGATGGCCACCAGATCACCAATGCACTTGTTAAGCATGGAGACATGAAACACCGGGTGAATCGAAGACAACTCATTTGGTAAGTCTAACTCATATGCCACTTTTCCAACACATTTCAAGACTTGTTATGGGCCCACATACCGGGGGGATAAGCTTCCCCATTTTACCAAACCGCATCCCACACTTCATAGGTGAGATTTTAAAGTAGACCCAATCAACAATTTCAAAATCTAGATCCCTCCTCCTATTATCAGCATAAAACTTTTGCTGACTATGGGCCGTCTTCAACCTATCTCTAATAAGTCAAACTTTTTCAATGGCATCATAAACTAGTTCGGGACCAATTAGAGCAAATTCACCTACCTCAAACAATCCAACCGGAGATCTACACATTCTCCCATAATGTGCTTCAAAAGGAGCCATGGCAATGCTAGAGTGGTAACTATTGTTGTAGGAAAATTCAATCAATGGGAGATGGTCATCCGAACTACCATTGAAATTAATCACACACGCTCTCAACATGTCCTCTAACGTTTTAATGGTCCTTTCCACTTGACCATCCATTTGAGGGTGAAAAGTGGTACTAAGTTTAACATTGGTAGCAAGCCCTCTTTGGAAAGCCTTCCAAAAGTGGAAAGTAAATTGAGTACCCCTATCCGATATGATAGATAAGGGAATCCCATAAAACTTCACTATCTCATTGATGTACAACTTGGAATAGTCTTCCGCCGATAATGAAGTCTTAACTGGAATGAAGTGGGCTGCTTTAGTCATCCTATCAATAATGACCCAAATAGAATCATGTTGCATTCAAGTACGGGGCAAACCCACTACAAAGTCCATGTTCACATTCTCCCATTTCAAAGTAGGAATATATATATATATATATTGGGAGAATCATCTGGGGTTTTTATGCTCGGCTTTGACTTGTTGACAATTCTGACACTTTGCTACAAAATTCGCTATATCCTTTTTCAAGCCATTCCACCAATATACTTCCCGTAGATCACGGTACATCTTGGTGTCTCCCGGATGGTTAGAATATCGCGAATCATGAGCCTCTTCTAAAATTTGTTCTCTTAGGTTATCCATATTCGGAACACACAATCTACCTTAGTACCTAAGCACCCCATCTCTCCCTTGGGAGAAAGCCTCAACGAACTTATTGAGAACTGATTCTTTCAACTCCATAAAAATAGGATCAAGATGTTGCTTAGACTTCACATCAACTACAAAAGACAATTCGGAACTATGATGAACCATAAACCCACCCTTGGTGGAATCCACTAGTTGGACACCTAACCGGGCCAACCTATGCACATTATGAACCAATTCCTTCTCCTCATTTTCTACATGGGCCACACTACCCATAGACAATCTACTTAGGGCATCCGCAGCCACATTAGCTTTGCTAGGGTGGTAAAGGACAATCATTTCATATACCTTCAAAAGTTCTAACCACCTTCTTTGTCGGAGATTCAAATCTTTTTGGCTAAACACATATTGAAGACTCTTGTGGTCGGCAAACACATCTACATGCACCCCATAGAGATAGTGTCACCATATTTTCAAGGCAAAAATCACCGTCGCTAGCTCGAGATCATGGGTCGGGTAATTATTTTCTCAAGTCTTGAGTTGCCTTGAAGCATAGGTGATTACCTTACCTTGTTGCATGAGAACACACCTGAACCCTATTCTTGAAGCATCATAATATACTACGAATCCATCGGTACTTTCCGACAGAGTCAATACTGGAGTGGAGGTGAGTCTATCCTTCAACTCTTGGAAGTTCTTTTTACAAGATTCCGACCACTCAAATTTTGACTTCTTTTAGGTCAAGGCCGTTAATGGAGAAGTGATGGATGCAAAGCCCTCCACAAATCTCCCATAATACCCGGCCAAACCCAAAAAGCTTAGAATATCGATGGGACTTAGAGGTCTAGACCAACTCTTCACCACATCCATTTTCTTCAGATCAACCTTTATACCCACACTAGAGATAATGTGACCAAGAAAAGCAAGCGACCTTAGCCAAAACCCGCACTTGCTAAATTTAGCATAAAGTTGGTGGTCCTTGAGGACTTGCGCTAACCTCAAATGCTTCATATGATCATCCTCACTCCTTGAATAGATCAAATTATCATCAATAAAGACGATCACAATCAAATTAACATATTTCCTAAATACCTTACTCATAAGAGCCATGAATGCCGCCGGGGCATTTGTTAGACCAAAAGACATAAATAGGAATTCGTAGTGACCATATCTCGTACAGAAGACTGTTTTAGGAATGTCAACCCCTCTCACCCTAAGTTGGTGATAACTCGACCTTAAGTCAATCTTCGAAAAGTAACTCACCCCTTGGAGTTGGTCAAAAAAATCTTCAATTCTAGAAAGAGGATACTTATTCTTTATAGTGACATTGTTCAATTGGCGGTAGTCTATACACATCCTAAGTGACCCATCTTTCTTCTTCACAAAAAATACCGAGGCACTCCATGGAGATATGCTTGGTTGAATAAAACCCTTATCTAGCAAAACCTTGAGTTGTTCATTCAATTCCTTCAATTTGTCCGGAGCCATCTGGTAAGGGGAAATTAATATGGGTTGTATATCTGGTAAAAGATCAATGCCAAAGTCTATTTCCTGTTTGGGAGAGATTTCGGGTAAGTTATTGGGAAAGACTTCTGGAAATTCCCCTACTACGGGGATCGACTCTAAAAGAGGAGTCTCAGACTCAGGGTCCTTAACTCTCACAATACAATAGATACACCCCTTAGAAATCATTTTTATAGCTTTTATATATGAAATGAAATGACCTCTAGGAATAGAGTTTCCCCCCTTCCATTCTAAAATGGGCTCATTTGGAAATTGAAACTTTACTACCCTAATTCTACAATCAATGGAAGAAAAACAAGCATGCAACCAATCCATCCCCAATATGAAATCAAAGTCCAACATATCTAATTCTACCAAATCAACCAAAGTTACTCTATGAGACAAGGAAATAGGACAATTCCTATAAACCTTTCTAGCAACAACCGAGTCACCTATTGGGGTAGAAACCAAAAAAGGTTCCTCTAACTTTACGGGGAGTACATCAAATTTTATGGACACTAGAGGGGTAACAAAAGATAAAGTAGCACAGGGGTCTAACAATGCATAAAAATTAATTGAAAATACTTGCACCATACCGGTAACAACGTCCAGAGAACCCTCTTGATCACTCCTAGATTGGAGAGCATAGAAGCGATTCTTCTTGGGAGCATCGGAGTTGGAGCCACTAGGAGGGACTTGCTTGCCCTCTCTCCCTAGAACCTTTAGCATAGGACAATCCCTCTTCATGTGCCCACTTTTTCCGCAACTAAAACACTTATCCGTGCCCACAAGGTACTTGCCACCATGCTTTTTGCCACACTTTGCACAAGTAGGTCTAGTAACATAAGAACCACCTCCACTACCACCTTGTGGCTTTGGAGTGGGCACCCTCTGTTTGTTTACCTTAGGAGTGCTAGAAGTGCCTTGATTAGAAAACCTCTTCTTAAACCTTGGTGTGCCTTGAGCCTCAAATCTACCCTTAGATGAATTTCCATCCTTGGCCCTAGGCCTCTTCACATCCCTATTCATCTTCTTGAGTTTTGTCTCCTCAATTTGTTGAGCATATACCATGAGCCTTGAGATAGTCATGTCATGAATGAGCATTGCCGTCCAACATTCTTCTTCAACCAAGCTGGATACCCTCATCATAAACTTATTCATCCTAGCCCTTGGATTGGCCACCAATGTTGGAGCATGCTTGGATAGTTGGGTGAACTTGAGAGAGTATTCCTTCACACTCATCCCACCTTGATGAAGGTTCATGAATTCCACCAACTTTTGTTGCCTCAATTCTAGGGGGAAAATCCTATCTGGGAAGGCCGTCTTGGATGATCCCCAATCAACCAGGCCCGCTCTAATAGGTCTCTCTTCTCTCAATTGCTCAAACCATATATGAGCTACGTCTTTCAATTGGTATGCGACTAGTTCTACCTTTTCTTGAGAAGATACCCCTATAGGATCCTCATCCACTTTAGAGCCATAGAAGGTAGGGGGATTCATCCTTGTGAAATCCCTAATTCTTGAAGTGAGAGTACTTGCATTGGGGTTCACACGACCTTTAACATCTCTAGTGGCTTGGGCCGTCATAGGTTTGGCTTAGGTCACCATAGCTTGAGTTTGGGCCGTCATGGCTTAGGTTATCATTTGCATAGAGGCCGTAAATTCGGCTTGAGTTACATTTGCCAGATCAAATAGAGCTTGCTCACCTAGAGGAACTTGAGGCCTTTGATGACCTTGGGGAGGAACTCCCTCATCATTAGCAATCTCCTCTTCCACTCTTCTTGCGTCCGCTCTTATTGTATTCATATTCCTATATGCACAAGAAAAGGGTTAGGGAAAGGATTTCATAGAGTAAAAACTCTAAGGCATGACTAATGAGTAATGAAAGAAGTGAAAAGTTCCTAAGCATCTTATAGCATCTCATTCATAAGTGTGGTGCGCTTCACACTTATGAACAAGACTCTACTAGATGTGGTTCATGAGACATCACCCTAGAATATTTCTAAACCTTAAGCTCTGATACCAAGTTTGTCACGACCCAAGAGTACTCCCTAGGCGTGAAACGGTGTAATTGAACCCGAAGGGGTCGCATACAAGCCCTTAGCTTCATCATCACATAAAGGCATAGAAAAATACAAAAAAAATTAAAATTTTTACAATAGAAGTCAACTTCTTTCATTAAGGAAAATAGGAAACTAGAATCGTCTCAATCACCATCTAAACATAAGAGTACAAATAGGGACATACGTTCATTACATCAATAAAGTCTCCATGAATAGGAAAATACAGCACAGTCTAGAATGTAGAAGGAAACTAGAAACTAGAATCAATAGCAACTTGTCCTCGAACTTGAGGACTCACCAAGCCTAGAGAATAGTCGGCCCAATCTTCACCTTGAAGAAAGTGGTAGTAGTCTCAACGACCTGAACCTACACTCACAGTAAAGTAGAAAATATGGGTTAGCACAATTAATTGTACTAAGTATGGATACCATGCACAAAATCCTTAAAACATGCACAAAAGGGACATTTAGTTAAAATCATGCATTTAGTCATGTTTGGAAACCATTATGCACATTCATAAAGAAACATACGCCAAATCAACATATGAGCAACCCAAAGCCATACTAGTGCAATGCAAAGGCAAGATCCCACAACCCTACCAAATGCTAATTATCACATTTAGGTTACCAACAATATACATAAAAGTGAAGGCATTCATGTTCATAATATCCATTCATACCTTCCATGCATTATCCATAAGTCCTCATAATATAAGAGAACCTTACAAAAACCCCTCTTAGAGTCTACTTGTGCAATGTATAAGTGAAGTCTCATACCCCCACTCACACTAAGTAGTACCTCTTAAGAAGTCCTAGTTAAAGTCCATTTTCTTACCATAGTTCATTCATTATCATTTAGGGAAAGATTTCATTAACCAACATAGACCATGTGAGCTACATGGAATCTAGTGTTCTACCCCCACACCGAAAAGAGGTGTTCTACTTGCTTAAAGTAGAACATACATTTTAGCTATTTAGGTGGATCTACTAGCTAAGACCTATATGGGCACATAGTTATCGAACAAGGAGATTGCTACTAGAAACCCAGACTTGCTAAATGTAAAAGGTTTCCATCTCATGAGATATCCTACATTGGGAAGCCGAACTTGCTAAACGTAAAAGCCCCCATCTCATTTTTATGTCCTCTCGGTGCTAAGCATTATTCCCTATAAAAGTTACCATTAACCTTTACTTAGGTTCATAGTCACAAGAGAGTCTATTAGATACTCATGTCAATATATCATCATAATAGCTAATAGGTTCCTTAAGTGAGAATGCTCCTTTCACTTTAAAAACACTAGCATGTTAGTAAACCTTTCACATAGTAGTCAAATTATGATCATGAGAGTGTCCTTTCAATCAACCCAACAAGTTTATTATAAGCATACATACATAATTCATACATAATCAAGTGCATAGGGTATAGGGAAGAAGTATCTTACATCAATACCACAACATTTGATATAGGGTCATTATTATCCAATTAATTCACATAGTCATATAGGATCAATATCAACAACCAATTGCCCTTCAAGGCCATGAACCAACATCAACCCTAAAATTATAGAATTTACACAATAGATAGAGATATTTCATGATTCAACCATTAATTAAACATAAACATAATCAATTATCAACCTCCATGGCCAATCAAATCACATCTTAGTTCATAATTTAGGAAGAAAGGGAAACCATGGGTCCAAGAGAGATTTTAATCAAAACCATCAATAATACAACAATATAACCATAAGCCATCATAATTAATCATAATAAATCATAATTGAACAATAGAAATCGTTTTGGAAGAAGACCCATGATTAGAGTAAAACTCTAGGTTTTAGAAGTCTTAAAAACATACTTTGAAGGGACTTCTTGGGGTATAGCTACCCAATAATGAAGAGAATACATACCTTAGGTTGAGATCCTCATGAAATTGGGGAAGAAAGGTTGGTCCTTAAAGCCCTAGCTTGACCTTGACTTGGTTCTTCAATGGAGTCTTAGAGAGAGAACTTTGAGAGAGAAGAGTTGGTTTCTTACTTTGGGTTTGTGAGTTGTGAGGGGTTATGTGTGAGTTAAATGGCTTAAAACTACATATATAAGTCTATAATAACTAGAGATAACCATTTTTACCCATACATAATTTATTAGTAATTAGTTGTGATATTTGGGCGTTAGCCGTTTTAAGATAGCCCCCCAGGCCCTCATCCACGAGACCCCCATCTATGGGGTGTGGACTGATCCATGGACCGTACTGGTCACTCATGGATTAGGTCTGAGGCTGGCCTCTTGTCCTTGCTCTAATAGTAATCCACGAGCCCCCATCTACGGGGTGTGGTATGGTCTACGGACCATACTGCCTAGGCTTCGTTTGGGACATAGACTAGGGAGTTTAGGGGGGAAGTTTGGTGATGCTAAGTGTTGACTCATGACTCCCATCTATGGGGCAGGAGTCAACCTATGAATCGTAGGTTGAGTCCATGGTCTATGCTGTTTTTGACAACTTTTGGTTGCCCCTTTGGTCTTGTTCAAGGACCCTTGTGCGGGTCCTTGGGGGGCGCATGCCTTGATGTCTAGGGACTATAAACTTAGTACTAAGGTAGGGAGGCCATTTTACGACTATCGTCTTAATGTTAACTCTTTTTAGGACACTGGATTACATGTCATGCTCTAGCTTAGGTCGTTAGATTTTCGGGGTGTTACATGCAAGTTCTCTCACATAGAAGTATTTTAGGTCTGCTTAATAGCCTAAATTGAATCAAAGCATGTTAGGCTAGAATAGATTGAAGTTGTGGCATATGTTCCCTTTATGTATAGCATGGCTTAGTAGGATAAGTCCAAGGTTGATAGCTTGGGATGGAGGATCTATTCTCTCCTAAGGATACCTTGACATAACCTTGTAGAATGCATTTCATGGTAGCATGACATAGTAGTAGTCATGGTAGCCTAGGATTGATGATTTATACTCTCCTATGGGTAGCTTGAACTAGCATTGCTAGGATGCATTCATGGTAGCGTCACTTGGTTTGGCCAAGACCATTTCATTGTAGCTTTGGGATAGAGAAATTATACTATCCTAAGGGTAGCTTAGGATTTAGTCCATACTCTCCTAAGGGTAGCTTGACTTGCATTGTAAGGTGCATTTCAAGGATAGTTTGAGTTAGGTTAGTCATGGTAGCTTCGGATTGTGGACTCATACTCTCCTAAGGATTGCTTAAGGTTGAGAATCACACTCCCCTATGCATAGCTTTCATTTGTAATCTAGTACACTTGTAAGGGTAGCATGACTTAGTTGGTTTAGGACTATTTCATGGAAGCTATGATAGGACACTTTTGCCTTTCCTATAATAGCTTGGACTTGCATGTTTGTGTGTCTTCCAAGGTAGTTAAATTAGCTTAACCTAGTTATGTTAGTAAGATGATAGCATTGTCTAGCCTATTAGGGGGGTTATTCCTTGGTAGCCTTGAAGAGATTAATAGAATAAAGGGATTAGTCCCCAACTAGTGAACATTCATGATAGTCTAAAGAAGTACTTAGTGTAGGTAGTAGTATGGGATACAATCCATACATGGCACAAGTATGACTTAGGGCTAGTTGTGAAGGGTTCTCTTATGTAGTACGACTTAGCTTGGGTTGTTGCCATAGTTGCCTTCCAAGATATGATTGACTAAGGTGGTAGTTCCTTTGTCCTTGTGAAGTAAGCTATTAAGTAAGATAATATGAGGGTAAATATGACTAAGATGCCTTCAAGGCTATGCTTAGTGTGAACGGTAGTATGAGATGCCTTTCATGCATTGCACAAGTGTGTCTTGAGGTTCCGTAGAAGTATAGTACCCTTATGGTATAAAGACTTATGACTTAACCATGCATTTAGACTATGATTAAGATGACCAAAAAGGGGTACTTGGCTTGGGTAGTATTATGGGATGCTATTCTTGCTTTGCACATGTATGCTTTTAAAGTTACTTGAGAATGGTGCTATTATGGTATGGGTGACCAAGGGTCAATTATGCTTTTATGATTATGACTTATCTCTTATGCTCATTAACTATGTCTTATGTTGACTTATGTTTATATGATGCTTATGTTGGAGACCATGCTATGACTTTGATGGTTATGTTTATGATTATGTTATTATCTCTTATGCTTATGTCTTATGTTGACTAACCATTTGCGATGCTCTTATGATGTATGCTAGCTTTCATAGTTGGTACATTTTGTACTAATGCATATTGCCTACATTCTAAACAAATGTAAGGTTGGAGGATGGAGTTGCTTTGGAGGCTAGGTTTCAAGGATCTAGCAAAGTTGAAGATCTTAGTGAGTCCTCATATAGCTTTGAGGACAACATCCACTTTATCTTTATGTCATTTCTTTATGTTTTTAGACTTTGTAAGGGCTACATCCCAAAGACTTTTATTCATGAGTATTAATTAGATGCTTTGAGACAATGGTTTAGTAAAGAATTTCGCTTGTTTTTATGAGATATGACTTCGATTGTAAAAATTTAAATTTTCCCATATTTCCTATATATCCTATATTCAGGATATGCTAAAGGCTTGTATGGGACCCCTTCGGGGTCAAGTAGGTCGTGTTATGTCTAGGGAGTACCTCTGGGTCGTGACAACAATCCACGGACCCTTCTTATGGTCTGTGGATAGGTCTACAGACCGTGGGTGGTTGGGCATGTATAGCACGTGTAGTTTCCCAAAAGCTACTATTTCTCCTTGTTTCGAATCTGGGGTGTTACAGCTCATTATCAGACTCCCCAACTTTTGTTTTCTCTTGCTGGATTTTTCTTTGGGAACTTCTCCCGAGAAATGATCAAGTAACTAAGTAGTTGGTGGTTCACTGAACAAGCTCATCAAGGACACTAGTACAATTGGTGGAGGCATATTGACTGGCTTCTTGGCCTGTTTAGCAATCATAGATCTCATCATAGACTGTGTGTTCAACTACTCCGCATTTAGCGAAATGGTAGCCTGTAACTAATTTTGTACATGGACCTCCAAACCTCTCATCCTGTCTTTTACAACTACAAGCTCCTTCCGCATCTTATTCTTTAGTCACTTCTCCACAACTAACTCATCTCTCTGTACTACCTAAGGTAGTAAGAGTACGATGTGATCGACAATGGATCACAGTAGGGATAGTAACGAAGGGTATTAAAATATTTTGGTAGTAAGATCTGAGCTTTTGGGTTTATTAAGATATTTTAAGAGTATTAAAAACATTAAACTTTATTTTTCATCTCATTATTTCAAAACCCCAAATCAAACCTCCCATCCCCTCTAAAAGTGTCTCTCTATAAACCTCCATTGGAGGTGAAGACTTCAAGCTCCCAAGGTCAAATTATCCTAGGTTTTCAAAGAACTTTCATGGGGAATGAATAGCAAGGTATGGTGGTCTTGATCCTTGTCTACTTTTCCATTCAAGGAGCCAATTCCAAAGTGATTTCAAGTTATGAAAATCTAGGATTTTACTCAATCTCATGGGTTATTACATCATACGTATTAAAATGGTTTCTAATGACAAATTATGATTGTATTGGTGTTTAATTGATGATTTATGATGCAAATACTCTATGAACCCATAAATTCTCTCAATTCCTAAATTGTGCCTTATGAAGTGGGTTTGTTGATCATAAATGAATGTTGATGGATTATGCCTAAATTGATTTAGATTATTGAATTGTATCACTATTCATGCCTAATTGTATTAATGAAAGGTTTGTTGGTGAAAGTGAATTTATGTCCTTGAAAGGGAAAGTGATGACCTAATTTACATTATGAAGAAAAATTGTGCTCGAGCTATTGATCCACATGAAAGGTGGAGGTGTTGCCTTGAAGGCATAGTATGAGTAATTGAAGTATTATCATGATATTGTATATATGAATGGGATTTAAAGGATATGGATGTGATTTTAATGATAGAATGATGATCATGTATAGAATGTAATTGTGTTGTTATTGATAGTATATTCTCAATTAACACTCATGAATGTTGATGATGGAATGTGAAGGTTTCTAAAATGCAATGTTGCATATCTTGAATTGGTAGGCTAAGGCATCCTTTTCTTGTATTGATGAATGTGATCATGAATGAAGTATCTTGACTTGATAGGCTTAGGCATCCTTTAGTTGAATAATGAATGTATCTTGACCTAATGTCTTAATGATCACGAATCGGTAGGCTTAATGTGGTAGCCCTTTCGTAAATGACTAATGAATGTGTTGATGACTTAGAATTGGTAGACCTAAGGATGCTAGCGTTTTCATCAATGAATGAATGAATGTTTTAAGTTGGTAGACCTAATGTTGGTAGCCTTCTATAAATGACTAATGAGGTATTTTAGACTATGTCTTGAACCGGTAGACCTAATGGTGGTGGCCCTTCATAAAGAGTCTAGACACCAATGTGAATGTAAAACCTTGTCGCGGTAGACCTAATGGTGGTGGCCACATTTTTGTGTGTGATGATGAACCTAGAAATGGCAGACCTAATGTTGGTGGCCCTTTCTAGAAAGATCAATGAGCTATCCTTACTATACCTTGAATCGGTAGACCTAATGGTGGTGGCCTTTCATGTGTATGTGCTTTAGGTCAGTAGGCCTAATGTTGGTGGCCCTCTCAAGTACAATGTTGTACTGTGATTTAAATACTCTACGGGATTGTAGGGTAAGCACCGACTGGATATGG
Source organism: Solanum commersonii (assembly GCA_029007595.1). NCBI lineage: Eukaryota > Viridiplantae > Streptophyta > Magnoliopsida > Solanales > Solanaceae > Solanum > Solanum commersonii. Next base: position 2,263,821 of record JAJTWQ010000034.1, on the reverse strand, counting down.
TAAGATTGAAACTTTCCCAATGTTAAGCTAGGGTTCCAATGCGCATCTTCCTATCCCATAACTATGTACCCACATAGGATATTAGCCAGTGGATTCAATTGAATCCAAGGTAATATTACCAGTGTTTCTTAGGCAAGCTAATTTTTGGTGTGGGGGCATACCACGTTATTCCATGTCTATATTGCATGGTCTATGTCGGTTAAACGCTTATTCCCATCATGTGAGATATGCATTATGGTTTCTTGAGGAGTTCTACAAAGTGTGGGTGGTAGTATGGGATGCCATTCATGCGTTCTACGAGTAGGCTTTGAGAGGGTAATAGTGAGTTTCTAAGTCTTAATGACTATTGTTTGAATGTCCTCCTAGGACGAAGTTAATGAAGAATGTTGGCTTAAATGCTTAAATGTAAAGATGCATGCTATACTTTGATTGTATTATGAGTTACTTCCTTTTCATGACTTATTGTGTATGAATGTGCCTTGTCTAGTGTTACTTCAAAGAAGTACTTAGTGTGAGTAGTAGTTTGGGATGCTACTTTTACATTGCACAAGTATAACTTTAAGTTGTCTTATATGTTGATCTTAATGTGATGATGTGATTCATGTGATGTTTATGTTTCTTATATGCTTTATTGTGTAAAGGTGGAAAGGATGAATGGTAAGTTCACTTTTGGTAACCTTAATGTGGTACCTTGGTGTGGATGATGGTATGGGACGCTATCCATACATTGCACAAGGTATAGCATGAGGGTTACTTGAGGTGAAGACTTTAATGTAGAGGTAATGGGTTATATGGTTAATCATGCTCTAATATGGATAAGTGACTTGCATGTTGGTTGTGACTTATATTATGCCTCTTTTACCAAAATTGCATAAAAGCACGACTTTCGAATAAATGTCCGTTTTAAGCATGTTTTTGCATGGCTTCCATGCTTAGTACTTTATTGTGCTAAGCCCATTCTTCTCCATTCTTACTACAAGTGTAGGGTTTGGAGATTTGGTGTTCTATGCTTTATGGATAGGTTTCTAAGGTGCTTGAAGATGAAGACTTGGTGAGTCCTCATAGTTTCGAGGACAAAACCAATTATGTTCCCTTTATGTCTTTTAGTTTATTTTAAAAGATTTTGTATGGGCTAAGTCCCAATGTTTTATGCAAAGTATTAGATGGTTTGAGACATAGTGTACAAAGTCTAGAAAGTCTTTCGCTTGCTTCTGAATGAAAATGTCTTCGATTGTAAAAGAATGTTTTTAATTCCTCTTTATTCAGCTTTGTTCTTAGGTTCAAGAATGCTATGAGGCTTGTATGAGACCCCTTCGGTGTCGAGTACGTCGTGTTGCATCTAGGGGGTAGCCCTGGGTCATGACAAACATAGTATCAGAGCACTATATTTTGGAATGGTCTTTGATTGTCTCAAACCACATCTAGTAGAGTCTTGTTCATAATGTGAAGCGCACCATATTTTGAATAGGAGGCTATTGGTTGCTAAGAAAGTTTCACTTCTTTATTCTTCAAGTCATGCCATAGAGTTTATCTCTATAATGTCTCTCCTTTGTTCCTTAGTTAGAAGGTGTGTGGGAGGAAGGTTGGTTGTGATGTCAACTATGGTTATGTGAGTTGATAGAGTTAAGATGATAATTTGTAGTGTGACTTTAGTATGAATGGGTTGCTTTGTGGTTATGTGTGTTGTTGGTAGAACCAGGCTTAGTTATGATGAGTTTTGAGGTATGTTGAAAGAGTTGTTGAAATGTGATGTTTTAGAAATGCCTAGGTGTGATGAGTATGAAGGTTAGTGATGTCTTGCTCCGACCTTAGAATGGAAAGAAGTGAAGTTTGAAAGAGCTAGTATAAGCTTTCTCCCAAGTGGGGGATAATGTGCCTAGATGGTAAGGTCTTTGAGTGTCCTTGATGTTCATGAGTTAGGCTTGATTGATATTCTCACCTTAATAGGTGCAGTGAGTTGGAGAGGTTTAGACCCGATGTGGTAAACTCAAATAAGACCTTGACTGGTGTTGGTAAGGTTGTTTGTGAGAAAGAGTAGCTTAATGAGGACGTTCCTAATTTAAAAGCACCGGTAAGTTGATGGTTTCTTGTAAATAGTGAATGTATTGATTGGGGTTCCTATGTTATGTCATGTTGACCTTAGTTGGGTTTACTCCTAAGTGGGGGATAGTATGTTGAATAGTAAGAGTTATAGTTGAGGGTGCTATTTGGGGAAGGCCAAGGGCCTATGAGGAGTTCCGATATCCTTATCCCTTTCTTTATATGCCTATATAAGATAACGAGTTCCTTTTTGGCTTGTTCCATGTTTTGGAGTCATGTGTGATATTGTGTTTCCATGGTCTCCTTATAATGTGCATGTTATTAATGAGTTTATGTTTGAATGAGAAAATGAGTTTTCATGATTTATTGATCCTCATGTTGATTTACATTTGGTATGAGTTGTCTACATGCTTCACGAGGATAAATGTTGAACATTTCTAAATATGCTTTATTGAAGAGTTGCATAATATGCCTAATGATGTTGTGATGAGCATGATATGAGTTGGAGAAGGCAATGCCACCAATGTAATAAGAAATGTGAAGTTTTGATGCATAATGATTTTGTAGAAGTAGATCTTGCCTACTTGTTTGCATTGAGCCTTTTGATGTGGAGTTGATGTTTCCTCCTAGTTTTGTACATGTGTTTATGATGTTGCATGCTTGATAGGCTGTTAGTCGTGAGTCGTTTACCCCTTAATGCTTTTGAAGTGTCATTTGAGAACGAATGTTCCTAAGTGAGGGATAATGTAACGATCCGTAAAACAAATAAGTGAAACTAGAGCCTAACGTGTCTGTATTTGAGTTTGGTGTGAGGTTTGATGTTGTTTTATGTTATCCCAAGCTATGGTTGAGAGATTTAGGGGTTAAACGTCAAGGTACGACTCCCCATGGACCACCTTAGGGTTCCTTGAGGATGACCCTAAGCTTAACCCCCAAGACCCCAAGTAAAACCTAGACTGCCCAAAAATGGAGTGACCTACGAAAGGGGTCCATGCCCCGTAGGTCCATCCATGCCACGTGGATGACCTCCGTAGGTCAAGGGGACCCAAACCAATCTGCATCTCCAGACCACGGACCAACAGTACGGTCCGTGAATGGACTCACGGTCCGTGAGTCTAGGGCATAAGTTGGACTTGCATTCTGTCTAGTGGTTTGGCCATTGTAGGGGTGAATTGGTAAATTCACCCCAAGTCCTAATAAGTGTTTGGATGGTTATTTTGGGTTTATTAAGATATTTTAACAGTATTAAAAGAATTAAACTCTATTTTTCATCTTATTATTTCAAAACCTCAAATCAAACCTCCCTTCCCCTCCAAAAGCTATCTCTCTAGAAACCTGCATTGGAGGTGAGGACTTCAAGCTCCAAGGTCAAATTCTCCTAGGTTTTCAAAGGATTTTCGTGGGGAATCAATAGCAAGGTACGGTGGTCTTGATCCTTATCTAATTTTCGATTCAAGGAGCCAATTCCAAAGTGATTTAAAGTTATGAAAATCTAGGGTTTTACTCAATATCATGTGTTCTTTCATAAAACGTTTTCAAATGGTTTGTAATGACAAATTATGATTTTATTGGTGTTTAGTTGATGATTTATGTTGCAAATACTCTATGAACCCATAAATTCTCTCAATTCCTAAATTGTGACTTATGAAGTGGGTTTGTTGATCATAAATGAATGTTGATGGATTATGCCTAAATTGATTTAGATTTTTGAATTGTATCACTATTCATGCCTAATTGTATTAATGAAAGGTTTGTTGGTGAAAGTGAATTCATGGCCTTGAAAGGAAAAGCGATGTCCTAGTTTACATGTTGAAGTAGAATTGTGCTTGAGCTATTGATCCACTTGAAAGGTGGAGGTGTTTAATTATTTTGTATATTGTGATAATGGCCTTGAAGGCATAGTATGAGTAATTGAAGTATTATCATGATATTGTATATATGAATGTGATGTAAAGGATATGCATGTGATTTTAATGATAGAATGATGATCATGTATAGAGTGTAATTGTGTTGTTATTGATAGTATATTCTCAATTAACACTCATGAATGTTGATGATGGAATGTGAAGGTTTCTAAAATGTAATGTTGCATATCTTGAATTGGTAGGCTAAGGCATCCTTTTCTTGTATGGATGAATGTGATCACGAATGAAGTATCTTGACATGGTAGGCTTAGGCATCCTCCTCTTGAATAATGAATGCATCTTGACCTAATGTCTTAATGATCACGAATCGGTAGGACTAATGTTGGTAGCCCTTTCGTAAATGACTAGTGAATGTGTTGATGACTTAGAATTGGTAGACTTAAGGTTGGTAGCCTTTTCATCAATGAATGAATGAATGTTTTAAGTTGGTAGACCTAATGCTGGTATCCTTCTAAAAATGACTAATGAGGTATTTTAGACTATGTCTTGAACTGGTAGACCTAATGGTGGTGGCCCTTCATGTAGAGACTAGACACCAATGTGAATGTAAAACCTTGACGCGGTAGACCTAATGGTGGTGGCCTCATTTTTGTGTGTGATAATGAACCTAAAAATGGCAGACCTAATGTTGGTGGCCCTTTCTAGGAAGATCAATGAGCTATCCTTACTATACCTTGAACCGGTAGACCTAATGGTGGTGGCCTTTCATGTGTATGTGCTTTAGGTCAGTAGGCCTAATGTTGGTGGCCCTCTCAAGTACAATGTTGTAATGTGATTTAAATACTCTATGAGAATGTAGGGTAAGCACTGACTGAATATGGTAAGATGGAAACTTTCCCAATGTTAGACTAGGGTTCCAATGAACATCTTCCTATCCCATAACTATGTGCCCACATAGGATATTAGCCAGTGGATTCAATTGAATCCAAGGCAATATTACCAGTATTTCTTAGGCAAGCTAATTTTTGGTGTGGGGGCATACCACGTTATTCCATGTCTCTCTTGCATGGTCTATGTCGGTTAAACACTTATTCCCATCATGTGAGATGTGCATTATGGTTTCTTGAGGAGTTCTACAAACACTACAAGAAAAACAGTCAATGTGGACAAGAAAATTAGTCCCTAAAAGTGTGATTCTGGTCCCTGTAAGTCAATAATGACCAGAAATATTTGGTCTCCACTGGTTGCAATAGGCTCCGTCGCTAAAGGGAAATAGGGACAGGATTAAGTCCTCTATCCTTAAAGTTTTTTCGCGATAGGTGTATTTTGTGTTCCTAAAAGCAATATAGGGACAAAATATCTGGTCTTTAAAAGAATTTCATCTGGTCCCATAACTATTGATTAAGTGGTGCCTATAACATTTAGCTACCAGTATTACTTGTCCTTAAAAAGACTTTCCAGTCGTACTTTTTTCTTCAAATTATATAGTTTTTTATATAGAAAGTCACATGCACATAAGAAAAAGCAATAAAAAATCACATTTCTTATACAAATATACATATACATGTAAAATATTACTAATAAATAACAAAAAATGTATTAAGATCCCACTAGTAACCGTGTAACCAAAATTCACATGAAATGGTAATGGTATTGTTTATACAACCATGGTACTTTTTTCTGTAGAGAAAAAAAAATCTTTCCTAACAATCCTAGAAATATGATGGCGAATTCTCGAGTTATATGAAGTCTTCAAAATTTGTATCTTGACTGCACTCTTCAAACCTGTAAAACAATAAAACGTATATTTTCTTTATAAAATTGTGAAGATTAGATTAAACATATGAATGATAATAATAAGAGTAACACCTAAATAATGCATACTTTCATCTCCATTAGAGCTTGTCAATTTTATATATAGTTCAAGTACAAATAAATGTAAAATCATCTATCCTTATGAAATGCATTATCAAAGTCACAATACTTTCACAAGTTCTAATAATGTGAATTCACTTAACCAATTTGCATCTAACCAAATGCAGTATATATCGTGACAATCATTTTATACTCAATATATAAAATATAAGCCAAACACATACTAAATACAATAGTTATCTAATGTTAATCATTTTCCATATGTCTCTATTCAACAACAACATACCGAGTGTGAGTCCACGAGTTGGGTTTGAAGAGGCTAAGATATACGCCCTTATCCCTACCTTTCCAACTTAGAGAGGCTATAACTAATAAACCATCAACTCAAAAAGAAGACATCCAAATCACGAGTACATATTTTACTTCAAACAAACAATCGGTTTTTGGATATGCCAGGAGAAAAAAAATCGGTAAAATATTGAACTGGCAACAAATATACAACTAATACAACTCTCTCCCAATCCCTCACTAGTTGGGGACAACACTATATGAATCCCTTTTTATCATTCCGCCATATTTTGTCCCATCTCTTCACTACTCAACACTTCATCTTAGGGGTTATCTAGATTTCATACATCCTTATACGTACATACAAATTGAGCTAGTAATGAATCTTAATAAATCTCATCACCTAACTCTAAATCTATAAAATAACATCACTAATAGTTTCTCCAAAACAAAGAAAACATAACATACAAATCTGAATAAAAACATAAATAAACTAGACAATGCATTTGGAAGAAAAGATTAGAAAAGCTTCGAAGGAACCAAAAGCTTATTGATGGACATCAATTCAGTTGGTCGAATAGTGCATTTCCCTCTTTTATTCAATGTCACGGTTAACTAGAAAGGCACTTGTGCAGCTATTTCTGGACAGAAAGGTCCAAAATCTCCAAATACTATATTCAAATAAAGTAATTGGTGTCTACAACTAACATCATTCTTCACCTAAGATTATTCAATGGAAATTGTTCCTTAAGAAATGTTTATTTTAAAAATTCAACATAGATGCTGAGAATTATTACATAAAGTAATGTTTATTCACATAGTACTCATATAAATATGCCCTCAAATGCTTGACTACGAAAGAAGATATCATGAAAGTTTCATTAACCATCCATCAAATGATCATAGTAGATAACTTGTTTATTGGAAAATGGGATTAGGCTAAATCTGTGAAAATTATAGTTGTCTATAAGATATTTCAATGATGAATTATGAAAATTAGAATAACCATAAATGCCCATGATCGAACTGCAAAAAAAATGATGAGAAACATTATGTTTCTATGATGTAAGGACTTCAACAGATAACCATGTTCAGCGCCCAAGGTGAACAAGAATATGAAGATAACAACAACTTTTTGTTATACACATTTGAATAAAATAGATCTGCTAAACCTAAGAGCATAAAATTGAAATGACACTTCATAGTTCACAAAAAAAAAATTAAAATTAAGAGCCAAGAATCTAATAATCTAACCAGCAGTTTAAACAAGCCACTTGTGTTATAGCCTTTTAGTCCATATCAAGGGAATGTTTCTACCAATAATGGATCATGATACTTTGGCAGTTCATGCTTTAGCGATTTAATTGGTGGTCTTTGAATCAAGGTGACACCAAAAGTTGATAATTGTGAACTCATCTTTCTATAAATATTACTTATCAATTAGGGGAATACAATGGTAATATAAATAAAAAATAAATACACAAAAAAAACTAATGTTCAAATATCGAATTGGCTAGACAAAGCTCAAATTTCTTACTTGCAGGTCCAGTGATCAAACGAACTTACTGCTACTGAAGTCAACATACTCTGTATCTTCTAATGTGGCGAGCAGAAGAATAATATCACCTTAGAAGGCATTACAGTACAAATCTCATACTTCACCTGCTCAATACAAGCAAAGCTAGTGGAAACCATTCCATAAAGGTCATTTAAAGAAAGATTAAGATACACCAAGTACTTTAAACTAGTCCGTAGAGAGGATATAAATCCACTAAACATGTTCCGAGAAAGATAAAAAAATTCCAATGACAAGCCAACTTCCTCAGTAATTTTCCTATGTCACTGCTTGCTTGCAACTGACTACTTCTTTAGCATATTTAATGCTAGAAATAGCTGAAAAATTCAATGCTCCAACCAAACCTACATTATTTAGTCCAATAGAAGCAACATGACCATCACTGCAATTGATACAGTACCAGTTTTGAGAGCAGCCATAAGATTCCAATGACATAGAATTCCACAAAAATAGAACTTCCTAGAAGGGACTTTCAGAATTCCTTTCTTAAGATCAAAAAGTGCATTCAAATATAAGCTCCATTTAGCTAATTCAACTAAAATAAAAGCAGCAAATCAATGACAGACTACATTGCCTCCTCTTATTTCCCCCCAAAGGAAAAGACTAGTGTTAATTAAAAAGAGTTACATACAATGCTGAAGTAAAAGGAATAAAGTAGGATTTAGACAAGCTACAAAAGTCAGAATGGTCAAAGAAAGTAGACAAAAGCTAATAACTATAAAAGTTAAGAATCTTTGCACCTAGTAAAATTTTCATTAATAGAGACAATCCAAATAACATAGTCATCTTTTGACTTTATGTAATTTTTAATCTTATAAATCTGAACTGCAACAAAGCTCAAAACATGGTGAGACAAGTTCATCAAGTACTCCAAATTACTCAATTACAGGTTCTCAAGAAGTACTTTTCTTTTCTAACACAACACATTGTTGGATCAAGTTTTTTTTCCTTTTTTTGTTGCTCTTTTCAACACTAGATTAATAAAAATGCAAACCTATTTTTACTGTTACAACTATTTTTATCAACTTCTAAAAATTTAACTCTCTGTTTCAAGGACGCTCATACACAATCAAAAAACATTAGTGGTTGACGTTACATTCAAAGGGACCTATCATATGAGAAACATATATGTTCCCTTCATTTATTTAGTTCACAAACAAAACTAAAGGGAGATATTTCGATTCTCTCATCAACCTTACTCTCACAGAACTAGCTACAAACCAAATCCTACCCGCCATCCTCACATCAATCTCAATACTCCCACTTTAAACCCTCATTCTACAACAATCAACCTTCAGTATAATTAGTACAAAATATTATTACTTTCAAACATAAAAAAGAGAAGAAAAAGGAGAAACCTATTTAGATTGACAACTCTCATCATCCCCCGTTTATGAGACTTCAGCCTTTCAGAGAGAAATTTGGAAGAGTTAATTGTTAGAAATTTACATGCTTTGGGAGAAAAATTTTACATACAGAGGATAGGGTTTCAGTTTGGGGGAAATATTGAAGAGATAGAGCAAACAAGCCTCGATGGGATTAAAAAGTGAGTAGAATATTTTATATCACTCCTGCTAAGCTTAAGCTTTTAGGACAAGGTATTAAGTTATATTTTGGCCCTTTATTAATTTAGAAAGTAAAAATGACAATTATGGACCGAAAGAAAATATTGTCCCTATAAGTGTACATTTAGGGACAAGATTTGTACCTTGTCATTAAATGTTGGTCCCTAGTAAGTCTTTTTCTTGTAGTGAAAGTGTGGGTGGTAGTATGGGATGCCATTCATGCGTTCTACGAGTAGGCTTTGAGAGGGTAATAGTGAGTTCTCTAAGTCCTAATGACTATTGTTTGAATGTCCTCCTAGGAAGAAGTTAATGAAGAATGTTAGCTTAAATGCTTAAATGTAATGATGCATACTATACTTGGATTAGATTATGAGTTACTTCCTTGTCATGACTTATTGTAAATGAATGTGCCTTGTCTAGGGTGACTTCAAAGGAGTACTTAGTGTGAGTAGTAGAATGGGATGCTTCTTGTAAATTGCACAAGTATGACTTAGAGTTGTCTTAGCTGTTGGTCTTTATGTGATGATTTGATTCATGTGTAGTTTATGTTTCTTATATTCTTTATTGTGTAAAGGTGAAAAGGATGAATGGTAAGTTCACTTTTGGTGACTTTAATGTGGTACCTTGGTGTGGATGGTGGTATGGGACGCTATCTATACATTGCACAAGGTATATCATGAGGGTTACTTGAGGTGAAGGCTTTAATGTAAAGGTAATGGGTTGTATGGTTAATCATGTTCTTATGTGGATAAGTGACTTGCATGTTGGTTGTGACTTATATTATGCCTCTTTTATCAATGTTCATGAAGATTTACAAAAATGGCATAAAAGCACGACTTTCAAATAAATGTCTGTTTTAAGGATGTTTTTGCATGGCTTCCATGCTTAGTACTTAATTGTGCTAACCCCATTCTTCTCCATTTTTACTACAGGTGTAGGGATTGGAGATATTGGTGTTCTATGCTTGATGGATAGGTTTCTAAGGTGCTTGAAGATGAAGACTTGGTGAGTCTTCATAGTTTCGAGGACAAAACCCATTATGTTCCCTTTATGTCTTTTAGTTTATTTTCAAGGTTTTGTATGGGCTACGTCCCGATGTTATATTCAAAGTATTAGATGGTTTGAGACATAGTGTGCAAAGTCTAGAAAGTCTTCCGCTTACTTCTTAATAAAAATATCTTCGATTGTAAAAGTAAGTTTTTAATTCCACTCAATTTTCCTATGTTTATTGGTTCAAGAATGTTATGAGGCTTGTGTGAGACCCCTTCGGGGTCGAGTACGCCGTGTTGCATCTAGGGGGTACCTCTGGGTTGTGACACCAAAAGACATACCTTGGGTAACTGGGTAGCTATTTCAGCTCAAGTATAGGTAGCTCCTTAATCGATGGCTTTGCTGGAGGAGTTGCTTTGTTTTTCATATGCAAGTCTAATTTCTTCGAAGCTTAAGAATGTGACCCCATACCTTGTAAATCATTCACACTCTCCACATAATCGTTCTGAAAGTCTGCATCAAATTTAATTAGCACAACTGTCAATGTTTCAAAAAGAGACCTTTCCTTAATAGAATCTCTCGGCTTCCTTTCATCAAAGACCTCTATTGCAAAAACCACATTCATGTCCTATGGTTGCTTCAAAGACCTGCTTATCTTAAACTTTACCTCCACATTGTTGAGCTTGAATTTTAGCTCTCCACTCTCAACATCAACAAAAGCTCGGCCCCTAGCCAGAAATGGACTTCCAAATATTATGGGAACTTCTAAGTCTACTTCACAATCAAGAATCACGAAGTCTGCAAGAAAAATGAAACTGTCCACTTTTACGAGCACATCACATAAAATCCCTACAGGCCGCTTCACTGACCTATCTGCCATTATCAACCTCATCGCGGTGGGTTTTGGAACCCCCAACCCATATTGCTTGTAAATGGCTAGCAACATCAAATTTATACTCGCACCAAAATCGCATAAGGCCTGTGCAAACTAAAATGATTTGATGGTGCATGGTATAGTGAATGCACAAGGATCCTCATTTTTCTGCACCATATATCTTATAGCAATATCACTATAATGATGAATATTATCAGTTAATTTAAAACTTACAACTCTTTCTTTGTGGCTATATCCTTCATGAACTTAGCATATCCTAGCATTTGCTCCAGAGCTTCCACCAATGGGATATCCACTGATATTTGTCTCAGTATGGTTATGAATTTTACAAATTTCCCATCCTCAACTTTCTTCTTAAGTCTTTGAGGGAAAGGAGGAGGCAGTCTCGGTATTTGTTGTAAAGTCAAAGTGGCCTCTACTTCTGTTTCTTTTACCTTAGCCTACTTTTCTGTTGGTTGGGCTTCTTCTATATCATCTACATGCTTAGCTTCAACCACTTTTTCTTTATCTCTCCCTATACCCTATTCCTGCTTAGTACCTACATATTTTGATTCATTAAGGATTTTACCACTTCTTGTGGTGATGGCCATGCAGTGTACGTATTTCTTGGGATTCTGAATAGTGTCACTTGTAGTGAACCATTCTTCCTCTGATTTCAGTGATGCTGATAGTTGTCCCAACTGTTGCTCTATTTTCTTGATAGAAGTGGTATGAGAATCCACCTGTTGACTCATACTAGAGAAATCATGCTTCATTTCTTTCACCCTTGCATCAGTAGACTAAACCTTTTGTAACACTTTGGCCAACATGTCTTATAATTTGGACCCACTAGAACTACCACATGCTCGATCCCTATTACCCGAGGGCACATAAACACCACTGCGGTCATTCCTATAGCCATCTCTATTCTACCAATTGCCTTGTTCTTTATTTACTGGCCTTTCATACTGGCCTTCTCTGGAATAGTTCCAACCTTGATTTCCAGAATTTTATATCCTTGGTTTCCCGAGTTATAATTTCGGAAAACCCATGGTTGCCTAAGTATTTAGCCTCCTCATCTAAATCGATATCGTTATCTTCATACCTGTTTAAGGATCCCACAACATTCACCTTCTCAGAACCTGCCATGATATGCTTCGTGAGTAGATCCATTTGGGTTCTCATGTAAGCCATATCCTGATCCCTTTGTTCTTCTCTCCTTTTCTGTTCAGCTGAAAGCTCGAATGTTAAACATAGATCTCTGACTTCAGCATCGCTGGAGTGCCACACTCTACTATTCTTAGAAACTTCATCCATTAATTGCACAATTTCTGGAAATGGCTTCCACGTGAATGAACCTCCACACATTGCATCAACAATAGATTTAGTGACATAATTTAATGATCTATAAAATATTGGTTTTAAATGTCTATCAGTAAGCTCATGGTTTGGACACTTTTTCAGCTTTTGTCTAAACCTCCACCACGTATCATGCATTGTTGCCCTTGGTAGTTGCTTGTGTGCACCTATCTCATCCTTCATCTACATTTCTTTTGATTCAGGATAGAACTTTTCCGAGAAGGCTTCTTTCAGTTCAATCGAAGTCCTGACCAAATCATCTTGTAGTTTATTCATCCAATTGGTTGCCTGCCCAGTAAGAGACACTAAAAATAGTCTTAGTCTCATAACAGTCTGACTAACCCAAGGAATTTCTTGTGATTTGCACATTGCCACAAAATTCATCAAGTGTTGGCTAGCATTATCACCACATGCACCTCTGAACATACCCTACAAGTTCAGTAGATGAATCATCGTGCTAGTGATCATAAATTTCACGCCTGGGGTAATGCAGGTAGCACTATTTCTCCTGTGGCTCCAACTCCGTCCAAGTCTAAGTCATCCTCTTCGAACACCATGTGAACTGGTTGTTGTGCTCGACCTCTTAGAGCTAGTGGTTGTCGGTGGGGAGGAGCTATCTCTTCTACTCCTACTTGTTCCTCAACCATCCTAGGCGGGCTATTCACAATATTTTGCTGAGCAACTCTTATAGCGGTCTCAGCATCAAGTCCCAGTATTTGCCTCTAAACCTCTAGTTCTTGTGCATTAACAATCTTACAAATTGTTTTTCTTAATTTCGGGTCGTAAGAATCAATAGAGCTCCCTTACTTTTGGTATTTGGCATGCACTGTGGAACTTACCCGTCAAAGATACATAAAAAGAACAAAACGTAAAATTAGGAAATATAACCACAATTCGAATAAATGCTCTTGATGTATTTCAGAATTGAAATTTCCCGACACCATCGCCAAAATTTGATATGTCTAAACTTACACTTCAATTAAGAAGTATAAACGGTCGATGCAAATTATAGAACTCAACGAGAGTTGAGGTCGATCCCACAAAGAATATACTTATAGAAATAGTTTCATTATAACTTTTATTTAAATGTTGTTATTATTTCCTAAAGAAAGTAATTGCGAAATGTAAAATGCGTTTAGATGTAATGTTCAGGTAACCAATATTGTTATAATTTTCATATTAACACAGTTAACAGAATGTTAACTTCAAGGTTGTGATGATTAATGGATGAAACCAGGGCTGTGTTTCCCATAACGTTACATCTAGTGTTGATTCATGAACGAGTTTCAGGTAATTCATTATTTGCAAATTAGAGGCGAGTTAAGTATATCTAACACTTCTCAGTCTTGTTAGATAGCTTTCCACTAAAATCCTCTCGGTCTTAGAGTGTTATTCGATTTTACCCTCGCATAGTATAATGTCAAAGTTCTCTTCTCTCTTCTCTTGAACTTTCATTCCAATTCAACAATTTTACTCAACTTTTTCCTGACCATCGATTTTCTCTCAAACAATTGATAGATATATGCAAGTTCTACTATGTGCACTCATTAGAATGAATGAATAACGAAAGTTGAGTTATGAACTACAAATATGAATCACATTCTACTCGTTTTATGAATATACACTTAGATTTCAATCATAGTTCCCACAACCCTAGTTGTGGTGTTTAGCCCCTCATGCTTTCAATCGAAAGAGCAAAGATACGTAATGAATGCATTAAGAGAAATCACTTACAAATATTTGAAGATTCAGATAACACTTGATATTCAAAAACCAAATCAAACTTTAAAAATCAATTCAATGTTAATCGATCAAAACCAAAGTAAAGAATATTTAGAAACTAGTCGCTCGTTCCAGATAAAATGAGATAAAGAAAAAAATTAAACCTAATTAATTCAAATAGTAATTCAAAAGAGAGTCCTACTCCAAGTAGGACTGAATTGTTGCAGGTTTTCACGGACAGTAAGACTACCCGTAGCGTGAAGCCCTCCATGATCCTTAGAGATCTCACAAAATTGGTTCTTTAAAGCCTGTTGACTAGAAATATTTCATGGCTTATGTCATTATTCATTGTGAGGACCACGGCCCGTCTGGGTGTCTGTGGTCTTTATTTAGCACAATCAAAGCATAGTTTTTCAAGGCCTGTCCACTGGAAATCGACCAAGGGCTGTATCACAGACCATTATGATGTCCACGGTTTGTCTGTGCGTCGTGATGTTTACTTGGCAAAACCACATTGCAACTCCTCAAGGTCTTCCCACTAGTTCATCTCCACAAGCAGCATCACGGCTCGTCTAGGGCTCTGTGCTCTTCACTTGGAGTTTGATTATCAGCATCACAATTTCCAGGTTGGCTGCTCCAGCACCACGGGCATGATGATGGCCTATCAAGACGACCACGACACGTACTGGGCTCCATGGTGTTTCCTTTAGCATAATCATTTGAAGTTTCTTTTTTTTCCACTTTTCCATGCACGTGCAAACCTGTCTAGAAATTCAACAAACACATCAAATATTACAAAATACACTAAATTCTAGCGTTGATCGTTAGTTTTGAGTATCAAATGTCCCAAGATTTCACTACACATCATTGGTCAAACTCACAACAATGAAAACTCCCATGATCAAGTGAAGGCCTACTAGAAGATGCATAAGAAGGCCCTTGACCCCCAGAGTAGCAGGCATAACAGACTGAATAAGACGATATGTATACATTTGTTGATCTGGACCTCTTAAGTATGAACCTCTGTAAATACCTACACTCTTGAACTTCTTTGTGAA
The DNA here is from genome assembly GCA_029007595.1 of Solanum commersonii. Taxonomy (NCBI): domain Eukaryota; kingdom Viridiplantae; phylum Streptophyta; class Magnoliopsida; order Solanales; family Solanaceae; genus Solanum; species Solanum commersonii. The sequence continues at coordinate 2,248,609 of JAJTWQ010000034.1, read as the reverse complement.
TGCCTTGTCTTGCCCAATATGTCAAACTTCCTCTACCTCTTTTACAAAGTTCATCACCTTATTGAAACATTTCTCCACTGAGTTCATATGAACAAACAAAACCTACAATTAAGAATTCAAACCCTTGATGAATAATCAGATCCTCTCTTCCTGTTTGCTCACCAACTAATAGCATATTTATATAGGGCATGTAAGTTAGCTTCATAAGCAACCATATTCATGTTACTTGCTCAAGAGCCATAAAATCATTCTTCTTCCTATCTCTTAAGGTACGAGGCACATACTTCTCCAAAACCAAGGCATGCAATTTTTCCTAAGTCAATGGAGGGAAGACTTACGAGAGACATTCCACATAAGCTCTCCACTATTGCTTTGCCTCACCCTGAAGCTGAAAATTCACAGACTCAACCTCATGCTATTTTGTGATGCCTAACTTGTAAAGCCTCTCATAATGGTTGAAGATGAACTCAAACATATACTCACCCTAAAATCAATGAAACACATGATGATTAAGCTTCAAGAACTTAGTCAGCATCTCATGTTCTATACCAGCCATCAAAGGGCCAAACAATAGATGCAACAAAGTGATAGGTCCACCATCTCTATCGACCTTAGGAAAAATAACAACAACAGTCTAAGTGACTGATTGTTAGTAGTTTGAGCCACGAGAGTGGCGCCAATACTTTCCAATCTTCTCAAAAAAGTGAGTACCTGTTGAGTAGTCCCCACATCCATTGGGGGAAACCTTCTTTCCCAGTATGTATCCTTACTTCAGGTTCAACATCATCCTCGATCTCAATCTCAACCTCTTCTTCTATAATTGAATCTTAGGATTGGGGTGGGGACGCTTTCTTTGGTGCATTCACTTTTTGAGCTCCATTTCTAGCCGATGTCCCTTTCCTTTATACCTCTAACTATGCTAGGCCCTCTCTCTATATGGTTAGTCAATTGTTCTACCACGAGACCAATTTGGATTACAAAATTCAAATTGGAATCAAGTCATAACAAAAAAGGAAAAAATAAAGAGAATTTCCTACAGTCCTGTAGCCTCTTGTAGAAGAGTGCAGAAGTCTTTGTATCATTCTACTAGAACCTACTAGATTCAATTTTCTATGGTGAGATCAACGAACCTAGAGCTCTGATATTAAGTTTGGAATAACCCTAATCATTGTTACTTCACCCACATTAAATCACATGGTGGGAAAAACACGAACAAACCCAAAATAACCAACACCATTTATATAAGCCTAATGTTAGAATATAAAATAAAGAAAATAATTTAGTTACTAAATAATTGAGTCCCCATAAATTCAACCTAATAGTCTAAAAACATTCATTGCAAAAACATCCCTAAGAACTGATAGTCTCCATACAAAACTCTAAAACATTCAAACTAGGAAAGCAACCCAAAACAAAATATAAACTAAACCCTATTAGTTTGTATCCAAATAAATGAACAAGAATATATAGAAGAATTAATGATATCTGCATAACAAAGCTCACCCTTGGATTCAAAATCAGGAGTCTTTTAACTGAGGTCTGATTTGATGTATCAATGATGCTTTATCCAATACTAAGCATGAATGATCGTTCAATAGTAATATAACCCAACTAGTGAGTTGGGGTCGAGCCCCAAGGGAGTGGTTGGTAATTAAGAATTAATAGGTAAGCAAGAACTTAGTTCAAGTGAATTATAGCTAAAGACATATACGAAGAAAAACATATCAAATTAAAGGGTGACACAAGTGTCAATTATCAAGGAGGGTTTGTAGTCAAATTATCAACTAAAACAACAAAAATATAGAAATACGAATATGGAGACGGGATTCTTGGGATGTGATAGGACTATGGCCTAAAAAAAACAACCGGGTAAATTCTATTGATAGTAAATCACTGTAAATTGGTAATTAAGCTAGACTTTAGTGGGGGTAAATTTTCTCTCGAGAAATTTACCCCGAATCAAATTGGTTTCTCTGGAACTCCGACAAGTAACAATCTAGCACAACCTTCGCCTTAATCCATTCCCTCTCTCGAGCTGAATATGTTGGAGAGGGTTTAGGATTCAATCTCTCGAGCTGAACCGATGACAACCCAATCACCATCGACTATCGATTCAATAGTTTTGGTTTTAAAATCTCTCTCTCGAGCAAGCCAAAAACATGAAAATAAAATTATATTTGCAACCACAATCCCATAAATTCAAATAGAACTATTGAACAAAATCACCTCTAAACAACAAATTAACCATCAATTAGCAATACCCACCAGCAAATTCAACCCATATTCACATAATCACACCCCAAGAATTAGGGTTTTAGCTAGACATGGTAAAGAGATAGAAATCGATACCGAAAAGTGTTTCAATCAAATGGGTATGATAGATATCGTCTTTACACACGTGTAAGATGAAGAATCTTCAATATCCATTTCCAATTGGTAGAGGTGGAAATCTTCAAATCTTCAAATCTTCAAAGCTAAGAAACAATGTCTCCAAAACTATGTTTTAAAAACTGGGAATAATGTTTGATAGTCTAAAATTTTGCTATAGATTGCATACTAAACTAAAAATTCAAACAGTATTTATAGTTGTCAAAAAGTGTGCTACGAAGGATCACTTGGCGCAGTTAGTCGGGATAGCCGATCCACTCGGTGATCCACCCTTTGGTCTGGTTCATCGCTTTTCTGCATTGGCCTTCAACTAATTCAAGTTCTATAACGTTGTGCGATGGAGTACTGCATCGCAGAATGGTTCGGCAACTCACCGACTGCTCCTTTATCTTGCCGACTCAATTTTCTCCTTCACAGCTTGGCACATTGGAACATTAGGCGAGACCATAGCCATTCGACAACTCACCTAATGGTTTGGGCGATCCTCAGGCCGTCTATTCTTCGTCTTTTCAGCTCTCTTGTTCCTTTTTGCCCAATAGTGTCCCTAGTTTTCCTCTAACTCCAAATACCTGAAACTCAAGGATTTTCATCATTTATTGAGATAAAATATGCATTTGAGGACACTAAATCTATCAAAATAAAGCCCTAAAAGAGTCCAAATCGTGGACTCATGAACACCCCCAACTTAAACTTTTGCTTGTCCTCAAGTAAAACTCAAGTTCCACAGTTCAAAAAAGATGTGTCAAGTAGTGCTACACAAGACTCCATCATGAATGCACACAAAAAGACTCAACTTACTCGTGCAAGGATCAATTGTGCACTCAAAGATTCAAGTTGCGACTCACCATTACTAAAGAATCTCAAGCTCACTATAGTGGCTTCAAATGGTAGTTGAAGCTCAACAAAGGTATTAAAATTCCCTCACATAAAGAATGATTTCATATTCACTCAATGGTTCAATCATTTAAAGTTCCGAAATCAAGATCAACACTAACACTCACAAATATAAACATAATGCATGATTTCACCCATCAGTTTGCCCTTATTTTCCCATCAGCTTTTGCTTCAGCTCATTCAAGATAAAAAAGGTCTTTTCAAGGATTGTAATGAGGTTGAGTGTAAAGGTATGGTCATTTAGGCTTATAGGCTGGAATCCTCATGAAATGTGATGTGAACAACACCTTCTTTCCTTTTCTTCGCCATTTTCATTCAATCTAAAAAGTCACGTCTTATTGATCTTCCTTGGATCATTGGAAACCCCATTTTCTTTGTATTCCACAACTTTTTCTTTTTTTTATTTTATATAGAGGGGTTCCATTTTATTTCTCAAAACATGGGCAAAAGAGGCATCTTTGCATTTTCTTGATTTGCCTTCTATTTTCATCACACCCTCAACTTAGGCTTTTGGCTTAAGTTGGCTATTCAAACAAACCAGGGATCATGAGGATTATGGGTAATGGGTCAATAAAGGTCTCAATTTCATCAAGTTTCTTCCAATAAAAGAGTTAAGGTTCAAAGGGTGGTCAAAAGGGATTTACACACTCATAAGGTAAGCCACAAAAGAGGTATAATGTCAAATTGGTTCACACTATTTAAAGTGGCCTAAGATCATCTCAAGAAATCGCATCACTTAGTCAACCAGAAAAACGTGGTAAATTCTATGTGTCATCACACATGGTTCACGGTAAGCTCATCACACAAGGCATTCACACTAATGTCAAACAAGACTTCAAACTTTTGCTAGTGTGCAATGTTCATCACAAGAGACTCAATTCAATACTTGGATAGTCACAACGAGATGCAAATAGTTCATATATTGTCTATGCACCTTCAATTGGACTCGTCGTAATGGCATATTCATTTTTGTTCGATTATCAGCACTATTTAAGTCATCGATATTGAACAAAAATGGGACTCAAATTTGCAAGAGAATAGCCACATTCAACACATACAAGAGGTGGCAAAATTTATCGAAAGGGCAAAAAATCGTTTACAATTACAAAGAAGGAGCCACAAGCTCAAGCATCCATAAAAAGTAGCACGAAAACACAATTTTTAGCTTAAAGCCCAAATATATAAGCAAAACAAAAATTACGAATGTCACACAAAAGGTGAGCCTCACCCCACCACAATTAAAACATTTGTCCTCAAATGCAAACAAAAATATAATATCCAAAATTTAAAATAAAAGTAATACAGAGAGGGAGGTAAAGAGGAGATCCTATCTAAGTAGTCGCTCCAACTGTTTGTGCATCAGTGCCCAGTGCATCAGTCTGGACTTGGGCATCAGTGCTCGGAGTCACCTTAGAAGAAACAACAGTACCAAACCCACTAGGAGCTGCCATAAAAGTCTCAGTCCGTGATGTTTGGATCACCAATTGCATGATCGTCTCCCCAAGATCTAGTAAGTCTCTATATATACTCTCCTCCCGTATCGCTATCTGCTCCTCATCGGTCATAGCAGCTGACTCATCAACGGCTGCTTCATCCCTGGGTACATCTCCGATGGTAGCCGGACGTCTCTGAAGTATCAAGAGAGTCCAAATCATCTGCAACATCCAGTAATGAAGTGAAGTCAGTAGACTTCAAATTGTCTACGTCCTTCCTCAAGACAGCTACCCTGGCTTTTAGAGCTGGAATCTTGGAGGTTCCCCCTTGCCTGCTCTCATAAGCTTCAACTATCATAGTGAGGGTGTCAATAGAAATCTGCAGGGGAGCCAGTGCAGCTAGGATCACAGCCTCAATCATTAAGGTGATAGATCTCTCTAATCGGGTCGCCCTCACTTCAGCTGAATGGGCCAGATGGCCCATCCTCAGGATCGCCTGAGTCATCTTGGTCGGCTAGGAGAAAGAGGAGGTGCCTGGGACCTGTGAAGAAGAGAAAGGTATAGAAGTACTTGAAGACCCGAAGGTCGAAGTAGGAAATGATGCCTCTGTAGGTATCTACTCAACGTCCACTTCCAGGGATGTGTCCACTGGAGCTTTCTTCCTTCTGTCAGTCTCCTCTCTAGTATACTTGGCCTCAATGCGCTGGATGTTAGTGGAAGAGGATAGGGTAACATCAATAACTCTAATAACATCCCGGGGCACTCCAATACACTGACACAACTCTGTGATCAGTACTGGAAAGGGTAAAGAGGTCTACTTCTTCTTGGCTCTCATGGTTATCTCCTGCTCTATGATAAGGCCGAAGTTGAGCCGCCTTTTTGATAAGATAGACCCTAAGCATGCTTCTTTTGCATATGAGAGGATAGATTCGTTCTGTGAAGGCATAATTGAACTAGTGATAAATTCGAACCAATAACGGAAAACTATATTCAAATCCTTCTTTTCAATCTCGACTGCAGCCTCAATCCACCTATGAGTGGTATCAAAAATAAGGGGGGCAAGCCAACTCTTTAGATCCTCCAGAGTTTGTGTCGTAGGCAAACCTTCATATGAGAGTGCAGACCCTGGAGGCCTATCTACTATAGCATTAATGTACTCCTCACTGCAGCTCACTTCTACACTGTGAACAGTGATCGACTTAATCGGTCTGAACTCATTAGCCTTCTTTTTACTCTTCGGCACTAGTTCACCATATGCTGTGTAGAAATCCTGGACCTATGAAGGAATATACAGATATCGGGGCCTTGTGAAAATCTGGAACTGGTGCCACTATAATAGCTCTGTTACACTGGAGTACTTGCATTACAGACCTTCTGTAGATAGTAGCTTCTCCTCGAGGATGGTTCACAAACCATCTCTTTTCAACCTGTTGTGTAGTCTAGGTGGAGGAACAACTGGTGGCATAGGATCCACATGAGGTGCTGGAGTTGACACTGATTCTGCTGGTGTTGATGTAGGAGTGACTCTGTTGGACGTGGTGTGAGATCTAGCCCGGAGCTCAAACCGCCAGACTGGTCATCATCAGACTCAGATAGAGCAGCCTAGGAGCCAGCAGTAACCCTGTCAGACCCGAGTCTCTTTCCCTTTTCTTTGTCACTTGGTTTAGGTTATTGCCTTCCTCTTTTTAAAGGATTTGATCCCCCTTTCATTTATTGTGATACCCCATACACTTTTCCGGGGTTGCTCGTCTATGTTTGTCCTCACCATACCTGTAAAATATTAAGAAAAAGATAAGAATAAATTAATCAAATTCATAGAAAGGTAGTTGCAGAAGGACTCACCGAGCTACTCGTTGACTCGCCAAATCGCTTTGTCAAGCTTGAATCGGGCTCGTTGAAAGGATTTGTTCAAATATTGTGGAAAGTTGGCGTTGGTAAAGGCCCCTTAGTGAATCGCTGAGGGCATTCGGCGAGCAAGGGCTAGCTCACCAAAAATTACAGAGCAAAAATGGGTTCAAGGGCAAAGACTAAGGGCGATCAATAATACTTTTGGTGAGTCGCCGAGTACCTCCGATGACCTCAGGCTTCTCGCCAAAAGTTACAGAGGTAAACAACAAGTATAGCATAAAATTAAAGGCGAGATGTGGACATTATGCAAACCATCGAGTGGTTCGGTGAGCTCGACCCATCTCGCCAAATGACGCAACGTGCCTATTTTCAACCCCGCAACCCCTGAAAACAAAATCAAACTAAGCACTTGTCAAATTAAATCAAGACCCATAACACCCATTTCTTCAGGATACTCATACTTCTCCCAATTTTTCCAAATTTGGCCAATTGATGACCTTTGTCCTGAAGAACAAAGTCATCTGCTCTGTCATTAGACAAATTATGTCGTTCAGCATAAATACGGGATACTCACACTTCACCCAACTAAACTCAATGACATGAAGGCACAACCCTAAGAAATTTAATTCATTTTAACGCACATATTTACGTGAATTCAACATTAAAGACACTATGGACAAGATTATTGAGTTAAAATAAGGTATTTAAACAATCTAATCCTATCAGAGAGGCCCAGCACATATCAACAACATAATATTGCTTGCATAAGAGTACAAATTACTAGAAATAAATGCAGAATTTGGAAAACCAATCTTTAATGCCGATAAAAAAAAGATCAAAAAGCTAGGTGGCAATGTAAATCTAAATCTAAGCACCAATCGATCAACTAAAATACTTATAGAATGCGAAAATATTGAAAATACTAAATAGGTGCGAGTTTGGGAAGATGAAAAATGAAAAATGAAAGAGTTTGAAATTTAAACCTTTGGCCTTTTAATAAACCATCCAATTCTCACCTATTTGGTGACGTTAGTCGTGCTCGCTGATCTACTTAGCGACACTCGGAGTGGTCACTTACCTCACCGTGTTTTACAGGACCCTCAGTTGATGTGGGGATCTAATCAGAGGACCAGATCGAGATCACCGACTTGATCGTCCAATAACCAATAATTTCCTAGGATCGTCGAGTTTTACATACTCTACCTTAAATTTGTCTTGAGTCTAACGGCGGTCTAGGTTGGGGTCATCGACCTCTTCGAGGTTTTGTTGACTGGACTTTAGGTCACCAATCTGCACTTTTCTAACATTTCCCACACTTTAACCTGCACAATCATTCAGCGACTCACCGACTGCTCCTTTATCTTGCCAACTCGATTTTCTCCTTCAGAGCTTGGCACACTGGAACATTAGGTGAGACCATAGCAATTTGGTGACTCACCTAATGGTTTAGGCGATCCTCAAGCCGTCTTTTCTTCGTCTTTTTAGCTACCTTATTCCTTTTTGATCAATAGTGTCCCTGCCTCGCCTCTAACTCTAAATACTTAAAACGCAAGGCGTTTCATCAGTTATTGAAACAATATATGAAGTTGAGGACACTAAATCTATCTAAATAAAGCCCTAAAAGAGTCCAAATCGTGGACTCATCAAGGTCTTAGATCATCCATAGTAAGATGACATGTACTCAACAAGGAAAAAAGTATGTGTAGTATCATTACATAAACAACATTGTATTGGTAGGATCATAAGACCTTTCCAAGAAATAAATGTAAACAATCACCACAATATAGTAGCACAGAATAATGCATAACATACAACAATCATCAACCACATAGACTCTCAGTAACATGTCATGAAACAACAACACTACGGTCAAACAATGCGTAACTACATGTCACACACGATCACAATGCAAATAATGTGTCCACTCATATAATCTCAATCACATACCAGATCCTCTCACAAAGCCCAAATCCATGTTGTTAGTGCACTGGTGTAGTACCCAAGCCATCTAAAGTTAGTATACAAGCATGGTACCCGAGTTATCTAAATTTAGTACACAAGCATGGTACTCGAGTTTAATGACCCTAAATCATTTATATGTTTATGCCTTCTATTCTTCATTTAGAGCATTCTTATAGTGATCTCAAGTTATTTATGACTTGTTGGGACTGACATTTTATCAACCCCGTCATTCATTTTGTTATTATGTGAGTTTCTATGTTTTGGAGCTTTTGAGCCTTCAACGGTCATTTTTTATCAAATGTTAAAGAAGATAAACTCAAAACTCAATTATGATGATTCCATCAGCTCTATAAGGGTCATTTGAGGCTACTAGCATGGCCAGTCCGAATCTTGAGTGTAACACCCTGGATTCGAAATGAGGGAAAATAAAAGGTTTTAGAAAGTTGCATGTGCCAACCGACGCTGGCCATCCATGGACCGTGGTGGGGAACACAGACCGTAGGGAGGGTCCGTGGTTGGGGGCACCTCAACTTAAGTTAAAGCCTAAGGACCACGACTTGACCAACGATTCGTCGGTCACACCACAAACCATGGTGTAAGGTCCGTAGGTCCCAAGGCCAAAACCCATCCTTGAAAATCAAACCATGGCGGACCAGGACGGACCTTAGGTCCATCCACGGTCCATCGGTTGGGGATCCGTAGGCTAGGAGCTGACAGTTACTTTTAGGGCACACAGGTCTTTCACTACAAGAAAAACAGTTTCTAAGAAAGGAAAATCTAGCCCCTAAAAGTCTATATCTGGTCCCAAATGCGAAGTAGAGATAAGAAAAGGCTGGTCGCCACTCGTCGCAACCTCCTTAGTCGCAATTAGGCTTTAGCGATGAAGAGAAAAGCCTAGTCGTTACATGGAATTGGAGATGGGGAAAATTTTTCTCGTGAAATCCTTTTAGAGACTACATATCTGGTCTCAAATACACCATATATATCTTGGGAAAGTCGTATTTTTAGGTCGTTAAATCTCTTTAGCAACCATCAACAACTTGGTCCTAGAAATCATAAGAGATGAGAACATTCTGGTGCTTGATTAGTCTAATTTAAAGACGATAATAACCTCGTCCTTAATTAGTTTTAGAGACGATAATGACCTGGTCCTTGATTAGTTTTAGAGATGAGAATGATCTGGTTCTAGACTATGTTTAGAGACAAGAATGATCTGGTCCTTTATTAGTTTTAGAGATGAGAATATTTTAGGTCCTAGATTATTCATTAAGGACATTTCTGGTCTTAAATTGTCCTTTAGAGACGAGCAACATTTCTGGTGCTAGATTGAACATCAATGGTCCTACTACATAAGCTAAGTGAATAAGAATTTGATTATAGTATGAGCTTTGATTAAAATTATATAGATACAACAGCTGATGAAATCATGGACTTGTTATATGAGGATCAAAAGATTGTACCAAAAAAGTCGTTGAATCGTAAACCATTTGTTCGAAACGTTTGAACTAGTGAAACTAATAGGTTAGGAAAACATGCTACAGTCGTCAAGAATGATGCACAGCAGACTGCTGATTCAATGATGAGATTTCTCAAAGAAAGCGCAAATGAATTTCTTGAAGAAACTATGAACAATATTCTGGTAGAGACCATAATGGTGGATTTCAAGCGCAGGAGGGAGACAAATCAAACTTCAGAAAAGACTATATTTAAATTAAACAAAGAAGAAAAGACAAATGCTAATGAATACACAGTCCTTAATAATGCACAAGGAAACATTTCTCAAACTTCATATATAGTTGTCTCACGAAACAGAGAATAATAGAAGCAGGGTGTCCTCTTAGTTATTTTCAAAAAAAAGAAAAGCTTTACTTTATCAGTTATGTTATTTTTCGAACACATAATATTCTACAAACTTGAATACACTTCAACAAATTAAACTATCAATTAGAATCTGAACTCAATAAAACAAGAAAATTGGTTAAATTTGAATGACATAATAGAGAACAAGAAGAAAAAAAAGAGAAGAAAACTTACCAGAATTTCGTAGTAGAGAGAAGCAAACAAAGACGTTGCTGATCAATAGAGAGGCTTTGAGGAAGAGTTAGATAACCCTGGTAGAACCTGCACTTGATCGAGATGAAAACGAGAGCGCGTGTTCTCAAGAATACGTAAAGGCTAAGTTACTACCATGGGTATTGAGATAAAACAAAGTTTTTTTTTTAGATATTTTGGAAATAAGGCTTCTTTTGGCACCTACTTTTTTAGCAAAAATAAAGTTGATTTTATTAAAATTTTTAGCGATGTTTTGGCGGTGTGCTCTCCCACTGACTCTCTCAATAACAATTGGGACTAGTTATTAATATTTTTAGGGACCAACTTTTGCACCTTCTCAAAAACATAGCTTTTAGGAGTGAAATGTAATCTCGTCCCAATATGTATACTTTTAGCGACGAGATTAATGACTCGTCCTTAAATGTTGGTCATAAATAAGCCTTTTTCTTGTAGTGTTTTCGGTTTTAATTAAATCAATGTGGTGCCATTTTGCCTAAGTCTAGAACACCCATATATGTATTTTTAACCCCCAAAAACCCCCATTCAAGTCATTCCCTCAAATCCCAAAAGAAAACCCCAAACTCCTCTCAAATATTCTCTCTCTTGAAGTTGGAAGTAGAAGGAAGACATTCAAACTAGGGTCAAGTCAAGCCTCCAATCTTCAAGATTGTGCAGGCTTCGTAATCAAGGTATGAAGGCTTTTCATCCATGGAGTCCCCTAGAATTCCCCCTAATTTTATGAAAAATTCCCCAAATCTAGTTAGAGTTTCTTCCAATATTGTGGGTTATAATGAATGTTGATCCAATTGAGTGGATTAAGATTGTTTGAGATAGAATTGATAGAATTACATGTACCCATACCTATTCCATGATTCTAACCTAGAATTGATATAATTGGGTTGATGTTAAGAAGCAAAACTTTATGGATTTAGCCTTATCCTTATAGGATTGATGAATTATGATTGGAATTGCTTAAGAATAAGGCTTATGATATGAATTATTGGTAATTGATGTCAGTGTTGAGGAAGGGATAATTCCCACATTAATTGCTTAGGTTTGAATGTATGAGTGTGAAAGGCTTTCTCACATTAGTGATTCTAGGTTGAAAGGATTGCTCATCTAAAAGTAATCTAGACTAAAATATTATGTAAATGATGAGGCTAGAGGCGACTTCCCTTGACCTCCATATGAAAAAGATATGAGGTGATTTTTGATACTCCTTAGAATTGAACAAGAGGTTATTCTCCACGTTCCTATTATGAAGAATGGACATGGAGGCGAGTACCCATGCTCCTTATGAAATGAAGTGGAGGTGCGTACCCATGCCATACGATGCGATTTTGGAGGCGAGTACCAATGATCTTAAAGTAGGTAAGGAAAAATGCAAATACCCATTAGCCTTTGTAAGCTAGGCAAAGAGGTAAATCCTCATGTCTTTAAAAGCAATTATGAATAATGTGAACTATGATATGAAAAATGTATAGATTGGATTGTTGCTTCAGATGTCTTCCATGAGGTAAGCTTTACTAGAGGCGGATGACCCAAGTCTTGACTAAGGATAAGTAAGGTTACTTGAGAAGTGTTCCTTTCTTATTATGATGATGATTTATGTGCTTTGATTATGCTTATGGTTTATATTGACTAACCATTATGTCTTTGTTGTTTATGCTAGCTATCATATTTGGTACATTTTTGTACTAACGCATACTCTTGCCTACATTTCTTTCAAAATGTAGGGTCCGGCGACATTGATTCTCCCACTCGTGGTTAGGTTCATAGTTGATCAAGGAGTGAATATTTGGTGAGTCCTCATTGTATTCGAGGATGTGATCACCGTTCCCTTGTGTTTCTTTCTTTCATGTTTGGACTGTTGTATAGTTGTGTCCCACGATTTATTTATGTTATTTTGTTTTAGACAATTGTATTAGACTTCCGCTCATTTTCTAAAGACTTTTATTTTATTTTATTGTTTTAAATTCTTGTATTCTATTAATTTATGTTATGATATGCTAAGTGGCTTTTATAAAGCCTTTTGGGGTCTTGTACACCTTGTTACATCTAGGGGGTACCCTGGGTTGTGACAAACTTGGTAATCAAAGCACAAGGTTTAGAATCGTTCTGGCATGTTTCAAACCACGTCAAGTAGAGTCTTGTCTATAAGTGTGAAGCGCGCCACATTTATGAATGAGAGGCTACTAGATGTTTAGGAAACTTAACTTCTTCATTTCTCTAAGTCGTTCCATGGAGTTTAACTCTATAAAGTCTTTATCCTAATCCTTACCTGAAGGTTTTTAGGATATGACTACTAGAAGGGCTAATGCTAGAAGGACATATGAAGACAATATGGGTCAAGAAGTTCCTCCCCAAGCTCCTTCTCAAGCTCCGATTGATCATTTGGATTACAATATGACAAATGCGGAATTTAGGTCAGCTTTCCATGTGTTGGCTCAAGCCGTGATGGCCCAAGACAATAGAGAAGTGGTAGCATCCGTGAACCCAAATGTGGGTACGACAACAACAAGAGTGAGGGACTTTACAAAGATGAACTCACCGGAATTTTATGGCTCCAAAGTTGAGGAAGATCCTCAAGAATTTATTGATGAGGTCTATAAGATACTTGCTATGATGGGAGTGACTCTAGTAGTGAAGTCAGAGTTGGCTGCTTATCAACTCAAAGGGGTTGCTCAGATTTGGTTCAATTAATGAAAAGAGACAGGGTTGGAAGAAATAGGTCCCATAGAATGGGAAATGTTCAAAAGTGCTTTTCTTGACAGATTCTTCCCTTTTGAGATGAGAGAGGCCAAGGTTCTTGAGTTCATTAAACTTTTTCAAGGGAATATGCGTGGAAGGGAATATGCTTGAGGTTCACTCAGTTATCCAAATATGTCCCTTCTATTATGGTGGATCATAGGACTAAGATGAGTAAGTTTGTGTCAGGTGTATCCGACATGGTAGGCAAAGAATTCTGCATCGCTATGCTAGTCCATGACATGGACATTTATTGCCTTATGGTTCATGCCCAACAAATTGAAGAGGAAAACCTCAAGGAAAGATCTAGAGAAGCAAAGTGGGCAAGAACGGATGATGGTAACTTTTTATATTCTAGGTCCGGTGGACGGGGTCGTTCAAGGTTTCGGCAAAAGCTCTTCGGGCAAGGTTTTTCTAATTATTCTCCAAGGTCTAACAATTAAAGGGTGTCTAACCCTAAACCTCAAGGAGATGGTAGTAGGTCCATTATGCCTATTTGTGTTAAATGTGGGACAAATCATGAGGGTAAGTGTCTAGCGTGTTTTGATGCTTGCTTTGGGTGTGGAAAGACGGATCATAAGATAAGGAATTATCCTTCAATTGCTAAGAATGAGGGAGATACTGATCGTAGGGCTCAATACAACCCCTTATCTGGTCCTAGTGGTTCGGGTGTGAATGCTCCTAAGCAAAACCGATTCTATGCTCTCCAAACTACAGGTGATCAAGAGAGTTCCCCGAATGTGATGACTGATATGTTAAAATTTTTCTAAATAGATGTATATTTTTTGCATGATTGTGGTGCAACTTTGTCCTTTGTTACTCCTTATGTGGACATGAGGTTTGATGTACTCCGTGATGTGTTCTTAGAACCTTTTTCCGTCTCTACCCCTGTTGGTGATGCTGTTATGGGTTAGAGGGTCTACGGAAAATGTCTTGTTTGCTTGTCCCATAGAGTTACTCTTATTGACTTGGTAAAGCTTCATATGTTAGACTTTGATGTCATCCTTGGTATGGATTGGTTGAATTCAAGTTATGGTTCTAGTGATTGTAGAGCTATTGTGGTCAAATTTTAGTTTCCAAATAAGCCTATCCTATAGTGGAAGGGATAGGGGGATTTAATGCCTAAGTCTCAGTTTGTCTCTTGCTAAAGGCTAGAAAGATGATCTCTAAGGGTTGCATTTATCATATAGTTAGGGTGAGGGATGTGCATTTCGAAATCCTTATTCTTTAGTCAATCCCTATTGTGAATGAGTTTCCGAAAGTATTTCCCGTTGATTTTCTCGATATTCCTTTGAAAAGGGAAATAGACTTTGGCATTGACCTTCTCCTAGATACAAAACCTATTTCTATTCCTCTTTATAGAATGGTTCCGGCGGACTTAAGGAGTTGAAAGAGAAGTTAAGGGATTTGTTGGATAAGGGTTTCATCCAACCAAGTATCTCTCCACGGGGGTCATTATTCTTGTTTGTTAGAAAGAAGAATGGGTCCTTTCGTATGTGCATTTATTATCGACAATTGAACAAGGTGACCACTAAGAACAAATATCCGCTCCCAAGGATAGATGATTTATTTGACCAACTTCAAGGGGAAAGTTATTTCTCTAAGATTGATCTCCGATCAGCTTATCACCAATTGAGGGTGAAATAAGAAGATATTCTAAAAACGACTTTTAGAACTTGATATGGTCATTATGAGTTTCTAGTAATGTCAGTTGGTTTGACTAATGGTCTGGTGACATTTATGGAGTTGATGAATAGAGTGTTTAGACAATATCTTGACATGTTTATGATTGTCTTTATCGATGATATTTTGATCTATTCAAGAAGTGATAATGAGTATATGGATCATTTGAGGATCGTATTACGAATCGTCAAGGACCAACAACTTCTTGTAAAGTTTAGTGAATGTGAATTTCGATTAAGGTCCACATCTTTCCTTGGTCATATTGTTTCAAGCAAGGGTATTGAGATAGATCCTAAGAAGACGGATGTGGTCAAGAGTTGGCCTAGACCTCTAACTCCATCGGACAATAAAGACTTTTTTGGTTTGGCCGGTTATGACAGAAGTTTTGTTGACGGTTTTACTTCAATTGCCTCTACTTTGACAACCTTAACTCAAAATAAGGCTAAGTTCATATGGTCGGAAGCATGTTAGGAAAGTTTCCAAGAGTTTAAAGATACACTTACTTCCGCTCTAGTGTTGACCAGACCGAAAGGAACAAATGGTTTTGTGGTTTATTATGATGCCTTGAGAATTGGACTAGGGTGTGTTAGTGGTTTTGTTTAGAGACACTCATTTGGGAGTCTTGACTTATGGAGGCCATCCACGGGGCATGGATGGACCTATGGGGCATGGACCCCTTTCGTAGGTCACCCCTTTTGAGGCAACCTCATGGTTTTCCTTGGGGTCTAGACTTAGGGTCCTCCTCAAAGACCCTTAAAGTGGTCTTTGAGAAGTCGTACCTTGACGTCTAACCCTTAAACTCCTCAACCATGGCTCGGGACAATATTAAACACCACTTCAAAACTCAAGACAAACATAAACGTACACACCTTAGGCTCTAGATTCACTAGTTCATTTTTATGGTCATTACAACTAAGGAGGTAGTTGCTGCAGAGTTTAAGGCTGAGACCGGTGAAGAGCAGCTGGGTGTTGATGATGAGGCTTCTTATGAGGGCTTTATAGAGATTGAGGAGGCCATGGTAAAGTCAGCTGTGCCGATCTCTTTGGAAGACACTCCCTTGGCATTCCCTAGTGGAGTCGGCAGTGCTGATGTGACACCAGGCATTGATTCCTCGGAAAATGGAGCGACTGTGTAGATAGGACCCCGCTTTATCTCCCTCTGTGTCATTTCTATTGATTTTTTTAGTGTTTGTATTGCATTTGAGGACAAATTACTTTTTATTTGTGGTGGGGTGAGGTATTTCCATTCCTACCTCTTATGATTATTGTTTTTGTTTATACAATGGGTTTTGTGCTGTAAATTGTGTTTTGGTACTGTTTTGTGCATGTTTGAGCTTATGGCTCCGTATTTTCAATGTAAATGGTTTTTGACCCTTTCAAAAGTTTTGTGCCACTTCTTGATTCTGTTTGAATGTGGTTGTTCTTGTGCAAATTTGTGTATTGGTCTTGATCAATACCGATGACTTAAATAGTGCTCTCAATCGAAAAAAATAAATGTGCGGCTACGATGAGACCACATGAAGTTGCATAGACAATATGCAAACTTTTTGAATCTTTTTGTGACTAGCCGATTATCGAATGGTTGCTCTTGTGACGAACCTTGCACACTAGCGAAAGTGTAAAGCCTTATTTGATATTGGTGCCAATGCCTTGTGTGATGAACTTACAATGAGCCATGTGTGATGACACCTGGAATTTGCTCTGTTTATTCGGTTGAATAAGTGATGCAATCTTTTGAAATGATCTTATGAAACAATTCTAAAGAATGAAACATTTTGAAATTATACCACTTTTGTGGCCAACCTTGTGAGTGTGTGAACTTTGCTTGAACACCCTTTGAGCCTTAGCCTTTTATTGGAAAAATCTTGATGCAATTGTAACCCTCTATTCACCCATTAAACCATAATCCTCATGAAGTGTGGTTTGTTTGAATAGCCAACTTAGGCCAAAAACCTAAGTTGGGGGTGTGGTGAAGAGAGAAGGTAAATCAAGAAATACGAAGAAGTCTCCCTTGATCCATGATTTTGAGAAAAATGGAGCCCCTCCATATAAAAAAAAAGTGAGAAGGGAAAAAGAAGAGAAAAATAATGAAAAAGTTTAAAAATTAATGTTGTGAAAGTTGTGAAAGAGATGGGGTGTTCGATAGTCCATGGGAAATGAATAATAGGGTGAATTTTGAGCATGGGTGTAAAGGATGAAGAAAAGGATAGAAACTGATGTTCATACCACATTTCATGAGTATAACAACCACTGATCCTAAATGACCATACCTCTACACTCAGCCCCATTACAAACCTTGAAAAGGCCTTTTTGATCTTGAGTGAGCTGAAGTGAGTGTTGATTGGAAAATAAGGGCAAACCTATGGGTGAAGTCATGCATGTGTTCATCTTTGTAAGTGTGAGAGTTGTATGTGATTCTGAAGCTCTAAATTGTTAAAGAATAGTGTGTGGATTTGGATCATTCTTTGTGTGAGGGCATTTGAGTACCATTATTGAGCTTGAACTAACATTTGAAGCAAGTAATGTGAACTTGTGAATCTTTGGTATTGGTAAGTCAAAACTTGAACAATTGAGTGCACAATTGATCTTTGCATAAGTAAGTTCAGTCTTATTATGTGCATTCATGATTGAGTCTAGTGTAGCACTGTTTGAGACATCATTTTTGAACTGCTGAACTTGAGTTTTACTTGAGGACAAGCAAAAGTTTAAGTTGGGGATGTTGATGAGTCTGAGATTTGGACTCATTTAGAGCTTTATTTACAATGATTTAGTGTCCTCAAATGCTTATTTTATTCTTATAACTGATGTAAAACCCTTAATTTCCAGGTATATGGATTGAGGAACAACGCAAGGACAGTAATTTGAAAAAAGGAACAAAGCGAACTGAAAGAATGAAGAAAAGAGAGCCTAGTGAAATCCAAGTCCACTTGACGAGTCACCGAACGGATACTTAATCGCCTAAAGTTCCAGTGTGCCAAGACTTGAAGGAGAAAACCAAGTTGGCCAGAGAAAAGAGCAGTCAACGGATCGCCAAGTGGTTCTGCGATGCAGAGTTGGATCGCCCAAAGTTACAAACCTTGAGGATGCTGAAGGCCAATGCATAAGGGTGATAGAATTGACCAAAGGGTGGATCACAGAGTGGATCGGCGAGCCTGACTTACTGCGCCGAATGGCTCTTTGCACCACATTTTTGGCGACTATAAATACATATTTCAACACTTGATTTAAAAAAATTAGTAATTATTATTATTATTCATATCGAATTCTGCGTATTGAGATAATTTTTACTAGTTTTTCCTAAGCTTTAGAGAATTGAAGTGTTTCACTTTTGAGAAATTAGAAGTGGATCTTTGAGATTATTCTAATTGGAACATTCTAACAATAAATCAATCTTACCCAGTTGATGGAAACTCAATTTGGTAACAATTCTTTTTATGATATTTATCTAAAACTCCAATTCTTGTGGTGCGATTTTGTGATTATGGGGTGATTTAGTTTATGGGTATTGCTAATTGTTAGTTTAAATGCTGTTTAGAAGTGAGTTCAATCATTAATTATGGTTTAGTTTAAGAATTGAAGTTGCAAATGTAGTTCTACCTTTGTGTTTTTGGCTTGCTCGAGAAAGAGGTTTTAAAACCAATAATATTGCTTGATGGTTTGTGGGTATTGGGTTGTCATCGGTTTAGCTCGAGAGGGTGAATCCTAAACCCTTTTCCACACATTCAACTCAAGAGAATGAATGGATTGAAGTGCAGGTTGTTCTTATTTTGCATGCTTGTCGGTGTTTGAGAGAAATCGACTTGATTCAGGGTAAATTGTTCGAGAGAAAGTTTACCTCCTCTATAGTCTAGGTTACTCACTAATATCCAGCTATTGTCTAGTAGTTACAATTAACCATTTGTCTATGTTAGCCTATAATCGAGTCACATCCCAAGAACCCGTCTTATTTTTGTTATTTCGTATTGTTTTTTCTGTTGTAGTTGATAATTAAAACCAAAACCCCCTTTATTGACATTCGTGCCATTACCTGATTCAAATTATGTTTTCATTCGATAATGTCTATTTCTATGGCTAATTTGACCATGTTCACACTTTACTATTGAATCTTAAACATGTATAGCTCTTTGTGGGATTCGACCCCA
This sequence comes from Solanum commersonii, assembly GCA_029007595.1. Taxonomy (NCBI): domain Eukaryota; kingdom Viridiplantae; phylum Streptophyta; class Magnoliopsida; order Solanales; family Solanaceae; genus Solanum; species Solanum commersonii. The sequence goes on along the minus strand of JAJTWQ010000034.1, from coordinate 2,229,459 downwards.
ACTCATTTAGTTGGGTTATATACTGATTAACGATCATTGGCCCTTAGAATTGGATGTAGTGTGTTTGATAGCATTATTCAATCAACTAGATGAACCGATACATGTAACAAGTAAAACTATGAATACATATGATGGCTTTACAATTTCTACAATGCTTCTACTAGAATCCATAATTGTACCACTATAAAAATACGCATAGTAAAGACTCGGCAAATCCACTAATCAACTTGGAGCTCACGAACAACCGGTGAGTATCATGTGCTTCTAATCTGCTAGTTGAGTACATGTACCTACAACATAAAAAGCAACATCCCTAATAAGGGATGCCAGTAAGAAAGAAACTGTTGAATATGTAAGGCATAATACAACCATAAGTAAAATGAGAGCTCAAGTGAATCCAAATACAAATAGATAAGGATTTGAGACCACCTTTGATTATACTTATGGAATCATGTATGTTACATTCTTTTCTTTACTTTTCTGTGTGTTATAATCTTTATAAGACATATGATACAAATGAAGAGATCATCAGTGGTAGAAGAGGATGACCCACGGTATGCATTTTAACTTCTGGGATGATGTCCTCATAATTCCATTAATTGGGATCGGCCCATGCTAGGCTTTCACCCCTGAGCTGCCACCCTTCTCTACCAATTGGGATCGGCCCATACTAGGCTTTCGCCCCTAAGTTGCCACCCTTCTATACCAATTGGGATCGGCCCATGCTAGGAATTTGCCCCTATGCTGCCACCCATAATTATACAAATTGCTTCACTTAGATTCTTTAATCTTTGAGATTGTTGTTTTGATGGTCATAACTCTCTTGAGATTGTTCTTTTGATGATCACAACTCTTTTAAGATTGTTGTTTTGGTGATCATAATCATTGTTGAGACTTGGAACTATAAACCAGTAGTAGAAGACATGAATATAGACTTAAGAAAATAAGAATGACATGGGAAGCAAATGTGACACCAATGTAATACTTAGGAGCTTATATGACTTAGTAAAGCATTTTGACATCTAAAATTGAAGCACATATCTAGTGAAGACATTTAACATTCAGCCAAGTGATTTGAACTCTCTATGATAGCCAGATACTCACTAACTAATATCAAATACAAGGTATACATGAATGTGGAACCAAGGGGGAACCTGGGCATATTCAACTTAAGGGAAAATACATATTCAAGTAAGTACATATATATGTATAATAGAGAAAGTACAGATCTTGTGAGGTAACATTATAGTCTAACACAACGGGAGTAATAACCAATAATGGGAACATATGAATATGTGAAACGATGACATATATGATGAAAAAGACAACTGAAGCAAGTTAGGAAGATATGGGCAGATTATATATCAAACATATAAATATGTGTACCATGTCTAATCTAGGATCATTTTGATTTATATAAGGGGAATACGTGCCAAGGGTACTTTGATGACTAAACAAGTTTTAACCTTGCATGCTAATACTTGGTAGAGTAAGCCTATACATTAAGTAATAAACTCATATTAGAGTACCCACTTTAATGCTCTAGGGAGTAGGAACTGCAACTATGGATCAGTCACTACTAAGGGCACTTAGAAACCTTACTTTGTAATAAAGTGTTGGATTCATGCCGAAGAAATAGGAAATCAAATAGCCTTACATACCTTCCTACACAATTCAAAAAGCACGACTTATGCTTCTTCTGTTTAGATTACGAATCTACAACAAAATAAGTTTTAAGATTATTATTAGTAGCTAATCAACCAATATGAGCTACTTGATCTCACCAAAATAGTAACGGAGAAGTAGGCATGCAGTTTATGTATCCACTGTTTTCTTTCCTTCCCTTTTCCTTTTGATCTCGTCTATATACTATACAACCTTCATATCAGGTATTCCCTAAAAATCCCTACAATACTTAAGTCCTTTAATGTCACCATAGCTTCTCCACACATCCTGTCACATTCCTTATCATAACATACATAAAACAATCCTTAAGCATAATAGTGTAACAAAAGAAATATGAATCTCGGTTTATGATCACCAATACTTGAAGAGCTAGAATTACTCTTAAGATGCTCAAAAGATCTCATAATTAAATTTAAATGGGACTCCCGTCCATGGCTGTCCCAATATGAAATAACCACCAGAACATCCTCCTAAATAATACACCATGTAGAAGGAACAATTTCAAACACACTAACACATACCAAATGTCCTAATTAGCTCAAGAAAAAGAGGAAGAAAATTGGAGTAGCTTACCTTGCTGGACAGAACTACCACTTGCTAAGACTTGGATTTTTCAAGGCAAAGGTTGTCCTCCTCAACTTGTCTTAACTTATACCTTCAAATAGATTTAACTCCCTTATATTCAAGAACCCTAATAGTATTTAATGGCTACTGTATGAAGCTAAGAGAGAGAAGAGAGAAAGCTCAAGAAATCAGATTTTTGTTAAAGTGAAACATAATTGGAAAAGTTAATATCAATCCATTTTAAAGGGACCTACTTTAGCAAATTCTCTCACTCTTTTTGGGCCATAATTTATCAAGGATGTGATCCACCTACTTGGACTTTCCACTTGGGCCTTGGCTGTCCATTTTCCCCTTATTCTTCTAATCAACTTGGGTCAGATTAATGCAAGTAGGTTGTAGTGTACTTGGCCCAATAACATGGTCAAAAGAGTCTCAGTAGGTGATGCACCTACTTGGTCTTTTGGGCTTGTCAATAAGTCAAAGTAGGTTATGCACCTACTTGGTCCCTTGGGCTGATCAATAAGTCAAAGTAGGTGATGCACCTACTTGTCAACTACTAGCTTAGTTAAGTTGAGCAAGCACCTCAATATTTTATTCCATTTCTAAACCTTAATACCTTTAACTTAACTTAAACTTATATACACGATGTCACTTTAAACTTTTGATTCAAATACCACCTTATGATCTCAAGTTTAAATACTTCCATCAACGTCACAAACGGGTTACATCAAAATCTATGACAATTCACTTTAAACCTATTCTATTGTCACTAGTTGCATAGGAAACCGAGTATAGGACTATACCACATATCAATTTATAAGTGTTATTTCAATAGAACTAGTACACGTAGAATACGAGGTGTTCCATCCTCCCCCTCCCCCCTTATGATTATTGTTCCTCGAATGATAGGTGAAGCTAGTAGTTTTGTTAACCTTGGAATTTCATTTGGAGTTTTGAGAGATTTTTCTTTGTAAATAGGACTATCCAAAATATATAGACTAACCTAAAACACGTATAGACAAGTCTTGCTTGACATCTCAATAGATATGGTTCATAAAATAAGAATATGACATATCAAACCCCTTTCTTGACCATGTAATTCAATGAAGATACACAAGTAGAACTCATACAAATAAGGAATTTAATATACCTAAACACAAGACATGCAAATGACATATCAAATGAACAAATATTAGTAGGACTTATGATCATATAAGGGGACCACATGATCTCAGATCTTTATGTTGATGTTTAGAATGAGGAGGGGTATTTGGATCTCTACCATATTTTATTACCAAGTATCTTATGTTATATTCTAGTCCTTCCACAATATTTCAATAGAGGTTACACCTTTTGTGCTTAGTTTCTGGGCCTTAACAATCAAGAATTTTTATAGCATCTCCCAATTTATTTTATATGGAACTGACACATAAAATCATAGGCCTAATCTATCGGGGCTCTACTTTCCCTTCTCTTTTATCTTATGATACTTTTCAAAGGTGAGTTTTATAAGAACACATAACTGTTAATATAAACTCAAAAGTTTTATGCCGCACCATCGAATAAGGCATTACGCTAAGTTATTTATCTATAGTTGTGATAAAATATACATATATACCCAACCTTTTCTGGTCAAAATCTTCACTACATAATAATACAAGTAAATGTTCAAAACTCATGTCCATAAACACATAGGGGCATAGTATACAGATAAATAAGTCAAATTGGGTATTATACATAGGAAAATTAGCACAAAAGGGTACGCATAATATACATGCATTAAGCAATAGAAATATATGGTGTATGCGCGCATATGGTTCATACGGTAGCATGTGAGAAAATGAACTACAAGGAATGCAGGAAATGGACTAGATGAGCACATGATGCATGAGTACTAAAGATACAAAATATATAATACGTAAGCAAGTAGACTATATGACATGTAGACATATAAGAAAATGAACTACGAAACACAAATCACATAGAGCTAATGTGTTTTATCGCATGGATAAGTGGACTAACATGTCAATAAGTACACATATAAAATATGGATTAGAAAAGCTATCAGGCGTGTAATGCTTAAGCATGTAGGCTACGAGGAATGTAATATATATAGAAAAGGTTTATGATGCATATGACATATAAACAAGTGATATGTGAGTCATATAACCCATGAGCACTAATTTTTCCCATAGTATATGATTAATTAGCATGTAGTACCCACACAATATGGACAAGTGACATGTGGAAAGTAACCAGTGCAATGAATAACATCTAAGGAAAAGGTCCTACGAAAATATATAACAATAAACAAGGGTGCTTTAAAGAGGATAACACTTACATGCAAGCATTCTATGACATTAGGTAACATGTAAGAAAGTAATCCACAAAGGGAAAATGACATGCAAATAGATAAGTTATAGAACATGCAACATGTATAATTATATAACAAATCATCTTTGGAAACTACGAGATATCCTATAGAACCACTCTACCATATTAAGGGCAAACACATAGACTTAAGTGTTAAGTCACGGTGGGATAGTTCTGCTCATATTCCTTACTCACCTCAAAGCACATACAATTGATTTCCCCATATAATCTATTCAATCTCCTAAAAAATTGTATAGGTGTTCAATTATTTGTACTTGGCTTTAATCTAGGTCAATACAAATACTACTATTAAGATATTAAAATAAGATCCTCAACAGTTCATCTTTTTGAGTAGGAGGCCGAGGTAAACTTTGCCTTCGTTACTAGCTTGTGTTATATCACACTCAATGCACCCTTTGAAGGTTTAAATAGAAATAAACAGTCCAGCTTGAACGAACGATAAAACATGAACTCTTACAACAAGTAAATGTCATGTACCTATAAAGTTAGATCATGATTCATAACATCTTAGAGCTAGCCGTTTTGGGCTTAACTAGATAGATCTGGCCATACTAATAAATTTTTTATTTTTTTTATAAAAAGTGAGGGTGGTCCGATTCTTCTCCCAAGAAAGATAGCTAATAAGAACAACTAGCATATGATCAATTTTTCCTCTCTTCTAATGATGATTCCATGATTTTGACTCAGTTAGGTCTTTATTTAATAGATTTAGTGTCCTCAAATGCATATTTGTGCCAATAACTGATGTAAATCCTTGAATTTCAGGTTTTTGGATTGAGGAACAAAGATTGGACACTATTGAGAAAAAAAGAACAAGGCAACTAAAAGAACAAAGAAAAGAAAGACTGAGGATCACCTAATCCATTGGGCAAGTCACCGAATGGCCTTTGTCTCGCATAATGTTCCAGTGTGCCGAGCCCTAAAAGAGAAAATCAACTCGCCGAAAGAAAAGAGTAGTCGGCGAGTCTCCAAATGGTTCCGCGATGCAGTGCCATATCGCCCAAAGTACCAAACCTAAAGATGCTGAAGGCCAAAGTAAAAAGGCGATGAAATTGAGCAAAGGGCAAATCGCCGAGTGAATCGGCGAACACGACTTATTGCGCCGAATGGTCCATCACAGCACATTTTTGGGGGACTATAAATACGTTTTTAAATTCTTAGTTTAGTATGCAGTTTATAATTTACAGTTATTATTATTCAGTTTTCATGTTGAGATATTAGAATTGTGTTTTATGGCATATTTCCCCTTAGCTTTGAAGATTTCCATTTCTAAGAAATTGGATGTGAGTGTTGAAGATTCTTCATCTTAGACCTTTGTAAAGACTATATCAATCAAACCAGTTGATGGAGACACAACTTGGTAACAATTTTTACCTTTTTATGATGTATAGCTAAAACCCCAATTCTTGGAGTGAGATTATGTGATTATGGGTTGATATAACTGTTGGGTATTTTTAATTGATAGTTTAATTATTGTTTAAAGGTCTTTTCGTTCAGTAATTGTGGTTGAATTTAATGGGTTGTAGTTGCAAATACAACCTTAACTTCGTGTTTTTGGCTTGTTTGAGAGAGAGGTTTTAAAACTAAAATTACTGAATCGATATTCTGTGGGTATTGGGTTGTTATGGATTCAACTCAAGAAAGTGAACCCTAAACGTTTTTCCACACGTTTAGCTCGAGAGAGTGAATGGACTAAAGCGAAGGCTGTGCTTAATTGTTGTTCAAGATAAACCAATTTGATTCGGGGTAAATTGTTCGAGATAAAGTTTATTCTCACTAAAGTCTAGCTTAATCACTAATTTACAACTGTTTACTATTAATTGCAATTACTCGGTTGTCTATCTTAGTCCATAATCCAATCACATCCCAAGAATCCTATCTCCATAATTGTTATTTTCGTATTATTTGCTGCTTCAGTTGATAATTGAAACTAAATTCCCCTGATATTTGACACTTGTGTCACCCCTAACTTGAGCCATGTTTTTATTCGTAAATATTTTTGGCTATGATTGATTTGAGAATATACTTGCCTATTGATTCTCAATTACGAACCAATCCCTTGGGACTCGACCCCAACTCACTTAGTTGGGTTATATTACTATTGTACGATTGCTGACACTTAGTATTGGATGAAGTGTATTTGATAGCGTTTACCCTTATCAAAAGGGCGCTGCTGCTTGGGAGTGGTGTTATTTGAGAATTTTTAATGAAGTTGAGTCTTGTTCTTATTAGTAATAGTTGAACTTACTTAATTTTTAGTTTTGTTTTTCTTGTTTCTGTGTTGAAACAGAAAGAATGAGTGTAAATAGTAACTGTGAACAAATGGATCACTTTTCGTTAGAAGTGATGAGGTTCAGGGATAACATCCTAACCTTCAAGCAATTAGAAGGTGAGCAAATTCATGAGTCGTGGCTGAGGTTTGAAGCACTGCTGATGCAATGCCCAACTCATGGGATTCCTAATTTAGTTCTACTGGAATGCTTCTATAGGAGTCTTAGTCCCGTGAACAAAGTACTGATTGATCAACTTAACCCGGGTGGTCTTGTACGAAAACCCTATGTGGTAGTAAATTAACTCCTTGATCACATGAATGAGGCCAATCAAGAAGTAAAAAGGGATTTCCACTTACCAACTTTGTTAACTCAGCTAGACAAGTTAACCAAAAAGATTATGGATTTTAAAGTCCAGCGCAAAAAGAAGGAGCGGTATATTCCTTCTCATGAGTGGAGCAAGCCTAAGAACAATGAGGACAGAAAGGTCGAAGCAATGCTCACACTTCTTATCCTCAAAGACAATGAGAAAGATAGAGTACTGGAAGAGCTCCGGGAAAATGTTGCAATGATAAATCAATTGATTGCCTCCCACTCCACGTCTATTCAGTTGCTTGAAACCCTCATGGGTCATGCGTTGTCCCGACTCTATCCTAGGCAAAGACGAGAACTGCCTATTGACACTATAGCAGATAAAATAAATGAGGTTTAAGTTGGGACTTGTGTCGTGCCACAATGTTAACTAAGGCGCTTTTTGGGAGGTAACCCAAGGTTTTATCAGTTTAGCTATTGTTTTGGAATACTGGTGTGTTGAATGTACATGTCAAAGTGTGGAAAATGATTGAAAAGTGCAGGTTGGCGATCTAAAGGTCCAATTGGCTAATCACTGAAGAGGTCGGCAACCCTAGCCTAGACCGCCATTGGACTCAAGACAACTTTAAAGTGGAGTTTGTAAAACTCGACGAGCTCAGGAAATTATTGGTGAATCACCAACCTGGTCGGCGATCATGATATAGCCTGCCGTTTGGACCCCCAGGTTTACTAAAGGTCCTGTAAAACTTGGCGTGGTAAGTAACCACTCGGCGTGTCACCGAGTGGGTCGGCGAGCACAACAAATGTCATCGAATGGGCGAGAACTGGAATGTTTCTTAAAAGGCCAAAGGTTTAAATTTCCAACTCTTTCACTTTCCCTCACTTCCGAACTTCAAAAACTCACACCCGCATTTTAGTTCTATATTTTTGTATGTCTATAGTAATTTAGTCGTCAATTTGTGCTCGAATTTAGATTACATTGCCGCCTAGCATTTTAATCTTATCTGAATCAGTATTTAAGGTTGGTTTACCAAACTCCAAGGTTACTTTTGGCATTTTGTACTATTATGGAAATGATCTTATCTTGTTGACGTCTGTTGGGGCTCTCTGATAGGATTAGAATGTTTGAATGCCTGTTTTAAGTTGAAAATCTTGTCCGTATTGTGTATATTGTTGAAATCACGTAGCTTTGTGCCTTAAAATTGGTTAAACCTTGTGGGGTTGTGCTTGCATGTTGTTAGATCTAGTCGGGTGAAGTCTAAGTAATCCGTAGTTGTGCCAAATGACGTAATTTGCCCAATGATAGAGTGGGTGATGTAATTCTTAAGGGCAAAAGTCATCAAATGGACAAATTTGGCAAAATCGAGAGAAGTCTGAGTACCCCGGGGTAATGGGTGTAATGGGCCTTATTTTAATTGGACAAATGAATGCGTTGATTTTGTTTTCGGGGGTTGCAGGGTTGAATTCAAGAAGTTGGGTTGAAAGTAAGCATGTAAGGTTGTTTGGTGAGCTGGGTTGAGCTCATCGGACCACTCGGCGGTTTGTTGAAGGTCCCCATCTCGCCTTTAATTTCATGCTATACTTGATATTTGACTCTGTAACTTTCGGTGAGAAGCTTGAGGTCGCCGAAGGCACCCGGCGACTCTCCGAAAGTCTTCTTGATCGCCCTTTGTCTGCACCCCTATAGTTTAAATTGCAATGTAACTTTCGGTGGGCTAAGCTTTGCTCGGCGATTCTCCGTGTAACAACCCACTCCGAAGGATGCTACTACTTAACAAGAAAGTGAATATAATACATGCAATTTTAAAAGGGATTAATCTAAGATATATAAACTATAATTCAATAGAGGAATTTAGCCCAAAATAACAAGTGAAAGGTATAAAGGCTTCTCATTTAGAAATTTAGTTGATCTCAAATTTAAACAAGACAAGAGTCCCAATTTAAGGCAGAAGAATCTTTGAATTTTTTTTTTTTAAAGACTACGCTAAGAGATTTTCAAGTATTATCTATACTACTACAAGACACGTTATAAATCATTACCAACCTCGGGATACCGAAGTTTGATTGGTTCATGCTTTATACAAACCTTCATAATAAACTGTAAATTTTATATATTACAGGACTTGGGTTTATACATCCCAAAACAGTAAAACATGTAGTCATACTTATTTTACAACCCATGGTGACATGATCAAATTAGCCTTAAAAATTTCATGTAAATGTACAACATATAGATCATGTACAAGTCCCAAGATTTATGCAAACTATATATGCCTATATGCAAAACTGGACTATATATCCTTCATGAAAGATGTACGTACATCTCTAAAGGTAGTAAATAATCAAGAATCACCACAAAATATATTTTCTACAAAAAATATAATCAAAACACTAATAGTTGATCATACAGGATTTTTAATTCCAAAATCTGGACAAAACTTATCCTATATTGCGTCCCATATTTCGAATCCATAACAGATAAATTAGAGTTTTACATAAACATAAGTGTTGTAGGTATATTAATTAGTTTCCAAATCATATTTATTCACTGTAAATGAAGTTCTAAAGAATGAGATATGATTAAAATACTAAACACTAACTAACTCGAAAATAAATTTCATCACTTACCTAAGGGAAGGGTGTGTCTCAAATTCCAAGCAAAAGGACCAAGTTTTTTTCTTGTGATTTTGAAGAACAAATGGTTAGATAATGTTCTAAGGTTCTTAGACTTTAGGGGAAACGAATTTCACTAGAGGAGGTGTTAAAATATAGTCACACAAGTGATGTTTATCACATACACAACTATCACTAAAAGGTGGCTGCCCAAATAAAAGTTGCCTTCCCAAAATGCATATATATACCTATTTGTATATCCCTCACCTCCTTTTTAAGTTATACATAATTGTAATTAGAATATTATGTAAATACCCCAATACAATCCCTTAAATTACGTTCACAATTTATGTTAGGCAGGTTTGCAAATACCATAACATTTCAAGTTCCCAAAATGAGCGTAAAACATACTGTAGTGATTAAGCAATGGTGTATTGACATGTGACTCTTGGTTAGTATTTAGGGGTGTTACACGCCGAAAGGCATGCTGACTTGTCAAATTTTTTTGAGAATTTTGAGCCAATTCTTTCGGCGAACCCCATCTAGCTCGCCAAAGTGATTCGACAACTAGCCGACCGATTCGACGAGTTTGCCTGCACCTGTGTTTCTATGATTTTGATTGAATTATTTTTATTTTTTCTCCATATTTTGCAGACATGGCTAGACCAAAGGTTGCAGTAGAAACATGCCACCCCGAAGGAAGGCTAAGGGGATATCACTAAATAAGGATGCAGTTGCATGCAGGGCCAAAGCCACCAAACTTCCCACATCTGGTGGGAAGAGAAAAGGTAAAAGAAAATCACCAGTGTCACTGGAGGCCATCTCCGATAGTGACGGCATCAACACCACTCAGCTCACTACTTTTGAAAGTGAGGTTGAGCACCAGGAACCCCAGATTGTAGCATCTGATGATGATGATGATCTTGTAGCAGCGTAGAGGGCAGAGCTACAATAAAAAAGGGATGAACGATAAATCTAGGATCAGGAATACTCAGCCCTCCACTACTTCTTCTCTAGTGCCAGCACATGCTGTAGTTCCAACACCTTTTGTATAGGGTCCTCCTCCCAAGTCGATGAACAGATTAAAGACAAAAGGGTTGAGGACACTTATTGAGGAGAAACGTATGTCCACGTATGGGGTGATCAACATATACCCAGAGATAATGGATTGCCTGAACTCTCACAAGTTCCATATCATCAATAAACCCCATGGCTCTTATATTCCAAGCAGGGTTAGGGAATTATATAGTGCGTATAGTGAATTAATACCACAAGGGAAGAATCTCGTAGCAAACTTCAAGTCGGTTGACTATGCGGTTTTCAGAGGCCGGAAGGTGAAGTTTGATAGTGATGCTATCAATACAGTTTTAGGCGCATCCACACATATTAATGATGACAACCAGCATATGATCAGGACAAAGAAGCTGGAAAATATGAAAAAGTAGTTAGCCCCACTAATTTCTAATGGTACTCCGAGGTGGTTGTAGGCTGGCGCTCCAATTGAAAAGAAAGATCTGAACGTAGCTAGAAGATTCTGGTTTGGCTTCATCAGCAGCACAATTATGCCATCCCAGAATGAGTCGATTCTTCACCTTACCAAGGCAGCCTTTCTAGGCTGTATCATTGATGGGATGAGGCTCAATCTAGGGATGATTATAACACAGGAGATGGTCATGAGGGTCAAGCAGTGCCAAACTTCTCTCCTTTTCTGGTATTGATCACAAAGTTGTGTAGATAGGCTTGAGTCCCTAGAGATATAAAGAAAGATGTGGAAGCAATTCCCATATCCTCCATTGATATTCGGAGGATTAAAGATGAATATTTAAAGAACCAGTCTAAGAGAAAGAAGGAACCTTCGTTGGACTCTTCCCCGGTCATAGATATAGAGACAGCACGTGCAAAGGCATCCTTGCCTACTCCGACCCCTTGGCCTTCAGGTACTTCTTGTGTTGTACCTTCTGACACTACAGGTTCTTCTGCTACACTGCCTCCTAGACTTTCTGTTGCTACTGTCTCCCGGACCCCGCTCACTCAAGCTTCATTATTCCTGATGGGGCAGCTTACCCATTCTGCTGATCGTTGGGCTGCCAGACTTGGGGACTCCATTCCGGACATGATTCAAACTGCCCTGGCTAATGTTGTGACACCATTAAGAGCTACCATTGACGCCCTTGCGACTAGGATAGAGGTGTGTGAGCGTGGCCAAGGGGCCACCAAGGAGGTGACGGATTTAAAGGCCGCTGTAGCTATTTTTAAGGGCCAGGTAGATCAGCTTAAGTCCACCAACATTTCCATTATTTTTGGGATGGTGGAGATCCCAGATGTACCAGATATGGCTCTGGCTACCACCAGAGATGAGGTTAGAGTTGAGGAGGCAACTGATCCTGAGTCTGAGGCAGAGACTGATGAGGATATGCTTGAGGTGGCTAAGGAAGCTTCATATGAGGGCCTTAATGAGACTGAGGAGGTCATGGTAGATGCAGTTGTGCAGGCTTTTTTAGCGGATACACCCTTCATTGATCCTAGCGCAACTACTGTTCTTTCTGAGGTGACTCCGAGCACTGAGGCCCAAGTCTAGATTGATGCACCGGACACTGATGCCCAGACAAATGAAGTCACTTAGTAGACATGATCCCTTCTTTACCTCCCTCTATGTGTTACTTTATTTTGGTTTTGTTTGCATTTGAGGAAAAATGACTTTATTTGTGGTGGGGTAAGGTCCACCTTTGGTGTGATCTTTTGTGACACTCTTGTTTTGTGTATATATTTGGGTTTTGAGCTAAAAATAATGTGTTACACTATTTTTGTGGATGATTGATCATGTTGCTCCTTGTTTTTAATTGAAAATGTTTTTTGGACCCTTCCCGAAAAAAATAATTTGTGCCACCTTTTGTTTGTGTTAATTGTGTTTGTTCTTTTGCAAATATGATTTTATGTTTTGATCAATACCGATGACTTGAATAGTGCTCATAATCGAACAAAAATGAATGTGCGGCTACGATGACTCCAAATGAAGTTGCATAGATAATATGTGCATTGTTTGCATTTCGTTGTGACTAGCCAAGTATCGAATTGAGTCTCTTGTGATGAGTATTGCACACTAGCGAATGTGTGGAGTCTTGTTTTTCATTGGTGTTTGTGCCTTGTGTGGTGAGCTTACCGTCAACCGTGTGTAATGACACCTAGAATTTGCCCCGTTGGTCCAATTGACTAAGTGAAGCAATCTCTTGACATGATCTTAGGAAACTTTGAAGAGTGTGAAACAATTTGATATTATACCTCTTTTGTGGCTGCCCTTGTGAGTGAGTGAACCTCGTTTGATCACCCTTTGAGCCTTAGCTTTTTCTTGGAAGAAGCTTGAAAACATGAGTTTTGGGTCAACTTTAAACGACCATAACTTTTAGTACTGGATAAGTTATATGACCCATAAGATATCAAATGAAAGGTCTTGGAATCCTCTCTCCAAGTCTACTGAGTTTTCTATGTTTCAAGTTCGGATGAGGGAGATATGCCTATTTGAAATCTGCCTTTCCAGTCTAGGAAAGTTACCCAAAAGTATGATGTGTATATTGGTCTTTTCCTTACCCATTCATCTTAAAATGTTTTTGGTATTATTTTGGGGTCAAATCCAATTTGGATCAGTTTTACAAATCCTAAATTACACTAAGGGTTTTGAGAGGAGTTCAAGAAGAGGGAAACAAAATAAGAGAGAGAAAAGTTCAAGGTGTTCATCGAGTTTTCTTGAGAATCGAAGGTTGTTTTTCCAATGGTTTAATACCTAAGAGGTATGTGAGTTCACTTAATGTTGGGTTCGTTCACCCACATGCCAATCATGTTATTTTGAATACAAATTTTTTTCCTAAAGTTGAAGGAATTGTATTCTTGAAGAGTTTCTTGAAATTTCATTCGTAATCTTGATTGTTGGGGTTTTGATAAATTCTTGAGATAAATGTTTGTAGTTTGAGGGTTATTTTGAGTAGATTATCGTGTATTTATGTTGGGAATTCGAATCTAAGTGAGTGGGGAAGAAACCATTCGATTATAGACGAATTAGGGTCCAAAAATGAGAAAGAAAATTTGTCGGGTAATCTGGGTAAGGGGATGGCGCGCCGCACCAGCAGTGCACCAAAAAATGTTTTATGTAGTTTGGGTCCTGAGCTGCCACGCCACTTAGTGTGCCCCGCGTCACTAAGTGCGCCAGGGTCACCAGGTCCCCTACTCTTCCATCCTTCTTTTCATATGAGTTCCCTCGAATCGTACCTATGTTTTATATTTGATATCCATACTCTAAAATACATCTAAACATCAAGAGATCATCCATAACATGAAATCATAACCCTTGAATCCATAATTCAAATTCAAGGTAGAGTTAAGAGTCAAGTCTTCAGAGTCCATTAGAGTCATTTTGAGAAGTCTTTTACAATCTTTTATAACTTGTTTTAAGACCTCAGTACTTGAGTTTGAGGATGAATAGAGTTGATTTCATTTTCTTTTAAATGATATATGGAAACTAAGTATTCCCAAGAGTAAATGTTTTTACATTTAGGATGAGAGGAAACACCGATTTTTGAAAGTGTTCTTGAGTAGTTTTGAGTACTATCTCTTTAAAGAGAAATATTTTGAGTAATAATCTCAAACCAGAGAAAGAGTTATGTCTATAAACATATAAAACTAAGTTATGTTTTTTGGAATAGTATTTAGCACCGATATGGGGACGATTTCAGATGACTCATAGTCCTCCTAAACCATGTAGCCAACATGGGTAGAAAGGGTCATAGTTTTTAGATGAATCCTTATTGCTTTTAAGCATAGACAAGTAGATCCACTTAGTTAGTAGTTCTATACCCCGACAAAGTATAGGACAGTTTTGACAGTGTGGGCTAGACGTTATATCATCTCATAGCTCATAGTGACGATTTTCGATTAGAGAATCTCCCATATATACAAACTGAGTTATTAATGTATTTTTCAATATATTGAGTTGTTATCAACTGTTTTAAAGGCTTTTCTTTATAATGCATCTTTACTATTAGTTTATATTGAAATGAGTTGAGTCAGTTTGAGTATCTTTGTGTTGAGTTGAGGTTGAGTTGAGTTGAGATCAGGTAAGTTGTTTATTCAGTTCCAGTTCAAACTTATGTCATGTTTTTATTTCCCCTTGCATGCTTTTGAGTTCGAGATTTGGACTCATTTAGGGCTTAATTTGTATAAATTTAGTGTCCTCAAATGATTATTTTGTGCCAATAACTGATGTAAAATCTTTGATTTCCAGGTATATGGATTGAGAAACAAAGCAAGGACACTAATGTACAGAATGGAACGAACCGAGCTGAAAGAATGAAGAAAAGCAAGTTTGGTGATCACCAAGTCCACTTGGCTAGTCGTCGAACGACTGTTTGACTGCCTAAAGTTCCAGTCTGCCAAGCCCTAAAGGAAAGAACCAAGTTGGTGAGACAAAGGAGCAGTCAGGGGATCACCGAGTGGTTCCGCAATGCAGTGTTGGATTGCCCAAAGTTACAGACCTTGAGGATGTTAAAGGCCAAGGCAAAAGGGAGATAGAAGTGACCAAAAAGTGGATTTCCATGTAGATCGACGATCCCGACTTACTTCATCGAGTGACTATTCGCAACACATTTTTCACAACTATAAATTCATTTTTAAAAATTAGTTATCTATCTTTTATCTAGCATTGAATCATTATTCATTCTGAATAGTTTCTGTGTTCATATTTTCAGAATTTTCCTTAGCTTTGAAGAATTGAAGTTTTTCACTTTTGAGAAATTGGAAGTATGTCCTTCAGAATCTTAAAATTGGACCATTGTAAGGATGAAATCAATCTTATCCAGTTGATGGAAACTCAATTCGGTAACAATTTTTATCTTTTTATAATGTCTAGCTAAAACGCCAATTCTTGGGCTGTGATTATGTGATTATGGGTTGATTTAATTTATGGGTATTGCTAATTGTTAGTTTAAATGTTGTTTAGAAGAAATTTCAATCATTAATTGTGGTTTATTTTAAGAATTGTAGTTGCAAATGCAGTTCTACCCTTGTGTTTTTGGCTTGCTCGAGAGAGAGGTTTTAAAACTAAGATTATTGATTGATGGTCTATGGGTATTGGTTTGTCGTGGGTTAAGCTCGAGAGAGTGAATCTAAACCCTTTTCCACACATTCATCTCGAGAGAGTGAATGGACTAAAGTGTAGGATGTTCTTATTTTGCATGCTTGTCGATGTTCGAGAGAAATCGACTTGATTCGGGATAAATTGTTTGAGGAAAAGTTTACCTCCTCTATAGTCTAACTTACTCACGAATATCTAGTGATTTTCTAATAGTTGCAATTACCTATTTATCTACATTATCCTATGATCGAATCACATCCCAAGAACCCATCTCACTATTGTTATTTCGTATTATTTGTTGTTGTTGTAGTTGATAATTTCAAACCAAAACCCTGATGATTTGACATTCGTGTCACCCCCTGATTTGAATTATGTTTTTATTCGAAAAGTTCTATTCTTGTGGCTGATTTGACCATGTTAACACTTTTCTATTGAATCTTAAACAGGTACTGCTCCCTATGAGTTCGACCCCAATTCATTTACTTGGGTTATATACTGATTAATGATCATTGACGCTTATAATTGGATGAAGTGTCGTTTGGAACATTATTAATCAAAATGGCACCACTGCCGGGGAGTGGTGTTGTTTATGACATAGTTGAATCTACTTACATTTATTTCTGGTTTTCATGCTGATTGTTTTGAACAGAATAAACGATCATATCGTGTGACAACGGTGACCCAATGGATCACCCTCCTTTGAGATTGATGATTCTTAGGGATAACATCCTAAATTTCAATCAATTAGAGGGCGAGACTATCCATGAGTTGTGGCAAAGATTTAAGGAACAATTACAACAGTGCCCACCTCATGAAATTCTAGATAACATGCTACTGGAGTGCTTCTATAGAGGTCTTGGTCCTGAGAACAAAGGAGTGACTGACCAAATTTCTCCGAGTGGTCTCACATGATTACCTTATGCAATAGCAGCCCAACTCCTTGATCATATGGCCAAGACTAACAAGGAGACTGAGAAGGACCAGATTTTTGTCACACTGTTGACTCAGCTGGATCTCTTGGCCAAAAATATTATGGAATTGGAAGTACCATACCAAAAGAAATATAGGTACATTCCCCCTTGTGAGCATAGAAAGTCCAAGGAGTACGAGGGCGGACAAGTAGAAGAAATTCTCTCACTTATTCTCCACAAAGTTGAAGAACACGACAGGGTGTTAAATGAAATAAAAGATAATGTCTCATTGCTAAATCAGATGACTGCTACCCATTCCATATCTATTCAGGTATTGGAGACCCAAATGGGTCATGTGTTGTCTCATCTCGACCCCATGAATCAAAATTGAGTGGGGACTTGCATTGTGCAACAACGTTAACTAAGGCGTATCTTGGGAGGCAACCCAAGTTTTTATTGCTTTACTTCTGTTTCAGAAATAATCGTGTGTTGATTTTTTAGGTTGAAGTATAAAATGTGTTTGAAATGCGCAGGTTGGCGAGCAAAAAGTCCAGTTAGTGAATCATCAAAATGGTTGACGTGCCCGACATGGACTATCGCTGTACTCAAGGAATCAGATTGTGGAGTCTGTAAAACTCAGCGAGCCCATGGACTAGTCGGCGGATCGCCGAACAGATTGGCGATCCCAACTTAGACCGCTGTTTGGACCCCTACATTAACTGGAGGTCCTGTAAAACTCGATGAGGTAAGTGACCACTCAGCATGTCACCAAGTGGTTCAGTGAGAAAAAATAATGTCACCAAAAGGGCGAGAACTGGACAGTTTTTGAAGGCCAAAGGTTTAAAATTTCAAACTCTTTCACATTCCCTCACTTTTTAACTTCCCAAGATCACATCCGCACTATATTTTTCTATAATTTCGCATTTTTACCACTTGTTAGTCATTGATTGTGTGTTCCGAGTTGGAAATCTTTTCCACCTAGCATTTCTAATGTTGTATTTGGCATAAAAGGTTGGTTATCCGAACCACATAACTCATAATTAGTGGTTTTACTCAATTCCAATTATTTTGTTTTTGGTGATGGGTGTTGGGCCTATCTGAATCTATGTTTGTGTGCTTGTTTGCCCATTTAAAATTCGAAATCTTACCTAAATTGCCTATATTTTTCTCTTCCTTTTTGTTGATTACCTAAATTTCTTTTATTATTGTTCGACTCAGCTGCAGTATTTAATATAGCTTTAAAATTGATCTGGTAGTGAGTCATGTCCTCGGTGAGGCCGAGGTCGAGGGATGAGAGAGGTAAGGGGTTACGGGTTCTCTTAACGTGAAATTAGATGGGTAGGCGCCAAGGCTCGGGATGTTGATGGGTTTAAGTTGTGGTACTCAAGGGATAGAAATGGAGTGGGTATTTTAGTAGACGGGGATTTGAGGGAGCAAGTAGTGGAGGTTAGGAGGATCAATGATAGGCTGATGACATCAAGCTAGTCATTGGAGGAAGTACTTTGAGTGTTATTAGTGCTTATGCCCCTCAAGTGGGCTTGGACGAGGAGGCCAAAAGCGCTTTTATGAGGAGTTGGATGAGGTAGTTAGAGGTATACCGAATTTGGGGGGATTTTAATGGCCACATAATTATTTTGTTTTGGGTCTAGTTTTGAGTTGGTGATTGCGAACTCATGCTTTCCGAAGAAGGAGAACCACTTGGAGGAAGAGAAGCGGAAGCTTAAGATAGTCTATAAGATGACAAAGACGAAGCTCTTAAGAAGGCGAAGATGGCGGCTTTCGAACGCTTTGTATGTCGAGGCGGGGGTCAAAGGTGGGGAGAAGAAGTTGTATAGGCTTGCAAAAGCAGTATCAAAGATGAGGAAGGCAAAATACCGGGTGGAAGAGACCGCCATCAAGCAAAGATGGCGAAAAAAGGGGAAGCAGACCTTTTGGATAATTGTGATAAATGATGTGATGAGGGGGTGAGAAGAGGGGTGCCCATCTCTCGAGAATTTGCCAAAGTACGAGGTGATGGAGCATTTGATGTTATTCTTTTGGGGTGCAAGTTCAGTAATTCCTAAGGGATTAAGTTGTCAAATGACCAATTTTTGCCAAACAAGACTTGGCTATGGAGAAGGTCACGTATCAAGGTTGTAGGTTAGTAGGGCTAGAGTGTTGTTTTCCTTGCAAGGATATGGGTTGTTAGCGCTTGGAGTAGACTTAGCCTTATGATGTTTACCGTTTCTCGAGTATCATTTGTTGATTATTCGCTATCGTTTGTTTTGGCTGGTATGTTTTATATATATCTTCTCCTGTCACTTAGATTTGTTGTTCTTGAGCCGAGGGTCTCCTAAATGGCCTCTCTACCTCCACGAGGTAGTGGCAAGGTCTGCGTACAATTTACCTTCCCCAGACCCCACCTAGTGGGATCTCACTGGGCATGTTGTTGTTGTTGTTGATGTGCTTTGCCCGATGATGGAGCATTTGATGTTATTCTTAAGGGTCTGACCAATTTTTGAGTCCCGAGTCTTATTGAATAAGTGTTTGGTTTGATTTTGTTTTCGGGGGCTACGGGGTTGATTTTGGAAGTTGGAGTTGAAAGTAGGCACGTTAGGCAGTGTGGCGAGCTGGGTTGAGCTCACCGAACTACTCAGCGGTTCGTCGAATCCCCCTTGATAACCTTTAAATTCTTGGTTTTTTATGCTTTTGATTCTATATCTTTTGGCGAGAATCCTGAGTTCTCCTAGTGTACTCGGCGACTCGCCGAATGTCTTTTTTGATCTCCCTTTCTGCGCCCCCAACCCTTAAAATACACTGTAACTTTCGGCGGGCTAGTTTATGCTCGCTGAATGCTATCGGTGATTCACCGAAAGGCCTTTCCCATCGCTAACATTCCATTATTCTTGAAATTTTTGAAACCAATCCTTTCAGCGAGCCTTATCTAGCTCGCCAAAGCGATTCGGCAATTTGGTGATTCAGCGACTCACCGATCCGCCCAACGAGTTTGTATGTAATATGATTCCTCTGATTTTTATTGAAATGTTTCTAACAATTTTCAATTTATTTTTGCAGAGATGGCTAGAACAAACTTGGGCATGCCACCACGTAAAAGAGCAAGGGGTATATTGATCAATGAAGGGGCAGAAAATCCCCCTAAAAAGGGAAAGACGACACCTCCCATGGGAGGCAAGGGCAAGGGCAAGAGGCCCATATCTGAGGTTCCAGAGCACAACTCCAACAACGAGGAAGAGTCCTCTGACTCCCAAGCTGCATTTTCTGAGCTTGATGATGACCAGCCTCTATAGTCCAGGCAAGAGGAGATCCGTGCTAGGTCTCGCCTAGACTCATAGAGAGCTCCAGGGGCCAACCTTCCTGCAGTATTTACAGTGGCAGCTCCTACCTCGACTGTGGTCCTAATGCCACCAGTACAAGGTCCTCCTCCCCAGCTACTCTACAGATTAAAATTTTGATAGGTTGCAGACTATTCTTGAGAAGAAGCTGCTATCCACGGAGGTCTTAGTGGATAGATACTCCGCCCTGAGGGAAACATTCCAGTTTCACTGATTCGAACAGTTCACCAGCCCCGAGGCCCCTATATTCTACATGGGTCTGGGCGTTCTACACAGCATATGGTGAGTTGGTACCCAAGGGAAAGAAGAAGGCCAGTCCCTTCAGATCAGTGAAGTCTGTCATGGTCCCGGGGAAAGAAGTAGGGTGCAGCAGTGATCACATTAATAATGTACTCGATAGAGCTTTGGGTGCTACACATGCATATGAGGGCTTGGCCACTACTCAGTCCCTAGATGACTTAAAGGGCTGGCTAGCCCTTTTGATTTTTTATACCACCCCGAGGTGGATAGAGGAAAAAGCTCCCATCGAGAAGAGGGACCTGAATGTTGCTGCTCAGTACTGGTTTGGTTTTATCAGCTACTCCATTATGTTGTCCTAGAATGAGTTCATCCTCCTCCAACCTAAGGGAGCTGCCTCGGGTCAATCATATCCAGGAAGAGCATTGACATGGGACTCATCATAAAGCAGGAGATGGCCATGAGGGCCAAGTAGAGCCAGAGATCCCTTTTATTCCCGGTGTTGATTACAGAGCTATGTCGACGTGCTAGAGTTCCTCGTGATAAGACAAGAGATACTGAGGTCACTCTCACATTCTTCATAGACATCCAATGTATAGAGGTCGAGTATACGTGGGAGAAGGCAGACAGGAGGAGAGCAACTCCGGTGGATACATCCCCGGAGATTGATGTTGAGATGATTATTGCTGAGGCACCTTTGCCTACTCCGGCCTTTAGGTACACCTGCTTCCACTTCTTTCTCCCAAGCTCCTGGTGTTTCTGCCATTTCCCAGCCCACCAGGATTAATCATGCTATGATCCTGAAGATGGGGAACTTACCCATTCTGCGGATGTGAGGGCTACTCAGTTTGAGGCTGCGGTACCATGGATGATTGAGAGTGCTATCCTAGCTGCACTGACTACCCTACGAGCATCTATTAACACACTCACAACAAAAGTTGATACTTGTGAGAGTAGACAGGGGGAGACTTCAGAGGTGATGACTTTAAAAGTTGAGGTAGTTGATTTGAAAGAGGATGTGGACTATTTGAAGTCCACAAACTTCACTTCACTTTTGGAGGCAACTGATGATGTGGATGCCCCAACTACTTTTGAGATTCCTCCGGCCACCACCGGAGACATATAGATGGATGACATAGCAGCTGATGAGTTGGAGGCAGAGACCGACGAGGAGAAGATTGAAGTGCCAGAGGAGACCATCTATGATGACCTGCATGACCTTGAAGAGACGATTGTACAATCAATGATTCAAACATTACTGAGAGAAACATCTATGGCATGACCTAGTAAATCAAGTGTTGTCGATGTGACACTGGGCACTGATGACCCGACAGATAAAGTGACTGTGTAGACAGGATCCCTTTTTACCTCCCTCTCTGTCACTTTTATTGATTCTTAGTACTTTATTGCATTTGAGGACAAATTGTTTTTTGTTTGTGGTGGGGTGAGGTATTTCTATACCTACCTCTTGTGATTATTACTTTTTTATATATTGGGTTTTGTGTTGTAAATTATGTTTTGGCACTATTTTGTGGATGTTTGAGCTGGGGGCTCCTTATTTTAATTTCAAATGGTTTTTGACCCGTTTGACAGTTTTGCCACATCTTGTTGTGTATGATTGTGGCTGTTCTTGTGCAGATTTGACTATTAGTATGATCAATACCGATGACTTGAATAGTACTTTTAATTGAACAAAAATGAATGTGGGGCTACGATGAGGCCAATTGAGGTTGCATAGATAATATGTGAACTTTTTGCATCTCGTTGTAACTAGACGATTATCGAATGAGTCTCTTGTAATAAACATTGCACACTAGCGAAAGTGTGGAGCCTTGTTTGATATTGGTGCCAATACCTTGTGTGATGAGCTTACTGTGAACCATGTGTGATGACACCTAGAATTTGCCCCGTTGGTCCGGTTGACTAAGTGATACGAGCTCTTGAAATGATCTTGGGCAATAATTTTGAAGAGTGAAACAATTTGACATTATACCTCTTTTGTGGCCTACCTTGTGAGTGTGTGAACTTTGCTTGAACACCCTTTGAGCCTTACCCTCTTCTTGGAAGAAATTTGATGCAATTGTGACCCCTGTTTATCCATTCACCTATAGTCCTCATGAAGTGTGGTTTGTTTGAATAACCAAATAAGGCCAAAATCCTAAGTTGAGGGTATGGTGAAAAGAGAATGTAAGTCAAGAAGTGCAAAGAAATCCCCCTTGATCCATGGTTTTGAGAAAGATGGAACCCCTCCATACAAAAAAGAAGAGAGAAAAAGAAAAGAAGAATGAAAAAGAAAACAAACAAAAAAATTGTGAAATAAAGTTGTGAAGGTTGCAAAAGAAATGGGGTGTCTGGTATTCCATGAGAAGTGAATAATGCGGTGAATTTTGAGCATGAATTAGAATCTTGAAGAAAAGGTAAAAAAGTGATGTTCATACCACATTTCATGAGGATAGCAGACACTGAGCCTAAATGACCATACCTTTATACTCAGCCTCATTACAAGCCTTGAAAAGACCTTTTTGATCTTGAGTGAGCTGAAGCAAATGTGATTGGAAAATAAGGGCAAACCTATGGGTGAAGTCATGTATGTGTTCATCTTTGTGAGTGTGAGAGTCGTATGTGATTTCAAAGCTATAATTTGTTGAACAAGTGTGTGTGAATATGGAATCATCTTTGTGTGAGGGTATTTGAGTACCTTTGTTGAGCTTGAACTTGCATTTGAAGCAAGTATTGTGAACTTGAGAATCTTTGATAATGGTGAGTCACAACTTGAATCTTTGAGTGCACAATTGATCCTTGCATGAGTAAGCTGAGTCTTGTTGTGTTCATTCAAGATTGAGCCTTGTGTAGCACTATTTGAGACATACTCTTTGAATTGGTGAACTTGAGTTTTACTTGAGAACAAACAAAAGTTTAAGTTGGGGGTGTTGATGAGTCCGAGATCTGGACTCATTTAGTGTTCTCAAATGCTTATTTTGTACCAATAACTAATGTAAAATTGTTGATTTTCAGGTATTTGGATTGAGGAACAAAGCAAGGACACTAATGTGTAAAAATGAACGAAGCGTGCTGAATGAATGAAGAAAAGAAAGTCTGGTGATCACCATGTCCACTTAGTGAGTCACCCAAAGGCTGTTTGACTGCCTAAAGTTCTAGTGTGCCAAGCCCTGAAGGAAAGAGCCAAGTTGGCGAGAGAAAGAAGCAGTCGGTGGATCGCCAAGTGGTTCCGCGATGATGTGTTGGATCGCCTAAAGTTACAGACCTTGAGGATGCTGAAGGCCAAGGCAGAAGGGCGGTGGAAGTGACCAAAGGGCGGATCTCCAAGTGAATCGATGAGACTGACTTACTTCGCCGAGTGACTCTTCGCAACACATTTTTAACGATTATAAATACATTTTTAAACATTTACTTATCTATCTTTTATCTAGCATTGAATCATTATTCATTCTGAATGGTATTTGTGTTCATATTTTGAGAGTTTTCTTTTGCTTTGAAGAATTGAAGTTTTTCACTTTTGAGAAATATAAGTGGGTCTTTGAGATCCTTCGAATTGGACCATGGTAAATCTTACCCAGTTGATGGAAACTCAATTTGGTAACGATTTTTATCTTTTTATAATGTCTAGCTAAAACCCCAATTCTTGGTGTGTGATATGTGATTATGGGCTGATTTAGTTTATGGGTATTGCTAATTGTTAATTTAAATGTTGTTTAGAAGTTAGTTTAGTCATTAATTATGGTTTAATTTAAGAATTGTAGTTGCTAAAGCAGTTCTACCCTTGTGTTTTTGGCTTGCTCGAGAGAGAGATTTTAAAACTAAGATTATTGATTGATGGTCTATGGGTATTGGGTTGTCATGGGTTCAGCTCGAGAGAGTGAATCCTAAACCCTTTTCCACAAATTCAGCTCGAGAGAGTGAATGGACTAAAGTGCAAGCGGTTCTTATTTTGCATGCTTGTCAATGTTCGAGATAAATCAACTTGATTCGGGGTAAATTTTTCGAGAGAAACTTTATATCTTCTATAGTCTAGCTTACTCAATAATATCTAGCTATTTTCTAATAGTTGCAATTACCCATTATTCTACATTATCCTATAATCGAATCATGCACATCCCAAGAACTCGTCTCACTATTGTTATTTCGTATTGTTTGCTGCTATTATAGTTGATAATTTCAAACCAAAACCCCCCTTGTTTGACATTCGTGTCACCTCCTAATTTGAATTATGTTTTTATTCGAAAACTTCTATTCCTATGGCTGATTTGACCATGTTCACACTTTTCTATTTAATCTTAAACACGTACCGCTCCATATGGGATTCGACCCCAACTCATTTAGTTGGGTTATATACTAATTAATGGTTGTTGATGCTTAGAATTAGATGAAAAGCCTTTGAAACTTTATTAATTACATGCTCGTACATTCCATGCACTGACGCCATTTGGCCTGTATCTTTCATGATGCAGATACAGATAACAAGAATCATCAACTAGCGTTTCATTGATCTAGCTAAGTTCCAGATTTGTTAGTTCTAAAGGATCCCTTCTTTTTTTCCAGTATTTCAGTTTGTTAGGATTATTGGAGGTCTTGTCCTGACATCCCTCATAATAATAGAGGCTTCATAGATAGATAGACAATAATTCACGAGTCTTGTTCATTTCAATTGCTATGTTTTAGACTTGAGTTGCCTCTTTGGCTAGTGAATCTTTTATTTCTAAGATATTCTGACTCTAATGTTTAGACAGTTGAGTAAAGTTTAACTTTTGAGTTTATTCTATGTTGAGTAAGTCTTCCGCTACGAGTTAAGCCAAGCCAAGGGTTCGCTTGGGGCCAATAATGGTTCTCGAGTACTACTCGCGTCGAGGATGTAGGCTCGGGGTGTGACAACTAGAGTTTTAGAAGTCTGTTTCATTTTTTTGGTTAAATGTTTTAAAGACTTGAGTTGCCTATTTCTAGCTAGTTGAATATTCTATTATATTCAAAGTTAATCTTTTGAGTTAAATCTTTGTATTTGAGTTCAATGAATTTTATTCAGTTTTAAGCTTTGTATGCTTGAGTTAGTCTTCCACTTATAGTTAGCCAAGATGAGGGTTCGCTTGGGGACCAACAATGGTTCTCAAGTGACGGCCACGTCCATGGTCTAAACTGGGGTTGTGACACAAGCATTGATTTAGTATTTATGATAACATCACTTTTAATCTGTGAGATGAATTAAATCCAAATGTGTTTAGATTTTGAACATTCCATGATAGTACGTGAGAAGTCCTTCACACTAAAGTCATGTCGTTTATACTTATGTGAGTCAATTTTTTCCAGGTAAATCAAAGCTCGTTTGAGATCACCCCCACTAGTAATATAATTATTGTTTACACTACTAATGAGAGTTAATCTATGATGACATATTAGTTAATTAGCATTTGTACTTGATTACCAATTAGTTATATTTATCATAAATCATATTATACTAAAAGTGCGAAAATATGTTAGGAAAAAGTTAGATTATGGTTTTATCCCTTCAAAGTTAAATTTTATAAATTATTTAATAAATTAAATATTAAATAGTAAATCATCATATTAGTACATGAATCAACCACCATAAAGTCTCTTGAATATGTATTCTTTGTATTAATTTCATACTGGAGTAAATTATGAAATTTGGTTTGGTTCTTCTTCCCATTGGAAATATGAATGGTTAAATTTGCCCTTCACAAAAGAAATAAAATCATACAGATCTATATTATATTCTTTTTTATATAAATATTTGTATCAATGTGAATTACATTACATAAATTTAATTACCACTAACACTCTGTGATGTAAATATATGTAACTCCCACTAATTATATTCATTATGATTTTCTACTCCCACCTCTCATCCATAATATCCGATGGATTAATGTCATATTTAGTGTTTTAAAGATTTTGTTGGGATTTGCCCTGGGGCAGGCTCTAGCAAAACGTCCGGAGACTCAAGTATGGAGCTTAGTTCTATAAGACTTATGCCATAAGAACCCGACTATACACCCTAAGCATGCCTAACGCCCAACGATCGGGGCTCGCCGAACAGATCTTACACAAATTATGTGAAAAATTGTTTAGTTAACATTGTTGACCCTCATAAATCTTGAATAAATGAATGATACTTAATAGTTTTTCAATCTAAACAGATAAAAAGATTGAGAGTAATTCAAATAATAAGTTGTAGTATCACATATTTACTATTTGATAACACTGTGAGGGTGGTTATATATTACGTAACATTTCTTTTAAAAATACATAGTGAAATTTTACTTCTTTTCACTTGTCATTGGTCTTCATGTTTTTGTCATATGTCTCAAAATTATCATATTTTATTTAGCTATTTGAAAGTAATTATATTTTTATTCATGATGGAGTGATGTGTTTATTATAATACTAGTAAATTTTATTAATTATTATATTTATTTATTTATTTTTGGGGGGGGGGGGGGTTAAATTTTATAGTATGATAAAATATATTTTTAGAAATAATTATTATTTTATTATTAGAAACTTAAGATATTAGATTATTTATACTTGTATAATAATGTTAGAAGTTTTCTTTATCTCTGAGTTTCCTTAATCATGTTTGTAATTATTTCAAACTATTGATGTATTTTTATAATTTTCTGTTATTATATTAGTATGCTATATTGTAAATTAAAAATTTAAAAGATCTATAGGGCTTACGCCCTATGTCTCGAGGCTTATGTCTCACCTTATGCTAAATAAAATGCCCCGCCTCACGCCCCTGCCTTTCGAAACACTGGTCGTATTCATGAAAACTCTTTGTGTTCCTCAATCATATCCCATAAATAGTGACATTTCACACAATGTTATACACATTCTCTTCTCTTATCTCTTTTTATTTGTTTTGGTTAATATTAATGTTTCTTGTTTGCTATTACTGGACAACTTTCTATTGTTTTATCGTTGTTATTATTGGGAGGTTATATTTGAATATTGTATTTATATAGTAGTATGTCATTTTAATTTATGCTCTTTTAGTCAATGTTATGATAAAGGATGTATCCTTTTTATTAGGAAAAAATATGTCTTTTCTATTGTAAAAATTATGGATATTTTTAGTAAATATCAATAGATTTGAAGGACATAAAATATGTTATTTGCAATCAAAATTTATATGAAGTATTGTGGAATAAACATACAATGCACGTTTTCAGAACTAGCACCTTATAAGTGACGACCTACTTGTGTAAATAACTTTTTTAAACAAGTTTTAGTATATAAAAACTTTAAACAGTGTTTGGTATTTAACGTACAAGGTTGGGTGGTTAGGTTAGCACCCTTTGTCACTCATGTGCACTAAAAACTTCACTCATATAAATGGATTCATTAGTTTATTTACATGTGTAAAAAATAAGTCTTACCTTATTTTATAACATGCTTTTTCACAAAAGAAATTCAATTGGAATCCCGCCTGAAATCATATATATATATATATATATATAAAAGAGAACCTTAGGCCCGCCTACATGGCACCACCACAAACAAGAAATCCCTTTTAATTTATTTATTTCTAAAACTAGCCTTCCCCTTTCATGAAAAGTTGTGACATTTTGAAATGTTGTGACTTTTATGAAAACTTGCGACTTTAATGAAGAGTTGTGTTTTTTATGAAAAGTTGTGACTTTTATGATATGTTGCGACTTTAATGAAGAGTTGCACTTTTATGAAAAGTTGCAACTTTTCTGAAAGGTTGTGACCTTTTCGAAGGGTTGTAACTTTTTCAAATAGTTGTAACCTTTCCGATAAGGCATAATAAAAAATTGTTCACACTACCCTTTGTTGTCTATAAATAGAGGGATTTTCTGTCATTCTAAAATAACGAAAATTCTGAACTTCTTCTTCCTCTTCACAATTAAATATTTGGGTACTTTGCTCCTGTTGAGTGGCTCACTGACGCCATTGCTTATGTTAAAAATCCTGGTACGTATTTTTACAGTCATTAATATATTCTTATGTTATTAAGGATAAATGATAAGATATAATTTTTATTTTCCTTTCTATTATTAATGTTTGTTACTACGTAATCTTGTGTGTAGGATAATATGGTGTTTTAGTTTTAATGACCGATAGATTAGCAGTATTATTTTATAAATTCCGTACTATTAAATTTCCGCGCAAAGCGCGGATAAGTTTACTAGTTAGGTGTAAAAGAGGGGGGAAAATAATGGTAACCACATCTATTAAGCAGTAGAAGTAATTTACTTTACGCCCTTCATTTTTTTAACGGAGATATCAACAACAACAAAATATTAAATTACAACGTTTGTGTAGCATTCCCTTTTTAGACCGATTATAAAAGGAAAGTAAGATGCATAAATTGAGATAGAGGGAATAGTAGATCTCAATTTATGCATCGTAATTTCCTTTTATAATTTTCCTAAAAAAATGTTATTTTTTATGTGATGGTTTTCCTACATTTTTAAATAGAGAATCATGGCCAATAGGTTGTTGTCACAATCAATATTATATTGAAACAAAATAATATTCTAAATCTTCCACTATTCACTATAAAAAGAGAGTAATTTTATATTGAAGGAAGTTGTTCTTTTGGTAGAGCTTTGGACCAACTAATTCAGATTTTTTAAAGTTATTCGATGTTGTTGGATTGTTGAATCTTGGAGGGGACAATTCAAGAGTTACACTACTGGATTGATGCAAATTATGAAGCATCGAGCTTAAATCTCTTTAAAGAGATCGAAATATTCGGCCATGTTGGTAAACTTATTGGCCGAAGGTTATATATTCACAACTTTCCTTTAGTGAAGTTCTATGCTCTATTGACAGCCATGAACTTCTATTGATTAGCAACTACTAATTCTAATCAAAGATGTTTTACTATTAACTAAAAACCCTTAAATTAATATTTAAAAGAAAAAAATAAACTTATTCCAATAAATAAGGGACAACTTTGACTACTTAAAAACTCTTGAAAAGTGACCCTCCTATGCAATTGTTTCAAATATAAACCCTAAAAAAGCCACAACCAACATCATTATCCTAAACTGCAAAATCCACCACAATTAAAATACTCATGTGAATTCATGGTTGCAATTCAAGTTTGTATCCAAAATCATGGATCTCTTTAACCTCATATCCTAGAAATTCATAAATAATATATTCAATTTATCACTTAATAACAAAGAATACAACTGCCATAGTGGGAAGTTCTACGAGTATTCTAGCTCAAGTTCAATATTGAGCTATTTTAGGTGATGTGAATGTAGCAGTTATAGTTTACTCTAATAGTGAGAAGTTGTATGAGTACTCAGCAGTCTATTTCAGTTTATATAAGTCTCTAGAGGATGAAGTTTTATGTCGATATACATTTCTGCTAAGGGGTCTTTCAATAACAATATCTCAGATAAGGTTTGTGTACGTTCTACACTTCTCAGACCCTTGCTTTTGAGACTACACTGGATATGTTGTTATTGTTAAAGTGTCCGTGCTCGTGCAACCATCTACATAGGATGATACAACAACCGTGGTTGTGCAACCGTCTACATAGGATGCCACAACAGCCATTAAAGTAAACGATGAATATCTAATCATATTTTCTTGTATTAAATATAACCTTATAAGCATTCCTCCTTTTTGTGTTGTCACTATTTACATGTAATACAAGTTATGGAGTACTAGATTGTAGTATATTATTTTTCAAAGATCAAGCTAGATGATGTAAATTGTTGTCTTAAATTGTTAATTTCTCTTTGTGACAATCTTTTTCTTCCTTTTTAATTCATTGGTAAATTAATTGTCAATTTTTTTCCACTCTAACAAACATTTTGATTAAAGCACTAACTATTTGAATGAGAACACGAGATTAAGGAAACAAAACTATCGTGTATATATGCATATGCACAAAAGAAAAGGATTTGAACTGACTCATTCTTGATAGGGGCTCTATTAAATTAAAACAAAATGAGTAAATCATATCATATTTATTATAATCAACAAGAAGTAGATCTGCAAACTTCTATTCTTTACTACACCAGACAAGGAAATTGTCTGAGGCACCATTGTTGAATGCAAAATATCACTGTCGTAAGATTAGTAGTCCCTCATGTTCTTGTCCAACTCACCCTCAAATTGATTCTTCAGATGATCAAGTTCCTTGTTAAGATCAGAAATTGTATCTATGCATTCAATAAATATTTTATGGGACTTATTGTACCACTCTCCATTCAAAGACAATTCATGAAAAATAGCTACCTTATGGCAAAAATAAACACAACCAACAATATAAATCTAAAATTACATGTTTAAACTGTGATAAACATTATAACTAGATCTAAAAGAAAACCAAAGGTTTTTGAACAAAAGATTATGCTATAAAACTGCCTTGAATTATTTTCTTCCAAAAATAAAAAAAGCGACACGCTCCTTAATGATGTCTCCATGCATCTTTTATAATTTAAAACTCCAAAACTTCAAGCCAACTCGTATGTTAGTAACCTCGTTGGAATTGATACGAACATCTCTCATCAATTGCTGAAAAAGTATAATCATGAATGTTTTTATGCTTTTAGATTCGAGTTCATCATTAGTGCTTGAACTGCACATCAATCGAATAGACGAAATATGTGAATGAGGTAATTAATATTCCTCATAATTTTAAATTAACTAAATCCAGTTGTTAATTAAAGACCAAGTATAAATTTACCTTACTCCTTTGCTCTTTTTTGTTATTTTGATTTTCCATTTTTTTTTGTTTCTAAGAAGAGCTTCTATTCACCTTCCGATAACTTTCTAGACCACCTTTCAATCTTAAAGAACTAGCTATGTCCTTTAGAAGCCACACATGGAGGGTCAAGTAAAGTAATATCTTGTCTTTCTTCTATTATGTTTAAATTTAAATTTGACTCATTAACTTGACAATCACATACAATATCATTATCAACCTCATATAAAGTTCATCAAAATTGTCACATAGTTGCAACAATATTTGATAGACAAATTTATAATGATTCTTAGCCGAGTTGTCACGCCCCGAACCTACACCCTAAATGTAAGTGGCACTCGAAAATCATTGTTGGTTCCCAAGTGATCCCTTGGCCTGACTCATTACTCAGCGAAAAACTTACTCAACAAAAATGAAAACTCGTGATGCTAAAATGACTTAAAAAACATAATTTAAACTCAACTCTGATAATCGTTCGAAAATAATTTAACAAGTATTAGTTAAATACCTCATGAACTCAAAACATTACAACAACAAGGAATATATGATAGACTCCTTGACCTTTAAACTATCTATGAATCCTCTACTATTATAGAAGGATTATTGGGACAAGACCCTTGACACCCTAACAAACTGAAAATAAAAGTGGGACCCTCCGAAAGCAAGGAGTCTCACCATGGCTAACTGAAACTGCAAGTAATATCAACAAAGCTTCTGTTGATGACCCTGAATACATGTATCTGCATCAAAAAAAGATGCAGCCCAACTAGCGTCAGTACATGCAATGTATGAGCATGTAATGGGAATTCTAAAGCATACATATAAGCTTGAATTGAAATCAAAGGAAACATGCTTACCTTGTCTCAAACTCACTCAAGTCAAGGAATACTCAAAGATACTCAAACTTACTCAACTCAGAAGTACTCAAGGTTAAGGTACTCAATTCAGTAATAAGGTACTTAACTCAATGGAGTAGGGTTGAACTAAACAATAAGGTACTCAACTCAGCTAAACATAGTTCAACTCAACTCAATGAAACATAGTTCAACTCAACAGAATCAATACATGAAGATGAAGTGAAAATTATTTAAGCTTTACAATAAAATATATAATAAAAGCAACATGACAATAATAAACTTTACTTGTGGGGATTTTCTCTAACCGACAACTATTACCATGAGCCTGTCAATGATACAACATCCTGCCGCACATTGCAAGGGTCCATCCTATAATTTGTCGAGGGTATATGATGATATAGTGACTATGGATCCAACTATATGCCTTCTCAGAGGTGGTGAGGAGTCACATGAAGAATCAATGCTATCCTATCCTATGCTGGTAACGTAGTTTTATGGGACTTCTGAGTTATAAAAGACTCTAACCAAACTCGGTGCTCGATACTACTCCCAAAATAATTATATAACGTTGTTCTCAATTCACCCATTACAAAGAATGGAATTCTTACATTACTTGAAATACATTTTAAAACATGAGACGTGTTTACATTCTTGAAAATATGTACTTGTGAACTTATCTGTCAAGTTCAATAATCAACATAGATACATAAAAATACATTTGGTTATATAAATAGCATTTGAAAACTCTCTTTTCTCACAACTTATCTTTACTTTCTCAAAACTCAGTTTGCGAACTCAAGTGTTGAGTTTAAAAGAAGAACTTCTCAAAATTCATAACTCAACTCATAGGGTTCATGTGGAATTATGGACATGAAATACTAAATTCAGGGATCTTTTAATAGCAACATAGAACTCAATACTCAAAAATCAAGACACAAAACTCAAGGACATAAGAACTCGGAATGCATAACTTAACGATATTACTCCTCTCAAGGATACCCAATTTATGGAGTCCATGCGGACTTATGGGCATGAACGACTCGACTTAAAGATCTCAATTACAATGTAGACTCATGAATACACTCTTCTCATTCTCATACTCATTTAATCAAGTCTTGAAGCAAGTTATTAATAAGTGTAGAAGACTCCTCAAAATGACTGAAAGGGACTTTCTCAAACTTTACCCTTACTCTACCTTGAATTTGAATTATGAATTCAAGGATCATGATTATGATATATAGGATTTCTCAATGATTAGATGAAGTTTAGAATGTTCATAATAAGAAATGGGTGAAGACACAAACTAGGTAGCAAGTGTGCAATGCAGAGGAGGGTTATTATTTTTAGTCACGAAATAATTGTTGGGACGGTAGAGTTTGCGTCCTCTTCGCAGCGTGGACCTGGGCGCCAAATTCTGCCCAACTTTTCTTCCCTTCCCAAACTTGATTCCACTCCTACCAACTTCAATTCAAAGGTCAAATTCACAAATTTTCCTTACTCAAACAATATTAGTGAAACCCACAAAAGGAACTATCAGTTAACTCATCTTATTAGGAAACCCTCACCTCAGGAACTCAACAAGAATTCATTAACAAGGAAATAATCTAAAACCTCAAGAACCCAAGAACCCAAATCATTCAACCTCAAGAAAAAAATTACGGATAAAAATCACATGATTGGCATGTGGGTGAATGAACCCCACACTATGGAAACTTACATATGTAAGATCTCGTACTTTTTCTCTAATAGTGCATAATATATGTGGCGTAGTATGGCATGGTTATATGAGGTGTATATGACTTTGTATCGTACATTGGAGATTAATATTTCAAGTAGGTGGAAATATCAAGGAACTAAACTAAAGTTTTAGGTCAAAGGGACCCCTCAAACAAAGTTCATGATAAAAGAAATGGCTCAGGTAGAACTTCGCCCGTTTGAAAGGTTTAACTTATCCCATACCTTGTGGATAAGCCTGTGAGTGTAAAACATGCTAAGAATAGTGTGTTATGATATATTATAATAGCACAAAGGTTGTATGTTACGTTTGGAAGTCAAGAAAATTAGTGAAACTAAAATCGGCAAAAGTTATCGAAGTTTCTCTAATAATATTTTCTTAACTTTGGGTCGAATGTCTTGGATGTTTTCTTACAATATACAAAGAGTTAGAAGGCCTATCACCCATTGAATCGAATACCTATGAGTCTAGTTTGTAATGCATAAAACCCCGTATCCAACCGACATCGGAGTAAAACGTTATGAGGGTTTTACTATGGACTACCGGGGCAGAATCCTGGTCGGGTAAAAAATGTGGTATGTCAGCTTACTCAACGTTTTAATCTATGAAAACATTTCATTTTACTTCCAAACCAGAAAGAAAGCTTAAGAGAAGGTTCCTATGGAGTACTTGCATGATGGAGGTCATTTTTCGATGATTTCTACCATTAAAGATTGCCCCTGTGCCTAGAAATATGATCTTTACATGTGGTATTCGTTTTCCCCTTCGATTAGCTGTGCTTGGAGCAAGTTATTGAAGATATAAATTTGTAGTTATTGATGTTTCTTCAAGGTTTACACTTGGTTAACTAAGGTAATCATCTCGGGACTCTTTTATAATTGGTTTTATTTAACTAAGGTAATCATCTCGGGACTCTTTTATGATTGTTTTTATGAGGTTCTACGGACATTTCATCAAGTTGAGGCCATTTGGCAAATCTACCGATTTAAGAACAATTATGAACTATTTATAGGTGTGTACTTGTTGTGTATATATAGTGTTTGCAAATTTTAGGACGTAAGGAACAACTTTCGTGAAGAAGCTACGGCCATTCGAGCGTTCATTGAAAAGGTATGTTAAGGCGAAGCTACGTCCCTCATTTTAGCACCACTCCTAGGAAATTCCTAAAATGTCGAATGTGATATTTTGCTATTCTCTTGCTAGAAAGACCTTCAGTGAAAGGCATTAGGATCTCAACTGAATTATTTTTATGATTCTGTTATTTTGATATTTCACTCGTTCGGATAAATAGAGTGTTCGACATCTACACGTCATTTTATTAGTTTCCTTGATTATATGTCCACACGTATGAATTTGTATTCTTCCTTGGGTGCTGTGAATTAAAATGTTACGCGAGACCCTTACTACTTGTGACCAACCCTCTTTGTCCAATAAGGTTATTATTTAAGAAAAACTTTAAAGTAGCTCACGACCTTCAAAACTCTCAAATATAATTTAAATGTAAACTATTATAACACTTGGTTTTTGAAATATTTCTTTTATAAATTATCTAGGAACCAAGTTAGGAACTAAGTAAGTCACCTTAAATTTGTTATGAATATCAACAAGTATAGGTTATCCTTCTAAAATTCGAGTTAACTTTTCAAGCATTTTGGAAGAACATATCAAGTTCACTGAGATTGTTATATGTTATACGAAAGTTATTATGGGGTTATGAGAACAAGACTACAAACGAGCCAAGATTGGCAACATCACAACAGTAACTCAAAGGTGTTATAAATCCATGACATGACATTGTTGAAAAACTATATGCACAACGGAAGCATACCATAATCATACAACTTACATGAATAATAGACAACACATTGTTTATACTAGAACAAGTACAATTATGTTAGGGCATATAAACTTTCTGAATTTAATTTCATAATTACCTCTTGAAGCGTGAGCCAATACCTTCAAGTGAATCCACAAGCTAGTCGACAAGCTAGAAACTTCAAGAAAATTCATAAGCTAGTCCACAAACTAGACCACAGTTGTACGGTCTTCTATAGTGATCCCAAGTTCACTTCCGAACCCTCTCAATACTTGGGTGGACAAGTATTTTATGTAAAAAATTATCTTTTTCAAGGGTTAGAAGAATCCCTATTTATAGAGATTTCTTCTTAGTCCAAGGAAAAGGAATACCATGTCTTTCCTTAGAATAGAAAGACATGCACATCTCCCTTTCCTTAGAAAAGAAAAAGTCATGTCCTTCTTCATTTCCTTAAAATAGAAAAAGTGATATACTTCTCCCTTGCCTTAGAACATAGAAAGATACATACTTCTCCCTTTCCTTAGAATAGAGAAAGACAAATACTTCTCCTTTTTCCCTTTACAATAAATTCTAAGTTCTAGATAAGTATGGGAATGGTATGGACCACATAATTAATTATCGAGGCTTCCTATTATGAAAATAATTCCAAATAATTAATTTGAATTATTCTTACCATAATAAATTACAAATCATTCCTCTAGAAATTCGTAATAGCACTCCTTTATTTATATTTTGAAATTCCCCATTAGACACATATGTAATTCCCCATGTTAAGATTACAGATACTAATCAATAAATTAAATTATTGACGAACTTAATTCAATGATCAATTTCCTTTAGAGCATTGCTTAACTTATTTCATGTGTCGAATTCTTAAATCCACTTTCAAGGTTTGACATGAGGAAAACTTTTAAGCTTCTCAAAAAGGCATCTCATCAATCTCTATATCGAGACATGGATTCCATCAACTAACTTATTATTTCACCAATATATATTATCATCATCCAATCTACCAGGAATATTGACCCATCTTAAAATCTCACCTTTTAATAAATCAAAACGATGATTAACATATACAGATCATACTAGTTATATCTGGATTAAGAATATAAGTACATTTAATAGTTTAGAAATTATGTTTTTGTCAGTCAGTCTAAAGCAACTATCTCTACTCGGTCCCGTTCAATACATAGAAAATGCACTAGCACAAGAAGTTGAAACTATACCATTCCCATAATCAAGATAAACTACATATAATCTTGTGCTACAATCGTACCGATGGCATGTCCAATTTCCATCTTAGATTGTGAACAAAAAAACTTTATACTTATAAGAACCGATGATTTAATCCTCTGTGTATAAGCTTAAACTCTATACACTAAATCATCTACTATATAAGTAAACAAGCACCATAAACAAATATATGATTTATTAAAACAAATAAATAATTATTTTATAATAAATTCTATATCTAAACACGTGGTTAATAGTATATATCCCAACAATCTCCCACTTAGACTTTTAACCATCACGATTGTTATAATGTACTATATATAAATGCATGGTTAATAGTATATACCCTAACAATCTCCCACTTAAACTGTCAGCAATGCATTTACAACTTTCACAAATATTCCTTTTATATTTCTTATCAAAAGGATCTTACTAAGTTATTTTCTTATGCAACTTCGTCTAGTAATGTTCAGTCGTAACTTATCGTTTTTGTATTAGATCTTTAGAGGTTTGTCATGAAAGTCCTCTTAATTATACAAAATCAATCAATCTTTGTTATGATTCTCCCACTATGACTAAGTATTACTACAATAGTCACATTTTCCTCAAAACCTTTTGGTAATGAAATATTAACTACTTTTCATGTAGTGTTCTTTAATTTGTCCAACATCACTTTCACTACTTGAGGCAGTAGTATTGTTATGTCGAATAACGTTTCTCCCACTACGTAAATGCAATGGAACGTCAATTCTGACATACCAGTTAGACATTCTTGAGTGTCTGAAATTACAACTGACTCATATGTTATTTCTTTATTCAGTCTTGTAAAACTAGTTTACTTCTAGGAACATGGATCACTAAATAAACCTTTTCTAGAAATCTGACAGTTGTCTTAACAATTGTCTTATTTTTATTTTTTTTATAGGGCAATAACATAAATCTTCTTTCATTCCTTTTGGATATCCAATTAATACACACATTTCATTCCTGATTGGATAGGAATTGAATTCAAATGTGATGTGTAATTCTTAGAACATATCCCAAAAGAAACAAAACAACAATGAATAAGCCAATTATTAATCTTATCATCTTCATAAAAGTCTATTTCTTTTGTCTTTTACACCAATCTATTTTAGAGTGTTTGGTGTAGACAATTGAAATGCAATTATTCTATCAAATAAGTGACTCATCAGCTTTGCAGAGAGGGATATGTCACTACAATCAAATTGCAGTGACTTTATATATTTTTCATGATGCTATTTCATTTGTCTTAAAATATTTTGAGTTTATCAAGACATTCAGACTTACAAAACATCAAAAATATATTTTCATATCATGAGTAACCTTCTGAAAATCTCAGAATACTCAAATTTACCTCTTGCCTGAATGATCATTTACCACACAATTCAAAATAGATTAGTTCTAACTTATCACTACCTTTATTTCCTTTTTAAGAGGAAAGATCTCTTAGTCCTTTTTCTTTCTAAACATGACTCACATGTTGGTAGTGACTTCACTTTCAATGAACTGTTATGTCCATTCTTTAACCAACTTAAAAGTTCTATCAAGAATAAATGACCCAGACGCTAGTATAAAGATAAGTTTCATTCAATTTAAAATATGTTTTTTCTTATGAGATAGATTAACATTCAATTCATGAGAAAAAGAAATTCATGCATCAATATACAATAAGAGATAACATATTTATCAAACCCAAAAGAGTTACAAGAAAAATATATTAAGTGTCCATCTCTTATTTAGCTAGACAGTGAAAATAATTTCATCTAACATGAACATATATAATGCAATTTTTTTAAAAATATTAATATCTTATCTCTATCGAAGAAATACTTGAGTAGTATTAAGTGAGTCCATAAAGTCTATTTAGAATTTGAGAAATAATATATTAAATAGAACATAATATGCCGAATAATCCTAAATAACAAAATTCAGCTCATTTATACATATATATCCATGCATCTTGAATAGCCAATCAATGGGATTGGAGAACTACTCATGTAATACACATGTACAATGACTGATTATTCACTCCATAAACTTATACAAACCTAACTAAGATGGAGAGTCTACTGTTAGTTTAAGTCAAGGGAAAATCACCGTAGTTACATTAATCAAATCACATATTACTCTATTAAGGAGAGTTAATACAGATTATCAAAAGTAGCGATTAAATACATAGTGACTTGTATTAATTTCATCCGATATGGAAGAAGGTCTAAGCCGACACATGAAACTAATACTTCCCTACAATATAATCTTGGCAATCAAGGTAAGGACCCCTATAGCCAAATATGACCCAAAACTAATATAACTATCCAAAAATATTTCTTACTAGGTCGTTCTTATGAATCTACCAAATTTCAAATCAGAGTCCCTTTTTTCAAATTCCAAAACTATGATCAATTTGGTTGAAAACCTTGTTTGGCCAAATTAGAATATAAATTTTTTCTGTTCAAAAATTCTTATCACATATCATCATTTGTGAAATAGATACACGAATCAAGAACAAAGAAGCAAGAAAATTCTAAAACTATTTACAGTATCTGAATACTATTTTCCAAAAATCACCATATTTATGTATACATTGAATATTAAAATTCAAAACATACCTTATAGATATTAATGCATCTTGAACAACAAATTTTGAAGAAAAAATAATCACTCATGCAACATACATATATGGTGTCAGATATTCACTCCAATAAATTTAGAACAGGAGCTAACTCAGATGGAGAGTATATTGTTAATTTAAACCAAGTGAATATCATTATCCCTAGAACAATTGATTCAATCATATATTACTCAGATAGGGAGAGTCAATACAGATTATCAAATCTAGAGATTAAATCTAGTGACTTGTACTAATTTCATTCGATATGGAGGAAGGTCTAAGCCAACACATGAACTTAATACTTCACTAGAATTTAGTCATCCATAGAGAACAAACTCTATCAACTCTGTATCATAGTCGAGTAATTTTCATTCAAATTAATTTTCAAGATAGAAAAATATATATATAAAAATAACTTCATCTAAACGACCTCAAATTGCCAAATCACTTCATAACTATGAATATTTTTAATTTGACTATTTCTGATGAACCTACTGAATTTCAGATCAATTAGAGTTTAAAAATAATATTAATCTCCAAATTTATGATCAAATTCAGATTGAAACGATTTAAGAAAAATAATCAAATCCATATCCTTCTCATATATCAATTCATGTTAACTGATCATGTGTAATCATGTACAACATTTAACATAAATAAAACTGATATAAAGGATTATATTATCACATTTTAATTCCAAAGAGCGACTTAAAAACCATTCTAAGGGCCTCAAAACTATAACCACATAGCAATGAGTATTTCTTACTAGTCCATCACCAATGAACTTACCAAATTTCAGGTCAATTGGAATCTATAAAAATTATTTTGAAAGCTATGACCAAATTCAAATTCAAGCGGTTTAAGTATCTTTAGGAATTAAAACAATATGACTTTATCATATTCAGATCAAATTTTAATCTGACAAACTACCTAAAACCCATCTAAATAATTTTTGATGGAACCATCAAATTTCATGTCAATCAGAGATCAGAAAATTCATGACCACCTAAAATATGACCAAATCTGAAAAACAGTCATTTTAGACATAGTTAAAAATTAAAATGACATGATTCAGATTTTAATTCTCTTTTTATAATTATCTCATGAGCATGAAACATATGTTGTGTCATTCCTTTGGCTGAGGCACTCAATACCTTCTTATAATAAATTATTCTCTAAATTAATACACTTGAGAATCCAAGATATTATGTTTCTCTCTTTTGATTGAAAACATCGATATCTCTTCTCATGAATTAATTAAGCATTACTAGTATTTTAAGGTAAATCAACATTTACGTAAATACATATTTACCACTAATATTCACTTAGAATAATTTATACTTGATGAATTGAGGATGTTCTAATGATTGAAATACATAGATCATTTTAGTGAATCCTATTTATTAATCATAATTCTCAATTCATCTATTACAAAATATATTATCACATGTATAAAGTCTAAAGAATTTTCAATGATCTCAAATAAATAAATCGCTTAAGTGATAATTATTTATTAACCAAAAAATTCTTAATTTATACAAATTGATATATATGTAATGAATAACATGCTCAAATAATTATTGAACTAAAAAAGAAAAAAAAAAATCAATTGACCTGAATAGTCACTACCACCACCACTTAACAAGGTTCGAAGTCACCAATTAGTCAAGAAAAAAATTTATAAAGTTAAAAAAAAAAACTTCACAATCAGTTCAATGATAATTTGTTCCCCAACAATCTCTATGATTCCCTTTCTTATCAAGCTTTGCAAATTTGATGGATTAATAAGAAACAACCCAAAAAAATTGCAACTAGTTGCCAAAAAAATAAATAAATTACATGTGCAGAAGTTCGTACTTTCATTTATTAAGTAAAACAAATCCATTGAACTTTGACTTTTCTTTTAACTGATGAAAAGTTTTCAATTTCGGTTCAATTTAAAAGTTTTAACAGTCCATTCCCGCGTGAAAGTGAAAAACTGTCGCCAACACATTTTTCACTCTTGATCATCTCAAAATTTAAAAGTGTATGTACTTTAGTCTATAAATAAAAAACCTTCAAGTTTCATCTCATTCATTCTTTTCGCGATAAAAATATATTTACAATTGCACATACATATATTTTACGTTATCTATAAAGATGAAAGTATGGATCTGATAACAATTGTTGAAAAATTATATGCACAACGGAAGCATACCATAATCATACAACTTACATGAATAATAGACAACACATTGTTTATACTAGAACAAGTACAATCATGTTAGGGTATATAAACTTTTTGAATTTAATTTCAGAATTACCTCTTGAAGCGTGAGCCGATACCTTCAAGTGAATCCACAAGCTAGTCGACAAGCTAGAAACTTCAAGCAAATTCATAAGCTAATCCACAAACTAGACCACAGTTGTATGGTCTTCTATAGTGATCCCAAGTTCACTTCCGAACCTTCTCAATACTTGGGTGGACAAGTATTTTATGGAAAAAATTATCTTTTTCAAGGGTTAGAAGAATCCCTAGCTATTTATAGAGATTTCTTCTTAGTCCAAGGAAAAGGAATTCCATGTCTTTCCTTAGAATAGAAAGACATGTACATCTCCCTTTCCTTAGAAAAGAAAAAGTCATGTCCTTCTTCCTTTCCTTAAAATAGAAAAAGTGATATACTTCTCCCTTGCCTTAGAACATAAAAAGAAACATACTTCTCCCTTTCCTTAGAATAGAGAAAGAGACATACTTCTGCTTTTTCCCTTTACAATAAATTCTGAGTTATAGATAAATATGGGCACGATATAGACCACATAATTAATTATCGAGGCTTCCTATTATGAAAATAATTCCAAATAATTAATTTGAATTATTCTTACCATAATAAATTACAAATCATTCCACTAGAAATTCATAATTGCCCTCTATTTATATTTTGTAATTCCCCATTAGACACATATGTAATTCCCCATGTTAAGATTACAGATACTAATCAATAAATTAAATTACTGACAAACTTAATTCAATGATCAATTT
Source organism: Solanum commersonii (assembly GCA_029007595.1). Taxonomy (NCBI): domain Eukaryota; kingdom Viridiplantae; phylum Streptophyta; class Magnoliopsida; order Solanales; family Solanaceae; genus Solanum; species Solanum commersonii. The sequence goes on along the minus strand of JAJTWQ010000034.1, from coordinate 2,186,998 downwards.
CCTTTAGAGCATTGCTTAACTTATTTCATGTGTCGGATTCTTAAATCCACTTGCAAGGTTTTACACGATGAAAACTTTTAAGCTTCTCAAAAAGGCATCTCATCAATCTCTATATCGAGACATGGATTCCATCAACTAACTTATTATTTCACCAATATATATTATCATCATCCAATCTACCAAGAATATTGACCCATCTGAGAATCTCACCTTTTAATAAATCAAAACGATGATTAACATATACAGATCATAATCGTTATATCAGGATTAAGAATATAATTACATTTAATAGTTTAGAGAATATGCTTTTGTCAGTCAGTCTAAAGCAACTATCTTTACTCGGTCTCGTTCAATACATAGAAAATACACTAGCTCAAGAAGTTGAAACTATGCCATTCCCATAATCAAGATAAACTACATATAATATTGTACTACAATCGTACCGATGGCATTTCTAATTTTCATCTTAGATTGTGAACAAAAACAATTTATACTTATAAGAACCGATGGTTTAATCCTCTGTGTATAAGCTTAAACTCCATACACTAAATCATCTACTATATAAGTAGACAAGCACCATAAACGAATATATGATCTATTAAAATAAATAAATAATTATTCTATAATAAATACTATATCTAAATGCGTTGTTAATAGTATATATCCCAACAGACATGCTATGCATTCTATTCCCAAGCTATAATCGGGAGGTATGGGGCCTATTTCCTATATTTATATGTATGAGACACAGATGGCCACAAGTTGGTGAATATGATGCCGGTTCACTACCAGAAAGCACCACCATTGCTAGCATTTGGTTGGGAATATCATGCATTTGCATATATATATATATATGTATGTATTCATGACATATGATTATACGAGCATACCATGCATATTTAAGTAGTAGGGGGATAAAGGTCAGCCATGGAGATTATTTGGGTTTCACTTTTAGGTGGTATCTCTATTACCCTTTTATAGTAAATGTTGTGATTTTACTTTTCTCTTTGCATACTGGTACATTTTCTTTCATACTGACGTCCCTTTGCCTAGGGATGCTTCTTTTTATTTTGTGCGAGTAGGTACAGGCAGGGACTCTAATCGACCCACCCGTTAGGATTCAGGCTCAGCTATGAGTTGGTAAGCTCCATCTTATCCTGGGGCTATTAGAGGATGTTTACTTTATATAGTTTGGGTATAGTTGGGGCCTTGTCCCGACAGTTCTTATGTCACTCATAGAGGCTCTTGTGGACACAATATTCTGGGTTTTCATTTTATATGTTTCAACCTCCAGCCAATAGTCTTGGCATGTATATATGGGTGTGTGTGTAAGTAGGTATGTTTTCGATTGTGGCCTCATCGGCTAGATAGTACATTTTTATTTTATTTTTTGGTTTGTCTACCATTGTTTGTATGGTTATTCTCTTTCAGGTCATGATCTCTGGGTCCAGGCTTCACTTTTTAGAGGTTGTGCTACCCAATCTATTTGCCTCATAAGTTTGGTTTAGCTAGTATGTTTCAGTGGGTAACTCGATATATTAGGTTATCAAGTGCCAGTTACACCCCCTATTTCGAGGCATGACAACACACCTCGATTTGCCAAAACAAATCCTCGATTCATAATAAACCTGGATCGTTCTCCCTTTTCTCTTATTTTCTCTGCTTGGAAACTCTTCTAAAACCCTAAGTGTAGTTTAGGATTATGAAACTGACCCAAATCAGTTTACACCCTTAAATTCTTACTAACAATGTTTGAAGCTGAAGGGGTAAGGAAAAGACTAAAATACCCCTCATTAGTTTGCATCACTTTCCTTAACTAGACAGACTGACTTCAAATGGGCATATCTCCCTCATCCAAATTCTAAATTCAGCAAACTCGATGGCGTTGGAAAGAGGATTCAACAACCTTTTATTTTATATCTTATGGGTCACCTAACTCATTATGTATTTAAATTTATGGTCATTTGAAATTGACACAAAACTTAAAGGAACTTAAGAATGACTTGAATGAATTCTCTATAGTTCTTTTTTGAACTAAAGGTACTACATCTAGTGACCTTAACACTTAATAAAATGTAAATTCCTCAGTAAAATCTTACTCAAGACGAAGAATAATTGGAGTCTTAGCTCAATTTTTTTTTGGGGTGTTACACTATGTCCCCCTTGTGATCATTCGTCCTCAAATGACGGCTAGACTGGGTATGCAGCAGGGTTACTCTTACTAAGTTCTGAGTCTAATGGTATGCTCTTAGTATATTCAAGTTTAATACTCTAAAAACTCCATGGGCTACTATTGACCATCTTTATAAGAAGTTCTCATTCTCTTATTACCTCTGCCATACCAACTAAAATTTCTGGTATTATTACTAGGAACCAGCTAGGGTCTTTAATTTAACTATTTATCATAGTAAAACTATCATGCCCCGAGGTTACCCCCCTTGACGTAAACACGGGACCTAGGATCACGAGTGATCCCAAGCTAACCCTGAACAGATAACATAAATAGTAATACTTTAGCGATATAAACTGATTTGGTTCACTTTTTACAATCCTAAAATACGTTTAGGGTTTTGAGAGGAGTTTAAGAGGAGAAAAGAGGAGAAGTTCAAGGCGTTCATCAAGATTCTTGAGATTTGTCGAGGAATTCCACCAAGGGTTTGATCCCTAAGAGGTATGTAAGCTTTCATAGTGATGGGTTAGTTCACCCACATGCCAATCATGAGTCATTTTACGAATTTCACACATAAGATTTGGTATATTGAGTTCTTGATCAATCCTTGTTGAGTTTCTTGGGTTTGAATTTCGTTCTTTGATTATGAGGTTTCGTTGAGTTGTTGTGATGAGATATTTTGTTTGAGTATCATTCTTGAGTAATTTAGGGTGATTCTCGTTGTAATTATGATGGGCATAAGAATCCAAAAGTCTCTGAGGGGGGGGGGGGGGACATTTGATTTTAAGGGAGTTAGACATGAAATTGAAGCAAGAAAATTCGTTAAAAACTGGGCGTAGGAGTGGGGTGCTGTGCCACTCAGTGTGCGCCAAACCACCATCAGTAGTTTTGGGCTTGGTGCACCACGCCATTCAGTGCACTAGGGTTGCCAGGTCCCCTACTGTTCCAACATTCTTTCAGCGTAAGTTCCCTATAATCGGACCCATATTCTCTATCTAATATATACACTTAAAATCTTCATTAATCCTTGAAAGCTCATACATATCAATGTCATAAATCTTGGATTCATAATTCAAATTCAATATAGAGTTAAGAGTAATGTTCGAGGAAGTTCTTTTTGACTCATTTGAGAAGTCTTTTGCAAACTTTTAAAACTTGTTTAAAGACGTGAGCATGAGGAGAGTTGAGTTTCATTTACCAAAATGAATATATTGAATATATGGAACAAAGTATTCCTTAGAGTAAAGGATTTTACATCTAAAATGAGAGGAAACTTTGATTTCCAAATGAGTTATGAGGAGTTTTGAGTACTATTTCTGTTAAGAGAAACCTTTTGAGTAATAATCTCCAATTTTGAGGATGAGGAAATGCTTTTAAACATATGAGCTGAGTATATTTTGGGAGTAGTATTGAGCACCGATATGGGAACGACTTCAAACAACTCAAAGTCCTCATAAACCATGTAGCCAACGTGAACAGAAAGAGTTAGACTTTTTAGATGATTCCTTATTGGATTTTAGGCATATCTTACTTGATCCACTTAGTTAAGTATGTCTTATACTCGGCAAGGTATAGGACAGTTCTGGAAGCATGGGCGAGATGTTAATATCATCACATAGCTCATAGTGATGGTTGTAAGTTAAAGAATCTCCAGATTGAGTTATTTTTGTATCTTTACACACAAATTGAGTTATTATTGTATTCTTAAATACTTTGAGCTATTATATACTATTTTGAAAGGTTTTTTTATAATACATATTTGTTATTACTTTATATTTAATTGAGTTGAGTGTCCTTGAGTTTTAGTATCCTTGAGTACTTTTGAGTTGAGTAAATTTTGAGTATCTTTGAGATTTCCTTGAGTTGAGGTCGAGTACTGTAAAACGAATAAATGAAACTAGAGCCTAACTAGTGTGTCTTTGAGTTTATGTGGGGTTTGACGGTGTAAAATGTTATCTCGAGCTATGGTTGGGGGTTTAGAGGTTAAACGTCAAGGTACGACTCCCCAATGACCACCCTAGGGGTCCTTGAGGAGGACCCTAAAGCCTAACCCCCAAAAAACCGCAAATCTACCTCAAATAGCAAGACCTTGTGAACCATGGATGGGACCTATGAGGCGTAGGTCCATCTACGCCTCATGGTCTTGCTCTGTAGGTCAAGGTCCCATTTGGCTAGCCTTTAAACCAAACCACGGAAGGCCAGGATGGCCCGTGGTCCCACCCACAGTTCGTGGGTGGGTGGTCATGGTTCACAATGTATGTGCTGTCTTAATTCAGCCAAGGTGAGGGCAAGTTGGTAAATTTATTTTAAGTTAAGTTGAGTTAATGGACGGTTATTTTGGGTTAATTATGGTATTTTAAGAGTATTAAAAGTATTAAACAATATTTTCCAATTCATTATTTCAAAACCCAAATTAGAACCCACCTCTCTTTTCAAAAGTTCTCTCTCTAGAAACCTCCATTCGAGGTGAAGGATTCAATCTTCCAAGGTCAAGACTTGAAGTTTTTCAAGGTATTTTCGTGGATTTATTCCATTAAAGGTATGGTAGTCTTCATCCTTGACTTAGTTCCTTTGAAGGATCCAATTTCAAATTGATTTCAAATCTTCCCCTAAAACCCTAGTTTTCAATCTATGCATGGGTTCGATTCCAAATAATTTTCAAAGGCTTTATTGTATTGATTTATGAATGAATTGTGGATTTAAATATGAATTAATATGATTTCTTCCTAGAACCCATGTTTCCCCGCAAATTCCTAAATTGTGATTGGTGATTGGGAATTGATTGATTATGCAAGTATGTTGAATTGTTGATCTTTATATTGAATTAAGTGATTGAATCTTGTCAATTTCCTATTCTATTGTAGTAGATTGGATTTGTGGGTTGATGTTGGTTCATAGTCCTAAGGGGAAATTTCATGAAGGATTATGTATGATTATGATAAGAAGTATATGTGTGTGATCTCAATGAATGTGTTATGATCATGCTTAGAATCTAATTTTGTTATGATTGAAGGTTATTTCTCAATTAACACTCATGAATGATGATGCTATATGTGAAAGGTTATTCTCACATACTCATACACACTCTTGAATAACTAATGAATGAAGTTCTATGATAATGTTAATGATGGTGAGTTGATTAAAAGGCTATTATCAATTGTACTCTAATGAATGATAATGACATGTTGTGAAAGGACTTTCTCACAATATGGGGATTCCTAGGTGAAAGGCTATTCTCATCTTTGAATATATAAGCTTTCCAATGAATGAATGTTGGGTTTGGGATGGATGCCCTCACGTGAGTTGAGGTAGGGTATCTAGTAACAATATCTTATCCCATAATGAACGAATGTAATGTACTCCGTGGGGAATAATGATAAGCACCAAGTGGATAGTGATATGAGATGCAAGCTCTCACGTGAGTTGAGGCGGGGTGTCTAGTAGCAATCTCTATATCCCTTAAACTATGTGCCCACATAGGTCTAGCTAGTGGATGCACTTAAGCTAAAAACAATGGTCCTACCTTAGGCAAGTAGGAATCCCTTATCCGGTGAGGGTGAAACCGGGAGTCCATGAATTGCTCACATGGCCTATGTCGGTTAAGGCTTACCCCCACAAAGAATGGTAATGAACCATGGCTTCTCACGAATGCACTACTTCGTGTGTATGGTAGTATGGGATGCCATCCATGCATTGCACAAGTAGTCTTTGAGAGGGGTTATGGTGTGTTCCTTTATAATGTTAAATGAAATGAATGTGCTCTTATGATGATGATAATAAGAATGTTGGTTTAATGTCTAATGAATGAAGGTGCTCTTAATGTAATGAAGCTAATGAAGAATGTTAACTTATGCTTAAATGTAATGATGTATGCTATACTTGGATTGTATTATGAGTTACTTCCTTGTCATGACTTAATGAATATGAATGTGCCTTGTCTATGGTGGCTTCAAAGAGTACTTAGTGTGAGTAGTAGTATGAGATGCTACTTATACATTGCACAAGTATGACTTAGAATTGTCCTAGATGATGGTCCTTATGTGTGGATATGACTTATGTAATGTTTAAGTTTCTTATGTATGAGTATTGTGTAAAGATGGAAAAGATGAATAGTTAGTTTACTTTTGGTGACCTTAAAGTGGTACTATAGTGTGGATGGTGGTATGGGATGCTATCTATACATTGCACAAGGTATAACTTGAGGGTTACTTGAGGTGAAGGCTTAATGTGAAGGTAATGGTTTATAGGATGATTTTGTGCTAATGTGGTTAATTGACTTGTATGTTGGTTATGGTTGAATGTTATGCCTCTTATTCTTAAGTTCATGAAGTTTTCTCAAAATGGCATATATCATGACTTTCAAATAAAATGTTTGTTTTAAGCATGGTTTTGCATGGCTATCATACTTAGTACTTAATTGTTCTAACCCATTTTTCTTAATGTTTACTACAAGTGTAGGTTCCGACATTTGAGTGATTCTCTCTAGTTGAAGCTTGGATTTGAGATTCTCCAAGACTAAGTGGTTTGTCCTCATAGATCAAGGACAAGTGTTTGTCCCTACCTAGTTTTCAAGATGTTATTTTAGATGGACATGTGAGACATAGACTTTCGCTTGCTTTTAATGTTTTCGATTGTTGGATTTATAAAAGAAAAGTTTTAAATTTTACACTATTTCTGTATAAGTATCTTAAGCAAGAAATGCTATAAGGCTTGTATGAGACTCCTTCGAGGTCAGGTACGCCGTGTCGCTCCTAGGGGGTATCCCCGGGTTGTGACAAACATGGTATCTAAGCACAAGATATTTGAAATGGTTTTTAAGATTGATGTCTCACAAGCCACATCTAGTAGAGTCTTGTTCATCGGTGTGAGTCGCGACACATCTATGAGCGAGAGGCTATAGGACGTTAGGAAGTTACGCTTCTTTCATATTCTTGAAGTCGTTCCTTAGAGTTTAGCTCTATAAGTGTCCTTTTCCTAATCCTTCTCTTGTGTTTATAGGATATGAATACAAGAAGGACGCCCGCAAGAAGAGTGGAAGAGGAGAATGTGAATGAGGGAGTTTCTCCCTAAGGTCCTCAAGGTGACTAAGTTCCTCAACACAATCAAGTTTCGCTTGATGCTCCGGCGATGACTAATGAAGAGATTAGGTCATTTTTTCTAACCTTAGCCCAAGCTATAACGGTCCAAGTTAATAGAGATATGGGGCCGAGAGTGAATGCTGTTGAGAGCACTATGGCTTCTAGGTTAAAAGACTTTGTGTGGATGAATCCTCCAGTATTTTTTGGTTCCAAAGTGGGAGAGGTTCCCCAAGAGTTTTTGGATGAGGTGTATAAGATAGTCAATGCTATGGGGGTGACTTCTAGAGAAAAAGTGGAACTAGCTTCTTATCAATTGAGGGATGTTGCCCTAGTTTGGTTCACTCAATAGAAAGGCAATAGGCCTATAGGAGCGGGTCCTATAGAATGGGAGTAGTTTAAGAAAGCTTTACTTAGTAAGTACTTTCCCTGTGAAAAGAGGGAAGTTAAGGTGGAGGAATTTATCAACCTTAGGGAAGGTAGCATGAGTGTGGAGGAGTATTCCTTGAAATTTACCCTATTGTCTAAGTATGCTCCATCTTTAGTGTCCAACCCTAGGGATGAGATGAGTAGGTTTGTGATCGGTATACACCTGACCTAGTTAAGAAAGAGTGTCGTACGACGATGCTCCATGATGACATGAACATTTCTAGGCTTTTTCTGTATGCTCAATCTATTGAGGAGTCCAAAATTGAGAGAAAGAGTAAAAAGATGAAGTGGTTTAGGTCCTATGAACAAAGTCAACCAAGGTCCAAAAAGAGGTTTTACAACCAAGATTCTGCTATGGTCAACAATGATAGGGTGTCTAACCCTAAATCTCAAGGGGGGAATGGAAGTGGTTCTTCTTTTTAAAGATCTATATGTGCCAAGTGTGGGAAGCAACATTTGGGTAAGTGCCTTGCTGTCACGGCTGGGTGCTTTGGGTGTGGGAACACTCATAGAAAAATGAAGAGAGACCAAACAAGCTTCTTTTTATGGTCCAAATCCTAATGCTCCAAGGAAGAATTGTTTCTATGTGTTTCAAGCTAACAAGGACAAAAGAGCTAATCCAGATGAAGGTACCAGTAAGTGATAGTTCCTTATAGTTGTGAAGGTTGTGTTGAGGTTCCTATGTTGTTGTCATGTTAACCTTAGTTGGGTTTTCTCCTAAGTGGGGGATAGTATGTTGAATAGTAAGGTTTTTGAGAGTTTCGATATCCTTAACTATTTCTTCTATTCTTATTTAAGCTTGAGACCAAGAGTTCCCTGTATCTTGTTTCATAATTTGGAGTCATGTGTGAATATTTGTTTCTATGGTCTCCTTGAGTTATGCATGTTCTTAATGAGTTTATGTTTGAATGAGAAAATGAGTTTCTAAAAGTTATGTCCCTCATGTTGATTTGCATTTAGTATGAGTTGTCTATATGTTTCATGAGGTTGAATTGTTGAACATGCTTAATATGTTTTTATGAAGAAATTGCATATTGTGCTTAATGATGTTATGATGAGCATGATATGAGTTGGAGAAGTTAATTCCTCCAATGTAATGAGAAATGTTGAAGTTATGTTGCATAATGGGTTTGTTGATGTAGTTCCTACTTTCTTGTATTGTATTGAGCTTATTGATGTGGAGTTGATGTTTCCTCCTAGTTTTGTGCTTTTGTTTATGATATTGCATGCATGAGGGGCTGCTAGTCTTGAGTTGTTAACCCCTTAATATGTTTAAAGTATCATTCGAGGATGAATGTTTCCAAGTGGGGGATACTGTAATGACCCCTAAAATGAATAAGTGAAACTAGAGCCTCACTAGTGTGTCTTTGAGTTGATGTGGGGTTTGAGGGTACAAAATGTTGTCCCGAGCTATGGTTGAAGGCTTTAGGGGTATAAAGTCAAGGTATGACTCTCCGCGGACCCCCCTAGAGATCCTTGAGAAGGACCCTAAAGCCTAATCCCCAAAGCTCCCCAAATTTGCCTGAAATAGCAAGATCTTGTGAGCCACGAATGGGACCTACAGGGCGTAGGTTCATCCACGCCTTAGGGTCTTTCTTTGTAGGTCAAGGTCCCATTTGGCTAGCCTCTAAACCAAACCACGGAAGGCAAGGATGCCCCGTGGTCCCAGCCACGGTCTGTGCTGGGTAGTCATGGTTCACACCTGTGTATGCTTTCAGCCAAGGTGAGGGCAACTTGGTAAATTCATTTTCAGTTGAGTTGAGTTAATGGACGGTTATATTGGGTTAATTATGGTATTTTAAGAGTACTAAAAGTATTAAGCTCTATTTTCCCATTCATTATTTCAAAACCAAAATTAGAACCCACCTCTCTTCTAAAAAATTCTCTCTCTAGAAACCTCCATTGGGGGTGAAGGATTCAAGCTTCCAAGGTCAAAACTTCAACTTTTTCAAGGGATTTTCATGGATTTCTTCCATTAAAGGTATGGTAGTCTTCATCCTTGACTTAGTTTCTTTCAAGGAGCCAATTTTAAAGTGATTTCAAATCTTCAATGTTTCCCCTAAAACTCTAGTTTTCAATCTATACATGGGTTCGATTCCAAAAGATTTTTAAAGGCTTTATTGCATTGATTTATGAAAGAATTGTGGATTTAAATATGAATTAATATGATTTCTTCCAAGAACCCATGTTTTCCCCCAAATTCCTAAATTGTGATTTGTGATTGGAAAGTGATTGATTATGCAAGTATGTTGAATTGTTGATGTTTATATTGAATTAAAGTGATTGAATGATGTCAATTTCCTATTCTGTTATAGTAGTTTGAATCTGTGGGTTGATGTTGGTTCATAGCCCCAAGGGGAAATTTCATAAAGGATTATGAATGATTATGATGCGAAGTATATGTGTGTGATCTCAATGAATGTGTTATGATCATTCTTAGGATGCAATTGTGTTAGGATTGAAGGTTATTTATCAATTAACACTTATGAATGATGATGCTATATGAGAAAGGTTATGCTCACATACTCACACACACTCATGAATGACTAATGAATGAAGTTCTATGATAATATTAATGATGATGAGTTGATTGAAAGGCTATTCTCTATTGTACTCTAATGAATGCCAATGACATGTTGTGAAAGGACTTTCTCACAATATGGGGATTCCTAGGTGAAAGGCTATTCTCATCATTGAATCTATGATCTTTCTAATGAATGAATGTTGGGTTTGGGATGGATGCCCTCACTTGAGTTGAGGCGGGGTATCTAGTAACAATCTTTTATCCCATAATGAACGAATGTAGTGAATGTTAAGTACTCCATGTGGAATAATTCTAAGCATCGAGTGGATAGTTATATGAGATGGAAGTTCTCACGTGAGTTGAGGCGGGGTTTCTAGGAGTACTTAGTGTGAGTAGTAGTATGGGATTCTACTTATACATTGCACAAGTATGACTTCGAGTTGTCCTAGATGATGGTCCTTATGTATGGATATGACATATTTAATGTTTATGTCTCTTTTGTATGAGTATTGTGTAAAGATGGAAAGGATGAATGGTAAATTCACTTTTGGTGACCTGAAAATGGTACTTTAGTGTGGATGGTGGTATGAGACGCTATTCATACATCGCCCAAGGTATAGCTTAAGGGTTACTTGAGGTGAAGGCTTAATGTGAAGGTAATGGTTTATATGATTATTTTGTTCTAATGTGGTTAAATGACTTGTATGTTTGTTATTGTTGAATATTATGCCTCTTATGCTTATGTTGATGAAGTTTTCTCAAAATGACATATATCCTGACTTCAAATAAAATGTCCGTTTTAAGCATATTTTTGCATGGCTATTATACTTAGTACTTAATTGTGCTAACCCATATTTCTTAATGTTTACTACACATGTAGGTTCCAGCATTTGAGTGATTCTCTCTAGTTGAAGCTTGGATTTGAGATTCTCCAAGACTAATTGGTATGTCCTCATAGACTGAGGACAAGTATTTTCAAGTTTCCTTTCTTTCATGTAATAGACATTTATTTGTCTTTCGATTTTAAAGGGTCATGTCCCTACTTAGTTTTCAAGATGTTGTTTTAGAGGACCATGTGAGACAGTAGACTTCCTCTTGCTTTTAATGTTTTCGATTGTTGGATTTATAAAAGAAAAGTTTTAAATTCTGCACTATCTCTAAGTATCTTATACAATGAAATGCTATGAGGCTTGTATGAGACTCCTTCGAGGTCAAGTACGTCGTATCGCTTCCAGGGGGTAGCCTCGGGTTGTGACAAGTTGAGGTTGAGTTAAGTTGAGATGAGGTAAGTATGTTCCTTTCCTTCGATTTATGCTTTAGATTTCCCCTTACATGCTCGTACATTCAATGTACTAATGGCATGTGGCCTACATCATTTCATGATGCAGATACAGGAAATTAGGGTCATCAATAGGCGCTTCAGTGATACCACTATAGTTCGAGTTAACTTTGGTGAGGCTCATTACTTTAGGAGGATTCCATTTACTTTTCAGTTTTGTTAGGATGTTGTGGGTCTTGTCCCGACTTCCATATTCTTCATTTAGAGGCTTCATATATAGACGGTAGTAGTTGAGGAGTCTTTTCATTTCCATCTAATGTTTAAGATTTGAGTTTCCACTTTGGCCAGTTGAATGTTTATTTCTAAATATTCTGATTTAAGTATTTGAGACATTTGAGTTAAAACTTTACTTTTGAGTTCATTTATTGATGATTAATACTTTCGATAAGAGTTGAGCCTGACCAATGGTTCGCTTGGGGACATCAATGGTTCTAGAGTGCCAGTCGTGTCCAGGGTATAGGCTCGGAGCATGACAAACTTGGTATCAGAGCAAAAAGTTCAAGAGTCCTGGGGTATCTATGATGTCATCCCTATAGAGTCCTAATTATCAGTGTGAAGCACTCCACATCTATAATTAGGGGGCTGTGACATTTAGGAAACAATTCCCTTTTTTCAAACTCTTTTCGAGCAATAAAGCGTAACTCTATAAGAGTTTCCTTCTAATTCTTGCTTGTGCGTATCTTTTTAGATCATTCCTTCACAAAGAGTTGTTCGAGGTCGTCCTGCTAGAAGGAATGTTGATCCTCAGGTTCAATGGGTACCCAATGCACCTGAAGTGCAACCCCAAGGAGAGGTCACTAATGCTGAGTTTCGGGATGCTAACCGTATGTTGAGTCAAGTGGTGGCCAATCAAGATAGTCAGCAAAGAGGGAATCGACAGGATGTGGCTGATACATCCAGGATCCGTGAGTTCTGAAGATGAATCCTCTAGACTTCATCGGTTCAAGTGTCACTGAGGATCTGGAGAACATTGCGGAAGAGTTGAAGAAAGTTTTTGAAGTGATGCATGTTGCTGATGTTAATTGAGTGAAGTTAGCTGCATACCAACTCAAAGGTGTTGGTAGGATTTGGTACAATCAATGGAAGAAGAGTAAAGGTGAAGAGGCACTATTAATTGTGAGTTGGGCTGTGTTTGAGAGTGCCTTCCTGGGGAGTTTATTTCGCCGTGAGTTGAGAGAAGAAAATGTAAAGGAATTTCTCACTCTTAAGCAGGAATCCATGAGTGTGCATGAGTACAGCCTCAAGTTCACTCAATTTTCCCATTATAGTCGGGAGATGGTTGTTGATATGAGGAGCAGAATGAGCTTGTTTGTGTCTGGGTTGTCTCATCTGTCAAGCAAAGAGAGTAAGGCTGCGATGTTGATAGGGGACATGGACGTAGGAAGCTTGATGATCCATGTGAAAAAGGTTAAGGAAGATAAGCTAAGAGATAGAGAAGAGTTCCAAAACAAGAAAGATAAGACAACATGAAATGAGTTTGGTCAACAGAAGAGTAATGCAAACTGGTCATCCTTTCAACAAAAGCTAAATGTACCAACTCTATCATTTGCTAGTGCACCTACACCCAGGAATGGAGGTGATCCACGTTCAATGGGTTGAGGAAGATAAGATGAGAGATAGAGAAGAGTTCAGAAACAAGAAAGCTAAGACAACAGGAAATGAGTCCGGGCAGTACAAGAGTAATACTAACCGGTCACCCTTTCAATAAAAGCCAAATGGACCTACTCCATCATTTGCTAGTGCACCTACACCAAGGAATAGAAGTGAGTTCATGAATTAGAATTCTCATAATTTCAGAGCTAGACCTGCACAATCTCAAGGTAGTGTGGAACAATGAGGTAATTGGACGTCTGCATGTGCTAAGGAGTCGTTTGGTAGAGCGTATTAGGAAATATAATGCATGCATTAGGTGTGTGTATTAGTTGTACCTTGTTTGGTAAACTTTTTCTTGCCATGTATAACTAATGCAAGTATATAGTGTATTAAGTTGTGTATTACTAATACCAAGTAATTTTAGGTATTAGTAATACATATCATTTAACACTTGCATTAGATTAAATAATTACAAACTACCCTCAAATCCTTTTTAATACATTTTCTCTTCTTGTCATATGCTTTTGTTTTGTTTTTTTTTTAAAAAATTTTTCAATGTTTTTTAATTTTTTGGTATCTTAATAGACTTTATGACCTCTTAAGTATCTTTTTTTTTTTAAAAAAAAAACAAAATCTAATTTCAACATAGTATAATAAAACAATTTACTATTGTTGCGATAAATTTGATAAATAAATTCTTTGCCAACTTTTCACAAAAATATTTTGACTCAAATAGTTCAACTATTTAATATTATTTTTGAAAAAAATAAGAAGAAAAGGAGTTAATGATGTTTTAACAAAAAAACTTTGCTGCAAGGAAGTATAAAAATAAATAAAGAGTGAAGGGTATTTTTGTAAACATATATTTTTAAATAGAAATTGTGTAAGATTTGTTATTTCTAATACATCAAACCAAATATTGTATAAGAAATAATGCTTGCATAACTAATGCAAGCACTACTAATGTACCCTATTTTGCATTATTCTTATACACTCTACCAAACAATCCCTAAGAGTGGTAGGAACTACTCAGAAGCGTGTCGTTATTGCTCTACTGGTTTCTTCAAGTGTGGTCAAGTAGGTAACTTCATGAGAGAGTGCCCTAAGAACAGGCAGGGAAATTGTAATGGGGGGAAATAAAGCCCAATCTTCTTCAGTGGCTCCACCAGACAGAGCTGCACCTAGAGGAGCTACTTCAGGGGCATGTGGAGTAGCAAACCATTTGTGCTATCACCAGTGCCTAGAGCAAGAGAATTTATAGGATTTTGTCACTGGTATGATCAAAGTCTTTACTTTTGATGTATATGCATTATTTGATCGAGGTGCGAGTCTGTCGTTGGTGACACCGTATATTGTTATGAATTTCGATTTTCTTCTTGAGAAACTTCTTGATCCCTTTAATGTTTCCACACTTGTTGGTGAGTGTAATCTAGGTGAGAGAGTTTATTGTGATTGTGCAATTTTTGTCAATTACAAGGACACCATGATTGACTTAGTTGAGCTAGGTATGGTGGACTTTGATGTTATTCTAGGTATGCATTGGATTCATGTCTGTTATGCCTCAGTTGATTGTAGAACTCAAGTATTTAAGTTGCAGTTTCCTAATGAGCCAGTTATAAAATGGAGGAGTAGTTTAGCAGTGCCTAAGGGTCATTTTATTTTGTACCTTGAAGCTAGAAAGTTGGTTTCCAAGGGGTGCATCTATCACTTAGTTCGAGTTAATAACTCTCGTGTTCAAAAACTATCTATTCAGTCATTTCCAGTTGTGAGTGAGTTTCCAAAGGTTTTTCCAGATGATCTTCTCGGAGTCCATCCTCAAAGAGAAATAGACTTTGGTAAAGATATTCTTCCTGATACTCATCCTATCTCATTCCACCATATAAAATGGCTCCAGTTGAGTTGAAAAAGTTCAAAAAGAACAGTTGAAGGACCTTCTTGATAAAGGTTTTATTCGACCAAGTGTCTCACTTTAGGGTGATCCATTCTTATTTGTGAGGAAGAAGGATGGTTCTCTTCGGATGTTTATTGATTACCGCAAATTGAACAAGATTACCATAAAGAATAAGTATCCCCTTCCGAGGATTGATGATCTTTCAATCAACTTCAGGGTGCCACTTATTTTACTAAGATATACCTCAGATTTGGCTATCATCAATTGAAAGTAAGAGAAAGCGATATCCCTAAGACAACATTCAAGACCCGTTATGGTCATTATGTGTTTCTAGTCATGTGTATTGGCTTGACTAATGCTCCTTTAGCATTCATGGATCTTATGAACAAAGTGTTTAAGCCTTATCATGATATGTTTGTTATCGTATTCATTGACAACTTACTTGACGTATTTGGGTGCTTCATCCAATACATACCATCCACGGTCATTCAATAGTAATATAACCCAACTAGTGAGTTAGGGTCGAATCCCAAAGGAGCAATTTGTCTTCGAGAATTAAGAGAAAAGCATAAATGTGTTCAAGTTAATTATAGCTATAAACATTTACGAATAAAGGCATATCAAATTAAAGGGTGACACAAGTGTCAATTATCAAAGGGGTTTGTAATCAATTATCAATTAATATGACAACTAAACACGAAAATGCAACTATGGAGATGGAATTCTTGCGATGTGATAGGAATATGGGTTAAAATAAATAATCGGGTAAATGCTATTGATAGTAAATCGCTATAAATTGGTAACTAAGCTAGACTTCAGTGGGGTAAATTTTCTTTTGAACAATTTACCCTGAATCAAATTGGTTTCTCTTGAACATCGATAAGCGGCAACGAAGCACAACCTTCTTCTTAGTCCATTTACTCTCTCGAGCTGAATGTGTGGGAGAGGGTTTAAGATTCACTCTCTTGAGCTGAACCCACGACAACCCAATAACCACAGACTATCGATTCAGTAGTTTTGGTTTTAAAACCTCTTTCTCGAGAAAGTAAAAAATACGAAGATGGAATTGTATTTGCAACTAAAACCCCATTAAATTCAAACATAACTACTGAATGAAATCACCTTTAAACAACAAAATAACTATCTATAAGCAATACCCAGTAGTAAATTCAACCCATATTCACATATTCACACCCCAATAATTGGGGTTTTAACTAGACATAGTAAAGAGATAGAAATCGATACCGAAAAGTGTTTCCATCAAATCGGTACGATAAATATTGTCTTTACACATGTCAAAGATGAAGAATCTCCAATACCCACTTCTAATTGCTTAAAAATGGGAACTTTCAAATCTTCAAAGCTAAGGAACCAAGTCTCCAAAACTCTAAGTTCTAAAAAGTGAGTAATTCTAAAAATTGGATTCTGAATTGTAAAACTTGATACTAAACTAAGAATTCAAACATATATTTATAGTTTTCAAAATGTGTGTTGTGAAGGATCACTCAGTGCAGTTAGTCGGGATCGTCGTTCCACTCGGTGATCCACCCTTTGGTTTGGTTTATCGCCATTCTTCATTGGCCTTCAACAAATTCAAGTTCTAAAACATTGGGCAATGGAGTACTGCATCGTGAAATCGTTCAGCGATTCGCCGACTGCTGCTTTTTCTCGCCAACTCAATTTTCTCCTTCAGAGATTTGCACACTTGAACATTAGGCAAGACCATAGCCTTTCGACGACTCGCCTAATGGTTTAGGTGATCCTCAGACTGTCTTTTCTTCGTTCTTTTCAGCTGCCATGTTCTTTTCTGCCTAATAGTGTCCATGCTTAGTCTCTTACTCCAAATACCTGAAACTCAAGGAATTTCATCAGTTATTGAGACAAAAATATGCATTTAAATCTATCAAAATAATGCCTTAAAAGAGTCCAAATCTTGGACTCATCAACACCCCCAACTTAAACTTTTGCTTGTCCTCATGTAAAACTCAAGTTCAGTAGTTCCAAAAGGATGTCTCAAACAGTGCTAGACAAGACTCAATCACGAATGCACATATAAAGTCTCAACTTACTCATGCAAGGATCAAATTTGCACTCAAAGTTTCAAGTTGTGACTCACCATCACCAAAAAATATCAAGCTCACTATACTTTCTTCAAATGCGAGTTCAAGCTCAACAAAGGTATTCAAATGCCCTCACAAAAAGAAAGATTCCATATTCACTCAATGCTTCAATCATTTAAAGTTCTGGAATCAAGATCAACACTCACACTCACAAAGATAATCACAATGTATGATTTCACCCATAGGTGTGCCCTTATTTTCCAATCGACTTTTGCTTCAGCTCATTCAAGATCAAAAAGGTCTTTTCAAGGCTTGTAAAGAGGCTGAGTGTAATGGTATGTTCATTTAGGCTTATAGGCTGAAAATCCTCATGAAATGTGATGTGAACATCTTTTTTCCTTCCCTTTATCATTTTCATTCAAGCTTAAAAGTCACCTCTTATTCATCTTCCAAAAGGAATTGGGAACCCCATTTTTTTTTGTATTTCCACAACCTTATTTCACAACTTTTTTTTTCAATCTCTTCTTTTTTTTTCTCTTTTTTTTTATATGGAGGGGTTCCATTTTTCTCAAAACATGGGAATAAGGGACTTCTTTGCATTTACTTGATTTGCCTTCTCTTTTCACCATACCCCCAACTTAGGCTTTTGGCCTAATAAAAGCCTAAGTTGGATTTTCAAACAAACCACAGATCATAAGGATTATGGGTAATGGGTCAATAAAAGGTAGAAATGTTATAACGTTTCTTCCAAGAAAAGGTTAAGGCTCAAAGAGTGCTCAAAAGAGGTTCACACATTCACAAGGTAAGCCACAAAAGAGGTATAATTTCAAATTGGTTCACACTCTTTAAAGTTTCTTAAGATCATCTCAAGAAATTGCATCACTTAGTCAACGGGACCAACGGGACAAATTCTAGGTATCATCACACATGGTTCACGGTAAGCTCATTACACAAGGCATTGACACTAATGTCAAACAAGACTTCACACTTTCGGTAGTGTGCAATGTTCATCATAAGAGACTCAATTTGATACTTGGTTAGTCATAACGAGATGCAAAGAGTTCACATATTTTCTATGCAACTTCAATTGGCCTCGTCGTAGCCACGCATTCATTTATGTTCAGTTATGAGCACTATTCGAGTCATTGGTATTGATCAAAATTGGTACTTAATTTTGCAAGAGAACAGCCACATTCAACGCATCCAAGAGGTGGCAATTTTTTTTGGAAGGGTCAAAAATCATTTACAATTAAAAGCAAAGAGCCACGACCTCAAGCATCCATAAAAAGCAGTGTAAAAACACAATTTTTAGCTCAAAGCATAAATATAAACAAAACAAGAATTACGAATGTCACACAAAAGGTGGGTCTCACCCCACTACAAATAAAAGCATTTGTCCTCAAATGCAAACAAGATTATCCAAAAGTCAAAAGAAATAAAGACATAGAGGGAGGTAAAAAGGGGATCTTGTCTACGCAGTCGCTCCATCTATCTGGGCATCAGTGCCCGGTGCATCAGTTTGGACTTAGGCCACAGTACCCCTAGTTTCTTGAATTTTGATATTCTTCCTGAGCAACTTCTCGATCCGTTCAGTGTTTCTACAAATATTTGTGAGTCTATTCTAGCTAAGAGAGTTTATTGTGATGTACCATTTTCATCAATTACAAGGATAGTATGGCCGACTTAGTCGAGTTAGACATGATAGATTTTGATGTTACTCTAGAAATGGACTGGCTCCATGCTTGTTATTCCTCAGTTGATTGTTGAACTCAAGTAGTTATGATTTAGTTTCCTAATGAGCCAGTTATAGAGTGGAGGAGTAGTTCAGTAGTGCCTAAGGGTCATTTTATTTCGTACCTTAAGGCAAGAAAGTTAGTTTCCAAGGGGTGTATCTATTACCTAGTCCGAGTTAATGACACTAGTGTTCAGACACCATCGATTCAACCAGTTCCAGTTGTCAGTGAGTTTCCAGAGGTCTTTTCAGAGGAACTTCCTAGAGTCCCTCCAGAGAGAGAAATAGACTTCGGTATAGATATTCTTCCTCATACTCAACCTATCTCTATTCCTCTATATAGAATGGCTCCAGCTGAATTGAATGAGTTAAAAGAGTAATTGAAAACATTATTGAGAAAAGTTTCATTTGACTAAGTGTCTCACCTTGGGGCACTTCGGTCTTATTTGTTAGGAAGAAAGATGGTTCTCTTAGAATGTGTATATATTACCGTCAGTTAAATAAGGTTATTATCACGAATAAGTATCCACTTCCGAGAATTGATGATCTTTTTGATCAGCTTTAGAGTGACACTTGTTTTTCTAAGATAGACCTCAGATCTGGCTATAATCAGTTGAGAGTAAGAAAAAGTGGCATCCCTAAGACGACATTCAAGACCCGTTATGGCCATTATGATTTTCTAGTTATGTCATTTTTTTGACTAATTCTCCTGCAACGTTCATGGACCTTATGAACAAAGTATTTAAGCCTTGTCTTGATATGCTTGTTATTGTGTTTATTGATGACATTCTAATCTATTTGAGGAATGAGGAAGACCATGGTAGTCATATCAGAGTAGTTCTTCAAACTCTCAAGGATAAATAGTTGTATGCTATATTTTCTAAGTGTGAGTTTTTGCTTGAGTAGGTGAAGTTCTTAGGCCATATTGTTTGCGGTAATGGGATCCGAGTTGACACTCAGAAAATTGATACAATGCAGAACTGGCCTAGGCCCAGATCTCCAACTGATATTAGGAGTTTCATGGGGTTGACTAGTCTCACCGGCAGCACAATTCTATTTGGGTGATTGTAAATTGAATGACTAAATCACCCTAGTTTTTACTAGTAAAGACTATCCATTCAGCAGAGGATTATGCCAAGTTATATACTCAAGAGGAGGTTATACTTCATGGAGTTCTTGTGTCCATAATTTTTAATAGAGGTGCACAATTTACAGAACAATTTTGGATGTCTTTCCATAAAGGATTGGGTTTGAAGGTGAATTTATGTACTGCTTTCCATCTCCAGACTGATGGTCAAGCAGAGCGAACGATTCAGACTTTAGAGGATATATTGCGGGCTTGTGTGATCGACTTCAAGGGTAATTGGGATGATCACTTACCTCTCATTGAGTTTGCTTACAACCACCGTTATCACTCTAGCATCTAGATGACTCCTTATGAAGCTCTTTACGGGAGAATATGTAGATATTGTTATCTCCTATATTAACATTAGCAAAACAGAAACAAAAAATAGATGAAATAGAAAAAAACTCGAGTCCACAGAACTCACTGTGTTTCCTTAAGAAATTTAGTCCCCTCTATTATCCGAGGTTACAGATTAATTTCTCCCAATATTAAACAGATTAACTATTAGAGTAATAGTTGTACCTCAAACTTCACTAATTTCAGCGAACACAAGAACAACAACGAGAGCACACACACACTTAGTCTATCGACAATTTTGTTTTTGTAAGAAAATGTATGCAAAGAAGAAAAAATTTCAGTGTTGAAAAATGGAAAAGAGTCTGTATTTATAGCCACTTGCAACAAGGAACGTGTCTATTCAACAATGGTGTGAACGCTTTTGTTCAGACATGTTGTTCCAAAATGTTGTGACTTTTGGGAAAAATAACGTCTTTTTGGAAGGAACAGGTCCCTTCAGAACGACGTTATCGTTACACGCGAATTTCAAATAAATCCCGTTACACGAAATTAATTATGTTAATTAACTAACATCCTAAATTAATCTATAAGAGAAAGGAAATCAATTAATGAGATTGATTAAATAAATTTTGTCCAAAATTATTATCAATCAATCACATCATTTGCCAACCCCAACTCCAACTCTAACTCCAAATCCAAAGCCGAAGCCGAGCGAGCGACGACGACAACAGCGCGAGGGGGAACCTTCTTACCAACCCTTTAAGTACTAAAGGAAGTGTTTCATAATATAAGGACAAAAATTTTCCTTTGTTCTACCAATATGGGAGAAATGACTTTTCATTTGGAATTTGCAATGACTTTTCATTTCCCCTCCAAGATTGGTTCCCCCAATTTTCCATTTTCTCTTCTTATTTCCCATTCAAACCTTGCTAAAACCCAACAATCCCCCACATGAATGGGGAATGGCTATTGTTAAAACATATGCATGAAAAAACTTATGTGTCTCGTAAGTAAGGGTTAATCGCATCTGGATAAATAGGTTTCCCTTTAAACTTTCTGCAGTGAACATATATCGGATATACTCGGTCAATCGGTAGATTTGATATCTTTGAACCATCGAGCTTTGGTGTATACCTAGACAACATAAGTCACACAATCAACCCTTGAACTATTTTTGATTCTCATTATTTTGTTCATTTCAGCCATGAACACATCTTGGTTAATAAGTTCTTAGAGAACTAGCCTTACCGGATTCTCCTTGAAGCAACTTACACTTCACACTTACATAGGTGATTTCTAATTGTGTTATCCCATAGATACACTATTTGATATACCTAATCAAACTTAGAAACCATTAAAAAGTCCTTATGCCTTTATCTTGGTTAATGAACATTGTCTCATCATGAGAATGAACCATAAAATAAATTTTGACAATGTTGAACCGTCATCTATGGCTTCTAGGTAGATCTCCTTGAACCTAGATCTTGGGATCTCTAGTCTTCTAGGTAGAGTTACCGCCACGATGTCTTGTTCTCGGCCATAGTCCCATTCCCGTCGATGATCTGTCAACTCCCTCTCTAGTTAAGCCTTTTGTAAGTGGATCCGACACATAATCCTTTGACTTTACGTAGTAAATTGTGATAATTCAACTAGAGAGTAGTTGGCTAACAGAGTTATGTCTTCGTCGTATGTGACTAGACTTCCCGTTATACATATCACTTCTAGCCCTTCTTATTGCAGCTTGACTATCACAGTGTATACATATATGGGCCATTGATTTGTGCCAAAATGGAATATCTTCTAAGAAATTCCAGAGACATTCAGCTTCTTCACCTACCTTGTCTAAGGCGATGAATTCAGACTCCATTATAGAGCGAGCTAGTTTGGATGACTTCCAAGATATTGCTTCTCCACCAATAGCGAAAACATATCCACTTGTGGATTTCATTTTAGTTGACCTAGTAATCCAATTTGGATAACTATATCCTTCAAGAACTGTTGGATATTTGTTGTAATGCAAAGAATAGTTTTGAGTGTCATCTAAGTACACCAAAACTATCTTAATTGCCATCCAATGATTTTTATTGGGATTACTTGTGTATCAACTCAGTTTACTTATAGCGCAGGCTATGTCTGGTCGTGTACAATTCATGACATACATCCAACTTTCCAATACTCTGGCATATTCCAATTGAGACTGACTTTTACCTTTATTTTTAGCAAGATTAAGGTTCACATCAATTAGGGTTTTTGCCCTTTTGAAATTCAAATACTTGAACTTTTCAAGTAACTTTTGAATATAATGAGTTTGAGACAATGCCAGACCGTTAGGAGTTTTGTGAATCTTAATTCCCAATATCAAATAGGCTACTCCTAAATCTGTCATATCAAACTTACTAGCGAGCATACACTTAGTATCTTTTGCATTAGCAATGTCCTTGCTCATTATCAGCATGCCATCCACATATAAGCATACAATGACCTCCTGATCCAAGTGTCTTTAATGTAGACTTGTTTATCACATTAATTGATCTTAAATCCATTTGACAACATGGTTTGTTCAAACTTTGCATGCCATTATTTTGATGCTTGTTTTAGTCCATAAAGTGACTTAACAAGTTTGCATACTTTATTTTCTTTATAGGGAACTACGAAGACCTCAGGTTGTTCCATGTAAATCTCTTCCTCCAGCTCTACATTTAAGAAGGTGGTTTTCACATCCATTTGATGGATTTCAAGATCGTATACTGCGGCTAGGGAAATTAACATCCGAATTGATGTAATCCTAGTCCCTAGTGAGTATGTGTCAAAATAATCAAGACCATCTTTCTGTCTAAAGCCTTTGACAACAAGTTTTGCGTTATATATGTCAATAGTTCCATCATCTTTCATCTTCCTTTTGAAGATCCATTTCATACCTAAGGGTTTGTTCCCTGGAGGAAGATCAACCAACTCCCAGGTATGATTGCTTAAGATTGATTCAATCTCACTATTGATAGCCTCCTTCCAAAAGGTTGAGTCGCTAGACAATATAGCTTCCTTGAATGTTTGAGTCTCACTTTCAAGAAGAAATGTTACAAAATCAGATCCAAATGAAGTAGCTGTCCTTTGACGTTTACCGTGCCTTGGACTCTCTTCATTAGGTTCATTCCCTTTTGGTTCTTCTCGAGGTCATTTAGACCCCCCACTAGATGACTCAAGTCTTGTTTTATATGGATAGATATGTTCAAAGAATTCAGCATTATCTGATTCCATTATCGTATTATCATGAATATTCAGATGTTCAGACTTATGTACCAAAAATTGACATGCCTTACTATTTTTGGCATATCCAATGAATACACAATCCACAGTCTTAGGTCCTATTTTCACCCTCTTAGGTGTAGGAACCTGGGCTTTGGCTAGACACCCCCACACTTTGAAATATTTCAAGTTGGGTTTTCTACCTTTCCATTTCTCATATGGAATAACATGTGTCTTTCTATGAGGCACTCTATTGAGTATTCGACTTACTATAAGGATAGCTTTTCCCCACAAGTTTTGTGTTGAACCTGAACTTATAAGTAAGGCATTCATCATTTCCATTAAAGTTTGGATTTTCCTTTTTGCAATTCCATTAGATTGAGGAGAGTAAAGAGCAGTAGTTTGATGGATAATTCTATTTTCCAAACATATTTTTGGAAATGGAGATTCATATTCTCCACCTTTATCACTTCTGATCATTTTGATCTTTTTATCCAACTGATTTTCAACTTTAGTTTTATATTGCCTAAATGCATATATTGTTTCATCCTTACGATTTAGCAAATAGTCATAACAATATCTAGAGCAATCGTCAATAAAAGTTATGAAATACTTTTTCTCACCACGTGTTGGTGTTGACTTCATGTCACAAATGTCAGTGTAAATGAGTTCTAAGGGATATGAATTACTTTCAACAAACTTATAAGGATGCTTAACATACTTAGATTCAACGCAAACCTGACATTTTGAGTTATGGCACTCAAATTTAGCCAAAACATATAAGTTAAACAGTTTATGCAAGGTTTTGTTATTAATGTGTCCCAAACGTT
Source organism: Solanum commersonii (assembly GCA_029007595.1). Lineage (NCBI taxonomy): Eukaryota > Viridiplantae > Streptophyta > Magnoliopsida > Solanales > Solanaceae > Solanum > Solanum commersonii. The sequence goes on along the minus strand of JAJTWQ010000034.1, from coordinate 2,162,689 downwards.
CATGCCATAACCATTTAGACTCAAGCAAGTAAGAAGAAGCACAATATTCATTCATATCAACTTCAATTACATTGAGTTTGAAGAGGCCCTCAGTGAGGTAAGCTTTTCCTACATACATCTCATTCTTACTTACTATAACTTTATAAAAAACAAATAAACATTTGAATCCATTCTTGGTAAGAACTGGTATAGAAACTAAGTTCTTTCACAATTCTGTAACATGCAAGACCTTATTCAAAGTCACCACCTTGCCCGATGTCATCTTCAAGTGGACCTTTGCCAGTTCCTTCAACCTTTGCTGCAGCGGAGTTCGCCATAAATAACTTCTCATCTTCTGGTGCTGAAGTATATGATGCAAATAATTCTTTGTTGGCACAAACATAGCATGAGACACCAAAATCTATCCACCATTCTCTTGGATTTTTTACCAAGTTGCATTATGAAAGCATTGCATAGAGATCGTCCATCTCTTCTTTGGATTCAGCCAAATTTGCTTGATCTTTCTTCTTGTCCTTTTTGGGACCCCGACATTCAGTTACCCTATGACCACATTTGCCACAATTAAAGCAGTTTCCATTGAATTTCTTCTTATGAGGATTGCTATTTGGACTAGATTCTTTCTTTCTTTTATTTGATTTTATGGGATCTTTTTCAACAATATTTACTTCAAATATTGCTGAATTACCACGTGACCTCTTTTCTATGCCCTTGTTATCCTCTTTGATTCTCAGCCTTACCATGATATCTTCAACAGTCATCTCTTTGTGTTATGTTTCAAGTAGTATTTGAAGTCCTTCCACAATGGTGGTAACTTCTCAATAATGGCCGCCACTTGAAATACATCATTCACAATCAATCCTACATAAAAGATTATGTGAGTATTAGGAATAGATTTAATATGTTCAACATAGGCATTAAATAAGTTTATACCTTTAGCAAGGAGATCGATTATGACCTGCAGTTCTTGAACTTAGGTGACAACGGTCTTACTGTCTATCATCTTATAGTCCAAAAACTTTGCCACAATGAACTTCTTCATTCCAGCATCCTCTATTTTGTACTTCATTTCTAAAGTATCCCAGAGTTCTTTTGAGATCTTGACACTACTGTACACATTGTACAGATCATCTTCCAAGCCACTCAGAATATAGTTTTTACACAAAAAAACTGAATTTGTCCATGCTTCTATTACCAAGAATCATTCTTCGACGGAGTTTCATCCGACTTAACAAGAACGTTCTCATTAATGAACCTCTGCAGACTGAGCATAGTCAGATAGAAGAACATCTTCTGCTATGATCTCTTGAAGTCAACTCTGAAAAACTTTGCAGGTTTCTCAGCCGGTGCAAGGGCAATAATTGAATGATTGTGTGCAACCAATGTTGTGCAACACTCACTATTCCAAAATTTACTTGACTTGAATTTATGATTTTTCTGTCACAAATGATAGACAATTTTAGTATGTGAAATACTAACAGTAAAGAATAAATCCTTACACAGCCTATTGCTGATTTAACGATAATGTTTTTATGTTCTTTTAATCATTAATCGAATGAATTTTAACAATTCTAAGAGAGTAGAAAACCATAAAGGTTTTAGTCTGTAGAAACTTCAAATACAGAAGCAATTAAATTTCTTAAGCTTGTTATCTCATATATAAGGTTAGCAAAATAGAAACAGAAAATAGATGAAATAGACATAAATAATAATTTGAGTCCACAGAACCCACTATATTTTCTTAATAAATTTAATCCCCTCACGTACCCGAGGTTACAAATTAATTCCTCTCAAGATAAAATGGATTAACTATTAGAGAAGTAGTGGTACCTCAAACTTCACTAATTTCAGCGAACGCAAGAATAGCAACAAGAGCACACACATACTTAGTCGATCGACAATTTTATTTTTGTAAGAAAATATATGCAGAGAGGAAAACTTTTCAGTGTTGGAAAATGTAAAAAGTCTTTATTTATAGCCACTTGCAGCAAGGAACACGTCTGTTCGACAATGGTATGAACGCTTCTGTTCAGACATGTCGTTCCAGAATGTTGTGTCTTTTGAGAAAAATAACGTCTTTTCAGAAGGAACATGTCCCTTTAGAACAATGTTACCTTTACACGCAAATTTCAAATAAATCCCGTTACATGAAATTAATTCTATTAATTAACTAACATTCTGAATTAATTTATAAGAGAAAAGAAATCAATAAATGAGATTGCTTAAATAAAAATAAAATTTGTCCAAAATTATTATCAATCAATCACATCATTTTCCAAACTCCAACGCCAACTCTAACTCCAACTCCAAATTCAAAGCCAAAGCCGAGCGACGACGACGATGGCGCGAGGGGGAAGCTTCTTTTTCACCTTTTAAGCTAAAGGAAGTGTTTCCTAATATAAGGACAATAATTTTCCTTTCTTATACCAATATGAGATAAATGACTTTTCATTTGCAATTTGCAATGACTTTTCATTTTCCCTCCAAAATTGGTTCACCCATATTTCCATTTTCTCTTCTTATTTCCCATTCACACCTTGCTAAAACCCAACATATATCATATTGGATTTTTTTGGGTTGGTGAAGTTGGTTTGATAGGACAAGACTTAGTTCATCAAGCTATGGAGAAATTGAAGATCATTCAAGGAAGATTGAAAACAGCGCAGAGTCGCCAGAAATCCTATACTGATGTTAGGAGAAGAGACTTAGAGTTTGAGGTGGATGATTGGGTTTATTTGAAGGTTTCACCCATGAAGGGTTTTATGAGATTTGGGAAGAAGGGGAAACTTAGTCTCCGGTATATAGGTATTTATAGGATATCCAAAAGAATTGGCAATGTAGCTTATCAGTTAGAGCTATCATAAGAGTTCGCAACAGTCCATCAGGTGTTTCACATTTCAATGTTGAATAAGTGTATGGGCGATCCTTCACTTATTATAACTACTGAAAATATTTGTATTAAAGAGAACCTATCTTATTAGGAGGTACCCGTTCAGATTCTAGATCGTCAGGTTCGCAAGTTGAGAACCAAAGAGGTAGCATCAGTCAAGGTCTTATGAAGGAATCAGTTTGTTGAGGAAACTACTTGGGAGGCTGGGGAGGATATGACGAGGAGATACCCACATCTCTTTGAGTCCAGAGAAATTTTAGAACATGATAATGATATTTGAAAAGCACTCTTTTAAATTTATATGCTATGATTGTGTTAAAATGCGTGTTGGGTGTTTATGATGGGTGTTACATGTTGCCACCGTTAGTTCTACTTTAGAGTGATCTCGATCAAGGACAAATGTTCCCAAGAGGGAGATATTGTATCATCCTGCCTTAGAAAGAGCTAAATTTAGAAAGCGATAAATTGGAAATAGCTAAGTTCAAAATTTTGCAAATTTATGCTAAGTTATGAATTTTGGATCAACTTCGAATGATCATAACATTCAGTACAGAATGAATTAGGTGGCTCTTAAGATATCAAATGAAAGGTGTTGGAATCCTCTTTTCGACGGCATCGAGTTTGCTAATTTTGTAGTTCGGATGAGAGAGATATGCTTGTTTGAAATCTGCCTATCCAATTAAGGAAAGTTATCCTAAATTATAAGGGGTATTTTAGTATTTTCCTTACCCATTCAGATTTAAGCGTATTTAGTAAGGTTTTAGGGTTCTGAAATGATTTGGTTCAATTTTTACAATCCTAATTACGATTAGGGTTTTAGAAGAGAGTTCAAGAAGAGAAAAAAGGAGAAAAGAGGGAAGTTTCAAGGCGTTCATCAAGTTTTCTTGCAAATTGTGGATTGTTTCGCCAAGGGTTTGATTCCTAATAGGTATGTGAGTTCTCATAGTGTTGCATTCATTCACCCGCACGCCAATCTTGCTATTTTCAATGTAATTTCGTTCTTGAGGTTGAAGGATTTGATTTCTTGATGAATTTTCTTGATATTTCATTCTTATTCTTAATTGTCGGGGTTTGGATGAATTCTTGAGATTAGTACTAGTAATTTGAGGGTTGTTTTGAGTATATTATCGTGTACTTATGTGGGGTATTCGAATCTAAGTGAGTTCAAAAGAAACCATTCGATCCTAGGTGAATTGGGGTTAAAAAATGAGAAAGAAAATTTGTCAGGTATTTTAGGGCAAGGGGTGGCGTGCTGAGCCTGCTGGGCGCTGCGCCACTCAGTGCGCCCCAACCCACTTTCAGTAGTTCAAAAGCTGGCGCCCCGTGACACTCCGTGCAGCAAGGTCGCCAGGTCCGCTACTCTTTCGTCCTTCTTTTCGTGTTAGTTCCCTTAAATCGTACCTATGTTTTCTACTAAATATCAAAACTCTAAACTACATCTAAACATAGAGAGATCATTAATATCATGAATCATAACCTTGAATTCATAATCCAAATTGAAGGTTGAGTTAGGAGTTATGTCTTGAGAGTCCTTCCGAGTTATTTGGAGAAGTCATTCACAATCTTTTTAAAACTTTTTTAAGACTTGAGTACTTGAGTTTGAGGATGAGTAAAGTTGAGTTCATTTTTTTCAAAATGATATATGGGAACTCAGTATTCCCAAGAGTAAATGTTTTTACATTTAAGATGAGAGGAAACACAAATTTCCGAAAGAGTTCATGAGAAGTCTTGAGTACTATCTCTTGTTAGAGAATTTTTTTTTGCAATAATCTCAAAGTTGAGGAAGAGGAAATTTTTTTTTACAAAAAATCATATGAGCTAAGGTATATTTTGGGAGTAGTATTGAGCACTGATATGGGGAAGAGTTCAAACAACTCATAACCCCATAAACCATGTAGTCAACGTGGGTAGAAAGGGTCATACACTTTAGAGGATTCCTTATTGATTGTAAGCATAGCTTAGTGGATCCACTTAGTGAGTAGTCCTATACCCCGGAAAAGTATAGGATAGTTCTGGCAGTGTAGGCCAGTCGTTGTATTATCACATAGCTCATAGTGATGGGCCAAATAGAGTTATTTTGTATTTTTACGTACAAAATTAGTTAGCTTGTATTCTTAAATACATTGAGTTGTGATTTACTATTTTAAAAGCTTTTCTTTATATCGCATTATTGTCATTTCTTTTATAATGAATTGAGTTGAGTTGAGACGAGGTAATTTGTTTCTTCAGTTCCAGTTTAAGCTTATGTCATGTTTTATATTTCTACTTGCAGGCTCGTACATTCTTTGTACTAACGCTATTTGTCCTGCATCTTTAATGATGGAGTTACAGGTAACCAAGTTCATCAACCGGCGCTTCATTGACCCAATCGAGTTCCAGAGTTATTTGGTGAGCCTCCTTACTTCCGGAGGATCCCTCATTTATGTTATGATTTTAGTTTTTTATTCAGATGTCGTGGGTCTTGTCCCGACGTTCATATAGTTAGTAGAGGCTTCATAGATAGATAGACAATAATTCATGAGTCTTGTTCATATCAGTTGTTATGTTCTAGACTTGAGTTGCCTCTTTGGCTAGTGAATGTTTTATTCCTAAAATATTCTGAGTTTACTTTTGAGACAGTTGAGTAAAGTTTAACTTTTGAGTTTAGTCTATATCAAGTAAGTCTTCCGTTGAGAGTTGAGTCAAGCCAATGGTTCTCGAGTGCCAGTCGTATCCAGGGTGTAGGCTCGAGGCCTGACACAATATTTGTTAGATAACTTCAAATTGGTGATTTTATTTTCAATAGATTTTTAACATATTTTATGATTTATTCGCATATTTAGTTTTCTAGATAGTTTAACGGGTGAAATAGAAAATTTCTCACAACTGGTGCACCAATTTTTGGTGTAATTGGTTTTTTTCTCCATGCTCGCAAAGTCTAGATTGCATTCATGAAGAATAATTGTAGGACTTCTCTGCATTCACGAGGTCTGTGTCACATTCACGAACCTTCAACTGTCTGGAGGCATAAGCTATAACCTTGTCATTCTTCATTAAGACACAACCCAAACCAACTCTAGATGCGTCACAATACACCACAAAGCCTTGGGTACCTTCTGGTAGCGTCAAAACCGGAGTTGTAATCAATCTCTTTTTCAATTCCTGAAAGCTTTTCTCACAAGCTTCAGACCATTGAAATTTCACTGTCTTCTAAGTCAACTTGGTCAAAGGAGATGCAATAGATGAGAACCACTCAACGAACCTTCTATAATAGCCAGCTAAACCCAAGGAACTCCTAATTTCAGTTGGAGATGTGGGTCTAGGCCAATTCTGCACTGCCTCAATCTTTCGAGTATCAACTTTAATTCCATCACCGGATACAATGTGGCCTAGGAACGCCACAGACTTAAGCCAAAACTCACACTTAGAGAACTTGGCATACAATTCCTTGTCTTTCAAAGTCTGAAGAACTGTTCTGAGATGACTAGCATGATCTTCTTCATTCCTTGAATAGATTAATATGTCATCAATAAAGACAATAACAAACATATCTAAATAAGGTTTGAAGACTCTGTTCATCAAATCTATGAAAGCTGCCGGTGCATTGGTCAAACCAAAGGACATAACCAAAAACTCATAATGACCATACCCGGTTCTGAAAGCTGTCTTTGGGATATCACATTCCCTTACCCTTAACTGATGATATCCTGATCGGAGGTCAATCTTTTTAAAACAAGTAGCACCCTGAAGCTGATCGAAAAGATCATCGATCCTTGGAAGGGGGTACTTGTTCTTGATGGTAACCTTATTCAACTGGCGGTAGTCTATACACATTCTAAGGGAACCATCTTTCTTCCTCACAAACAAGACCGGAGCACCCCAAGGTGAGACACTCGGTCGAATGAAACCCTTTTCTAGGAGTCTTTCAACTAATCTTTCAACTCTTTCAACTTTGCTCGTGCCATTCTATATGGAGGAATAGAGATAGGACGAGTATCAGGAATGAGATCTATGCCGAACTTTATTTCTCTCTCAGGAGGAATTCCGGGTAGGTCATCAGGAAACACTTTTGGAAACTCTCTTACTATAGGAACCGACTGAAAAGAAGGTATCTCAACACTAGAGTCATGGACTCGAACTAAGTGATAGTTACAACCTTTCAAAACTAACTTTCTTGCCTTAAGGTACGAAATGAAATGACCCTTAGGCACTGCTGAACTACAACTCCACTCTAAGACTGGCTCATTCGGAAACTGAAACTTGACTACTCGAGTTGTACAATCTATCGATGCATAACAAGCATGAAGCCAGTCCATACCTAAAATGACATCGAAATCTACCATATCTAGCTCAACCAAATCAGCCCTGGTGCTCTTATGACTGATGGAAACAAGACAATCACGATAGACTCTTTCTGCTAGAATAGATTCCCCTACAGGTGTAGAAACATAAAAGGGTTCATAAAGTCTTTCGGGAAGAACCTCAAACTGATTTGCAACATAAGGAGTTACAAATGATAAACTTGCCCCTGGGTCTAGCAAAGCATATACATCAAAAGTAAAGACTTTGATTGAAACGACCCCAAAAAAATCGAAAATGTGCTCTTATTCAGGGGGTCAAATTGTGTGAAATGAGTCTAACCCAAATTTTAGAACTTTGGAGGGTCATATCTCCTAGCACACAAATTATTTGGTGGCCAATAATATATCCATGGAAAGCCCTTTGAGTTATCTACCTAACGCACTTCGTTTCACCTCATTCGGAGTTCGGACGAAGAAGTTATGCCCATTTTCGTAAAGTCTGTCCGGCAGAAAAAGGCAATTTCAGTAGCCGATTTACTGTTCATTTCTGTTCACCCGCCCCTTTTTTTTCTAAGTGTTGGACGAATTTTTCCAAAGGGTATATATTATTTCCTAGATACCATTAATTCATTCCCATCCCTAAAAACATTTCCCTCTCTCAAAAACTCTCTCAAAACCCCAAGGAAACTCAAGGTGAAAGATGGAGCTAGGGTGGATGGTGGCTATTGATTTCTTCACCAATTTCGTTTGGTTCTTGAAGATAAAGGTATGGGGATCATTATTCTTTCTTTCAAGGAGCCCAATCAAAAAGGTTTTCAAGGTTTTCAAATACACAAAAATCCTATTTCGAATTCTAAGCATGGGTTCTTGCATTAAATAATTTCAAATGATGTTTCATGTATTAATGATTATTTATGGTTTTAAGAAAGAAATTTTTGTGAACCCATGTCTTCTCAAATTCTTTAAATTTAGCCTAAAGTGAGTTTAATGATTTTGAGTAATTGATGTAGGATTATTGAGTGGTTGATGTGGGTTGTTCTTATATGATCTTAGCTATGTTGAGTTGCTAGAAATTGTTATTGAATGGTATAATGTGAGGTAGTAGCCTTGAATGGTCATAAATTGGGATTTAGACTTTATGTTGGTTATTGGATATTGTTTAGCTTAGCTTGTATAGTTGATTGTTGTTATTATCATTGTTATTGTATTGTTAAATTGTTGGAAGATGAGGATGATGAAGATAGCCATGGAAAGAGGGTAAGTTGATCAAACTTGATAAATATTGTATAATTGGCATGGAATTGAGTATTGTGGCTTATGGCCTTTGAAAAGGATGGTGAGATGGCTTGATCTCTTAGTATTAATAATATTGTTATTAATTGGCTTGATCCACCTTTGGTGGAGGTGGTTATTTGTTGTATTGTTGTGAATTGAGGCCATGAAGGGCATTAGGTGAATGCTATTATATTGTTGTATTATTATACACATATGAGGCTAGATGTAAAGTCCTATATGAAGCTATATGTGAAGGTATGATGTGAATGAGTTTATGTGATCTTGTGATGATCCTATTATGGTCTATTTTGCATATTATCATGAAATGGAATTATTATGTGATGTTTATGGTTTTCATGCTTCCATGATCAAATTATGAAGGTTGATATATATATGTATGTTGTTGGTGGGCTGATTTATATGTATTTCGAAATTGGTTGGACTTAGTACTCTTGAAGTACATGATTTCATTTACATGAACAATAGCCCATCATGTGTTTGATAAAATGCCCATTTATAGAATCCTTAGGAAATGGAAGGTCCAATGTACGTCCTATGAATCGAATAGCTATATAATTATTGAAATGATGATGAAATGGACACATGTATATGATTTTCTCTATATAAGTGTTGTGAGTCGACCAAGCCTAGTACGGGGGGTAGTAGGCCCGTATAGCCGTATGGAGGGGTTGGTACCTTGGTTGCCTAGAACGGGGGGTAGTAGGCCCGTATAACCATATCGAGGGTTGGTACCTTGGTTGCCTAGTACGGGGGTAGTAGGCCCGTATAACCATATCGAGGGGTTGGTACCTTGGTTGCCTAGTACGGGGTAGTAGGCCCGTATAACCATATCGAGGGGTTGGTACCTTGGTTGCCTAGTACGGGGTAGTAGGCCCGTATAACCATATCGAGGGTTTGTACCTTGGTCCCTAGCTCGGGGTGGTGGTAGGCCCGGGTAACCACATTGAGGGGTTTGTACCTCATTCGCCTCTCCAAGGGTGGTAGGCCTTGGAAATACTATATTGATGGTCACTCACCACACATGTACTATGCCCCACTAAATATGATTTATTTTATGTAAGCATCATTATACATATCCTCTCATTAATATGCTATCTATCGGGTATGATTATGCACTTTGCCTATAAAGTCCTTATCTAAGGTAATCTTGGGGAACACTTAAGTGTGCTTGAAGAGGATTGTGTGGGCGGTCACTTCTTGTCTCACTCAAGTGTGTCTTAAGGTTATATTAGGTAGAGGTCCTATGGTAATGAAATGACATGTGTCCTTCTAAAGTTAAGCATGAGTTGTATATGGATTTATATTAAGTATATGTATGGTTGGCTATGGTCTAATATGTTAATGTTGACTTGTATTATGTCTCTTATACTTGCAAAGGAAAGGTTTTATCAAAGGACATGAAAGCATACCTTTCTTGTAAATGTCCGTTGTGCATATTTTCTTGCATGGTCTCCATACTTAGTACTTAATTGTGCTAACCCCTTTCTTTTGCTTTTTGACTAAAGTGTAGGGATTTGGAGATGGTGATATGTCATGACTACTTGATAGGTTTTAAGAGTTGAAGATGAAGACTTGGTGAGTCCTCATAGATTCGAGGCAATAACCAACATGTTCTTTTTATGTCTCTCTAGTATTTGCTTAAGTTTTGAGTGGGCTTAGTCCCAATGTTATATTCGGGTATTAGATGGTTTTGAGACATATTGTATAAAGTCTAGAAAGTCTTCCGCTTGCTATTTATTGAAAGTATCTTCGTGAGTGAAGAAAGTTTTAATTCCTTATGGTTTTGGTGTCTATGCAATGAATGAATGCTAAGAGGCTTGTATTAGACCTCTTCGAGGTCGAGTACGCCGGTTCTACGACTAGGGGTGCTCCCGGGTCGTGACAAACTTGGTATCGAGCATAAGTTTCCGGGATGGTCTTAGGTTGTCTCAAAACCACATCTAGTAGAGTCTTGTTCATAATGTGAAGCGCCACATTATGAATAGGAGAGCTATTGGGTGCTAAGAAAGTTTCACTTCTTCATTCTTTTAGTCGTGCCATGGAGTTTCTCTCTATAATGTCTTCCCTTTTTTTCATATGTGATGGTCATTTGGGTGTAACCTTTGAGGAACTTTTAATGTTGCAAGGATTGAGGGAGAGAATGTTAGTTGTGATGCCAACTATGACTTGGTGACTTAGTAGGTGTGAGGTGAAAGATTGTGGTGATGACTTTAGTATGAATGGGATTCCTTTGGTTATGCGTGTTGTTGGTAGTATCCGGCTTAGTCATGAGGAAGTTTTGTGATGTGTTGAAGGAATTTGTGAAATGTGTGGTGATTTAGAAATGCTAGGTGTAATGAGTATAAAAGCCTAGTGTTGTTTTGATCCGACCTTAGGATGGAAGGAGGTGAATTTGAAAGAACTAGTAAGAGTTTCTCTAAGTGGGGAAATATGTGGTTAGATGATAAGGTCTTCAAGTGTGGTTGATGTTTATGAGTTAGGCTTGAAGGATGTTTTCATTACAAGAGGTTTAGTGAATTAAAGAGTTGGGTAAGAATGGTTTTGGTAAGATTGATGGTATTTTCATTGAGATTTTTATGAGATGTTAAGGTTGACCTTAGTTGGGTTTACCCTTAAGTGGGGGATAATAAAATGAGTAGTGAAGTTGTAGAGAAGTGTTGATATCCTTACCTACTTCTATATGTGCTTACTCAAGCCTAAAACAAAGAGTTCCTAGAAGCTTGGTTCATGTTTTGGAGTCTTATGTGAAAAGGAGCTTTTCCATGGTCTCCTTATGTCATGCATGTTTTAAATGAATTCTTGTTAAATGAGAAAATGAGTTTTCATGTTTCATGCCCCTCATGTTGATAGGCAATTAGAGTAAGTAACCTATGTGATTCATGAGGTGAATGGTTTAAATGTGCTTTTAAGAAGTAATTGCATAATTGGCCGAAGATCATATGATAAGCATGATTTGAGTTGGAGGAGGAAATTCCTCCAATGAAAAAAAATATGTCTAAGTTGCATGCATATTGAGTTCGTAGAAGTAGTCCTATTCTCTCATGTAGTATGATGTGTGTTTTAAATGGAGATTTTTTTCTCTAAGTTGTGCATTGTGTGTAATATGGCATACTTGACTTGATGATGTGAATTAAATGAACATGCTTGAATGTGTTCTTATGAAATGGAATGTTAGCTCCTTATGTGGTGGAAACTTTCCTAAAGAGTAGAGAGGTAGTTCCTCCCATGTTTATGTGAATTAATGAGGTTTTGCGCATTTCCATAAAAACTTGTGTTTTTGAAGAAAGATGAGTTGTATGAGTTGTTTCCCTCATGTTGTAGTGCATTGGTTATAAGTGATCAATTGTACTTCATGAAAATAAGGTATGAGCATGTCTTAGTAAGGAGTTGAGAAGTTCCTCCTTGAAAGAGTGCTATTGAACATGAAACTTGCATATGTGCTTAATGATGTATGGACTATGTAATGACTAGGAGAAGGTAGTTCCTCCTATGAACATGAGAAATGTTGATGTTGGTGTGTTATGATTAGGAGAAGGTAGTTTATCCTTGAACATCACTAAACATGATAATGTCATTGCATACATTCATGTTTAAGTTGACAATTGGTTCATTGTGGTTTTACAATTATGTTGAGGTTTTTGAAATGAGGTGTAAGTGCATTGTTGCATCCCTATGTGGGCTGAATTTGCCATGTTTGTGTCTCTCATGTATGTTTCTTTAACATTCGGGGACGAATGTTCCCAAGGGGAGATATTGAAAGCGACCCCAAAAATGCCCGAAAATGTGCTTGGAAAACACCTATAAATTGTAATTTCCATATATCTCAAAATCCGTACATCATTTCGGAAATTCGACTTCGTATTCTTATTCAGGGGTCAAATTGAGTGGGAAATGAGTCTAACCCAAATTTTAGAGCAACCGTATCAAAATCAAAATTTTCAAGTGAAGCCTTTTTCGAGGTCTACTTTGGAGGGTCATATCTCCTAGCACACAAATTATTTGGTGGCCAATAATATATCCATGGAAAGCCCTTTGAGTTAGCTACCTAACGCACTTCGTTTCACCTCATTCGGAGTTCGGACGAAGAAGTTATGCCCATTTTCGTAAAGTCTGTCCGGCAGAAAAAAAGGCAATTTCCAGTAGCCGATTTACTGTTCATTTCTTTGTTCACCCGCCCCTTTTTTTTCTAAGTGTTGGACGAATTTTTTCCAAAGGGTATATATTATTTCCTAGATACCATTAATTCATTCCCATCCCTAAAAACATTTCCCTCTCTCAAAAACTCTCTCAAAACCCCAAGGAAACTCAAGGTGAAAGATGGAGCTAGGGTGGATGGTGGCTATTGATTTCTTCACCAATTTCGTTTGGTTCTTGAAGATAAAGGTATGGGGATCCTTTATCCTTGATTATTCTTTCTTTCAAGGAGCCCAATCAAAAGGTTTTCAAGGTTTTCAAATACACAAAAATCCTATTTCGAATTCTAAGCATGGGTTCTTGCATTAAATAATTTCAAATGATGTTTCATGTGGTTATTAATGATTATTTATGGTTTTAAGAAAGAAATTTTTGTGAACCCATGTCTTCTCAAATTCTTTAAATTTAGCCTAAAGTGAGTTTAATGATTTTGAGTAATTGATGTAGGGTTATTGAGTGGTTGATGTGGGTTGTTCTTATATGATCTTAGCTATGTTGAGTTGCTAGAAATTGTTATTGAATGGTATAATGTGAGGTAGTAGCCTTGAATGGTCATAAATTGGGATTTAGACTTTATGTTGGTTATTGGATATTGTTTAGCTTAGCTTGTATAGTTGATTGTTGTTATTATCATTGTTATTGTATTGTTAAATTGTTGGAAGATGAGGATGATGAAGATAGCCATGGAAAGAGGGTAAGTTGATCAAACTTGATAAATATTGTATAATTGGCATGGAATTGAGTATTGTGGCTTATGGCCTTTGAAAAGGATGGTGAGATGGCTTGATCTCTTAGTATTAATAATATTGTTATTAATTGGCTTGATCCACCTTTGGTGGAGGTGGTTATTTGTTGTATTGTTGTGAATTGAGGCCATGAAGGGCATTAGGTGAATGTTATTATATTGTTGTATTATTATACACATATGAGGCTAGATGTAAAGTCCTATATGAAGCTATATGTGAAGGTATGATGTGAATGAGTTTATGTGATCTTGTGATGATCCTATTATGGTCTATTTTGCATATTATCATGAAATGGAATTATTATGTGATGTTTATGGTTTTCATGCTTCCATGATCAAATTATGAAGGTTGATATATATATGTATGTTGTTGGTGGGCTGATTTATATGTATTTGGAAATTGGCTCGAGTTAGTACTCTTGAAGTACATGATTTCATTTACATGAACAATAGCCCATCATGTGTTTGATAAAATGCCCATTTATAGAATCCTTAGGAAATGGAAGGTCCAATGTACGTCCTATGAATCGAATAGCTATATAATTATTGAAATGATGATGAAATGGACACATGTATATGATTTTCTCTATATAAGTGTTGTGAGTCGACCAAGCCTAGTAGGGACCAGGGTGGGTGCGTAGAACCGTATCGAGGGGTTGGTACCTTGGTTGCCTAGTACGGGGGTAGTAGGCCCGTATAACCAAATCAACCACATTGAGGGGTTTGTACCTCATTCGCCTCTCCAAGGGGGTGGTAGGTGTTGGAAATACTATATTGATGCTCAGTGACCACACATGTAGTATGGGGTATTAAATATGATTTATTTTATGTAAGCATCATTATACATATCCTCTCATTAATATGCTATCTATCGGGTATGATTATGCACTTTGCCTATAAAGTCCTTATCTAAGAATCTTGGGGAACACTTAAGTGTGCTTGAAGAGGATTGTGTGGGCGGTCACTTCTTGTCTCACTCAAGTGTGTCTTAAGGTTATATTAGGTAGAGGTCTATGGTAATGAAATGACATGTGTCCTTCTAAAGTTAAGCATGAGTTGTATATGGATTTATATTAAGTATATGTATGGTTGGCTATGGTCTAATATGTTAATGTTGACTTGTATTATGTCTCTTATACTTGCAAAGGAAAGGTTTTATCAAAGGACATGAAAGCATACCTTTCTTGTAAATGTCCGTTGTGCATATTTTCTTGCATGGTCTCCATAAAAGTACTTAATTGTGCTAACCCCTTTCTTTTGCTTTTTGACTAAAGTGTAGGGATTTGGAGATGGTGATATGTCATGACTACTTGATAGGTTTTTAAGAGTTGAAGATGAAGACTTGGTGAGTCCTCATAGATTCGAGGGCAATAACCAACATGTTCTTTTTATGTCTCTCTAGTATTTGCTTAAGTTTTGAGTGGGCTTAGTCCCAATGTTATATTCAGGTATTAGATGGTTTTGAGACATATTGTATAAAGTCTAGAAAGTCTTCCGCTTGCTATTTATTGAAAGTATCTTCGTGAGTGAAGAAAGTTTTTAATTCCTTATGGTTTTGGTGTCTATGCAATGAATGAATGCTAAGAGGCTTGTATTAGACCTCTTGGAGGTCTAGCAAAGCATACGACTAGGGTGCTCCGGGTCGTGACATTGATCATACCAGTGACAACATTTGGAGAATCCTCTTGCTCATGGCGACTGGCGATTGCATAAAGGCGGTTTGCTCCTCCACCAGTACTAGAAGTAGCTCCTCTAGAGGCCATCTTGTCTGGGGGAGCAATTGAAAAAGATTGGGCCCTACTACCCAAATTTTCACCACCTTGCTTATTCTTAGGGCACTCCTTCATGAAGTGACCCTCTTGACCACACTTAAAACAGCCTGTCTGGCCTTGATGACACTTCCCTGGATGAACTCTACCACACTTAACACATGCAGGAAACGAATTACCTCCTCGTGCCACACTACCTGAAGACTGTGCTGGTGTAACCTTGAAGTCGTTTGAATTCTGGCCATTATGTTCCCCTCTGTAACGGGATGCAGGCGCTCTAGCAGATGATGGAGTAAGTCCCTTTTGCCTTTATGGAAAAGAGGAATGGCTTGAATTACCTCCCTGCTGTCCAGACTCATTACCGGTCTTAGCTCTCTTATTTCTGAACTCTTCTCTGTCCCTCAGCTTTTCTTCCTCAACCTGTTGTACATAGACCATTAACCTTGATATGTCCATGTCCCCAATAAGCATTGCAGCCCTACCTTCTTTACTAGACAACCGAGACAGCCCAGCAACAAACAAGCTCATTCTATTTCTCATGTCCGCCACCATCTCCGGAGCATAGCGGGATAGTTGTGTGAACTTCAGACTGTACTCATGAACACTCAAGGACTCCTGCTTAAGTGTGAGGAACTCATGTACTTTGGCCTCTCTCAATTCTCGAGGAAAGAAATGCCCTAAGAAAGCTTCTTCAAAACAGGCCCAACTCGCAGGTGGTTCATTCTCAACTCTGCCCCCTTTCTACTAGTCGAACCAGATTCTAGCAACATCCTTCAATTGATATGCAGCTAGCTCAACCCGATCAGTATTTGTCACATGCATCACCTTGAAAATCTTTTTCAACTCATCAATGAAGTTTTCGGGATAATTAGAAATGCTTGAACCCGTGAAACTCGGAGGATTCATCTCCAAGAATTCCCGAATCCTTGAAGTGTCAGCTTCTTCCTGTCAGCTCCCCTTTGCTGACCAATCTGATTAGTCACAGTTTGACTCAGAATTCTAATTGCCTCTCTGAACTCGGCATTAGAAACTTCCCATTGTTCTTGCACACCTGGGGCATAAGGTAACTCTTTCTCATCCACGTAACGTCTAGGAATATGCCCTCTACCAACTCTTCGTGGAGGCATGACTATCTGAAAACACGCGCAAGCACGGATTAGAAAGAAACTCTTTAGAGATAAACTCTAACGCACAAGTTGAGTATGAAAGAAGTGAGAAATCTTCCTAAATGTTGCAACTTCCCAATTATAGATGTGGCGCGCTTCACACCGATAACTAGGACTCTACAGACACGGCTTCATAGACTCCCTAGGACTCTTGAACTCTAGGCTCTGATACCAAGTTTCTCATGCCCCGAGCCTACAGCTTGGGCGGGACCAGCACTCGGAGACCATTGTTGGCCACAAGCGGACCCTTGGCCTGGCTTTCTTAACTCAGCAGAAACTTAACTCAATAGAAATGAAAAAGGTTGTAAGATAACCAACCGATAAAGTATGGCCAAAGAGGCACTCAAGTCTCAAAATAACATATTATATATATACAGAAGAGAGACTCAAAACTAAATGACTGACTGTCTATGAAGCCTCTAAAGTATTGAGATGGATGTTGGGACAGACCCTGCAACATCCTAATAAAACAAAAACTCAGAACATAATACTTGAGTCCTCCGGAATGCAAGGAGGCTCACCACTGACTCTGGAGTGCTCAACTGGATCAACGACGTGCAGGATGCTGATCTGGGGTACCTGTATCTGCATCATAAGATGATGCAGGCCAACTGGCATCAGTACGTGGAATGTACAAGTATGCGAGCTGGAAAGCTAAACCACAACTTAAGCTTGAAAAGAGTAGAAAGGAACTCTTACCTTGGTGTTATTCGACTCATGAATAGCTGAACTCAATATATACAAAGCGATAAAACACATGCAATATATAAAAGGCTTGTAAAACAATTTAAACAACTTAGCTTGTTAAAGATAAAAACAATAACAAAAGCAACCTTACTTATATAAAAGTAATCTAACTTTAATGGGAGGTTCTTTAACTGACAACCACCACTATGAGCCCTAGTGGTGATACAACGCTTTACCTCGCGTTGCCAAGGACCATCCTATACCTTGCCGTGATATAGGAAGCTAACTTTACTTAGTGGATCCACTAGCTTAACTTTCGTGATCATCTAAAAAGTATGACCCGAGAAATCCCATGTTGGCGCATGGTTCTTATGGAGAGTTGAGTTAATATGAACTCGTGTCTCCAATTCGGTGCTCAATACTACTCCCAAAATACTTTGGCTCCTAAGTATTTAAAAATAAACTTCTTTCTTTAGTTGAGATAATTACTTCAAACTTAGCCCAAAGGCTCTTTTGGAAAACATGGTTCCCCTCTTACTCAAATGTAAAAACATTTATAACTCCTTTGGGGATACTTAGTTCCCTAATAGCCCTTTTTGAAATGAACTCAACTTGCAACTCTTGACTTAACTCAACTTGAAACTCTATATTCTTTCACTTGACGTCTAACTTCACTTGACTTTGGAAACTAACTTTCCTTGAAATGGAATTATGGATTCAAGGTGTTCGACCACACGTTATGGACGGGTTCTTGACGTTTAAATGTACTTTGGAGTGTCGGAAACGACTATGAAACCTAGGTACAATACCTAGGAACTTGCATGAGGAAGTGAGAAAAGAATGGGGAAACTTGGCTGAGACTTCAGACTTTTGGTGATTCAGGTGACACTTACGGATGCCATCGACGGACCGTAGATGGACTTACGGTCCGTACTGTGGGTCCGTCGTTCATGATAGAGAATTTCCCCCAAGAACTCAGTCTGAAGAATTGGCTAAGTATTGACCTACAGTCAGGACTTACGATCCGTAGGTCGACTTACGGACCGTAGGTCGTGTTCGTAGATAGATGCCCTAAAAGGGCTAGCTTCTGTCCTGATTGACGGTTGACCAGTACAGACCGTCAATCGAGCTATGGTTCGTAGGTCATGACCGTAGATGGAAATGACTGCCAATTGCTGAAAATTTCTGGTGAATCAACTTCCTATGGTTATAACTTTTAGATTCATAAACCCCTCAATATACAAATAGATTTCAGCCCAAATACCAATCAAGTCATGGACTAAATCAACTAAAACTTCTAACAACAAAATCAACAACACCAACAACACAATCCAACAACTCAACAACAAGACCAATCTTTTTCTCAAAACTAAAAATGAGTTGGTGTGTGGGGGAAGGATCAACCCATCACTAATAACTCACATACCTTGGTAGGGATCACCCCCGACGAAAACACAACAATTTCCTTGCTTGATCTTCCCTTTCTTCTCTTCTTTTTCTCTTCTTCTTCTCTTCTTTCCCAAGCCCTAGCTCTTACTCTTTAAAAAAAATGGAAGCAACTGATCAAAATCAGTCCAACCCAACAAAATAACACAAAGAATTAATTAGGGAAAAAGACCAAAATGCCCTTAAAATTTCGGACAAAAATCCCTGCCAACTGCCCAACTTCGAACTGCCATAACTCACTCATACGAACTCGGAATTGAGTAAAATCAGTGGCGTTGGAAAGGTCATTCCACGAGCTTCGCAACAATAACTGGAACTACTCCTAACTTCTCCTGAGCTAGGAGTTATGACTGCCCAAATTTGGCCAAAAATCACTTTTTTTCCATACTTGACCAAAATTTCCAGATTTTTAATTCTTTCCAAAAATGACTATTTCCAATTTCAAGCTTCTTCATATTCATTTTAAATTGTCGGATGTTACATTCTCAGCCTTTTATGTTAATAATAGTGCCGAAAAAGAAAGAGGTGCCCCAAGGCTAGTTATCAATAATAAGCCTCTTAATAAGGTATTAAAATGGATTAGGTACCTCATACCTAACGAACATGATCTTCTTAAAAGAACTTACAAAGCTAATATTTATAGTAAGTTTGACATGAAATCAGGATTTTCACATATACAAATCACCGAAAAACGAGAGTATAAAAAAACCTTCAATGTCCCTTTGGAACAATAATGGAATGTAATGCCTTTCGGACTAAAATATGCTCCATCTGAATTTTAAAACATCATGAATAATATATTGAATCAGTATAGTAATATATCTATAGTCTACATAGATGATGTATTGATATATTCCGAAGATATTAATCAACACTTTAAATAGCTCCACACATTTTATAAAAGTTGTTAAGCAAAATGGTTTAGTAGTAAGTGCTAAAAAGATTAAATGATTCCAGACTTCCATTAGATTCCTTGGCCATGATTTATATCAAGGAACCTATAATCCCATTTGTAGAGCCACAGAGTTCTCGTCAAAATTTCCAAATGAATTGATAGATAAAACGGAACTCCAAAGACTTTTAGGGAGTCTCAATTATGTTGCTGATTTTATTCCTAATATGAGACATGTTTGTAAGCCTGTTTATCGGCATCTTAAAAAGATCCATAGCCATGGGGATTAGAGCACACTACTGCAATAAAAAAAATAAAATTAATAGTTCAAAAACTTCCAAGTCTAAGTATACCACACCCAGAGGCTCTTATGATCATAGAAACACACGCCTCAGACATAGGATATAGAGGCATACATAAACAATAAATTTCTATAGGATTCGCTGAACAATTAGTGAAATTTAATTCAGAAGTCTGGAATGATACTCAAAAGAATTATAGTACTATGTATTACCATATTTCAAGATGATTTAATAAATAAAGAATTCTTGTGAAGAGTCGACTTCAAAGTAGCCAAAGATGTTTTGAGAAAGGATGATAAAAATCTAGTCTCTAAAGAAATATTTGTGAAATGGCAAGCTTTATTATCCAGCTTTGATTTTGAAATAACATTTATAAATAGAGAAAATACTTCTCTCCTAAACTTTTTGACAAGAGAATTTTTATAGGGAAATAATGAGACCAGGAATACCTGGAATAAGGCCCCCGAGACTCCCACTATAGCCTTTTAAACCAGAAGATAAATTAAAAAAATCCCTCAAAGAGGGCGATAAAAAATTGAAAAATCGCTACTCAATTCTGGCAGAATTTCCATCCCTGCCAAAACCCAATTCCATATCATTAAATGAACCCATTCCTGGTAAACCAAATCTTAAAGATAAACCCTCATCAACATGTATTTTTGTCCAAACAAAATATAGTTATGAAATGAAGCCACCAGAAACATACTCACAGGAGGTGGTTCCAACTGCCCTGACGAAAAATAAGGAAAAGGTTACTCAGTGATATAAAAAGGATTTTCAAATTACAGTTTTACAGGTACTGCCTATCATGGCGCTTGACAAGGAATATGAAGGTTTTAGAGTGCCATACATCCTGAAACCTTGTTACACCAATCAGAATTATTTGGAAACTAAGGATCCACTAATAACCTGAAGGTATTATTAGTTTTTATTAATAGATACTGATTTAGTGAAGATTGAGTAGAAAATAGCAAATAAAAATGATCCAGATAGTATTCAATTTTCGAAATTTACGATTAAAAGAATATGAAGTCCTTTTGAGTGGGTTGTAGATCATCTACACACCCCAATTCCATTGTCAACATCGTATCGTCCCCAGACGTATAATTGGTATGATCACAAGGTGGGTTGGTATAATTTTATGTATGTTAGGCCACATACCCATACTTGGTTTATTAAATATTCAGAAGATATGAAAAGCGCAGTGATTCCTCGATTGTTTTAGGAATGGTGGAGTCAACTTGGAGGAAATAAGCAAGTATTGTCACCACAATTTTAATACAATTTGAAAAGTTCCAGGTAAAGCAACACTTCCAGAAAATATTAAATGGTGTAAGTTCTTTATATTTAAAAGAATATCTTATATTATTAGTCGGTCCTTCGATATTCTTAAATTTAAAAGGATCAAGCATCTAAGTAAGACTATCAAAATTAAAGAATGGACTCCGAAAGATCATGATGACAGGTTAATTGTCAGCTCTTCATCACGAATTAAAAAGAAGGCACGAAGAACCCTTATCTAATCTCGGAAAAAACACCAATCATGAAAAGATAATGGAGTTATTAGACACTGCATCCTCACATACCAGTGAGCAAAGTAATGAGGATATGTATCATCTTCAATAAAGACAATAATGTGGCAAGCATATGACAACAATTAATATGTCAACAATTAAGCAAACAGGTGGACCCCGGAGGAACAAAAATCCAAGCCACAAAGTGACAAAGGACCAAACAACAAGATATATTTTCAAGATCAATTTTCAACAAATATATCTTCAAAGAGGATAGACATGTAGTAAATTCAACAAAAGCTACGAGTACGTAGTTTCGGCTACGTGGCATATATTCCAAGCTACATATAGTTATCATTAGTTATGTGTAATAGTTAGTAGCTATGCGTAAATATAATGATGTGTATTAGTGTATCACACATGTAAAATAGTAACACAATAAGTTAGATTAGTCAACACTTTTGAAGCCTATTTAAGGTTTTCAACTTGTATAGTAGAGCACATTCAAAATCTTATGACTTTGAAAACCACTCTACATTTCTCTCCATTTTCCCATCTTTTCCTATCATCCATGTTCTCTCTCTTTTCCCTAAATAAATAAAAGCTTTTGTAAGTAACATTTCTCTACTCTTATTTCAATTATATGTTTTAATTTTGTAGATTAAAGTTTTGTTTTAAAGTTTAATTTGTTTACTACTTTTTTTCTTAATTCTAGTTTAACTTTGCTTACAATTTTCTTGTTCTTGCTCCCTTTAGTTTGTCACGACCCGAGCCTACACTCTGACGTGGTCGGCACTCGAGAACCATTGCTAGTTCTCAAGCGAACCCTCATCCTGGCTAACTACAAGCGAAAGACTAACTCAAGCATACAAAGCTTAAAAATTGAATAAAATTCATGAAACTTAAATAGAAAGATTTAACTCAAAAGAAAACGCTAAATAAAATAAATTATTCAACTCTCCATAAAATAGGCAACTTAAGTCTTTAAAACATTTAATAAAATAAATAATACAGACTTCTCAACTATACTAACTATCTATGAAGCCTCTAACTGATAAAGATGGAAGTCAGGACAAGACTCACGACATCCTGACTAAATTGTAAAGTAAATGAAATCCTTCGAAAATAAGGAGGCTCACCATAGAAAACTCGAACTCCCGGATGTATCAACGACTCTCTTGTTGATGATCCTGAATACCTGTGTTTGCATTATGAAAAGATGCAGGCCAAATGGCTCAGTACGTGGATTGTACGAGAATGTAAGGGGAATTCTAAAACATAAACATAATCTTGAAACTTGATAAAAACGAAACATACTTACCTCTTTTCCAACTTACTCAACTCAAGGATACTCAAAACTACTCAAACTTACTCAACTCAGAAGATTAGATACTCAACTCAAAGACGTGATATTTGACTCTAGGTACTCAACTCTGGATACTCAACTCAATATAAAGAAATAATACACATGCAATATATGGAACACTTTATAAAATAGTAAAAACAACTTAGTTCTTTAAAGAAAATGGAATAACAAACTCAACTTTACTTATTTAACAAATTAATATAGTTTCTATGGGAGTTTCTCTAACCGACAACCACCACTATGAGCCTAAGTGGTGATACAACGTCTTGCCCACGCTGCAAGAGCTATCATATACTTTGCCGTCATATAGAACGCTTAACTTAGTGGATCCACTAGCTTAACTTATGTGATCATCTAAAAAGCATGACCTATTAATTCCCATGATGGCTACATGGTTTATGGAGACTTAAGTTAATATGAACTCACATCCCCATATCGATGCTCAATACTACTCCCAAAAATATACTTAGCTCATATGTTTTCAAACAAAACTCTTTCTTTAATTTGAGATAATTACTCAAAAACTTAGCTTAAAAGCTCTCTTGGAATCAATGTTCCCTTTCTTGCTCAAAACTCTTTGGGAAATCTCAGTTTCCTCTCATCTTAAATGTGAAAACATTTACTCTTGGAAATACTTAGTTCCTATATATCATTTTAAATAAAATGAACTTTACTCTTACTCTTTACTCAACTTCAAAGCTTAATTCTTAAAACAAAGTTTAAACATTTGTAAAAGACTTCTGTTATTAATTTAACTGAAACAATAAGATGAATTGAAATTTGAAGAATAAATTTTTATTGAACTTCAAGCTGATTAAATAAGTAGAGGGGCAGTCCAACTAACACAGAACATGGACTGCTAAAAGACTGCTAGCTTATAAAATAGGAACAACTATAACTAGTTAATAGGATAATGACTAAAAGAAAACTAATCTCTTAATAATCAGTTGAAGTCTTTGACCCATTCAAAACAGATCCTGAGACGCGTAACAACACTCCTCTGATTATTCACAAGGATCTTAGTTCTCTCTACTTGCTCTAGCTGCAAATCGATCAAAATTTTCCTAAGCCACAGTGCTTGATTAATAGTGGCTACTACTGTGATGAATTCTGATTCAGCTGTTGATTGTGCTACTATTTCCTATTTCTTTGAGCACCATGAGAAACACCTTGATCCAAAAGTGAAACAACAACCAAACGTGCTTTTTATATCACCAGTTGATCTGCCCCAATCACTACCAGAATATCCACGGAGTTTGAAAATTTGACTTTTGCTAAATCTGATGCCATAGGTTAGAGTTCCCTTAAGATACCTAACTACTGTTTTGGCGGCCATCATGTGCAACTCACTTGCACAATTTACAAACCTGGCTAAAACACTCACAAGAAACAAGATGTCAGCCCTTGTTGTTGTGAGATACATCAAGGAAGCTTCGATATACTAATTCATCAACTAGTTCAGCTCCATCATCCTTTTTTAGCTTTTCTTTTTAATTCATTGGAGTACTCACACTCTTGCATTCTTCCATTCTAAATCTTTTTAGAATCTCCTTCATATATTTCTTTTGACAAACAAAAACTTCATTCTGATTTTGCTTGATCTCTATTCCTAGAAAATAAGTCATCTCGCCAAGATCAGTCATCTCAAAGACTTTCATCATTTTATCCTTGAATTCTTCAATTAGCCTTGTATTATTTCCTGTCACAAGTAAATCATCGATATACAGAGAAATAATAATAATGTTAGAGGTAACTTTCTTGATATAAAGAATTGATTCACTTAAGCTTTTTTCAAAGCTTAAGCCTAGCAAATGCTTATCCATTCGGTTGTACCAACCTCTAGGAGCTTGCTTTACTCCGTATAGAGCTTTCTTTATCCGATAAACCATATCTTCATGTCCTGGTACGCTGAACCCTTCTGGCTGCTCAACATATATTTCTTCCTGTAGTAGACCATTCAAAAAACTAGACTTCACGTCCATTTGAAAAATATTCCAACTTTTCTGTGCCGCAATAGCCAAAAGCATCCGAATTGTATCCAATCTAGCTACTGGGGAAAAAGTATCAGAAAAATCTACTCCCCAAACTTCTGCATAGCCTTTCACCACCAATCTAGATTTGTGCTTGTTTACCGAACCATTTGGTTTTAACGTTGTTCGGAAAATCCATCTAACTCCAATCACTTTTCTATCTTGGGGTCTTTCCACGAGCTTCCAAGTTTGGTTCTTTTCTATCATGGTCAGCTCCTCGTTCATTGCATTTGTCAAATTTTGATCC
Organism: Solanum commersonii; assembly: GCA_029007595.1. NCBI lineage: Eukaryota > Viridiplantae > Streptophyta > Magnoliopsida > Solanales > Solanaceae > Solanum > Solanum commersonii. The sequence goes on along the minus strand of JAJTWQ010000034.1, from coordinate 2,137,868 downwards.
ATTTTTGCTTCCTCATATCCTGCAGGTTCAAAAACAACACTATTGCATCTTTCATAAATATCAGAGAGTGACCTTGTTCCCCTAATAGGTTGATCATCCACCAAGTCATCATAATCAATTTGTGAATTATGGTTCTTAACTCGAGACTCCTCATTCCAATCCCATTGCTCATCTTCAAGGAATTGAACGTCTCTACTTACCATAATCTTGTCCATTTGAGATTGAAAGATCCTATAAGCTTTAGAAAATAAGCTATAGCCAATGAAGATTCCCAAATCTTCCTTCTTATCTATCTTGCCTCTCTTAACCTGTGTAACATAAGAAAAACATAGACATCCAAATATCTTGAGGTTTTTTAAAATAGGTTTGACACCATACCATGCTTCAAATGGAGTCTTTCCTTCCACTGCCTGCATAGGCAGTCTATTTAGCAAGAAAACAATAGTGTTTTCTACTTCAGCCCAAAACTTCTTTGGTAGATTCTTCTCATGCAACAAGCATCTCGACATCTCCATGATTGTTTTATTTTTTCTCTCACTCACTCCATTTTGTTGTGGAGAATAAGGGACAGTAAGCTGGTGCTCAATTCCAGTTTTTTCACAAAAAGAATTGAACATATCCGAGGTATATTCAGTTCCATTATCTGACCTAATGACCTGAATCTTGCAGCCACTCTGATTTTCTATCCATCTTTTGAACTTCATGAAAATTCCAGCAGCTTTGGACTTAAACTTGATAAAATAAATCCAACACAATCTTGTTAGATCATCAATGAAAATAATATAATACATGTTGCCATTGAGTGAGGGAGTTCTTTTTGGACCACAAAGATCAGTGTGAATGAGTTGCAACTTTTTTGTAGCTCTCCAAGTGGAACTTTTAAATGGAAGTCTAGTATGCTTGCCAAGCACGCAAGCCTTACAACATGAGGGTTTCTCCTCCAAGTTTGGTAAACCATTTACCATTTTTCTCCTTTGTATAAACAATAAAGCTTTGTGATGAAAGTGCCCCAACCTTTTGTGCCACGTTTCCACTACAGTGAGCTAGCTTGTAAAAGCTATGTGTTCCTCATTCAATGGATTCAAGGAAAAACTTTTTCCCTGCATTTTAACTCTGAATATTTCCTACCCACTAGGATCACTGATCAGGCATGCTTTATCTTCAAATAATAATTTGAATCCTTTTTCTAGGAGTTGCCCAACACTTAATAAATTCTGATCAATTTCAGGAACAAGTAAAACATCATAAATAAGTTTTGTACCTTTGTAGCTTTCAATTGCTACAGTCCCCTTTCCTTTCGCTGGGAGGTATTCTCCATTTCTGATCCTGACTCTTGATTTAACTGATCTATCAAGTTTTCTAAAAAGTTTTTCATCACTAGTCATGTGGTTCGTACAACCACTATCAACAAGCCAAGTTTTACTCAAATTTTTGCTTGCGAAATAGGTGGCCACAAATAGTTGCTCATCTTCTTGTTGGTCTGCAATCTGTGCATTATTTGATTGTTGTAATTCCTTATCTTTGCAGATAATCTCAGCATGATCGAGCTTGTGACACTTTCTGCATTTCATATCAGGTTTTCTCCAACACTTGAAGTGTGGATGATTTTTCCTCCCACAATATTGGTAGGGAGGATATTTGCCTTCTCTGTTGTTGCTAGTTACAGTAACACCATTTCTCGCTATTGTCGCTTCGTAGTTTCCATGATTCCCTTTCTTTCCTTTTCCTTTGTTTCCCCTGGCACTTGAATCGAACTGCAACTTGGCCTGCAAGGTTCCCTCAATGGATCCCTCATGCCTCATCATTCTTCGTTGTTCTTGTGCTTGCAGTGCACTCAATAACTCTGCCAAGCTAAGCTTAGACAAATCTTTAGTATTTTCCAATGAAGCAATAGTTGCCTCATATCTCTCAGGTAAAGTTACAAGTATTTTTTGAACTATTCTATTATCAGTAAGTTCATTTCCAAGTATCCTTACCTTATTGTCAATCCCAAGCAACCTATCAGAATAATCGTTAATGGTTTCTGATTCCTTCATATGCTGCATCTCAAATTCTCTAACCAAGTTCAGTACTTTCATTCCTCTAATTCTTTCATCTCCCTAGTACTATTTCTTTAGGAAATCACAAATTGCTTTGGCTGAGTTACATGTCATTATTCTACTGAAGATGGTGGCAGAAAATGCAGAAAAGAGACAAGATTTAGCTTTGGATTTTCCTGTATTGTTTTCCTTGTGGGTTCTAATCTGAGCCATAGTTGGATTCCCTGGCAGAGGATGCACTTCGTAGTCTTCCTCGATAGCCTCCCATAAATCACTAGCCTCCAAATAAACTTGCATTTTCACTGCCCAGACTTGATAGTTTTCTCCATTGAAAACTGGTGGAGCCGTAGCAGAAAAAGAGTTTGCATTCTCCATTGTTTTAATGGTGTTTTGCAGAGAATATTTTATGGATAAACACTCATAAAAGAACCTCGCAAGTCTCACACAAGTCCCTTAAGAAGTAGGACTATGATACCAATGTTATTAATTTAACTGAAACAACAAGATAAATTGAAATCTGAAGAATAATTTTTATTGAACTTCAAGCTGATTAAATAAGTAGAGGGGCAGTCCAACTAACATAGAACATGGACTGCTAAAAGACTGCTAACATGCCTATAAAATAGGAACAACTATAACTAGTTAATAGGGTAATGACTAAAATATACTAATCTCCTAATAATCAGCTAAAGTCTCTGACCTATTCAAAATAGATCCTCAGACACATAACAACAACTTCTTAAAATATGGTTCACGCCAAATTATGGACTTGAACGACTCAATGCAAGGTTTTCAATAACCATAGATAGAACTAAAATACTTGGAACTCAAGAACTTCAATGATACTACTAATTTCAAGAATATTCAACTCAAGAGGGGTCATGCGGAATTATGAGCATGAACTACTCAACACAAGAACTCAAAGCTACTTTTCATCTCAAGATTGATCGACTTATAATGTTCATGCGGTATTATGGGCATGAACAACTCAACTCATGGACTTTATGGGTAATAGGTAATAGTCCCATGATTAGGATTATAATCTCGGAAGGGTTAGGAACTCGATACTCATGACTTAGAACTTGAGGATACTACTCCTTTCAAAGATACTAAAATGATGGAGTTCATGTGGAAGTTATGGGCATTAACAACTTGACTCAAGGGTAAAAATATCAATAAGGAACTCAGGTATACGACTCTTCTCATTCTCATACTTACTTCTCAAAACATACCTCAAATCGAAGGTGGATCTCAAAGGATTCACAATTGAACTCAAAGACTTTATGAACTCTACTCTTAACTCTCTCTTGAATGTGAATTATGAATTCAAGAGTTTTGGTTCAGGATATGAAGGATCTAGGTGATAGTGTAGACTCATAAATACATTCTCCTCACTCTCATTCTCACTTACTCGAGTCTTGAAACAATTTACTAGAAGTTGTCAAAGACTCCTCAAAAAGATTCACAAGGACTTTATCAAAATGTTCGGAAGAACTCTCAAGACTCAACTCTTAACTCTACCTTGAATTTGAATTATGAATTCAAGGTTATTATCATGTTATGAATCATTTCTAAGTGTTTGGAAGTAGTTTGAAGTGTTTAGAATCAAAAAGGGTGAAGATACACTTAAAAGGAGCTCAAACAGGACAACTGACAGAGAATAAGTGGGGGCAGGCGACCTTGGCGCATTCCGGGCGCAAGTAGCCATCCCCTAACTTCAAAGGTTTCATATGGGCGCATTGCAGGGGCATCGCCCTAGCCCTTTGGGCGCATCTGGGGCGCACCGTGCCAGCTTCTCCCCAAGCCAAGTTTAACGAATTTCGCCTCTCATTTTCTAATCCTAAATTGCTTTTAATTGATTTCTTTTCTCAAATTTTCCTTAGATTCAATTACCCAACCTAAGTACACACTAATACACTAAAAAAAATCACTTTCATCTCAAGAAATAATCAAAACCCCAACAAAACAAGATTAAGAATGAACTTCAAGAACTCCTATCAAGAACTTAAATCCTTCACCTTTTTGAGAATGAAACTTCGCTGAAAATAATATGTTTGCGTGTGGGTGAACAAACCCAATACTATGGAAGCTTACATACCTCTTAGGGATTAAACCCACGGCGACAATCTGCAACATCTATCAAGAATTTGGACGAACACTTTGATCCCTTCTCTTTTGTCCTCTTTTCTCTTCTTTTCTGTTCTTGAACTCTAAACTAAAATCCTAGGTGTGTATAAGGATTATAACATTGAACCTAATAGGATTAGACCTTTGAAACATTACTAAAAATGAATTAAATCTGATTGGGTAAGGAAAAGACCAAAATACCCTTCTGAAATTTGGTTTTGACTTTCCTTATCCAGACAACCCAACTTGGAATGGACATATTTCCCTCATACAAACTCAAAACTGAGAAAACTCGGTGGCGTTGGATAGATAATTCAAAGATATTTCCTACGGTATCTAGTATTACACCTAAATCATCTTGAGCTAGAAATTATAGTCATTTGAAGTTGACTCAAAACTCATACTTAGTTTAACTTGCAAAATTTCAGATTTTGCTATTTCCAATTTAAGTCTTTTTGGAACTCAAGATGCCACATCTAGTGACCTTAATACTCAAGAAATTTTAAATTCCTTGCAAAAATCTCACTCACTACGAAGAACAGTTCGAGTCTTAGCTCAAAATATTTCTGGGGTGTTACACCGTTACTCTGCGCAATTTTCTCTAGGATTCCGTCCCTGAACTCGGTCCATCTCCTCCATTAGTATTAGAGCCAAGTTGTCTAGGAAGGGTATGAGTAGGAGAGGCTAAGTCCCTGCGCTATCCTTGGGCGAACAACGTCGAAACTTAAGTTGCAGTCGATATAATAAGTTCGGAGTTTGGTAGTTCTTGTTTTACTTCCACTTATGTTCTTAGTTTTACTCCTTAAAGTGGGGTAACTGGTTAATCGCGGTTTAGACGTCCAGTCCGTACTTTTCCATTGGATTAGCTCAGACTATGTGTGTCGTAGAGCCAGACTCGGAGGGTGTTTCCATCGCTAAGCCTAGAGTAATAAAATCAAAGAATGTTAGTGAAAAAGGTAACAATAATTACTACACAAAGAATTTATTATTCCGGAAGTAACCTTAAAGTAGACGTTTAAGTCCAAGGATAGTGTTCTTCTCTCCCCTAAATACTCCTTATTATATAAAATTTCTAGTTATTCATGTCTTCTGTAGCATCTATAAAGGATTTAAATTATTTAATAATGACTACCATAAAAGATAATAAAATAATAAGTAACGATACTACTTTGGTAAAATCTATCAAAAGGGTTAAGAATTCTATTGGCATGATTTGATTAGATGAACCTTTTGAACTAGATATTAATTATTTAAATAAACTTTGGATTAGTCCAGAAAATTTCATTAAAAAATAATGGTATATACAAAGATATTCTTTAACAGAAAGATTAACCTTTGAAAATAAATGGTTTAGTGATATGAAAAGATTAAAATGTAACATACAGTTTTTTAAATGGTTTGAATGCACAGAAAAATTAGACAACCAAAAGGAGTCTGTAAATATGTTTGTTAATAAATAGTATACTACTAGTAACAAGGTAGTTGAATATAAAATTCCTCCTTTAGAAGAAATTAGTCTACCCGTAGATGGTAGAATTGTTACTGCCTCAGCTTTTAAAATAGATATAGTCGATACTAAAGGAGAACCCACAATTAAAGATATAAAGAGAATATTACAACTAAATAATTACACAAATCAACTACTATATGTAGTCTCTAACCAAATTCTTGAAGCCGATAATAAATCAATTTTTAAGGATAAACCTAGTCTTTCCTACAATGGTAAAAATAAAAAAATAGAGACTCCAATATTTAACCTACCAGAATTTTCTAATGAGAAATTCCCTAGGTTTCAAGAAAAGCTTGAAATCATGGATGATCTTTTAGAAACATTTAATAAAAACTAAAATCTGAATTAAAATTTACCAATATTAATACCTTATCAGAAAATAATGATAGTGATGTTAATTAATTAAGTTTTAATTATTCTACTAAGAAGAATTATTTTAAGAAACCTTGTTTTCTGGATATGCAATATGAAGAAAATGAGTTTTTATCTCATACTTTGCATTCGGGAAGAGAAATAGTTGAATGGAATATTGATGGACTCACAGAACATCAAATATATAATAACTTACATGAAATGGGAATGGCCATTATGACATATAAAATGAAAAAATTATTAGATAAATAATCAGCCACTTTAATTACAGCTGGATTTACTGGCACATTAAAGAATTGGTGGGATAATTATCTCACGAAAGATGATAGGCAAAGTGTATTAAATGCTACCACTATTAACCCAGTTATTAAGAATGAATCTTCAGGGCAAACCATAGAAAATCAAATCTTGGAAGATGCCACCACCACCTTAATTTATAATATAGCTAAACATTTTATTGGAGAACCTTAACTTTTTCAAGATAGAAGTCTAGAGATATTATCTAATCAATCTTGCCCAAAGTTGGATTATTTGAGATGGTATAAAGATGTTTTTTCTCAACAAAGTTATGATTAGAAAGGAATGCAATCATAATTATTGGAAAGAAAAATTTATTAGTTGTCTACCAATACTATTCGCTGAAAAGGTTAGAATAAAATTAAGAGATAGGCTTGAAGGAAAAATCCCTTATGAACAACTAACCTATGGTGATCTCATAAGTTTTATAAATATTACTAGATTAGAACTATGTATAGATATGAAACTGAAAAATCAATTGAAAAAGTATAGTAAATTATCAAGAAAAGAATTAGGAGATATTTGTCAAGACTTTGGATATACAAAATTATCTGCCCCTTCAAATGAAGTTTCTAAAAAGGTTAAACATCATCGTAAAAGTCATAAGGATCAACATGAAAAACCCTATTATTAGAAAATAAAATCTAGAAAATCTAAATTAGATAATAGCAACACTGATACGTGTTGGAACTGTGGAAAAACCAGACACCATGCTAGAGATTATCGGGCCCCTAATAAAAAGAAGGATAAGATAAATATGTTAGAACTAGAATATGAAACTAAAAATAAATTATATTCAATTCTTGATGAGAATCAAACTAGTTCTGAACGAAGTTCTAGTGAAGATGACCAACTTAATATGATATATAGTTCGGCGGACTATGAATGTGGTGGTGCAGTTTGCACCTGCCAAGACCACTCCTTCATTGTCATTAACAGTAATAGTAAAGAAGTTTTCTTTGATATGGTTGAACATATCGAAGATCCAGACTATAAGAAAAAATATTTAATAGCATTAAAAGATAGAATTTTCAATCAACAATCTGATGAGCATACTATTAAACCTTTTAGTACGACAAATGTACTAAATACATTTAGAGAACAAAATTCTGAAACAACTCTTCAAGATCTTCAAACATAATTAGTACATGTAAAAATATAAATTAAAGAAATTAAACCAAGACTTAACAATTTTGAAGAAACACCAACCCAAAACCCAAGTCTGCAATCAGATATAAAACCTTTAGAAATGACACAAACAGTAAAATCAGGAGTAAATACTATCACAATAGTTAAGGCCCATAGCTATCATATACTCATTACTTTAGTTATTAATAAAAATTACTCTATCCAAAAAATTGCTTTATTAGATACCAGTGCAGATCAAAATTTCATCATTGAAGGAATTTGCCCTACTAAGTATCTTGAAAAAAGTACAACGCAACTATTTTCCACAACAGGAGAAAGACTTAAAATAAATAATAAGCTCCACAAGGGACATATATTTAACGATGAAATTTGTTTCATCAATGATTTTGTAATAACTAAAGACATAAATGAAGAAATAATATTAGGAACTCCCTTTATAACACAACTAAAACCATATACTGCTAAATTAGATGGAATTCACACCACTATTTTAGAAAAAAAGATTATTTTTCCATATTTAAATAGTATATCAAAGAATAAAGTGACCATATCAAAAATAAAAATATATTTAGAATAAATTTACTTTCACAACAAATTAATTACTTAAAAGAAGACATCAAGATAAAAAGAATTGAATCCTCTCTTAAAACCCCAGAGGTGGAAGCTAAAATTAAAAATTACAAGATGATATAGAACAGGAAGTTAGTTCAGATTTCCCTAATGCCTTTTGGGAAAGGAAAAAGCATGTTGTCGAATTACCTTATATTGAGGGATTTGACAAAAAGAATATCCCCACTAGGGCAAGACCCATTCAAATGAACACTGAATTAATGGAATATTGTAAAAAGGAAATGAATGATTTTCTTGCTAAAAATATTATTAGACCATCCAAGTCACCTTGGACTTGCTCGGCCTTTTAGGTTAATAATAGTGCTAAAAAAGAAAGACGTGCCCCAAGGCTAGTTATCAATTATAAGCCTCTGAATAAGGTATTAAAATGGATTAGGTACCCCATACCTAACAAATGTGATCTTCTTAGAAGAACTTACAAAAACTAATATAGTAAGTTTGATATGAAATCATGATTTTGGCATATACTAATCGCCGAAAAAGATAAGGATAAAATAGCCTCAATGTCCCTTTTGGACAATACGAATGGAATGTAATGCCTTTCGGACAAAAAAATATTCTGTCTAAATTTTAAAATATCATGAATAATATATTTAATCAGTATATTCATATATTTGTAGTCTACATAGATGATGTATTGATATATTCCACAGATATTGATCAATACTTTGAACAACTCCAAACATTTTTAAAAGATGTTAAGCAAAATGGTTTAGTAGTAAGTGCTGAAAAGATTAAATTCTACCAGACTTCCATTAGATTCGTTGGCCATGATTTATATCAATGAACGTCTAAACCCATTTGTAGAGTTATAAAGTTGTCATCAACATTTCCAAACTAATTAATAGATAAAACGCAACTCCAGAGATTTTTACAGAGTCTCAATTATGTTGCTAATTTTATTCATAATATTAGACAAGTTTATAAGCCTCTTTATCGGCATCTTAAAAAAGAATCCAGAGCCATGGGGATTAGAACACACTATTTCAGTCCATAAAATAAAATTAATAGTTCCAAAACTTCCATGTCTAGGTATACCACACCCAGAGGCTCTTATGATCGTCGAAACACACGCCTCAGACATAGGATACAGAGGCATACTTAAAAAAAAAAAATTGTAGGATCTGCTAGACAATTAGTGAGATTCACTTCAGGAGTTTGGAATGTAACTCAAAAAAATTATAGTACTATTAAAAAGGAAATTTTGGCTATAGTACTATGTATTACCAAATTTCAAGATGATTTAATAAATAAAGAATTTTTGTTAAGAGTTGACTGGAAAGCAACCAAAGATGTTTTCAAAAAGGATGTTAAAAATCTAGCCTCTATAACAAATATTTGCTAGATGACAAGCTTATTATCCAACTTTGATTTTGAAATAGAATTTATTAAAGGAGAAAATAATTCTCTCCCTGACTTTTTCACAAGAGAATTTTTACAGGAAAATAATGAGACAAGGAATAACGAGAATAAGGCCCCCGAGGCTCCCACTACAGCCCTTCAAACCAGAAGAAAAAAATGAGAAAACCCTTCGAAGAGGGCAATAAAAAATTAGAAAATCGCTACTCAATTCTGGCATAATTTCAAATCCCTGCCAAAACCCAACTCCATATAATTATATGAACCCATGACTAGTAAATCAAATCTTAAAGATAAACCCTCATCAACAAGTATTTTTGTCCAAACAAAAGATAGTAATGAAATGAAGCCACCTGAAACATACTCAGAGGAGGTGATTCCAACTACCCAACGAAAAATAAGGAAAACTTTCTCAGTCAGATAAAAAGGATTTTCCAATTATAGTTTTATAGGTACTGCCTATCTTGGCACTTGACAAGGAATATGAAGGTTTTGGAGTGCCATACATCCTAAAACCTTGTTACACCAATCAGAATTATGTGGAAACCGAGGAGCCACTAAAAACCCGAAGGTATTATAAGTCTATATTAACATATATTGATTCGGTGAAGATTGAGCATGAATTAGCAGATAACAATGATCCAAATAGTATTCAATTTCAAGATTTATGATTAAAAAAATTTTAAGTCCTTTTGAGTGGTTTGTAGATCATCTGCACACCCAATTCCACTGTCAACATCTTATCGTCCCCAAACGTATAATTGGTATGATTACAAGGCGGCTTGGTATAATTTCATGTATCTCAGGCCAAATACCCATACTTGGTCTACTAAATATTTAGAAGATATGAAAAGCGCAGTGATTCCTCGATGGTTTTATTAATGGTGGAGCTAGTTTGGAGGAAATAACTATGTATTGTCACCACAATTTTTAAGACAATTTGAAAAGTTCAAGGTAGAACAAAATATCTATACACTTCCAGAAAATATTAAATGGTGCAAGTTCTTTATATCTAAAAGAATATCTTATATTATTAGTTGGTCCTTCAATATTCATGAATTTGAAAGGATCAAGTATCTAAGTAAGACTATCAAAATTAAAGGATGAACTTCGAAAGATCACGATGACATGTTAGTTGTCGGCTCTTCATCACGAAGAAAATTTGACATTATAAAAGAAGAATTAAAAAGAAGGCTCGAAGAAGCCTTATCAAATCTCGGAAAAAACACCAATCATGAAAAGTTAATGGAGTTATTAGACACTGCATCCTCACATACCGGTGAACAAAGTAATGAGGATATGTATCATCTTCAATAAAGAGAAGAATGTGCCAAGCATATGATAACAATTAATATGTCAACAATTAAGCAAATAGGTGGACCCCGCTGGAACAAAAATTCATTCCACAAAGTGATTACCAAACAACAAGATATATGTTTCAAGATCAATTTTCAGCAAATATATCTTCAAAGGGGATAGAGATGCAGTAAAATCAACAAAAGCTACATGTACATAGTGGCATATATTCCAAGCCACATATAGTTATCATCATTTATGTGTAATAATTAGTAGCTATGTGTAAAAAAAATGATGTGTATTAGTGTATGAACACATGCAAAATAGGTAGAACAATAAGATAGATTAGTCAGCACTTTTGAAGCCTATTGAAGGCTTTCAACTTGTATCAGTAGTGGGCATTCAAAATCTTACGACTTTGTAAACCACTCTAAATTTGTCTCCATTTCCCATCTTTTCCCATTATCCATGTTCTCTCTCTTTTCCCTAAATAAATAAAAGCTTTGGGAAGTAACTTTTTTCTACTCTTATTTCAATTATTTGTTTTAATTTTGTAGGTTAAAGTTTTGTTTTAAAGTTTAATTTGTTTACTACTTTTGCTCTTAATTCCCTTTTAACATTGTTTAAAGTTTTCTTGTTCTTTCTCCCTTTCGTTACTCTACCCAAATTTCTCTAGGATTTTGTCCAGGAACTCGGTCCGTCCCCTTCATCCCAAAGATGATAAAAAGGGATGATGTATTGACAGAAGATGAAATATACTTAGAAGAGATATATAAAAAATTAAAGGGGGTAGATTTCTCAATAACAATTCCCAAAGTAGAATATGAACGTAGGAATTCTAAATCCATAAAATTTACAAGACCCACGGCTAGTAAAATTCAAGAAGTAAAATACTCATTATGCATGATTAGATTAGATGAACCTTTTGAGCCAGTTATTAAATATTTAGATAAATTTTGGACTAGTCCAGAAAATTCCATTAAAAAACAATGGTATATACAAAGATATTCATTATATAAAATATTAGCCTTTAGAAATCAATGGTTCAATGATATGAAACGATTAAAATGTAATACAAATTTTTTTTAGATGGTTTGAATGCACAGGAAAATTAGACGACCAAAATGAGCCGTTAAATATGCTTGTTAATAAATAGTATACAACAAACAATAAACTAGTTGAATCTACAATTCCCCCCATTAGAAAAAATTACTTTACCAGTAGAGGGTAAAGTAATTACTGCCTCACCCGTTAAGATAGATATAATAGACACAAAAGGTGATCCCACAAATAAGGATATAAATAAAGTATCGCAACAAAATAATTATACAAATTAACTACTTTACGTGGTCTATAATTAAATCTTAAGAGTTGATAATAAATCAGATATTCAAGATAAACCAAGCTCCTCGTACAAGGATAAAAATAAGAATTTAGAAACTCGCCCAATATTTAAATTACTTGAACTTCCCAAAGATAAATTTCCTAACTTTCGGGAAAAGCTTGAAAATACTGATGAACTTATAGGAATAATTAATGAAAAGTTAAAATCCAAGGCAATAAATAATTTGTCCAAAGATAATGATAATAAAATTAATAAGTTAGGTTCTAATTATTCCACCAAAAAGAATTATTACAAGAGACCTTCCATTCCGGATATGCAGTATGAAGAAAATGAATTTATATCTCATACTTTAGAATCTAGAAGTGAAATTAGGGAATGGAATATTGATGGACTCGTGGAACATCAAATATATTATAAATTACATGAAATGGGTATGGCCATTACGACAACTAAAATGAAAAATTTATCTGATAAACAAGCTACTACTTTAATTACTGCCGGATTTACTGGAACATTAAAGAATTGGTGGGATAACTACATCATCGAAGATAATAGGCAAAAGGTAGTAAATGCCACTACTATTATCCCTATAATTAAAACTAAGTCTGGAGGGAAAACTATACAAAGTTATGATTCACAAACACTACAATCATGACTATTGGAAAGAAAAATTTATTAGTGGTTTACGTATACTATTTGCTAAAAAGGTTATGATACAATTAAGATATAGGTTTGAAGGAAAAATTCCTTATAATGAACTAACCTATGGTGACCTCATAAGTTTTATAAATATTACTGGATTAGAATTATGTACAGATATGAAACTTAAAAATTAACTAAAAAAGCATAGTAAAATATCACAAAATGAACTACGAAAATTTTGTCAAGACTTTTGTTATATTAAACTATTCTCCCCATTAAAAGAGGCTTCTAAAAGAATTAAAAGTAGCCATAAGAATAACCAGAAATCGGGAAGCCCCGTCATTACAAAAAGAGGTTCAAAAAATCTAACCATGACCCTAGTAAAAATAGATTCAAAATAAACAACACTGATAGGTGTTTGGGGTTGTGGAAAAATAGGACATCGAGCGAAAGACTGCCCAACCATTAATGAAAAAAAAAAACAAAATTAATATGGTAGAATTAGAAGAAGAAGTTAAGAATAAATTATATTTTACTATAGAAGAAAATGAAAACAACTCCTCCTCCGATGAAAATCTTAGCGATGACGATCAGCTAAATATAGCCTATTGTTCCGATGATAGTAAGTCATCACGCCCTTGTGAATGCGGCAGTGCAATTTGCACCTGCAAAAATCATTCCATAAATGTCATCACTAGTAGTAATAAAGAAACATTCTTTGATATGATAGATCATACTGAAGACCCTGATTTTAAGAAAAAAAATACTTAATTGCCTTAAGGGATTTAGTTCTTGATAAACAATATGATAATAGAACTATTAATCCCTTTGATATGACAAGCGTTTTAAATAAATTTAAATAACCAATTATATCTAGAACAACTTTACAAAGTATTCGGACAAAATTATTACAAATAAGAGATGAAATAAATGATATTAAGCAGAGACTTAACACCCTAGAAATAAAAAAAAAATTACTAATGAGATATTAAATGATCTGCCACCTAATCAAGAACCAGAAACATATAAATCCGAATATGGAAGAACATCAAAAGAAGTAGAGTCTCTCCAAGAACCTCTATCTAATTTAGAAAGTAATGCAATTATGGTCGTAAAACCGTAAAGCTACCACATACCTATCACATTACTTATAAATAAAAATTATGTCATTCATAAAATTGCATTATTTGATACAGGCGCAGATCAAAATTGCATTATTGAGGGATTAATTCCTAATAAGTATCTAGATAAAGACACTATCCGATTATTCTCTGCAACTTGGGAAAAGCTTAAAATAAATTATAAACTCCAGAAGGCACACATATGCAATGGTGGAATTGGTTTCATGATAAACAAAGACATAAATGAATAAATAATATTAGGTATTCCTTTCATCACCCAAATAAAGCCTTATACTTCCCAATTAGATGGCATCCATACCAGTGTACTAGGAAAGAGTCTTATATTGCCCTACTTAAACAATATCTCAAAAGGTGAGAGTAATTTTGTAAAGGATAAAAATATCTTTAAAATAAATTTACTTTCACACCAAAAAAATTGTACAATAAAAATTATTAAACCTTCTCCTCCTCCTAGATTTTTCTTAGCCTTCTTTGTTATAGCAAAAGGAGTTACCCAATTTTAAAATAATTTAAAGAATGACTACAACGCAGCTCAATATATTTATTCATAAAAATTATATATTTTCTAGATGGAAAATTTTATTATCCAGTCTTGATTTTCAAATAAAGGGAGGAAATCTCCCAAAAAATTTAACAAAAGAATTTTTCAAGGAAATAATGATATTAGGAATAAGACCTTTGAGGCCCCCATTCCCGATGCTCAAACTAGAAGAAAAAATGAAAAGACCATTTATGAAGAATATCAAACAAAATCACAAGATATATACATGTACTCCCTTCTACCAAAATATACTATACCTTCACTATTAAAAGAAGTTATAACTAGTTCAACCAAGCTATAAAAACTTCATTCAAATTTCTGAGAAGATTCATCCTCCATGACATTCATGAATTTTAGAGGATCAAATATTTAAGCAAAATGGTTAAAATTAAAGAATGGGCGCCAGGAGTCCGCAATTGTAAGTTATTTTCAAGTGAGCCCCTCTTATTCATACCCTTCCCGGTCATCTTAGCTCTAATACCAATGGAGGGGGTGGACCGAGTTTCGGGACGGAATCCTTGAACAATTTGGGCTGAGTAACGGAAGGGAGCGAGCAGAAGCAAAAACTTAAAAGAATGACTACAACACAACTTAATATATTTTTCATAAAAATTATATATTTTTGAGATTGAAAATTATATTATCCAGCCTTGATTTTCAAATATTGGGAGGAAATCTCCCAAAAAGTTTAACAAAAGAAATTTTCAAGGAAATAATGAGACCAGGAATAAGAACGTTGAGGCCCCCATTCCCAACGCTCAAACTAGAAGAAAAAATGAAAAGACCATTTTATAAAGAATATCAAACAAAATCACAAGATATATACATGTACTCCCTTCTACCAAAATTGTCACTCCCCGAGCCTACACTCTAGGGGAGACTGACAGTCGAGCACCATTGCTGGCACCAAGCGAACCCTTGGCCTGACTTACTTACTCAGTGGAAGACTTAAACATAAGAAATAATCTCAAATAAGAAACTTATGAAATAAACATAGAATGTCTTTAAGGAAACATTCAAACTAGCCAAAATGGGTACTCAAGTCTTATAGAAAAACTTCTAAAATAAAAGACTAAGGAACTATAACTACTCATCTATGAAGCCTCTAAAACAAAGAGGGATGTCGGGAAAAGACCCCCGATCATCCTAACAACTAAAGTACTAAATCAAAGCAAGATAATAAGGGATCCTTCGTAAAGCAATGAGGCTCACCAATTGACTCTGAGTGCTCAACTGGATCACTGAGGCACTGGATGTTGAACCTGGGTACCTGTGTTTGCATCATTAAAAGAGGCAGGCCAAATGATATTAGTACATTGAATGTACGAGTATGCGAGGGGAATACTAAACATAACATAAGCTTGAAAGGAATATGAAAGAAACACTTACCTTGGCTTTACTCAACTCATGAATAACTTAACTCAAAGGCAAAGTAAACAAGAATAATGGTGTAGTTATACAAAGCATTTAAACAGGAGGTATCAACTCACCTTGTTAAATAAATGCAATAACAACTCAATTTACTCATATAATAAAGTAACATAATTACTGTGGGATTTAATCCAACCGACAACCACGACTATAAGCCTAAATGGTGATACAATGTCTTGCCCACGCTGCTAGAACTATCATATATCTAGCCTTCATAATGAACGCCTTAACTAAGTGGATCCACTATTCTATGCTTAAAAGCACTAAGGATTCATCTGAAAAGTAAGATCCTTTACTATTCATGATGGCTACATGGTTAACATGGTTAATGGAGACTTGAGTTATTATGAACTCACATTTCTATATCGGTGCTCAATACAACTCCCAAAATATACTTAGCTCATATGTTTTTAAAACAAAACTCTTTCTTTGGTTTGAGATAATTACTCAAAACTTCGCTTAAAAGCTCTCTTGGAATCAGTGATTCCTTTCTTGCTCAAATGTGAAAACATTTTAACTCTTGGAAGTACTTAGTTCCCATATAATCTTTGAAGAAAAGGAAATTTACTCAAATCAAAGCTTAAGTCTAAAACAAAGTGAAACCGTTTGTGAAAGACTTTTGAAAAACTTTATGAACTTCTCTTGACTTGATTCTTAACTTCTTGCCTTGACTCTTAAATTTCATTGAATTGAATTATGGATTCAAGGTTCATGATCTCATGTTTGTGGACAATTTCATGATGTTTATACGTACCTTAGAGTGTTGGAATCAACTAGAAAACATAGGTACGTTGTTAGGGAACTATTACGGAAAGACATGGGAAAATGGGATGAATCGGTGTCCCTGGCGCCTGGCGCTTTGAGAGGCGTGGGGAGCCAAACGATAAACTTCAGACAACAGGGTTAGGGCGTTCTGGTTGGCGCGGTGCCACAGAGCCCAAACTTGAGACCTCTTTTTTTAGTGAGCTCTGGGAGGCATAGCTCCCCTGCCCCCTCCCCTGAAAATCCCGAACATTCTTCTTCATTTTTCAACTCTAAACCCCCTATTTCAACATGGTTCTTTCCCCAACCATTTAGAATCACCTATACCATCAATATGTGTAAGATTCTAATACAAAACACACCTAAAATCATGAATCAAACTCAAGAATCTTCAACAACATAAACCCACAGGAATCCAAACGAATTTACATCAAGAACTCATAGGATTTACTTTAAAATCAATATACTTTGCTGAATTGAATCGTGATTGGCATGTGGGTGAACTAAACCAATGCTATGTGATCTCACATACCTCGTAGGAATCACCCCTTGATGAAATCCACGGTCTTAGCTTCGAGAATTTGACAATTTTTGCTTCTTTTCCTCTAATTTTCTCTCCTCTTAAAACCCTAACTCTTTTCCAAAAGTGTAAACTGACCAAGTTCAGTTTATACCCCAACTAATTGCCAAAATACCAAAATTAAAATAATACGATGTGGAAAAGACCATAATGCCCTTCTAAATTCTGGATTAGACTTTCCTTATTTGAAAAACCCAACTTCAAATGGGCATATCTCACTCATACGAACTCGTAATCGCACAAACTTGGTGGTATTGGAAAGATAATTCTGAGATCTTTCCTAAGGTTTCCGGAAGCACACATAACTCATCCTAAGTAATGAGTTATGGTAATTTGAAGTTGAACCAAAACTCAAACTTAACATAACTTAACTAATTTTCCAGATTTTTCATTCTTTCCTAAAATGACTATTTCTAATTCTAAATCTTTGTAGTTCTTCCAAATTGCGAGATGTTACACTATGTCCCCCTTGGGAACATTCGTTCTCGAATGAGATTACTCTTAATAGGCTAAGGGTATAACATCTAACATTCAACTCAAGCATCGAACAAGCAATGCAAATACAACATGCCAACTTATAAATTAAAGAATACTAAGAAAATAATTAGTACATTGGCCTAGAATTTCTCCGATTTGAAAGAGATGTGGATATCTCTTCTTCATATCTTCCTCAGCTTCCTAAGTAGCTTCCTCAACAAACTTGTTCCTCCAAAGGACTTTGACTGATGCAACTTCCTTAGTCCTAAGCTTGCGAACTTAGCGGTTTGGAATCTTAACATGGATCTCCTCATAAGATAAGCTATCATTGATACCAATATCTTTAGTTGGTATTATAATTGAAGGATCTCCTATGTACTTTTTCAACATGGAAATATGAAACACAGAATGAACCGCTGCAAACTCTTCTGGTTGCTCCAACTCATAAGCTACATTACCGACCCTTTTGGATATCCTGTAAGGGCCAATATACCGGGAACTAAGCTTACCCTTCTTAGAAAATATAAGAACGCCCTACATGGGTGAAACTTTCAAGTATACCCAATCATCTACTTCAAATTCTAACTCTCTTCTACTAAGATCGGTGTAGGATTTCTAATGACTCTGCACGGTTTTCAACCTCTCTTGAATCACGTTCACCTTTTCCATAGCTTGATGAACTAATTCGGGTCCTATTAACCTAGCTTCACCAACTTCAAACCATACAATAGGAGATCTGCATCTTCTCCCATAAAAAGCTTCATAAGGAGCCATTTGGATGCTAGAGTGGTAGTTATTTTTGGAATGAATGAAAATTCTGGAAATTTGACATATTAAGTTAAGTATGAGTTTTGGGTAAACTTCAAATGACCCAAAATCCTAGCTCAGAATTATTTAGGTGGTATACAAGATACCGCAGCAAAGATCTTTGAATTATATTTCTAACGCCATAGAGTTTGATCAGTTTTGAGTTCATATGAGGGAGATATGACTATTTGAAGTCGGGCTGTCTAGATAAGGAAAGTCAAAACTGGATTTTAAAGGGATATTTTTGTCTTTTCATTACCCAATTAATTAAATCCATTTTTAGTAAATTATTTGTGGTCTAAAATGAGTTAGTTTAGTTTACGCAATTGAGAATTATGCTAGGGCTTTGAGAGAAGAGAAAAGAGGAGGAAAGGAGGAGAAAAATTCAAGGTTCGTCAACTTCTTGAGATTTTAGTTGTGGATTTCGCCAAGGATTAAATCTTACGAGATATGCGAGTTCACATAGTGTTGGGTTCATTCACCCACCTGCCAAACATGTATATTTCAATAAGGTTTTCTTCCTAAAAGATTGAGACTTTGATGTTCTTGAGTTGTATTCTTGAATTGCTTTCGTTCTTGAATTTGGGATGAGATGGAGTTCTTGAGAGTTTAAGGTCAATTATTAGAGTTATTTTGAGTTAGATTCTTGTGTACATGTGCTGGGTATCTGAATCTAAAGAGAAATTGAGACAAAAGAATCGAATTAGGAGAATTGGGGTTAGAAAATGAAGAAGCAACAAGTCGGGCAAATATGGGTATCAGGTCCGCGAGACAAAATTTTCTCCGCGTCGAGGAGTCATCACAGACCATTCTGCCTCAAAAATTATTTCGTGACCAAATAATTAAATGCATCTCCGCGTCGTGGACTTGCTTCCAGCCAGTGATTTCTTGATCTTTTCGCATGTTTAACTATCAAAAAACACTCTTAAACATTGTGAGATCGTTCCTATCACAAATCACAATCCTTGAATCCATAAAATCAAATTCAAGGAAAGTTAAGAGGCAAGTCAAGAGAAGTTCATAGTGTCTTCCAAAAGTCTTTTACAAATGTTTTAACTTTGTTTTAAGACTTGAGTTTTTAGTTAAGTAAAATGTTTTCACATTTAAACAAGAAAGGACACTTTGATTTCCAATAGAGCCTTTGAGCTAGTTCTCGGTAAAGAGTAAATGCTTTTACAATTAACCAAGTGAGGGAACTTTGATTTCCAAGAGGAGTCTTTCAACTATGTTTTGAGCAATTCTTTCAAACCATAGAAAGAAGTATGTTTTTAAACATAAGATCGCATGCTTGTAATTTCAATGTACTGATGCCATTTCGCCTGCATCTTTTCATGATGCAGATATAGGTAACTAGGATCAGCATCCAGTGCTTCGTTGATCAAGTTGAGCATTCAGAATTATTGGTGAGCTTCTTTTCTTCTAGAGGATCCCTTTTATTGCTTTCAGTATTTGGTTCATTATAATGTCGTGGGTCTTGTCCCAACATCCATCTCAGTTATTAGAGGCTTCATAGATAGACAGTCAGTTAGTTCATTTGTCTTTACCTTGTTATTGTCTTATGTTTTGAGACTGGAATTTGCCTTATTGGCCAGTTCAATCTTCTTTTATAACATTCTAGTTTATTAGGAACTATCCCAGTTCTTTCATACTCATTCCGTTCCATAGAATTTATCTCTAAAAGTCTCTTTCTATTTCGTGCTTGGGCGTGTCTTTCAGATCATGCCTCCACGAAGAGTTGTCAGAGGTTGTCCGGCTAGAAGGAATGTTGAACCACAGGAATAAGGGGTACCTAATACACCAGAAGTGAAACCCCAATGAGAGGTCACCAATACTGAGTTCTGTGAGGCCATCCAGATGTTAAGCCAAGTTGTGACCAAATAAGATGGGCAACAGAGAAAGAATCGACAAGAAGTGGCTAATACTTCAACGATCCATGAGTTCTTGAGAATGAATCCACCGAGCTTCACAGGTTCAAGTGTTACTAAGGGTCTAGAGAATTTTTTTGAAGAGCTTCTGAAGATTTTCAAGATCATGCATATTGATGATACTGAGAGGGTGGAACTAGCTGCATACCAAATGAAGGGTGTCTCTAGGATATGGTTCGACCAATGGAAGAAGAACCGAGCTGAGAGAGCACCACCTGTGAGTAGGGCTTGTTTTGAGGAGGCCTTCTTGGGGCGCTTCTTTCATTGAGAATGGTGAGAAGATAAGGTACGAGAGTTCCTCACTGTTAAGTAGGATCCTCTGAGCATTCATGAGTACAGTCTGAAGTTCACACAACTTTCCCGCTATGCTCCGGAGATGGTTGCTGACATGAGGAGCAGGATGAGTTTGTTCGTTGCTGGGTTCTCTCGCCTGTCAAGCAAGGAAGGCAAGCCAGCTATGCTGATAGGTGATATGGATATAACAAGGCAAATGATCCATGTGCAACAAGTTGAGGAGGACAAGCTAAGGGATAGAGAAGAGTTTAAGAATAAGAGGGCTAAGATAACAGGGAATGACTTCGGGCAGAAAAAGAGTAATGCGAACCGGTCTTCCTTCCAACATAAACAAAAAGGACCTGCTCCATCATCTGCGTACACCTACACTAAAGAACAATGGTGAGTACAATAGTCAAAATTTCAGAGCTAAACCTGCCTATCCTCAAGGTTGTATGGAAAAAAGGGGTAGTAAGCCTCCCTCATGTGCTAAGTGTGGTAGAAGCCACTCAGGGATGTGTCGTGCTGGCTCTACTGGTTGCTTCAAGTGCGGAAAGAACAGTCATTTTATCAGGGAGTGTCCAAAGAATAAGTAGGGTAATGGTAATGGGGGCAATAAAGCCCAGTTTTCTTTAGTTGCTCCACCAAATAGAGCTGCATCTAGAGATGATACTTCAAGGGCGGGCAGAGGACCAAACCATCTTTATGCTATCACCAGTCACCAAGAGCAAGAGAAGTCACCAGATGTTGATCCAAGTCTTTAACTTTAATGTTTACGCTTTGCTTGATCCAAGAGCGAGTTTATCTTTTGTTGCTCCATATGTTGCTATGAAATCTGATGTTCTTCCTGAGTAAGTTAGTGAACCCTTCAGTGTTTCTACACCTATTCGTGAGTCTATTCTAACAAAAAGTATCTATCGTGATTGTACAATTTCCATCAATGACAAGAGTACCATGGTTGATTTAGTTAAGTTAGACATGGTAGATTTTGATATCATTCTAGGTATGGACTTACTTCATGCCTTATGCCTCAATAGATTGTAGAACTCGAGTAGTCAAGTTCTAGTTTCCAAATAAGCCAGTCTTAGAGTGGAAAAGTAGTACAACAGTGCCTATGGGTCATTTTATTTCATACCGTAAGGAGAGGAAGTTAGTTTCCAAGGGATCTGTCTATCACTTAGTCCAATTTAATGACACTAATGTTGAGTTACCTCATATTCAATCAGTTTAAGTAGTAAAAGAGTTTCTAGAAATCTTTCCCGGTGATCTTCCTGAAGTTCCTCCTGAGAGAAAAATAGACTTTGGTATAGACCTTCTTCCATATACTCATCCTATATCTATTTTGCCATACAGGATGGCACCAATAGAGTTAAAAGATCTCCTAGAGAAAGATTTCATTCGACCAAGTGTCTCACCTTGGGGCGCTCTAGTCTTGTTTGTGAGGAAGAAGGATGGTTCCCTTAGGATGTGTATAGATTACTGTCAGTTGAACAAGGTTACCATCAAGAATAAGTATCCTCTTCCAAGGATTGATGATCTCTTCAATCAACTTCAGGGTGCCACTTGTTTCTAGAAAATAGACCTCAGATCTATCTACCATTAGTTAAGAGTAAGGGAATGTGATATTCCAAAAACAACTTTCAGGATGCGTTATGGTCACTATGAGTTTCTGCTTATGTTATTCGATTTAACTAATGCACCTGAAGCATTCACGGACATTATGAATAATGTATTCATGCCTTATTTAGATATGTTTGTTATCGTATTCATTGATGACATTCTAATCTATTCGAGGAATGAAGAAGATCATGCTAGTCATCTCAGAATAGTTTGCCAAACTTTAAAGGATAGAGAGTTGTATGCCAAGTTCTCTAAATGTGAGTTTTGGTTTGAGTCTGTGGCATTCTTAGGCCACATTATTTTCGGTGATGAAATTACAGTGGATACTCAAAAATAGAGGCAGTGTAGAATTTTCCCAGACCCACATCTCCATCTGATATTAGAAGTTTCTTGGTGTTGGCTAGATATTATAGAAGGTTCGTAGAGGGTTCTCATCTATTTCATCCTCTTTGACCAAGTTGACTTAGAAAACAATGAAGTTTCAATGGTCTGAAGCTTGTGAGAAAAGCGTTTAGTAATTGAAAAAGAGTTAACTACTGCCCCTGTATTGACCTAACCAGAAGGTACGCAAGGCTTTGTTGTATATTGTGAGGCATCCAGAGTTGGTTTAAATTTGGGTTGTCTGTTAATGAAGAATGGCAAAGTTATAGCTTATGCCTCCAGGTAGTTGAAATTTCATGAGAGGAATTACCCAACTCATGACGTAGAGTTGGCGGCCATAGTATTTTCTTTTAAAATATTACGTCATTATTTGTATGGTTTTCATGTTGATGTATTCACTCATCACATGAGTCTTCAGTATGTGTTTAGTCAGAAAAAACTTAATATTAGATAGAGAAGGTGGTTAGAGTTACTCAAAGATTATGACATGAGTATTCTTTATCACCCAGGTAAGGCTAATGTTGTTGCGGATGCCTTGCGTAGTTTATCTATTAGTAGTACTACCCATTTTGAAGAAGATAAGAAAGATTTAGCAAAAGAGGTGCATAGGCTAGCATGATTAAGAGTTCGACTAATGGATTCCACAGAAGGAGGGGTAGTGCTGATGAATGGGGTTGAATCATCATTAGTGTCTAAATTTAAGGAGAAGCAAGACCAGGATACTATTTTTCTTGAATTGTAGGCAAATGTTCATAATCAAAAAGTAATGGCTTTTGAACAAGGGGAGATGGTGTAATGAGGTATCAAGGTAGATTGTGGGTACCAAGGTTGGATAAACTCCAAGGAGGATCATGGAGGAAGCTCATAGATCCAGTTATTCCATCCATCCGTGTTCCACAAAGATGTATTGTTACTTGAGAGAGGTATATTAGTGGAATAGTATGAAAAAAGAAATTGTAGAGTTTGTTGCTAAGTGGCCGAATTGTCAACAAGTTAAAGTAGAGCACCAAAGGCCCGGTGGTATGGCTCATAATATAGAACTTCCACAATGGAAGTGGGAGATGATCAATATGGATTTATCACAGGTTTACTAAGGTCTCGTAGGCAACATGATTCTATTTGGGTGATTATTGATAGAATGACCAAATCAACCCACTTTTTGCCGGTAAAGACTACCTATTTAGCAGAAGATTATGCCAAGTTGTATATTCAGGAGGTATTCAGACTTCATGGGGTTTCGGTATCGATTATTTCAGACAAAGGAGCACAATTTACTACACTGGTTTGGAAATCTTTTCAGAAAGACTTGTGTTCAAAGGTGAACTTTAGTACTGCTTTTCATCCTCAAGCAGATGGTCAAGCAGAGCACACTATTTAGACTCTAGATGATGTGTTGAGGGCCTGTGTGATTGATTTCAAAGGTAATTTGGATGATCACCTACCTCTCATTGAGTTTGCTTATAAAAATAGTTACCACTCTAGCATCCAAATGGCTTCTTATGAAGCTCTTTATCGGAGAAAAATTAGATCTCCTATTGGGTGGTTTGAAGTTGGTGAAGGTGGGTTGATAAGACCAGACTTAGTTCATCAAGCTATGGAGAAGTTGAAAGTTATTCAAAAGATGTTGAAAACATCACAGAGTCGTCAAAAATCCTACACATATGTAGGCAGAAGGGACTTAAAGTTTGAAGTAGATGATTGGGTTTACTTGAAAGTTTCACCCATGAAGGGTGTTATGAGGTTTGGTAAGAAGGGGAAGCTTAGTCCCCGGTATATTGATCCTTACAGAGTATCCAAGAGGATTGGCAATGCAACTTATGAGTTGGAGCTACCACAAGAGTCAGCAGCGGTTCATCCGGTATTTCACATCTCTATGTGGAAGAAGTTTATGGGCAATCCTTCACTTATCATACCTACTAAAGATATTGGTATCAAGGATAGCTTATCTTATGAGGATATTCCAGTTCAGATTCTAGATCACCAAGTTCGCAAGTTGAGAACAAAAGAGATAGCATCAATCAAAGTTCTTTGGAGGAACCAGTTTGTTGAGGAAGGTACTTGGGAAGCTGAGGAAGATATGAAGAAGAGATATCCACATCTCTACGAATCCGGAGAAGTCCCTAATTAAGGTACTAATTCTCTTCTTAATATTCTTTAATTTATATGCTTGATGTGTTAGATTTGCTTGTTAGGTGCTTGAGCTAAATGTTAGATATTACACACTTAGCCTACTAAGAGTAATCTCATTCAAGGACGAATCTTCCCAAGGGAGAGAGATTGTAACACCCTGCAACTAGAAAGAGCTAGAATTGGAAAGAGTCATTTTTGGAAAGAATGAAAAATATGGAAATTTGACATATTAAGTTTAAGCATGAGTTTTGGGTCAACTTGAAATGACCATAAATCCTAGCTCAGGATGATTTAGATGTGCTACAAGATACCTTAGGAAATATCATTGAAATATATTTCCAACGCCACCAAGTTTGATCAATTTCGTGTTCGTACGAGCAAGATATGCCCATTTGAAGTCGGACTGTAAAGATAACGGAAGTAAAAATTGGATTTTAAAGGGGTATTTTTGTCTTTTCATTACCCAAATAATTAAATCCATTTTTAGTAAATTATTTTGTGTCTAAACTGAGTTAGTTCAGTTTACGGAATTGAGATTATGCTAGGGCTTCGAGAGAAGAGAAAAGAGGAGGAAAGGAGAAGAAAAGTTCAAGGTTTGTCAAGTTCTTGCGATTTGGGTTATGGATTTCGCCAAGGATTCAATCCAACAAGTTATGCAAGTTCACATAGCGTTGGGTTCGTTCACCCACGCACCAAACATGTTTATTTCAGTATGATTTTCATCCTAAAAGATTGAGACTTTGATGTTCTTGAGTTGTATTCTTGTATTGCTTTTGTTCTTGAATTTGGGATGAGATTGAGGAGTTCTTGATCGTTTAAGGTCGATTGTTAGAGTTGTTTTGAGTTAGGTGAACCCACACCTCATGGGTCATGGCCGTTGGTCAAGCAACCAAAAAACAAGATTCACACCACTAGACCATGGTTGACCAGCATGGGCCGTGGTCCCACCCATGGTCTGTGGGTCCCCAGTCTAGGTCACACTTGAAACTTCCTTTTGGCAGTTAAGGTTAGTGTCTTTTTGGGATTTCCCTTTAAATTAATGGTTATGTGGAATCATTTTAAGCCTATTTAAAAAAACTATATAAGTATTTTTCCCACTAAAATAACTCATCTAAGATCATAATTCATAAATCCCCAAATCAAAACCAAATCCTCTCCAAAATCCTCTCTCTAGAACCCCAAGGAAGAAGAAGATCAAATTAGGGCATGAAGAAGGGGGCTTTCTCACACAATTTTGTTGGATTTCTTCACCTAAGGTATGGAAGTCTTTTATTCATGGTTAGCTTTCATCCATGAAGTCCACAAACTCTCAATTTCCATGTAGGAAATTTCAAGCTAGGATTTTAACTCCAAGTCATGGATTCTTTCTAAACATTTTTTCATTAATTTAATTATCATATATTATGATTGAATTGTTGATTATTATAGTTATTATGATAAAATCTCCCATGAATCCATGAAACCCCCATAACCCTAATTTATGACTTGTGATTTGGGTGAATTGTGGTAAGATGAATACTATGAAATTGTACTTGTAGTAGTTTAGTTATTTGAATCATTTTACCATCCATATCTAATGTAGTAATTCTAGATAGGTTGGTTGAATGTGATCTATATTCCTTGAAGGGCATAGCATGAGAATTAGTGATGTGTATGAGACTTGTGTGTATTAATTTGAATCACTTTGAGAGTAAGGTGAATATACTATGATCTAATTGTTGTGTTGGTTGGATCATTATCCTCATGTACACACTTAGGTATTCATATACTATAATGTGAAAGGTTTGTCACTTGTAGTGATTCTAACGTTGGAAGATTAGTCTCATCTAATGAATCTAGGAGCTTTAGTATACATTGTATGTATTGAGTGTCAAGACATCCTTCCATAATTATCAACATAAGTCAAGACTTAATATCAACTCAATGGGAATTAATGCTTAGCACCGAGAGGATATGAATACGAGATGGAATATTATACGATATTTGAGTCCGGCTTTCCAAATGGGTTCCTTTTACACTATTTGAGTCCGGGTTCCCAAAGTAGTTATCTCATGATATAGAAACCTTCTATCTTAGTTGAGTCCAGGTTACTAGAACCAATCTCCTTATCCTATAAACTATATGCCCACATAGGTCTTTAGCTAGTTGATCCACTTCAGCTAAGAGTTTGGTTCTACCTTAGGGAAGTAGGACAACCCCTTTTCGGTGTGGGGTAGACATCGGATTCCATGATTAAGCTCTCATGGTCTATGTCAGTTAAAGCTAATCGCACTATGATAATATGAACTAGAAATTGAGTTATAAACTATAGTTACTTAATAAGCTTTCCTTAGTGTAGGTAGGATTATGGGATCTTATTCATACATTGTACAAGGATGCTTTGAGGGTATTTACGGGTTCTTTCCATTAAATATGGTGATCAATATGTTGAATATGCTTGTATTTTATGCTTTTACACTAATCTTCATGATGAACTCTAAACTTGGTAAAGTATATACATTTCAATTAAAATCTCTTTTTTAGCATGATTTCAAGGATTTTTATGCATGGCTATCATACTTGGTGCATTTTTGTACTAACCCATATTTCTTCTACATTTTTGCATGAAGTGTAGGTTTCGGTGTTTGAGGTGTTCTTCCTTTGATACAAACTTGGATCGACTATTCTCATAGCTTTTGGTGAGTCTTCATGGATCCGAGGACGAGTGATATATTTTTGTTCCTTTCATTTCATTGTATTAGCCTTTAGGTTTTCAATTGTAAGGTTTGTGACCCTATTTGAGACTTCGATTGAAATAGATAGATAAATGACACAATGTCTAGACTCTCACTTTGCGTTTATGAAATTTTCTTAAGACTTGGAATGTGTTTTTACTCTTATTGTTCTAATGCTTTATGTTACGATATGCTAAGTGTCTTACATAGTGCCTTTAGGGGTATTATGTGTCATGTTATGTCTAGGGGGTACCTTTGGGTTGTGATAAACTTGATAATTAGAGCAAAACTTTTGTAATGATTCTAGGATGATGTCTCGTATGCCACATCTAGTAGAGCCTTGTTCAAAGTTTGAACCGCGCCACATTTATGAATGAGAGGCTATAAGATGTTAGAAAATTTCACTTCTTTCATTACTCTTGGGTTATGTCGTAAAGTTTAACTCTATAAAAGTCCCTTTCCTAATCCTTCTCTTCTGTCTTCAGGAAATAAATACACGAAGGACAAATGCTAGAAGGGTGGAAGAGGAGAATGTGAATCAAGGAGTTCCTCAAGATAATCAAGCTCCTCAAGCTCACCAAGCTCGGGTTGATCCTCCTGCTATGACAAATGTGGAAATTAGGTCGACTTTTCTTACATTGGTTTAAGCCATGACGGGCCAAGCCAATAAAGATGTTGGGAGTCATGTGAACCCTAATATGAACTTCCTTGATTCAAGGTTGAGAGATTGTACAAGAATGAACCCTCCCATGTTCTTTGGTTCCAAATTGGGAGAAGGTCCTCAAGAATTTGTGGAAGAGGTTTATCAGATAATTGATGTTATGGGGATGACTTCGGTAGAAAAAGAGGAGCTAGCCGCTTACCAATTGAAGGGTGTGGCCCAAGTATGGTATACTCAATGGAAGAGAAATAGGCCGATAGGAGCAGGTCCCATAGATTGGGAGGTGTTCAAGAAGGCATTCCTTGATAGGTTCTTTCCCCGAGAGATCAGGGAAGTTAATGTGGAGAATTTATCAACATTCATCAAGTGGGTATGAGTGTCCAAGAATATTCTCTAAAACTTACCAAATTGTCCAAGTATGCTCCGGCTGTGGTAGCGGATCCAAGGGATGAAATGAGTAGGTATGTGACGGGTATATCCAAGGTGGTAAGAAAAGAATGACGTACAACAATGCTCTGTCATGACATGGATATCTCACGGCTTATGGTGTATGCCCAACAAATGGAGAATAAGAAACTCGAAAGCAATAATAGAGAGGGGAAAAGAGCTAGAACCGGTGATGGAAATTTCTCCAATGCTAAGTCCGATGGACAAGGTCGACAAAGGCTTAAGAAAAGATTCTCCAATCAAGGCTCCTCTAGTACTTGAACGGTTGACAAGGATAGGGTTTCCAACCCTAAAATTCAAGGAGGCAATAGTGGTGGTTCCTATGTGTATAGGCCTAATTGTGCGAAATGTGGTAGAAAACAAGAGATAAATGCTAAGTTGGCTTGGATGGGTGCTATGGGTGTGGAAAGAATGGCCATAAGATTAAAGATTGTCCCACGCTCAAGGTCAAGGGGAGAGAAGATAAGCAAGCTCCTCCAAGCGGTTCCAACTCCAATGCTCAAAAGCAAAACAACTTTTATGCTCTTCAATCCCGAGATGACCAAGAGAGCTCCCCGGATGTGGTGACCGGTATGTTACAAGTATTTTCTATTGATGTGTATGCTTTGTTAGATTTCGGTGCCACTTTGTCCTTTGTTACACCTTTTGTGGCCATGAAGTTTGAAATATTCTCTGAAGTGTTAGTAGAGCCTTTTTCGATTTCTACCCCGGTTGGTGACTCGATAGTGACAAAAAGAGTCTATAGAAGTTGTCCTATATCTTTGTCTCACAAAGTTACCTTGGTGGATTTTGTAGAGTTAGACATGCTAGATTTTGATGTGATTTTGGGTATGGATTGGTTGCTGGCATGTTATGCCTCTATAGGTTGTAGGACCCGGGTGGTCAAATTCCAATTGCCAAATGAGCCCATTTAAGAGTTTAAAGCAGGAAATTCTATCCCTAGAGGTATTTTTTTTACTCAAAGCTAGGAAAATGATCTCCAAAGAGTGTGTTTACCATCTTGTTAGGGTTATGGATGTTGAGTTCGAAACCCCTTCTCTAGTGTCGGTTTCGGTAGTGAATGAGTTTTCAGAATTTTTCTCGATGATTTACTCGGTATTCCTCCCTAGCGGGAAATAGATTTTGGTATTGATATTTTACCGAATACACAACCTATCTCCATTCCTTCTTATAGAATGGCTCCGGCCGAGTTGAAAGAGTTGAAGGAACAATTAAGGGATTTACTATAAAAGGGTTTTATTCATCCGAGTATCTTTCCTTGGGGTGCTTCGGTGTTGTTTGTTAGGAAGGAGGATGAGTCTCTTAGAATGTGCATTGATTATCATCAATTGAGCAAAATTACCATTAAGAATAAATATCCCCTTTTGAATATTGATGACTTGTTTGATAAACTTTGAGGGGCTATCTATTTCTCAAAAATTGATCTTCGTCCATGTTATCACCAACTAAGGTTGAGGGAGGTTGATATTCCTAAGACGGTCTTTACAACCCAGTATGGTCACTATTAATTTGTGGTTATGTCATTTGGGTTAACAAATGTCCTAACGCTATTTATGGATTTGATAAATAGGGTGTTTAGACTATACCTTGATATGTTTGTGATAGTGTTTATTGATGATATCTTGATATATTCAAGGAGTGAGAATGAGAATGTTGACCATTTAAGAATTGTATTGAAAGTTCTTAAGAACGAACAACTTTTTGCAAAATTTATCAAATATGAATTTTGGTTGAGGTCCGTAGCTTTCCTTGGCCATATTATGTCAAGCAAGGGTATTGAGGTAGATCCTAAGAAGACGGATGCGGTCAAGAGTTGGCCTAGACTTCTAACTCCTTCCGACATTAGAAGCTTCTTGGGTTTGGCCAGTTAGTATAGGAGGTTTGTTGAGGGTTTTTCCTCCATTGCTTCTCCGTTGACGGCTTTGACTCAAAAGAAGGCTAAATTTGAGTGGTTTGAGACTTGTGAGAAAAGCTTCCAAAAGTTGAAAGATAGACTTACTTCCTCTTCGGTGTTGACCTTACTGGAGGGTACCGATGGTTTTTTTGTATATTATTATGCCTCTAGAGTGGGGTTGGGATGTGTGCTCATGCAACATGGTAAGGTGATTGCCTATGCTTTAAGGCAACTTAAGGTTCATGAGAATAATTATCCGATCCATGATGTTGAATTAGCGGCAGTATTATTTGCTTTAAAACGATGGACGCATTACTTGTGTGGGGTCCATATGGATGTTTTCACCGATCACAAATGTCTTCAATATGTGTTTAGCCAAAAAGACTTGAATCTCCGACAAAGAAGGTTGTTAGAACATTTAAAGGATTATGCCATGAGTGTCCTTCACCACCCCGGCAAAGCTAATGTAGTAGGGGATGCACTTAGTATATTAGCCATGGGTAGTGTGGCTCATGTAGAGGATGAAAAGAAGGAATTGGTTCATAAAGTACATAGATTGGCCCAGTTAGGTGTCCAACTAATAGATTCCCCTAAGGGTGGTGTCAAGGTTCATAATGGCTCCGAATCGTCCTTTGTGGTAGATGTGAACTATAAACAAGACCTTGATCCTATATTAGTTAAGTTGAAAGAGTCGGTACTCAAGAAGTCCGTTGAGGCATTCTCTCAATGGGGAGATGGGGTACTTAGGTACCAAGGTTGAATATGTGTTCTGGATGTTGATGGTCTAAGGGAGAAAATTTTAGAAGAGACTCATGGTTATAGATATTCTATTCATCCGGGAGCCACCAAGATGTACCGTGATCTACGGAAAGTCTATTAGTGGAATGGTACGAAAGAGGGTATTGCAAAATTTGTAGCCAAATGTCCTAACTGTAAAAAAGTTAAGGTTGCGCCTCAATGGGTGGGAGGTTTTTTGCAAGATATACAAATTCCCACTTGGAAGTGGGGAGGGGTGAATATGGATTGTATTATGGGTTTGCCTCGTACTCGAAGGAAATATGATTCTATTTGGGTTATTGTTGATAGACTCACAAAATCAGCCCACTTTATTCCCATTAAGATATCTCACTTGGTGGAAGACTATGCCAAGTTTTATATAAGGGAGATAGTAAAGTTACATGGAGTTCCTTTATCCATCATTTCGGATTGGGGTACTCAATTTACTTCACACTTTTGAAAGTCATTCCAAAAAGGGCTTAGTACAAAGGTGAAGCTTAGAACCGCTTTCTACCCTCAAACGGATGGTCAAGCAGAATGCACAATTCAAACTTTAGAAGACATATCGAGGGCGTTTGTTATAAATTTCAAAGGAAATTGGGATGACCACTTGCCGTTAATAAAGTTTGCCTACAATATTAATCACCACTCAAGTATCGGTATAACTCTTTTTGATGCCTTGTATGGTAGGAGATGTAAGTCTCTAGTTAGTTTGTTTGAAGTAGGTGAGATTGTTTTTATTGGTCCCGAATCGGTTTATGAGGCTATTGAGAAAGTACGGCTCATTAGACAGAGGTCGATAACAGCTCAAAGTAGGCATTATGCCGATGTGAGGAGAAGGGACCTAGAATTTGAAGTTGGTGATTGGGTCTATTTGAAAATCTCCCCTATGAAGGGTGTGATGAGGTTTGGCAAAAAGGGGAAACTTAGTCCCTGGTATGTAGGCCCATATCAAGTTTTAAAGTGTATTGGTAAAGTTGCCTATGAGTTGGCCCCAGTTCATCAGGTATTTCATGTTTTTATGCTTAAAAAGTGTATTGGGGATCCGGTGTCCATTATTTCCTTTAGAAGGGTTAGGAGTTGATGAAAGTCTTTCCTATGAAGAGGTTTCGGTAGAGATCCTTGACCAGTAAGTCAAGAGATTGTGAAACAAATAAGTAGCTTCTGTGAAGGTTTTATGGAGCAATCATTTAGTTGAAGGTGCTACTTGGGAGGCCGAGGCCAATATGAAGTCCCGGTATCCTAATCTTTTTCCTTATACTCCTAACAATCTTAAGGTAAGTAGTTCCTCTTAAGTTTTAGTGTTTTGGGAGTTATGTGTGTTATATGAGTTTTTCCATGATTTCCTTACGTTATGCTTGTTCTTAATGAAATTCATGCTTAGTAAGAAAATGAGTTTCCATGATTTATGTTCCTCATATTGTTGTGCATTTAATATGAGTTGCCTATTTGACTTCATGAGGTGTGTTGATGAACGTGCTTTAGTATGCTTTTTAGAGTACTGACATATTGGCTCCATGATGTTGTGTTGATAATTATTTTTGTTGGACAGGGTAGTTCCTCCTATGAATATGAGAATTATTGAGTTTCATGCATATTGGGTTGCTAGATGTAGTTCGTACACCCTTGTTTTGCATTGATTATGTTTTGAGATGGAGTTGATGTTTCCTCCTTTGATTGTGTATTATTTTGATGTTTCATGCATGATGGGCTGCTAGTATTGAGTCTTTAATTTCGTAAGGTGTCTAGAGCACCATTCTATGACAAATGTTCCCAAGGGGGAGATAATGTAACATTCCGAAAAGTAGTAGCCTAAACTAGAGCCTAACGTAAGGGTTAGAGTTGTAAATAACTCTCGGTATCTAAAATGAGTGTTTTTGGGTTAATACGTCAATGTACGACCCCCCATGGACCAACCATGGGTCCTTAAGGAGGACTTTTCAAAGAGTGAAGAAGTAGGACCTGGGCAATCCACCCACGAGGGAGAACCACGACCAGTAGGTGGACCCACACCTCGTGGGTCATTACCATTGGTCAAACCCCACAAAAACAGGCTACATACCACTAGACTACGGTTGACCAGCACAGGCCATGGTCCCACCCACCGTCCATGGGTCCCCAGTTGTAGGTCATACCTAAAACTGCCTTTTGGTAGTTAAGGTTAGGGGTCTTTTTGGGATTTCCGTTTTAATTAATGGTTATGTGGTGTCATTTTAAGCCTATTTTAAACACCTATATAAATATTATTCCCACCTAAAATAACTCATCTAAGATCATAATTCATAAATCCCGAAATCAAAACCAAATCCTTTCCAAATATTTCTCTCTAAAACCCCAAGGAAGAAAAAGAAGAAGATCAAATTAGGGCTTGAAGAAAGGGGCTTTCTCACACCATTTTGTTGGATTTATTCACCTAAGGTATGGTAGTCTTTCATTCATGATTAGATTTCATCCATGAAGTTCAAAGAAGGAAATTCCCTAAAAGCTAGGGTTTATCACTCCAAGTCATGGATTCTTTCTAAAAACGTTTTTATTTATTTAATCATCATATATTATGGTTGAATTGTTGATTATTATAGTTTTTATGCGAGAATCTCCCATGAATCCATGAAACCCCCATAACCCTAATTTATGACTTGTGATTTGGGTGAATTGTAGTAAGATTAATACTATGAAATTGTACTTGTAGTAGTTTAGTTATTTGAATCATGTTACCATCCATATCTAATGTAGTAATTCTTGATAGGTTAGTTGAATGTGATCTATAGTCCTTGAAGGGCAAAGCATGAGAATTAGCTATATGTATGAGACTTGTGTATACGCATTTGAATTACTTTGAGAGTAAGGTGAATATACTATAATCTAATTGTTGTGTTGATTGGATGATTATCCTCACGTACACACTTAGGTATGCATATACTATAATGTCAAAGGTTTTTCACATGTAGTGATTCTAAGGTTGGAAGACTAGTCTCACCTAATGAATCTAGGAACTTTAGTATGAGCTATATGGATTGAGCGTCAAGACATCCTTCCAGAATTATCAACTTAAGTCAAGACTTAATATGAACTCAATGGGAATTAATACTTAGCACCGAGAGGATATGACTGACATGGAATCTTATATGATAGTTGAGTCCGGCTTTCCAAATGGGTTCCTTTTACACTAGTTGAATCCGGGTTCCTAAATTAGTTATCTCATGAGATGGAAACCTTCCACCTTGGTTGAGTCCGGGTTTATAGAAGCAGTCTCCTTATCCCATAAACTTTGTATCCACATAGGTATTTAACTAGAGGATCCACTTAAGCTAAGAGTTTGGTTCTACCTTAGGCAAGTAGGACAACCCCTTTTCGGTGTGGGGTAGACACCGAATTCCATGATTAAGCTCTCATGGTCTATGTCGGTTAAAGCTAATCCCACTATGATAATATGAACTAGAATTTGAGTTATGAAATATAGTTACTTAATAAGCTTTCCTTAGTGTGGGTAGGATTATGGGATCTTATTCATACATTGTAGAAGGATTCTTTGAGGGTATTTATGGTTTGCTTCCATTATGATATGGTGATCAATATGTTGAATATGCTTTTATCTTATGCATTTACACTAATTTTCATGATGAACTCTAAACTTGTTAAAGAGCATAAATTTCAACTAAAATGTCCTTTTGAGCATGATTTCAAGGATTTATATGCATGGCTATTATACTTAGTGCATTTTTGTACTAACCCATATTTCTTCTACACTTTTCCACAAAGTGTAGGTTCCGGTGTTTGAGATTTTCTTCTTTAATACAAGGTTGGATCGACTATTCTCCATGCTTGTGGTGAGTTCTCATGGAGCCGAGGACTAGCGATATCTTGTTTTTCCTTTCCTTTCATTGTATTAGACATTCAGATTTCTATTGTAAGGGTTGTGACCCTATTTGAGACTTTGATTGTAATAGATGGCTAAATGAGACAATATCTAGACTTCCGCTTTGCTTTTATGAAAAAAATTTAAGACTTGAAAAGTGTTTTTACTCTTATTGTTCTAATGATTTATGTTATGATATGCTTAGTGGCTTACATAGTGCCTTTAGGGGTATTATGTGTCATGTTACATCTAGGGGGTACCCTTGGGTCATGAGTCTTCACTACAACAAATATGATATATAGCTACGAAATTATTAGCTACGACATGAGATTCGTCACTAATTATTCATTTTTAGTGACAAAAATTACTTTTCGTGCTTAAATATATGAGACACATACTTTTAGTGACGAAGCATAAAATTTCGTAGCAAAGTTTTGTCAACTAAAGTTTCCCACCAAAAAATGCATTAGCGCCATTTATTGAGTAGGGTTAGTCACGAACTTAATGTTAATCATGACACATTATTTCGTCACTAATGATATATCTAATTTGTGACAAACTATTTTTTGTCTTAAATTACATCACGTTTTGGACACAAAAATATTTCGCCTCAAAAAATATGTTGTTACATTATCGACAAATTAGAGTTCGTAGTTAAATATTATAAGTTTTAGCTATAAAATTTAGATTTAATTGTGACATTTATTTTCGTCACTAATAATATAAACAATTGGTGACAATCACTTTATTGTCTCTAATCAACATATGATTTAGTGACAAGAAAAATTGTCACAAAATATTTTAGGTATTAAATAGCGACGACTTTAAAATTTGTAGTGAATAAGTCAACTATTTTCTACGAAAAGAATTCATAGCTAAATACAATTTATTTTTTTTGCTACAATTGTTCATAATTACAAGTGACAATTGACAAAAAGAATAATACAAGTGCTTTATAAGAAATAGACAAAGTCCATTCGTTAATTGGCGAGGAAAAAAATTAAAACCAACGAAGTGTGTGTGCACGTGCAAGCGTGTGTGCGTGCGTGGGTGAGTGCGCGTGCATGCGTGTGTGTGAAATAATTAAAATGCAATATTTCAAATAATGAAAATGAATGTTATTATATTGATACAATGATTGAATTCAATATATTTTGAACGCGAATGAATTAGCTATATAATTTGTAATTATAGACATTTATTATATTAAGATATATATATATATATATATGTTAGGTGGAATACATTGACAATTTCTTAAATTTATTAATAAATTTTAGTTAGATACTCAAACTATGACATATTTCAACTAAACACGTGAACACATGATAAATTATTTCTATTAAATACTTTTGCTTTTGACTTCTTCTTTTTTTTTTTTTTTTTTTGCATATTCTAAAGTGTCTATTACACATTTAATTCAATGTAATGAATGTGTCAAAAACAACTCCAACAATTCTATTTACATTGAAAATGAAAAAACTTAAAAATATATAATTAAAATATTAAGATACATGATAGAAGATCATATACATATGACAAGACTCGGATACATGACAGAACAAATTGTGTGAAATACATGCGTAAATTTCCAATAATACATAAATCTCCAATATAATCATTAGATACATACACACTTAATAAGATACATTGATAAAAATTAGATACATATAATCGTATCTCAGTAATGTATCATATACATCAATAATGTATCAAATAAATGTGTAAATCTTCGCTTATTGAAACTTTTCGATTACGTTTGTGGCTGGTCAGAGCATCTAACCGCGGCGGTGTTTGCTTCACCTTTTGATTCATTGGTGTTTCTCACTGCGCCTAGATCCGACGGGAGAAGTGACACGAACTTTCTTGGTTGATCAATAGTAGACAAGGTATGAAACCAGTACATTCATCAATGTCGAATTTGATAAATCGATTGGGCTTGAAATCTCTATTACAACGATTCCGATTGTCTCTGCATGCGAAAGGTGTCTATCTCCTCTTGCGAGAAAAAATGGTGGATTCATGTGAGATTTGTTTGAGAGTGAGAAAATCAAAAGTTAAGAATTTTATGTGTGTTGACAAGCCATAGAACATCTTTAATGGGGTATTTCTTCTCAGTAAATTTCGAGTGATCAAGGGAAGAGGAAGAGGAAGAGTTAGAGTTTGATAAATGTAAAGATAATATCAATCCTAGTTTTAAGGGATATGAATATTCATTGTATCTTCAATAATATATGATATAAAAAATTAAAAGTAATAATATATATAATTGTTTGAAAGTAGAGGTAAAATTAGTATGTATGCTAGTGATGTATGTCTAATAAAGTAGTTTATCCTTAAAATTATTATGTTAATATTATATCAATTTTAATAAATATTTAATTGAATTCAAAGTAAGATTTGTGTTGGACTCTATAACCAAAATAAAAGTCTTATGGAGTTGAAGTTTTGTTTTACCCAAAGTAACGATAATTATAACCAAAAAGCTAGAATAACATTATAAGGCAGTAATTTTTTTTAATCTTTTTTTTTTATAGTTTGGGACTTTATGACCGTGTTTAATTTGACAAAAATAATACCAATTTTTATTTTCTAAAAACAATACTATTAATTTTTCGTTTTTCAAAAATAAGGCTGCCTTTTGATTTAGCCCCCAAAAAAAGATATGAAACCCTTTGCACACTATTTACTATAACCTTTGTAAACACGTAATTTTTTACCGAACATAAGGTTTTACACAATTTTTTATTTCTTAAATACTTATTATAAGTCTAAATTAAATATTTTGATTTAATCTTATTTTAGTAAGTTTATTTTAATATATTTGAAAACTATAAAAATAAAGTCATGTTTTAGGTTAAGTTTTATTTTTAATCAAAAGAATTTTTTTTTACAAAAATATATGTTTTCTTTTAAATAAATAAGTTAATGTTTCTTCATTATATTTTTTTGATTAACTATTTAATTTTTCTTATATTTTTTATTAGTCCAAAATAGTTAGCTAATATTTTTATTATATATATTTATTATGTCAAAAATAATATTAAAAAAAAATCTTAAACTACCCATTATCCTCCCCACTACACCTACACTACCCCCATTTTCTCACACCACTACTCACCTCATCTTACATCCTATATCTACCCCACACCACTGCAAAACTAAAAAATGGAAAAGAAAAACACACACACACGTAGAAGTACGAAAAAAACAACAACATATGTATACTACCCATTCCTACACTTAATACTCACAATCAGCAATACTCCCTCATACCAACAACAATACACAATCAGAAAACACATCCCACACACCCTACACCCACTACGGGCAACACACGCCAACACAAGAAAACACAAAAATAAATTACAATACCAATACAATATTACTATAGTTATATGTAGTTTCTCCTTTATTTCACATCATGTTTGATTCTATGTGAGAATTTCTGCATAAGTTACATTATATTTCAATAGTTAGTAGTTTTCATGAATATATTGATGGAGTTTATGTTTCTATGTAGAGTAGTTTGTGATGATATACTCCACAAACAATCTATCCAATAAGCCTTATGAAACTGGTCATTACAACATATGAAAGAAAAATTGTGTAACATATTTTATTTTTTACCCTAGTATGAACACTTCTTTTTTTTTTCTCTTTTTTCACAAGTATAAAAGGTGAGAATTGAATCAAGATTGATTGCAAGCTATGTGTCATCACATTATTGGACTTTGAAGGAACTTTTACTTATATTTCTTCGTTTAGGAGTAATATTTAGCATATTTTAATTAGATTTTTTTTTGTTATTGGACAATTTTACTTTTATTTAAGGAGTTTGTAACGAGATATTATGTTAATATAATTTTAATTGTTTTTAATTACATGATCATGGGTGAATTATATTAATATCTAGCATGTTTTATTATTTAATTTCTAATTTATGCAACTCTAATTTAATAAATAATATCAATATAAAATAATTAAATGTCATCAATTGATATTAATTAGTGACAAAATATTTTATCATCAAAAGTAAATTTTAGCAACGATCAAATATATTAAACTTTTTAAGACAAATGTTTTCGTCACAAAATAAATTAGTTCATCACAAGTTGACTACATTCAGTGACAAAAAATGCATTGTCCTAGTAACCCTTTTTATTGAATACGAATTAATTTTTTATTTTGTGACAACTATAATTGTCACTAATCATGATAATTTAAAGTGACAATATATGTTGTCGGTAAAAGAATACTTTTAGTGACAAAATGAAAAATTTAACAACAAAATTATTAACCTTTTTTATAATAATAAATTTGTCACTAATTTATATATTTAAGGATAAAATAATTTTTTTTGTATATAAAAAATAGTCATTAGTGACAAAATTACATTTGTTCAACTACGAAATACATATAACTTTAGAGACAATTGATGTCGTCACTAATTGAAGTAAAGTAATTAGCGACGATATAATTTTGTCGGTAGTAATAACCTTTTTAGTGACAAAACATACTATTAACTACAAAAGAGTTACACTTTTTATGACAATTAAATTCGTCATAAATGTTTATGTATTTAGGGACGATTTTTCTTTTTGTAGTTAATATAATGCTTTTAGCGATGAAGCACTAAATCGTCTTTGTATACTTTTAGCGACACACGTTTAGTGGCGATTGATTGACGAAATCTTTTTTTTCACACAAGATTTTTAATAACAAAATATGAATTATTAATGACGAAGTTATTTGTCCTTGAAAATCAAATTTGTTGTAGTGCTTCCAAGAGTATTTTACAAATGTTTTAACATTGTTTTAAGACTTGAGTTTTGAGTTGAGTAAAGAGTAAAGATTGAAGTTCTGTTCTTCAAAAGAGTATATCGGGACTATGTATTCCCAAAGTGTAAAATGTTTTCACATTTAAACAAGAAAGGAAACTTTAATTTCCAAAAGACCCTTTGATCTAGTTTTCAGTAAAGAGTAAATGATTTTACAATTAAGCAAGAGAGGAAACTTTGATTTCCAAGAGGAGCCTTTGAGCTACATTTTGAGAAATTATCTCAAACCACAGAAAAAAAGTATGTTTTTAAATATGAGAGCTAGTATTTTATTTTGGGAGTAGTATTGAGCACTGATATGGGGGAGAGTTCGGACAACTTCCAGCCCCCATGAACCATGTAGCCACCATTGGTAGAAAAGGGTCATACTTTTTAAACAATTCTTAGTGCTTTTTAGCATAGGCTAGTGGATCCACTTAGTAGTCAGATTCTATACCCTCGAAAAGGTATAGAACAGCCCTGACAGCGTGAGGAAAAACACTGTATGATTACTATAGCTCTTAAGTAATGGTTGTCAGTTAGAGAAACTCCCATGTAAGTATTTTGTATTCTTATATACACAGAAGTAAATTGTATTTTTACATACATTCTAGTTTACATTGTATTCTTGCATATATACAGAGTTATTATTGTATTTCTAAATACACGGAGTTGCTATTCATGTTTTAAAAAGCTTTTCTTTATATTGCACTTGTTTATACTACCTAATATTGAAATAAGTACAGTTCAGTTGAGACCAGTTTTGTTCTTCAGTTCCTTTCAAGCTTATGAATTATTTTAGAATTCCCATTTCGTGCTCGTACATTCAATGTACTAATGCCATTTGGTTTGCATCCTTTCATGATACAGATAAAGGTGACCAGGATCAGCATCCAGCGCTTCGTTGATCCAATTGAGCCTTCAGAGATATTGGTGAGCCTCCTTGCTTCTGGAGGATCCCTTTTATTCCTTTCAATATTTAGTTCATTAAGATGTCGTGGGTCTTGTCCCGACATCCATATAAGTTATTAGAGGCTTCATAGATAGACAGTCAGTTAGTTCATTTGTCTTTACCTTGTTATTGGCTTATGTTTTGAGACTTGAGTTTGCCTTATTGGCTAGTGGAATGTTCCTTTATAACATTCTAATTTATTACGTAGACTTATCTTTGTTGAGTAAAATTCTTTCGTTGAGTGAGTAAGCCAGATCAAGGGTTCGCTTGGAGCTAGAAATGGTTCTCGAGTATCAGTCCCGCCCAAGGTGTATGCTTGAGGAGTGACATTTATGTTCTTAGTTTTATTCCTTAAAGTTGGGTAGCAAGTTAATCGTGGTTTACACGTTGGCAATACAGTACTTTTCCTTTGGATTACATCAGACTATGTGTGTCGTAGAGCCTGACCCGGAGGGTGTTCCCGTCGCCAAGCCTAGAGGAATAAAATCATAGAAGGTTAGTGAAAAAGGTAACAATAGCTACTACACAACAAAATTATTATTCCGGAAGTAACCTTTAAAGTAGACATTTAAGCCCAAGGATAATGTTCTTTTCTCCGCTAGATATTCCATCCATTTAAAATGTATTCACCTACACATCCAAATATTTTAAATAGTATTAACATCTCTCCCACCTCTAATAAAATTGCAAAAATTGAATGTGACCTACAAAATTGGAATATTTCGAAAGAACACTTTAAAAAGGGTTATAAAACTGAACACTTTGATTTCATTAAAAAAACATAATATTAAAACTTCCGAGTCTCCTATTGCTATTAATAAAAATATTGAGACTATTAAATTGTTAGCATCTAACGATATTAATAGGTATAAGAAAAATTATAAATTTCTTCATATAGAACTTGTCTAAGTAGCAGACAAACCATTATATAGATTAGGTTTAGATGTACCCATATGTCTTCTCTTAAGAGACAATAGGTTATTAAACTTTGATGATTCATTATTAGCAGTGCTACAAAGTAACCTTGACAATGGCCCGGTATACTTTAATTGTTATCCTAATTATTCAATAGATATTAATGATTAAAATGTAATTGGCATATTAACATTAAATGTTAAAACTAAAAATATGAATAGTAAGGCTAATACTAGAGAAATAGCCATAATATCTAGAGTATATTATAGATTAATGAAAATTAACTTAGCCCCTAAGGCTAAAATGGTGAGTAATAAAGGAGTTAACATGCTCATGGAAGCAAATCATAACCGTAATAACACCTTTGTCCCAAAGATGATAAAATGGGATGACGTATTGACAAAAGATGATTGGCATTTTGACTCCATAACACAACAAAAAATTGAAGAAGAAAATTCAAACATTAACCAAGTAATTCAATATCTTGATGGATCAATAGATTTAAAATTTATAAGATCCCAATCTTGTACTAAAGTCTCTTCAAGTAAAAGAATGTCATTTTCTAGACCTTCTTTCTCCATAACGAAGGAGGAAGATGAAATATCCTTAGAAGAGATAGATAAAAAACTAAAGGGGATAGATTTCTCATAAACAATTCCCAAAGTAAAATATGAACTTAGAAATCCTAAACCCATAAAATTTACAAGTCCCATGGCTAGTAAAATTCAAGAAGTAAAAGACTAATTATGCATGATTAGACTAGATGAACCTTTTGAACCAGATATTAAATATTTAGATAACTTTGGACTAGTCTAGAAAATTCCATTAAAAACAATGGTATTGACAAAGATATTCTTTGTATGAAAGATTAGCCTTTAGAGATCAATGGTTCAATGACTTGAAAGAACTAAAATGTAATAAAGAAATTTTTAGATGGTTTGGATGTACAAGAAAATTAGATGACCAAAACAAGTCGTTAAATATGCTTCTTAATAAATGGCAGACAACAAAAAATAAAGTAGTTGAATCTACGATTTCCCCATTAGAAGGAATTACTTTACCAGTAGAGGGTAAAGTAATTACTACCTCACCCTTTACGATGGATATAAAAGACACAAAAGGTGATCCCACAAATAAGGATAAAAATAAAATTCTGCAACAAAATAATTATAGAAATCAACTACTTTACGTGGTCTCTAATCAAATCTTAAGAGATGATAATAAATCAGATATTAAGGATAAACTAAGCTCCTCTTACAAGGATAAAAATAAAAATTTAGAAACTTACCCAATAATTAAATTACCTGAACTTCCCAAAGCAAAATTTTCTAACATTGAGCAAAAGCTTGAAATTAGTAATGAACTTATAGGAATAATTAATGAAAGTTTCAAATCCAAGACCATAAATAATTTGTACAAAGATATTGATAATGAAATTAATAAGTTAAGTTCTAATTATTCCACCAAAATGAATTAATACAAGACACCTTCCTTTCCAAAAATGCAGCATGAAGAAAGGAATTCTCTCTCATACTTCACACTCTGGAAGTGAAATTGCGGAATAAAATATTGATGGACTCGCAGAACATCAATTATATAATAAATTACATGAAATGGGTATGGCCATTACGACATATAAAATGAAAAATTTATTTGACAAACAAGTTGCTACTTTAATTACTGTCGGATTTACTGGCAAATTAAAGAATTTGTGGG
This sequence comes from Solanum commersonii, assembly GCA_029007595.1. Lineage (NCBI taxonomy): Eukaryota > Viridiplantae > Streptophyta > Magnoliopsida > Solanales > Solanaceae > Solanum > Solanum commersonii. The sequence continues at coordinate 2,094,281 of JAJTWQ010000034.1, read as the reverse complement.
ACAACTACCTCACCGAAGATAATAGGCAAAAGTTAGTAAATGCCACTACTATTATCCCTGTAATTAAAACTGGGCCTGGAGGGCAAACTATTGAAAATCAAATTCTAGAAGATGCCACTGCCAGCTTAATTTATAGTATAGCTAAACACTTTATTGATGAATCTCAATTCTTTCAAGATAGAAGTTTAGAAATATTATCTAATCTATTTTGTCCAAAGTTAGATGATTTTAGGTGGTATAAAAATGTTTTCATGAACAAACTTATGATTCACATAGACTGCAATCATGACTATTGGAAAGAAAAATTTATTAGTGGTTTACCAATACAATTTGCTGAAATGGTTAGGATAAAATTAAAAGATAGGTTTGAAGGAAAAATTCCTTATAATCAATTAACCTATGGTGACCTCATAAGTTTTATAAATATTACTGAATTAGAATTATGTATAAATATGAAACTTAAAAATTAACTAAAAAGGATAGTAAAATATCACAAAATGAACTGGGAAAATTTTGTCAAGACTTTGGTTATATTAAACTATCCACCCCATCAAAAGAGGCTTCTAAAAGAATTAAAAGGATCTATAAGAATGACCAGAAATCGGAAAGACCCCTTTATTACAAAAAGAGGTTCAAAATACCTAACCATGACCCTAGTAAAAATAGATTCAAAACAAACAACACTGACCGGTGTTTGGGATGTGGAAAAATTGGACAGCGAGCCAAAGAATGCCCAAGCACTAATAAAAGGAAAGACAAAATTAATATGATAGAATTATAAAAAGAAGTTAAGAATAAATTATATTCTATTCTAGAAGAAAATGAAAACAACTCCTCCTGCGATGAAAATCTTAGCGATGACGATCCGCTAAATATAGCCTATAGTTTTAATGATAGTAAGTAATCAGACCCTTATGAATGCGGCAGTACAATTTGCACCTCCAAAAATCATTCCATAAATGTCATCACTAGTAGTAATAAAGAAACATTCTTTGATATGATTGATCATATTGAAGACCCGATATTAAGAAAAAATATTTAATTGATTTAAGGGATTTTGTTCTTGACAAACAATCTGATAATAGAACTATTAAACCCTTTGATATGACAAGTGTTTTAAATAAATTTAAACAACCAATTAAATCTGAAACAAATTTACAAAGTATTCAGAAAGAATTATTACAAATAAGAGATGAAATAAATGATATTAGGCAGACACTTAACACCCTAGAAATTGAAAAAATTACTAATGAGATATTAAATGATCTACCACCTAATCAAGAAAAAGAAATATATAAATCCGAACTTGGAAAAACATCAAAGAAGTAGAGTCTCTCGAAGAACCTCTATCTAACTTAGGAATTAATATAGTTACGGTCGTACGACTGCAAAGCTACCCCATACCTATCATATTAGTTATAAATAAAAGGTATGTCATTCATAAAATTGCATTATTGATACAGGCGCAGATCAAAATTGCATTATTGAGGGATTAATTCATAATAAGTATGTAGATAAAGGCACTACCCGGTTAATCTCCGCAACAGGGGAAAAACTGAAAATGAATTATAATCTCCGGAAGGCACACATATGCAATGATGGTATTGGTTTCATGAATGATTTCATGATAACCAAAGAAATAAATGAAGAAATAATATTATGTATTCCTTTCATCACCCAAATAAAGCTTTATACTACCCAATTAGATGGCATCCATACCCGTGTACTAGGAAAGAGTCCTATATTCCCCTACCTAAGTAGTATGTCAAAAGGTGAGAGTAATTTCATAAAGGATAAAAATATCTTTAAAATAAATTTACTTTCACACCAAAAAAATTATACAATAAAAATTATTAAACCGTCTCCTCCTCCTACATTTTTCTTAGCCTTCTTTGCTATAGTAGTAGGACTTACACAATTTCAAAATAATTTGAATAATGATTGCAACACAGCTCAATATATTTTTAATAAAAATTATATATTTTCTAGATGGAAAATTTTATTATCCAGCCTTGGTTTTCAAATAAAGGGAGGAAATCTCCCAAAAATTTTAACAAAAGAATTTTTCAGGGAAATAATGTGACCAGGAATAAAAACTTCGAGATCCCCATTCCCGATGTTCAAACCAGAAGTAAAAATGAAAAGACCATTTTATGAAGAAGATCAAACAAAATCACAAGATATATACATATACGCCTTTCTACCAAAATATACTATACCTTCACCATTAAAAGAACATATAACTAGTTCAACCAAGCTACAACCACTTCATTTAGTTTTCCGAGAAGATTCATCCTCCTTGATCATTAAAATTATTTCAATCCAAACAAAATATAGCTACAAGATGAAAAACTCATAAATATACCCACAAGTGGATCTCGCTGCCACTTCTCAAAAGGAAAAGGAAAGAAATACTCCAAATAAAAAGCAATTTGAGTTGACAATGTCACATGTATTGCCAATTACTGCACTTGATAAAACTGTGGAAATTATGGAATTTAGGACTTACTAATGCCCTGCTACACCAATCAAAATTATGTGGAGACGGAAGATCCAGTCAAGATCCGGAGGTATTATGAGTTTATCTTAATAGATATCGATTCTATAAAAATTGAAAATATATTTAAGGAAAATAATCCAGATAGTATACAATTTTAAAAGTTCACGATCAAAAGAATTTTGAGCCCCTTTGAATGGTTTGTAGATCATCTACATACCCCTATTAAATTATCAAAAGTTCATTGACCCCAGGCATAAAATTGGTATGATTATAAAGAAGCTTGGTATAGCTCTATTTTTCTTAAACTCAATACCCACACTTGGTTTATTAAATATTCAGAAGAAATGAAAAATGTAGTAATTCCCCGATGTTTTTACGAATGGTGGAGTCAGTTCGGAGGAAATAAATAGGTATTATCAACTCAACATAAAATGCAGTTTCGAAAATATCAAGTAAAAAGGAATATATACCTTATCAGAAAATATTAAATTATGCAAGTTCTTTATTGCCAAAAGGATCTCTTATATTATTAGTTGGTCCTTCGACATTCTTAAATTTGAGAAGATCAAATATTTAAGAAAAACGGTTAAAATTAAAGGATGGGTGCCAGCAGTCCGTAATGATAAGTTAATTTCAAGTTCATCACCTTGGAGGGATTTCAACAACTACAAAGAAAAATTAAAAATAACCCTCGAAGAAGCCTTATTAAGTATCAAAATTGATATAGATTAAAAAATGAAATTATTAGATACTGTAGTCTCACATGACGAGTCTAGGAACAAAGATATGTTAGATCTACAAGGAATAGCACAAGCATACCTCCTTAATTAGAAGAAAGTGACAATACACTTTGTTGATATAGAAAGAAAATATCAAGAAGTGAACCCCACATAGAAAATCAGGTCATACAAATCATTGGTACACAAACAACAGGTTTAAAGGCTACTATGATAAAAATTCAGCATAAGAAAATGGAAGCATATGTTAACATTTGATATGTCAACAATTAAAAAAACAGGTGGACACCGCAGGAACAAAAGACCAAATATCAATATGCATATTTTAAGATCATTTTTCAGTAAATACATCTTCAAAGAAGATTTACATACAGCAAATTCAACAAAAGTTACGTGGAACATATTCCCATACCAAGTCAGCCCATTTTATTTCGGTAAATATAGATTACAATGCTGAACAATTGGCTAAAGTTTATCTGAAAGAGATAGTGAGGTTGCACGGGGTGCCTCTTTCTATCATTTCAAATCGTGGTACCCAATTCACATCCAAGATTTGGAGGAAATTACATGATGAATTGGGTTCACAACTCACTTTTAGTACAACCTTCCATCCATAGACAGACGGGCAATCAGAGAGGGCTATTGAAGTATTAGAAGACATGTTGAGGGCATGTGTGATTGACTTTGGAGGGCATTGGGATAAGTTCTTACCTTTGTGTGAATTATCTTATAACAATAGTTATCACTCCAGCATTGTTATGGCACTGTTTGAGGCACTCTATGGGAGGGGATATAGATCACCCATATGATGGTTTGAGGTTGGAGATGTGAAACCATTGGGGGTTTGATTTAGTAAAGGATGCTCAAGATAAGGTTAAGAGTATTCAAGCTAAGCTTCTAGCAGCCCAGAGTAGACAAAAGAAGTATGCGGATCATAAGGTAAGAGACATAGCGTTTCAAACCGGTGAGAATGTTTTTCTTAAGGTATCACCCATGATAGGAGTGATGATATTTGGTAAGAAAGGTAAGCTAAGTCCTAGATACATTGGTCCATTTGAGAGTTTTGAATGTGTAGGATCGGTAGCGTATAGATTGGCTTTACCCCCTAATCTATCGGGTGTTCATACGATATTTCATGTGTCTATATTGAAGAAGTATCATGATGACATCGATTATATAATTAAGTGGGACTGAATTGTGTTAGAAATAGACCTCCAATATGAGCAGGAACCTATTGCAATTCTTGATCATGATGTGCGCAAATTGAGCACCAAGGAGATTAAGTCCGTGAAAGTTCAATGGAAGTATCGTCCAATTGAGGAAGCTAATTGGGAAACTGATGTTTATCGTGACCAACGACACTAACTTACAGTATGAACGACACTAACTTACAGTATGAGTGTCTACGATAGTCAACCAAGGGTTGGGCTTGTGTCCCAAGGGAGTTGTAGTGAAAATAGTAGTTAGGCTAGAATTTTGTTCTAGTTATCTATAGTTTGAGAAAGTATCAAATAAAAACAAAGTAAATTCAAGTGGGTGACACCAAAGTGTCAAATCAATGGGGGGTTTTCACAAGTATAGCTAAAACAACAATAATAAAGAGAAAATTCAAGTATGGGGAGAAGTTCTTAGGGTGTGACCGCAATATATATTGATATAAATCATTGGGTACATTCTTTCGATAGGAAATTTTCAAGATAATAGTGACTAGGCTAAGCTTTAGATGGAAATAAGTTCCCTCTCAAGCAACTTACCCCGTTTCAAATAGGTTCCTCTCAGACAACCATTTGCCGCATGAAGGCCAACCTACGCCTTACCCTACTCACTATCTCCAGCTGAGTGTTAGGATATGGGACTAGGGCTCACCTTCTCGGGTTGAACCTCATGTCGACCCACTCCTTTGGCCATCAGCCTAGCGGTCTTCGTTTCGTGACCTCTCTCTCAATCAAGCCAAAAACACATGGGTGGTTTTGTATTTGCAACTACGTACCCATTAAATTAAACCACAACCACTAGGTGAAATCACCATTAAAATACGTCTAACGTATCCGCAAGCAAGATCCAACAATAATATCAACACATATTTGCTAAATCACACCACAAGAATGAGGTTTATTAGCCGCACATTAAGAAATAAGAAATTATACCTAAAATGATAGAGAAATCAAATGGGTATAAGAAATTAAACCTTAATATAAGCAAAGGAACAAGAATGGAGAAGACCCACTTCCAATTTTGGGAAGATAAACTCCTTCTCTCTTCAAATCTCCCAAAAATCCTCTCCAAAATTGAGAGAAAATATTCCCAAAAAGTACTATTCTATTGTGAAAATTATAATAATAATTCGACTCCTTAAAATTAATAATAAGTTTAGTATTTATAGACTTCAGAAATAGTGTTGGCGGATCTTTCAGCGCGATTAGTCGATGTCTCTGAATGACTCGGTGACTCGCCCTTCTTCTTTTTCATCGTCGTTTCATTCTTTCCTTCAGCATCATCATCATCAATTTCTAGACCATTGGGCGGTATAGTACTGCTTCGCAGAAATATTCGACGAATTGTCGACTGCTCCTTTCATCACCTTTTGATCCTTCTTCTTTAGGGCTTCGCGAACTGGAACAAAAGGCGTAGGGAATCCCTTCGGCGAATCACCAAGTGTTCTTGGTGATGCTCAAGCTTTAACTTCTTCGTTCTTTTCAGCCCCTTTGTTCCTTTTGTGTGTAACTGTCCATGCTTTCAATAAAACTTCAAATACCTAAAACTTAGAAGTTTTCATCAGATATTGAGACAAAATAAGCATTCGAGGACACTATTCTTATCAAAATAAAGCCCTAAATGAGTCCACAATCAAAAATCGAGAGAGACATACGGGACAAGTAACCCCAATTGTTCGTCGATTCAAGCACTACTTCATTCCTTCCTTAGCCTATTTTCCTAAATTTTGTCACTTTGGGACGAGTGATGGGTAAATTGGTATCTATTCTAACGACTTGTTCCCGTCGTTATGGAAATGCGAACAGGGGAAAATTTGGGGCTGAAAAACTTTTTTGTAGTATTTGGATTTTCCCAACCTAGTCCAGATTTGGACAAAATTAGAGTCTTTAAGGTTTAAGGAAATCTGGTAGCAACTGGGTGAATTAATTATGATTTTGATCACATAAGTAGTTAGATAACTCGTTAAGGAATCCTTACGACTTTATTGAATTGAATTCGGGTGAGTAGAACTCCCGAAATCCATCTTAAAGTAAAGTGTATTTCTTGAGCATTGTCGGTTAGAGGAGTGTTGTGAAATGGGAATTTTGGAATTCTTGAATTAGTTCTCGGTCTCGTGCAACCCGCCTTGGTGGGGATTTTGGTCAGTTTAGCGGGGTTGCTATGGAGGGGTGGTTTGGCCGTTGTGGTGGGCCAGATGCTACTTAAAATCGTTAATAAACCCCTAAACGACCTTATTTGGTACTTTTCAATTTTTAGAGATAAGGAACGAACCTCAAGTGACTCCTACTCATTTTTCACCATTCTTGAGGCTCAAGGTAAGCTTTTCACTCCCCGTATCCATTTTTCGATCTAGAATGGGTGAATATTGATGGGGGAAGGTTTTGTTATAGATTCTATGGTTGAAACAACCCTAAATTGGATAATTAGGATCATGGGTTTGATCTAGGGTTCATAGAATTGTTAGTAATTTGGGCAATTAGTGATTGTTTATTGATTTCTGCATTATATTGATTGTTTGTAGACCAAGAACAAGCGAAACGTATCCGTAAAGGGAAGGATCAAGTTTATTAGGGTTTTAAGCTTGTTTCGAGGTAGGTGATGGTCATGATTCTATGATTGTGTGATATATGTTTGTTCTTGTTTCATTATGATACTTGTAAATGTATGAATGTTGCAATGTTGATCACACTTCTTGTAAATGAGATAGATGCATGATGATTGCCATGAAATCATGACTTAAATGTATGATCTTGATGATATCTTTGTGATTTTGATTGTGGTGTGTTGAATGGATAGGTTGCCTCGTTTCGACATATCTAACATGGATCGTTTGCCACGTTTCGGCATAACTATGGGATCGGTTACCACGTTTTGGCATAATTATGGGATGGATACCACGTTCTGGTATGCTAACTGTATGGGTTTTGGTTCACAGAGAAAACCAATGATTTGATATAAAATGTTCGTTGTTCGTTGTTTGTAAATGTTGATAATATTGTATATGTTGATATATATATATATATTCATGTGTTTATAATGTTGTCTTGACTTGCTTATGTTGCACTTAGTGGAATAGCCGTGTAATCCTTCGAGTACACTGTTGTTGTGTACTGATACTGTACTTTATCTTATTTTTGTTGAGTACAGGGCATCTTCAAGCGGCTACTGGCAGACCTCGCTTAGGAGATCATTGATCGTCGTTCGAATTCAAGAGTGAGCCAATTCTTCCGGGCTGCCATGGAATTCTCTTTTGTCTATGTCCACCATTTTTCGACATAAATTATGTTCTAGTTAGGTTATTAGTTCATTAGATTGGGGTTGCATCCCTTCTTGTTTAAACTTGTTGAACTTTATATGTGTTGGTACATTGACTTTCAGTTTCTAGGTTACTTCTTCCGCATTGGTAGTTTATTATTGTTAGACTTTTGTTAGAGTTTATGCGAACTCTATTTATTTCTTTAGTATTTAACTTGCTTCCGTAACTTAATGTCTTAGTTTTGGTTTAGTTGCTTGGTTTGGGTTGTAGTAGTGGTTCTTCCACCAGAGTGCTAGTGTGGATGGCAATCACGATAGTCTGGGTTGTGACAATTTGTTTACTACTTTTTTTCTTAATTCCCTTTTAACTTTGTAAAATGTTTTCTTGTTCTTGTTCTTGTTCCCTTCCGTTACTCTGCCCAATTTTCTCAAGGATTCCATCCCGGAACTCGGTCCGTCCCCTCCATTGGTATCAGAGCCAAGTTTTCCGGTAAGGGTATTAGTAGGAGCGGCTAAGTCCCAACGATGTCCTTGGGCGGACAATGTAAAAAATGACGTTGCGATCGACATAATAAGTTTGGAGTTTGGTTATTCCTGTTCTTCCTCCGCTTATGTTCTTAGTTTTATTCCTTAAAGTTGGGTAAATGGTTAATCACGGTTTAGACATTGGCAAGCCCATACTTTTCCATTGGAGTAGCTCACACTGTGTGTTGTAGAGCCGGACTTAGAGGGTGTTCCCGTCGCCAAGCCTAGAGGAATAAAACCATAGAAGGTTAGTGAAAAAGGTAACAATAGCTACTACACAAACAAATTATTATTCCCATAATAACCTTTAAAGTAGACATTTAAGCCCAAGTATAGTGTTCTTCTCCCCGCTAGATTTTCCATCCATTGAAAATGAATTCACCTACACATCAAAATATTTTAAATAGTATTAACATCTTTGCCACCTTTAAGAAAATTACAAAAATTGAAAGTGACCCACAAAATTGGAATATTCCAAAAGAACACTTTAAAAAGGTTTATAAAACTGGAAACTTTGATTTCATTAAAAAATATAATATTAAGACTTCCGAGTCTACTATTGCTATTAATAAAAATATTGAGACTATTAAATTGTTAGCAGCTAACGATCTTAATTGGTAGAAAAAAATTTATAAATTTCTTCATAAAGGACTTGTCCAAGTAGCAGTCAAACCATCATATAAATTAGGTTTAGATGTACCAATATATCTTCTCTTAAGAGACAATAGGTTATTAAACTTTGATAATTCATTATTCGCAGTACTACAAAGTAAATTTGCCAATAGCCCGGTATACTTTAATTGTTATCCTATTTATTCAATGGATATTAATGATCAAAATATAATTGTCACATTAACATTAAATGTTAAAACTAAAAAATATGAATAGTAAGGCTAATACTAGAGAAATGACCATAATATATAGAGTATATTATATATTAATGAAAACTACCTAAGCCTCTATGGCTAAAAAGGTACTAATAAAGGAGTTACCATGCTCATGGAAGCAAATCATAACCATAATAACACCTTTGTTCCAAAAATGATAAAATTAGATGACGTATTGACAAAAGATGATTGACATTTTGACTCCATAACGGAGCCAGAAATTGTAGAAGAAAATTCAAATATTCACCAAGTAATTCAATTTCGTGATGGATCAATAGATTTAAAATTTATAAGATCCCATTCTTGTAGTCCAGTCTCTTCAGGTAGAAGAATCTCATTTTCTAGACGTTCTTTCTCCTTAACCAATGAGGAAGATGAAATATCTTAGAAGAGATGGATAAAAAATTAAAGGCGGTAGCATTCTCAGACACAATCCCAAAGTAGAATATGAACATAGTAATCTTAAACCCATAAAATTTACAAGTACCACGACTACTAAAATTCAAGTAGTAAAAGACTAATTATGCATGATTAGATTAGATGAACCTTTTGAAGCAGATATTAAATATTTAAATAAACTGTGGACTAGTCCAGAAAATTCCATTAAAAAATAATGATATATACAAAGATATTCTTTATATGAAAGATTAGCCTTTAGAGATTAATGGTTCAATGATATGCAAATATTAAAATGTAATATATAATTTTTTAGATGGTTTGAATGCAGAGGAAAATTAGACGGTCAAAACCAATCATTAAATATGCTTGTTAATAAATGGTATACAACAAACAATAAAGTAGTTGAATATACAATTCCCCTATTAGAAGAAATTACTTTACCAGTAGAGGGTAAAGTAATTACTTCCTCACCCTTTAAGATGGATATAATAGACACAAAGGCGATCCCACAAATAAGGATATAAATAAAATACCACAACAAAATAATTATACAAATCGACTACTTTACGTGGTCTCTAATCAAATCTTAAGAGCTGAAAATAAATCAGATATTAAGGATAAACCAAGCTCCTCTTACAAGGATAAACATAATAATTTAGGAACTCACACAATATTTAAATTACTTGAACTTCCCAAAGATAAATTTCATAACTTTCAGGAAAGGTTCGAAATTATTGATGAACTTATAGGAATAATTAATGAAAAGTATCCAAGGTCATAAATACTTTGTCCAAAGATGAGCATAATGAAATTAATAAGTTTGGTTCTAATTATTCCACTAAAAAGAATTATTACAAGAGACCTTCCTCTCCGGATATGCAGTATGAAGGAAATGAATTTCTATCTCATACTTCACACTCTGGAAGTGAAATTGTGGAATGGAATATTGATGGACTCGCGGAACATCAAATATATAATAAATTACATGAAATGGGTATGGCCATTACGACATATAAAATGAAAAATTTATCTGGTAAACAAGCTGCTACTTTAATTACTACTTGAACATTAAAGAATTGCTCGGACAACTACCTCACCGAAGATAATAGGAAAAAAGTAGTAAATTCCAGTACTATTATACCTATAATTAAAACTTATTATAGAGGGCAAACTATAGAAAATCAAATTCTAGAAGATGCCACTGCCAGTTTAATTTATAGTATAACTAAACACTTTATAGGTGAACCTCAATTTTGTCAAGATAGAAGTTTAGAGATATTATCTAATCTATCTTGTTCAAAGTTGATGATATTAGGTGGTATAAAGATGTGTTCATGAACAAAGTTATGATCCGCAAAGACTGCAATCATGACTATTGGAAAGAAAAAATTATTAGTGGTTTACCAATACTTTTTTGCTGAAAAGGTTAGGATAAAATTAAAAGATAGGTTTGTAGGAAAAAATCCTTATAATCAATTAACATATGGTGACCTCATAAGTTTTATAAATATTAGTGGATTATAACTATGTATATATATGAAACTTAAAAATCAACTAAAAAGGGATAGTAAAATATCACAAAATGAACAGGGAAAATTTTGTCAAGACTTTGGTTATATTAAACTATCCGCCCCATCAAAAGAGGCTTTCTAAAATAATTAAAAGGAGCCATAAGAATGACCATAAATTGAAAAAACCCATCATTACAAAAAGAGGTTGAAAAAATCTAACCATGACCCTAGTAAAAATAGATTTAAAACAAACAACACTGACAGGTGTTGGGGCTGTGGAAAAATTGGACATCGAGCCAAAGACTGCCCAACCACTAATAAAAAGAAAGACAAAATTAATATGTTAGAATTAGAAAAAGAAGTTAAGAATAAATTATATTCTATTTTAGGGGAAAATGAAAACAACTCCTCCTCCGATGAAAATCTTAGCGATGACGATCATCTAAATATAGCCTATAGTTTTGATGATAGTAAGTCATCAGACTCTTGTGAATGCGGCAGTGCAATTTGCACCTGCAAAAATCATTTCATAAATGTCATCACTAGTACTAATAAAGAAACATTCTTTGATATGATAGATCGTATTGAAGACCCTGATTTTAAGAAAAAAATACTTAATTGACTTAAGGGATTTAGTTCTTGAGAAACAATCTAATAATAAAACTATTAAACCTTTGATATGACAAGTGTTTTAAATAAAATTAAACAACCAATTAAATCTAATACAACTTTACAAAGTATTTAGACAGAATTATTACAAATAAGAGATGAAATAAATGATATTAAGTAGAGACTTAATGTCATGGCCTGAGTCTACACCCTAGGCGAGACTGGCACTCGAGAACTATTGCTGGCCCCAAGCGAACCCTTGGCTTGACTTACTTAACTCAGTGGAAGACTCTAAACAAGAATACACAATCAACTGAACTTACTCAAATAGCTTAATAATATAACTTAGAATGTTAGAAGAATTAAACATTCAACTTGGCCAAAATGGCAACCCAAGTCTTAACATAAGATAAAATGAGAAGACTAAAGAACTAATAATTGACTGTCTATGAAGACTCTAAAACAAAGAGGGATGTCGGGATAGGACTCCTGATCATCCTAATATCTGAAAGACTAGAAAGTAAATAAAGAAGTCCTCCGAATGCAAGGAGGCTCACCATAGACTCTGAGTGCTCAAGTTGGATCAACGAGGTGCTGGATGCTGATCCTGGTTGCCTGCGTCTGCATCATAAGAAGATGCAGGCCAACTGGTATCAGTACATTGAATGTATGAGTATGCGATTTGGAATGCTAAAACAAGATATTGGATGGAAAGGAATTTGAAGAAAACACTTACCTTGGCTCTTCTCAACTCATGAATAAACTTAACTCAGAATAAAGTAATGAAACACATGCATTATATGAAAAGCTTTATAAAATAGTGAAATAAACTTAGTTCGTTAAAGGAAATGCAGTAACAAACTCAACTTTACTCATATAATAAAATAATAGATTTTCTATAGGAGATTCTCTAATCGAAAACCACCACTATGAGCCTAAGTGGTGATGCATCGTCTTGCCCATGCCGCCAGAACTGTCCTATACTTTGCCATCATATAGAATGCTTAACTTAGTGGATCCACTAGCTTAACTTATGTGATTATCTAAAAAGTATGACCCATTAATACCCATGATGGCTACATGGTTTATGGAGACTTGAGTTAATATGAACTCACATCCCCATATCGGTACTCAATACTACTCCCAAAAATATACTTAGCTCATATGTTTAAAAACATAACTCTTTCTTTAGTTTGAGATAATTACTCAAAGCTTAGCCCAAAGGCTCTCTTGGAATCGATGTTCCCTTTTCTTGCTCAAATGTGAAAACATTTATAAACTTCTTTGGGAATACTTAGTTCCCTAATAGTTTTTTGAGAAATGAAATCAACTCTTTACTCTTTGCTTAACTTGAAAACTTGAGTCTGAAAATGAATTTAAAACAATGTTAAAGACTCTTGAAAACTTTAAGAAACTTTGCTTTAACTTGCTTCTTAACTTCTAGACTTGACTCTTGACTTCTTTGACTTTGATCTTAATATTCCTTGAATTGGATTATGGATTCAAGGTTCATGATCTCATGTTAATGGATGATTTCATGATGTTTAGATGTACCTTAGAGTGTTGGAATCAACTAGAAAACATAGGTACATTGCTAAGGAACACGTACGAAAAGGTGGGGAACAAATGGGGAGAACTAGCGTCACTGACGCTCTGAGAGGCGCGGGGAGCTAGCCCTCAACATTCAGGGACTGGTCTGGGTCGCTCTGGCTGGCTCGGCTCCCCAAGGGTGAACATTCAGGGACCCTTTTGGTGCGCTCTGGCTGGCGCAACGCCCCACCCCTATACCCAGGTGTTTGACGAATTTTCTTCTCTTTTTTTCATCTCTAAACCCTCTAAACTATAATGGTTATTTCCCCATACACTTTAGGATCATTAGTACCCTCAATACCCAATATATTTAACTCTAAAATACAATCCGAAAATAGGAATCAAATCAAAACTAGGCATTCAACAACCAACCAACAAGAATTCAACAATGTTCTTCAAGAACTTCACTTCCTTAACATTCAAACAACTCCAATTTTGCTGAATTGAAACAAGTTTGGCGTATCGGTGAACTAACCCAACACTATGTGGTCTCACATACCTTTTAGGGATCAATGCCGATGAATTCCACTCGCAAAGCTTGAACGGTCATGGCAATTTCTTGATTTCTCTCCTCTTTTCTCTTCTTTCTTCTCCTCTCCAAGCCCTAGCGTGAATTCTAATTTTTCTAAACTGAATAAAGTGTTGTTTTACCCCAATTAATTCCTAAAAACGAAATAGGCAAATTAGGTAAGGAAAAGACTAGGTTACCCTTCACATATCCGGATTTGGACTTTCCTTAATCCAACAACCCAACTTCCAAAGGGGATAACTTATTCATACGAACTCCGAATCATGCAAACTCGGCGACGTTGGAAAGATCAATTCAAGAACTTTCCAACCATATCTGGAAGTACACCTAACTCATCCTGAGTTAGGAGTTATGGTCATTTGAAGTTGACCAAAAACTCACTTCTCCTAACTTAAACAAATTACCAGATTTGTCACTATTTCCAAAAACGATTATTTCAAATTCTTAGCTTCTTCCTAGCTATTTCAAATTGCGAGATGTTACACTAAACACCCTAGAAATCGAAAAATCTACCACCTAATCAAGAACAAGAAATATATAAATTCGAACTTGGAGAAACATAAAAAAATGTAGAGTCTCTCGAAAAACCTCTATCTAATTTAGGAATTAATACAATTACAGTCATAATACCACATACCTATCGCATTAGTTATAAATAAAAATTATGTCATTCATAAAATTGCATTATTTGATATAGGCGCATATCAAAATTGCCTTAAGGGATTAATTCCTAATAAGTATCTAGCTAACAACACTACCGGATTATTCTCCTCAATAGGGTAAAAGATAAAAATAATTTATAAACTCCGGAAGGCACGCATATGTAATGATGGAATTGGTTTCATGAATGATTCCATGATAACCAAAGACATAAATGAAGAAATAATATTAGGTATTCCTTTCATCACCAAAATAAAGCCTTATACTTCCCAATTAGATGGCATCCATACAAGTGTACTAGGAAAGAGTCTTATATTCCCCTACCTAAATAGTATGTCAAAAGGTGAGAGTAATTTCATAAAGGATAAAAATATCTTTAAAATAAATTTACTTTCACTCCAAAAAAATTATACAATAAAAATTATTAAACTTTCTCCTCTTACTTGATTTTTCTAAGCCTTCTTTCTTATAGCACTAGGAGTTACCCAATTTAAAAATAATTTAAACAATGACTGCAACACAACTCAATATATTTTTTCATTAAAATTATATATTTTCTAGATGGAAAATTTTATTATCCAGCCTTGATTTTCAAATAATGGGAGGAAATCTCCAAAAAACAAAAGAATTTTTCATGAAAATAATGAGACCAAGAATAAGACCTTTGAGGCCCCCATTCCCAATGTTCAAACCAGAAGAAAAAATGAAAAGACCATTTTATGAAGAAGATCAAATAAAATCACAAGATATATACATGTACTCCATTCTACCAAAATATACTGTACCTTCACCATTAAAAGAACCTATAACCAGTTAAACCAAGCTACAACCACTTCATTAAGTTTTATGAGTTCATCCTTCTCGATCAATAAAAATATTTCAATCAAAACAAAAGATAGTTACAAGATAAAAACCGCAGAGATATACCCACAAGCTGATCTCGCTGCCACTTCTCAAAAGGAAAAGGAAAGAATTAGTCCAAATAAAAAGCAATTTTAGTTAACAATGTCACAGGTAGTGCCAATTACTTCCCTTGATAAAAAAATGTGGAAATTATGCAATTCGGGACTTACTAAAGCGCTGCTACACCAACCAAAATTATGCGGAGATGGAAAATTCTCTCAAGACCCAGAGGTATAATGCGTTTATCTTAACAAATACCGATTCAGTAGAAATTAAGCATATATTTGAGGAAAATAATCCAGATAGTGTACAATATTCAAAGTTCACGATCAAAAGAATTTTGAGCCCCTTTAAAGGGTTTGTAGATCATCTAAATACCCCTATTCGATTATCAAAAGCTCATCAACCCCAAACATATAATTAGTATGATTATAAAGAAGCTTGGTATAACTTTATCTTTGTTAGACCCAATACCCACACTTGGTTTACTAAATATTTAGAAGAAATAGAGAATGCAGTAATTCCCCGATGGTTTTATGAATGGTGGAGTCAGTTAAGAGGAAATAAACAGGTATTATCAATTTAACATCAAACGCAGTTTGAAAATTTTCAGGTAGAAAGGAATATATATACCTTATTCGAAAATATAAAATTATGCAAGTTCTTTATTTCCAAATGGATCTCTTATATTATTAGTTGCTCTTTCAACATTCATGAATTTGAGAGGATCAAAATTTTAAGGAAAACGGTTAAAATTAAAGGATGGGCGCCAACAGTCCACAATGATAAGTTAATTTCAAGTTCATCACCTCGGAGGGATTTCAACAACTCCTAAGAAAAATTAAAAATAAGGGTCGAAGAAGCCTTATTAAGTCTCAAAACTGATACGGAATCAAAAATAGAATTATTAGATACTGCATCCTCACATGATAAGTCTAACAATCGAGATATGTTAAATCTACAATGAATTGCACAAACATACCTCCCTAATTAGAAGGAAGTGCCAGCATACTTTGATGATAAAGAAAGGAAAGATCAAGAAGTGGACCCCACATATAAAATCAAGCCATACAAATCCATGGTGCAATCAATGGTGCTAAAACAAGTTTCAAGGCCACTATGATAAAAATTCAGCATAGCAAAATGGAAGCATATGTTAACATTTAATATGTCTACAATTAAACAAACAGGTGGACCACGCAGGAATAAATGTCCATGCCACAAAGCGACAAAAGGCCAAATATCAAGATAAATATTTTAAGATCAATTTCAGCAAATACATCTTCAAAGAAGACATACATGCAGCAAATTCAACAAAAGTTACATGGCATATATTCCCAGCCACATATAGTTATCATCAGATATATGTAATAGTTAGTAGCTACGTGCAAAGAGAATAATGTATATTAGTGTATTCACACATGTAAAATAGATAGCATAATAAGTTAGATTATTAGTCATCACTTTTGAGGCCTATTTAAGGCTTTCAACTTGTATCAGTAGAGGGAATTCAAAATAATACGACTTTAAAAACCACTCTACATTTCTCTCCATTTCCCCATCTTTTCCCATCATCCATGTTCTCTCTCTTTACCCTAAATAATTAAAAGCTTTTGTAAGTAACTTTTCTCTACTCTTATTTCAATTATATGTTTTAATTTTGTAGATTAAAGTTTTGTTTTAATGTTTAATTTGTTTATTACTTTTGTTCTTAAGTCCCTTTTAACTTTGTTTAAAGTTTTCTTTTTCTTGCTCCCTTCCGTTACTCTGCCTAATTTTCTTTAGGATTTCGTCCAGCAACTCGGTTTGTCCCCTCTATTAGTATCAAAGCCAAGTTGGTCGAGAAGGGTATGAGTAGGAGATGCTAACTCCCTATGCTATGCTTGGGCGGACAACATCAAAACATAGGTTGCAGTCGGTATGTCTTGGGTGTAGGCTCGGGGTGTGACACAACATTTGTTAGATAACTTTGAATGCTATGTTGTTGGGATTCCAGGGCTCAGATGAATAATTTTATGTATGGAGTGTCAGACTTAGTGAAAACAGAGTGCATGAATGCTATGTTGTTGGGAGACATGAACATCTCTAGGCTCATGACTCATGCTCAGCAGGTTGAGAGTGATAAGCTTAGGGAACGAGCTAAGGAGTCTAAGAAAGCAAGAACAGGTAACTATGAGTATTCCCAAAAGAAATCGAGTGGTGGAAATCGCTCGCAGTTTCAGCAGAAGTCTTCGACTCCAGCCCCTTCATCAGCTAGTGTTCCATCCCCTAGGTTCCATAATGATCAGAAAAGTAGGGCGTCAGGCTATAAGTCTCAAGGTAGTGTTTCAGGCACCAAAACCTACCCAACTTGCCCGAAGTGTAGTAAGAACCATCCAGGTGAGTGCCTTGCAGGTAAGGAAGGATGCTTTGGGTGTGGTCAGTCTGGTCATAGATTGAAGGATTGTCCTTCAAGACAAGGTCAAGGAGGAAATAATGGTAGAGCTCAGTCTACATCTTCAGCAGCACCAGCAGGTCGCCCGACTCAGCAAGGTAACTCTTCTGGTACTAGTGGCGGACAGCGCCAAAAATGGCTCTATGCTTTTCAGGCTCATCAAGATCGGGAAGATTCTCCTGATGTAGTCACTGATACGTTACGAGTCTTTGATCTTGATGTTTATGCATTGTTAGATCCAGGGGCTACTTTGTCTTTTGTAACTTCTTATATAGCAGTCCAATTCAGTGCTAGCCCAGAAACTCTTTCAGAACCCTTCTCAGTCTCTACTCCAGTCGGTGACCCAGTTATAGCTAGACGGGTATACAGAAATTGCCCCTGCAAGAGTCTCTCAGAAAGTCATCTCAGCAGATCTTGTAGAGTTAGAAATGGCAGACTTCGATGTCATTCTAGGCATGGATTGGTTACATTCCTGTTATGCCTCAGTCGATTGTAGAACTAGGATTGTTCGTTTTCAATTTCTAGATGAACGAATCTTAGAATGGAAGGGTAGTAGCTTAGCACCTATGGGTCGATTCATTTCTTACCTTAAGGCCAGAAAGATGATCTCTAAGGGTTATCTCTATCATCTAGTTCGGGTTAAGGATTCTAGCTTCGAATCCCCAACTCTTGAGTCAGTTCCTGTAGTCAGTGAGTTTCCAGAAGTGTTCCTAGAAGATCTTCCTAGAGTTCCTCCCGAAAGGGAAATAGACTTTGGAATTGATCTCCTTCCAGATACCCAGCCTATTTCTATTCCTCCTTACAGAATGGCTCCAGCAGAGCTTAAGGAATTGAAAGAACAGTTGAAAGACCTTCTAGATAAGGGTTTCATCAGACCTAGTATTTCGCCATGGGGTGCACCAGTGTTGTTCGTAAAGAAGAAAGATGGTTCTCTCAGAATGTGCATTGACTATAGGCAGTTGAACAAGGTCACAATCAAGAATAAGTATCCCATCCCTAGAATTGACGACTTGTTCGACCAACTTCAGGGTGCTAGTCATTTCTTAAAGATAGACCTCAGATCGTTATCATCACCGAGTCAGAGATAGTGACATTCTAAAGACAGCCTTCAGAACTAGGTATGGTCATTATGAATTTGTACTCATGTCATTTGGTCTAACCAATGCTCCCGCAGCTTTCATGGATTTGATGAACAGAGTGTTCAAGCAGTACTTGGACTTGTTTGTTATCGTCTTTATTGATGATATCCTCATTAATCTAGGAATGAGGAAGAACATGCGAGTCATTTGAGAGTTGTTCTACAAACTCTCAAAGATCATCAATTATTTGAAAATTTTAACAAGTGCGAGTTTTGGTTACAATCAGTTGCTTTCCTTGGGCATATTGTGTCTAGCGAAGGAATTCGAGTAGATTCCCAGAAGATAGAAGCAGTGAAACAATGGCCGAGACCTACCTCTGCTATAGATATTAGAAGTTTCTTGGGTCTAGTAGGTTATTATAGATGGTTTGTGGAAGGATTTTCATCTATAGCCTCTCCATTGACTAAGTTGACTCAGAAAAAGGTTAAGTTCCAGTGGTCAGATGATTGTGAGAAAAGCTTCGCAGAACTGAAAACTAGGTTGACTACAGCTCCTGTCTTGACTCTACCAGAGGGTTCAGATGGTTATGTGATCTATTGTGATGCATCCAGGTTGTGTGTTGATGCAGCGAGGTAAGGTTATAGCTTATGCTTCTAGACAACTTAAGGTACATGAGAAGAACTTCCCAACTCATGACCTCGAGGTAGCAGCAATGGTGTTTGCACTTAAGATTTGGAAACATTACTTGTATGGTGTTCACGTAGATGTGTTCACAGACCATAAGAGCCTTCAGTATGTGTTCACCCAGAAAGAGTTGAATCTTCGCCAGAGAAGGTGGCTTGAGTTCCTCAAAGATTATGATATGAGTGTGCATTACCATCCGGGTAAGGCGAATGTAGTAGCAGATGCTCTTAGCAGATTATCCATGGGTAGTGTAGCACATATTAAGGAAGAAAGAAAAGAGCCAGCAAAGGATGTTCAGAGACTTGCTTGCCTAGGAGTTCGTCTTATGAGCATATAAGATAGGGGTGTAACAGTTTCGAATGGGGCAGAATCTTCTTTGGTAGTAGAGGTTAAGGAAAAGCAAGATAGTGATCCAATCTTGCTTGAACTTAATGGTGCAGTCCACAATCAGAGAGTGGAGGTTTTCTCCCAAGGGGGAGATGGTGTACTTCGCTATCAAGGTAGATTGTGTGTTCCTGATGTGGGTGAATTGAGACAAAGATATTCTCGCAGAAGCCCATAATTCCAGATATTCTATTTATCCAGGCGCCACTAAGATGTACCGTGATCTGCGGGAAGTCTACTGGTGGAATGGTATGAAAAGAGATATAACAGATTTTGTGGCTAAGTGCCCCAATTGCCAGCAAGTCAAGGTAGAACATCAGAAACTAGTAGGTATGACTCAAGAGATTGACATTCCTACTTGGAAGTGGGAAGTGATCAACATGGACTTCATCACAGGTTTACCTCGTACTCGCAGACAGCATGACTCCATTTGGGTGATTGTTGATAGGGTTACTAAGTCTTCTCGCTTTTTGGCGGTCAAGACTACAGATTCAGCGGAAGATTATGCCAAGCTTTACATTAATGAGATTGTGAGGTTGCATGGGGTTCCTTTGTCTATTATCTCAGATAGAGGTCCTCAGTTTACCTCTCATTTCTGGAAGTCATTTCAGAAAGGTCTTGGTACTCAGGTTAACCTTAGCACAACAGGCATTGTATGGGTGTAGATGTAGATCTCCAACTGGTTGGTTTGAAGTAGGTGAAGCAGCCTTGATAGGACCAGATTCAGTCCTTGATGCTATGGAGAAAGTGCAACTCATTAGAGATAGATTTAAGATTGCGCAGAGTCGCCAGAAATCTTACGCAGATGTGAGAAGAAGGGAACTAGAGTTCCAAGTTGATGATTGGGTTTTCCTGAAAGTGTCACCTATGAAAGGGGTGATGAGATTTGGCAAGAAAGGGAAGCTCAGTCCCAGATATGTAGGCCCTTATTGGATCTTGAAAAGGATTGGTAAAGTGGCTTATGAGTTAGAGTTGCCAACAGATTTAGCATCAGTGCATCCAGTCTTTCACATTTTTCTTTTGAAGAAGTGTGTGGGTGATCTAGAATCCATAGTGCCATTAGAGAGTGTGGACGTGAAAGATAGCCTTGCTTATGAGGATGTACCAGTTGAGATTCTCGATCGTCAGGTTAGAAGGTTGAGAAATAAAGAAGTCGCTTCAATCAAGGTTTTCTGGAGGAGTTAGTCAGCAGAGGGAGCTACTTGGGAAGTAGAAGAAGCCATGAAGTCCAAGTATCCTCACCTCTTTCCTTCTGATTCCATTTCAGCTTGAGGTAATAGTTTCTCTTCAGTTTTTCAGTCATTCATGCAAAAACTCAGTCTTAGAATCATGTTCCTTCAGTTTGTACTTGCATTTTCGGCGTATTTGCATGTTCTTGGAACTCAGTTCAGTAAAAAATTCAGTTCTCAGAGTTTAGTGGTAGGGATTGCAACCCTCTCCCTCTATTTCAGCTAGATTAGTCTTCATTCGAGGACGAATGGTCCCAAGGGGGAGATAATGTCACACCCCGTATTCGAAAACAGACTAAAATGCAGATTTTGAAAAGTTGCAGGTGCAACCCACAGTTGCCTTCCACGGATCGTAGGTCAGACCACGGCCCGTGCTGGTGATCCGTGGTTCACCACTACAACCCCTCCTCAGCCAAGCTTAGAAAATTTGGCTAAGTCTCGACTCACGGACAGACCCACGGCCCGTAGATCAGACCACGATCCGTGGTCTGTGTCCGTGGATCAAGACCTTCTTTACCCAGCCTCTGACATGAACTACGGTCGACCAGCACAGACCGTCATTCGATCCACGGTCCGTAGGTCTGACCGTAGATGAGGATCAACAGCCAGTTAGCTGAAAATGCTGATGGGTCAACTTCAGATGGTCATAAAATTTAGCACAAAAATAATTGTGTGTCCCATTACCTATGATATGATAGATAATTGAATTATCTTTTCAACGCCACTGAGTTTGCTAAAATTCGACCTCCGAGTAAAAAGTTATGCTCGTTTTAGTGAAGGTCTGTCGAGCAGGCTCGACTTACGGACACAATCTACGGACCGTAGATTGACCTACGGCCCGTAGGTCCAATCCGTAGATCACTCCGACATCAGTTATTTCAGGGGTCTTTTGGCCTTTTCCTATTTCATTTAACCCCTAAGATACGTCGTTTAGACCCTAAATCATGAGGTTTTAATTAGTTTAATCCTAGAAACATAACTAGAACGTACCTTAGTCAAATCATTAATCAAAACTTAGAAAATTAGAAGCAAGAGAGGAGAAAAGAGGTCAAGAACCCTAGTTCAAGAACGCAGCAAGGTTCCTTCAGTTCCAGCCCTGAAATCGAAAGATTTCTCCGTGGAATTCATCACCAGGTATGTGGAATTTCACTAGTGGGTTTCTTTCGCCCATTAGGTCCCTAGAATTCAGTCAGATTCTTGATTCCATGATTATGAACAGACCTAGGGTTTCTAGAATTACAACAGATCATCATGAATTAGTTATTTAAGTGTTCCAAATCAGATTATCATGTTATTGCTCGCCTTTATCGCATGAATTTCAGAACCCTAGCTATGTATTTCTTTAGTTCTTGAATTACACATGCTAGGTCGATATTTCAAAAGATTCGCCTTTACATGCCTCGCCTTATGAATGCATCATTATCAAATTAATTGTTGCATTCTCGGTTTGCATGTTCGGTTTCGAGCTATCCAAAGATTTACAGAAATTCAGTCATAATGTGTTAATCACTTAATCTATTGGGAGTAGCATAATATCGAGTTGGACTAGGGTTCAGCATACCCATATAGTCCCAGAACTATGAGCCACGTAGGTGTAAGTCTCCTCTGTGGGAAACATCAGTTTAGTGATCACGCCAGCATGCTTTTATACCTCTAGCAGGGTTTATTGGGTCCTCTCGATGGGGCGTATACATCGGACTCCACATTTAGCTCATGTGGTTTTATGTGAATAATTAGTAGCTCCCACAGTTCAGTCAGACTCTATTGCATTGACCATATTTCAGTATAGTCAGTGTTCAGTCTCAGCATGTTATAAATATTGGTCATTGCATCAGTTAGCTCAGTATTCAGTATTTTCAGTATCTATATCATGTCCAGATTATATCATTACTCAGTATGTTTTATTCAGTTATGTGTTATTTCAGCTTTACTCTATCCTGCATGCTCGCACCCTTTCAAAATGCGACGCATACGTGCGCTACATCTTCTCGTGATGTAGGTTCGGGTTCTCGGCATCCGGATCACGTTTAGATCGATTCTCGATCTCCGCCTTCAACGAGACCGGTGGTGAGTCCTCATTCTCCGAGGACAATAGTCATGAGTTTCTTTTCAGTATTTTAAGTCTTTAGTTTCAGTTTTGCTAGATCTAGTTGGGGCATGTCCCAACATTTCTAGTCAGTTTTGAGGCTATTTTCAGACATAGTTAGATTTAGCTCAGTATTTTGAGTTTGATATTTCTCTTGTATTAAACTCTCAGATTTGATATATTCAGTTATAGTATATGGGTATTCCCATCT
The DNA here is from genome assembly GCA_029007595.1 of Solanum commersonii. Classification (NCBI taxonomy): domain Eukaryota; kingdom Viridiplantae; phylum Streptophyta; class Magnoliopsida; order Solanales; family Solanaceae; genus Solanum; species Solanum commersonii. The sequence continues at coordinate 2,070,854 of JAJTWQ010000034.1, read as the reverse complement.
TTTCTGATTTATTTATGATTTAGCTTCCGCATTAGTTTATTATCTTTAGTATGCTCATGATCATGCCAGCAGGGTTAGCTTTGGATCACTTGTGGTCCTAGGTCCTGTGCTCGCGTCTCGGGGGTAGCTCGGGGCGTGACACGACCCCTGACTTAAAAGTAGTCGTGGTAACTGATGGACCGATGGTCCATTCTGGTTGGCCATTGTTCCACTTCAGAGAGCTGATTCTACGACCTCGATCCATGGACCAGAACCACGATTCGTGGGTACGACCATGGGTCGTGCCTTAGAATAATTTCTAGGCTGATTCTGGTGAGGGTTGCAGGTGGCCATCCCAAAATACCAGGATGGGCCGTGGGTCACCCTATGGTCCGTGGGTGGAAATCATGGGTTGCACCTGATACTTCTGGAAATCTGCTAGTTTGTCTGTTTTTAGATACGAGATGTTTCAGTTATTTTCAACCTTTTAGTTAAGTTATTTGTGTTATTGATCCCTATTACATACTCGGACATTCATTGTACTTATGTCATTTGACTTGGATCATTTCATGGTCCAGATTCATTTACTTAGCATCATCAACAAAAGACCCATTGAGATCACATCATCCGCTTAGCAGCTTTTAGTGAGGTCTCCTTGTACTCAGAGGGCTCTAATTTATGATTTTTTAGACTTGATGCTTTGAGGTGTCGTGGGTCTTTTCCTTACAACTATCTTTATATATTAGAGGCTTCATAGATAAACAGTCTTGGTCAGTCTTGCAGTATTCAATTTTGGATATTTTATTTAAACTTTATGTTTAATACTCAGTATTTTCAAAAAAAAATTAAGATTTAATAAGTTTCTTTTAAATAATTCTTTAGTTTTGATGCTTGAATTAGTCTTCCACATGTAGTCAGCCAAGATGAGGGTTCGCTTGCAGACCAGCAACGGTTGTCTAGTGTTGGCCACGTCTGGAGTGTAGACTTGGGTCGTGACAACGTCCTAACAAAACTTAAAAAGTAAATGGAATCCTCCGGAAGCAAGGAGGCTCAGAAAATCTACAAGTGGTATCAACGAAGCGCCTGTTAATGACCCTGGTTACCTGCATCTGCATCATGAAAGATACAGGCCACATGGCGTCAGTAAATTGAATGTACGAGCATGTAAGGGAAAATCTAAAGCAAAACATAAACTTGAACTGAAATTGAAAGAAACATACTTACCTTGTCTCAAACTCACTCAACTCAAGGAATACTCCAGGATACTCAAACTTACTCAACAAAGAAGTACTCAAGGATACTCAAACATACACAAACTTAGGGATGTTCATCTTAATTCAATATAAAGCAATAATAAAGATGCATTATAAAAAAACTTTTAAAACAGTAGATGATAACTTAAAGTATTTCAAATCATATATATATATATATAAAAAAAATAGAATGCTAGACCCGCCTACGTTGTCAGGCCCCGAGCCTACACCCTGGGAGGGACTGCCACTCGAAGACCATTGTTGGCCCTAAGCGAACCCTTGGCCTGACTTACTAAATCAGCGAAAGACTTAACTCATCACATAAACATTTATGAATGAACTAGAATGTCATAAAGGAACATTCAACTGGCCATTTTGGGCAAACTCAAGTCTTTAACAAAAGAAGTGAAAAGTAAAGACTACTAAAATAACTAACAGACCGTCTGTCTATCTGACTATCTATAAAGCCTCTAAACAACTGAGATAGATGTCGAGAAAGGCCCACAATATCCTTATGAACTAATACTAAAACTAAAAACAGTGAAAATGAGTCCTCTGGAATATAAGGAGGCTTACCAACAGACTCTGAACTGCTCATTGGATCAATGATGCGCCGGATGCCGATCCTAGTTACCCATGTCTGCTTCAGAAGACGATGCAGGACAACTGGCATCAGTACATTGAATGTACGAGTATGCGAGTTGGAGTGCTAAAACAACATAGGCTTGGAAGGGAATTTGAAAGAAACACTAACCTTGACTTTTCTCAACTCATGAATACTTAAATGAACTCATTCCAATATAAAGCAGTTTAAAACAAGTGGAAAATAAAGAAAAGTCGTTTAAAAACATGATCACAACTCTGTGTATATACAAGGATATGACATAACTCTGAAATGTATGTACAAATATAATAAATGATGTATATAAAAATACAATAGCTTCTGTGGGAGTTTCTCTAACTGACAACCATCACATAAGAGCTATTGTGATGATACAACGATCTCTCTCACGCTGCCAGCTCATCCTATACCCGGCCAAAGGTATAGGACCTGAATTACTAACTGTATCTACTAGTCTATGCGAAAAGGGTTCATCTAAAAAGTATGACCCTTTTCTACCCATGATGGCTACATGGTTTAAGGGGCCTGATAGTTGTATGAACTCTTCCCTATTGGTGGTCAATACTACTCACCAAAATGATACTAGCTCTTTATGTTTAAAAACATTTTTCTTTTGTGATTTGAGATTAGTGCTCAAAAACTTAGCTCAAAGGCTATCTTGGAAATCAAAGTTTTCCCTCTTGCTTCATTTATAAAGCAATTACTTTTTCTGAAAATTAGCCTGAAGGCTCCTAGGAAATCTCAGTTTCCATTCATATTTAAATGTGAATACATTTTAAATCTCTTTGGGAATACTTAGTCCCCATACACTTTTGAAGAAATGAACTTCAAAATTTACATCCTTACTGAACTTGAAGCTTAAGTCTTAAAACAAAGTTAAAACATTTGTGAAAGACTTTTGAAAAACTATAAGAACTCATCTTAACTTGACTCTTGACTTCTCTTGACTTTCACCTTAACTTCTATTGACTTGACTCTTAACTGATCCTTGAACTGAATTATGGATTCCAGGATTGAGGATTTTCACTAGAAAGATCTCATGATGTTTAGGAATGATTCTAGATAGTTAAACATGAGAAAAGACCAAAAATTAATATTTGAAGGTGGGTCCGCGACACGGAGGCATAATTTAATTTTGGTTCCAAAAACATCTTTTGAGGCAGAACACCTCGTGTCAACTCTACAACGTGAAGTTGAAATTTCAATTTTGGGAAAAGGTTGCGCGACGCGCTCCCATGTTCAGATTTCGCTCGTCAAAATTACTTCTTCGTTTTTCTTCCCTAATCCACCCAAACTCGATTCTTTTTCTTAAATCACTTTTAGATATAGATACCAAGAAAATGTACCTAAGAACTTAACTCAAAACGACCTTATAATGCGACGTAACGAACTCAGAAACTTCCCAACTCAGTCAAATTCAAGAACAATATAAGAATTCAAGAATAGGTATCAAGATCATCAATATTCAAATGCTTTTAGGACGAATCCAAACTGAAATAAATATGCTTGGCACGTGCAAGACCAATCCCAACATTATGAGAGCCTCACATACCTTATCGAAGTAAATCCTTAGCGAAAACACCAACATTCTTAATGAAATTGCCCTTTTCTTCTTCCTCTTTTCTCTTCTCCTTTCTCCTCAGCCCTAACGTGAAAATTCTCATTTTTTAAAAAACTGACTAAGTCCTGAATTGACCCATATTAAACTCCTAAAATCAGATTAAAATAATAAGGTAGTGAAAGGACTAAAATACCCCTTATATTTCCAAATTGGACATTTCCTTAATCCAACATCTCAACTTCCAAATGGCATAACTTGCTCATACGAAGTTGGAATTGCGCAAACTTGGAGGAGTTGGAAAGATCATTCCAAGAACTTCCCAACCATATCTGGAACTATACCTAAATTATCCTGAGCTAGTAGTTATGGTTGTCTGAAGTTGACCAAAAACTCAACTTTACCTCACTTACAATTTTCCAGATTTCCTTGTACTTTCCAAAATTCTAGTTATTAGCTTCTTCCAGTTGTTTCAAATTGCGATATATTACAATATATCCCCCTTGGGAACATTCGTCCTTGAATGAGATTACTCCTACTAGGCTAAGAGTGGTAACATCAAGTTCAAACACCCAAGAAGCAAAGCAATTACAACATGCTAACTTATAATTTAAAGAGTACTAAGAAGAGAATTAGTACCTTGGTCTACATTTTCTTCGGACTTAAAGAGATGTGTTGGCAGTCTAGAATTTAAACATGAATCTCCTCATAAGACAAGCTATCCTTGATACTAATATCTTCAATTGGTATGATAAGTAAGGGATCTCCCATGCACTCCTCCAACATAGAGACATGGAATACCGGATGAACCACTGTTAACTGTGGCGGTAACTCCAATTCATAAGCTACCTTGCAATCCTTTTGGAAATTCTGTAAGGACCAATATACTGGGGGCTAAGTTTCCCCTTCTTACCCAAACCTTATAACACCCTTCATGGGTGAAAGTTTCAAGTACACCCAATCACACAATCCATCTTGACCTCAAAACACTATCTCCCCTTTGTTCAAAAGCCATCACATTTTTCTTATGAACACTTGCCTTTAATTCACGCAATAAAGGCTCTTGGTCGTGCTTTCCTTTTAGTTCTGACACTAGTGATGATTCGGTCTCATTCATCACCACCACTCCTTCTTCTGTGGAATCCATTAGTAGAACTCGTAATCGTGCAGGTCTATGCACATCTTTTGCTAACTCTCTCTTATCTTACTCAACAAGGCGGTATTACCCACAGACAACCTGTTGAGGGCATCAACAACAACATTAGCCTTACCTAGGTGATAAAGAATACTCATGGCATAATTCTTGAGTAACTCTAACCACCTCCTTTGTCTGAGATTCAGCTCTTTCTAAGTGAACCCATATTGAAGAATCTTGTGATCAGTGAATACATCAACATGAACACCATATGAATAATAACGCCATATCTTCAAAGCGAAAACTACATCAGCCAACTATAAGTCATGGGTTGGGTAGTTCTTCTCATGAACTTTCAACTGTCTGGAGGCATAAGCTATAACTCTACCATTCTGCATTAAGACACAACCCAAACCAACTCTAGATGCATCACAATACACCACAAAACCTTGAGTACCTTCCGATAAAGTCAAAACTGAGGCAGTAGCCAACCTCTTCTTCAATTCCTGAAAGGTTTTCTCACAAGCTTCAAACAATTGAAATTTCACTATTTTCTAAGTCAACTTCATCAAAGGGGATGAAATGGATGAAAAACCCTCTACAAACCTTCTATAATAGCCAGCCAAACCCAAGAAACTCCTAATATCATTTGGAGATGTAGGTCTAGGACAATTCTGCACTACCTCAATTTTCTGAGTATCAACTCTAATTCCTTCTCAAGACACAATATGGCCTAAGAATGCCACAAACTCAAGCCAAAATTCACACTTAGAGAATTTAGCATATAACTTGTTATCTTTCAAAGTCTGAAGAACTATTCTGAGATGACTACCATAATTTTCTTCATTCCTTGAATAGATTAGTATGTCATCAATGAAGACGATAACAAACATATCTAAATAAGGTTTGAAGACTCTATTCATAACATCTATGGACACTGCTGGTGCATTAGTCAAACCAAAGGACATGAAAAAAACTCATAATGACCATATCGGGTTCTGAAAGCTGTTTTCGAAATATGACATTCCCTTACTCTTAACTGATGATAGCCTAATCTGAGGTCAATTTTTTTTTAGAAATAGGAAACACCTCGAAGCTGATCGAAACGATCATCAATTCTTGAAAGATGATACTTATTCTTGATGGTAACCTTGTTCAACTAAAAGTAATCTATACACATCCTAAGGGAACCATCTTTTTTTCTCACAAACAAGACCAAAGCTCCCCAAGGTGAGACACTTGGTCGAATGAAGCCCTTATCTAATAGATCCTTTAACTGCTCTTTCAACTCTGCTGATGCCATTTTATATGGACGAATAGAGATAGGATGAGTATCATCAAGAAGAAGATCTATATCAAAATCTATCTCTCTCTCAGGAGGGACTCCAGGAAAATCATCAAAAAATACTTCTGGAAACTCTTTTACTACTGGGACTGACTGAATATGAGGTACCTCAACACTTGAGTCATTAACTCGAACTAAGTGATAGACACACCCCTTAGAAACTAACTTTCTTGCCTTAAGTTATGAAATAAAACGACCCTTAGGCACTACTGAACTATTTTTCCACTCTAAGATTGGCTCATTTGGAAACTAAAACTTGATTACTCGAGTTCTACAATCAACTAAGGCATAACAGGCATGAAGCTAGTCCATACCAAGAATGACATCAAAGTCTACCATGTCTAATTCGATTAAATCAACCATGGTACTCTTCTGATTGATAGAAATGAGACAATCACGATAGACTCTCTCAGCTAGAATAGACTCACCAACAAATGTAGAGACACTAAATTGTTCACTAAGTTGCTCAGGAATAACATTAAAGTTCATAGCAACTTAAAGAGTTACAAAACATAAATTCGCTCCTGGGTCTATCAAAGCATAAATAGTAAAGTCAAAGACTTGAATCATACCAGTGATAATATCTGGCGAATCCTCTTGCTCTTGGAGACTAGTGATAGTATATAAGAGGTTTGTTCCTCCACCAATACCGAAATTAGCTCCTCTAGGTGCAGCTTTGTCTGGTGGAGAAACTGAAGAATACTTGGCTCTGTTGTCCCCATTACCATTTCCCTAATTGTTCTTTGTACATTCTTGCATAAAATGCCCAGTCTGGCCACACTTGAAACAACCAGTGGAGCCCTTACGACACACACCTGAATGGTTACTACCACACTTTGCGTAGGCATGAGGCTTACTACCCCTTTGAGCCACACTGCCCTGAGAATAGGCAGGCTTAGCTCTAGAATTCTGACCATATTACTCAACCTTGTTCTTAGGTGCAGGTGCACTAGCAGATGATGAAGCATGTCCCTTCTGTTTCTGTTGGAAAGATGGCCGGTTGGCATTACTCTTTTGCTGCCTGGACACTTTCCCGCCTTAACCCTCTTGCTCTTGAACTCCTCTCCATCTCTCAGCTTCTCTTCTTCTACCTGCTACACATAGACCATCAACCTTGAAATGTCCTGTCCCCAATAAACATTGTCTCCCGGCCCTCTTTGCATGATAGACGACCCAACCTAGCAACAAACAAGCTCTTTCAACTTCTCACGTCCTTAACCATCTCTGGAGCATATCGGGATAGTTGGGTGAACTTTAACCCATATTCATGAATGCTGAGAGAATCATGCTGAGGTGTGAGAAACTGACGTACATTAGCCTCCTGTAGTCCTCGGGAAAAGAAATGCCCCAAGAAAGCCTCTACAAAACATGCCCAACTCGCAGGTGGTGCATCATCATCTCTACCCTCTTTCCACTAATCAAACCAAGTCCTAGCAACATCCTTTATCTGATATGTAGCTAGCTCAACTCTCTCAGTATCCGTAACATGCATCACATCAAATACCTTTTTTAGTTCCTCAATGAAGTTCTCTAGATCCTCTGTAGTGCTCGAACAAGTGAAACTTGGAGATTCATCCTCAAGAACTCACGAATCCTCGAAGTGTCAGCCCTTTCTTGTCGAGCTCCTCTGTGCTAACCAACTTGGTTAGTCACAGCTTAACGCAGCATCCTAATTGCCTCTCTGAACTCATCATTAGTAACTTCCCCTTGAGGTTGCACTTCAAGTGCATTAGGTTACTCTTGCTCTTCAACATTACGCCTAGCAGGATGTTCTCTGATAGCTCTTCGTGGAGGGATAATTATCAGAAACACACGCAAGCACGAACTAGAGGGAAACTTTTTAGAGATAAAACTCTAACGCACAAAATGAGTGTGAAAGAAAGAAATTTTCCTAAATATTGCAGCTTCCTAATTATAGATGTGGCCCACTTCACACCAATAACTAGGACTCTACAGACACGGCTTCATAGAATCCCTAGGACTCTTGAACTCGATGTTTTGATACCATGTTTGTTAATCCTCGAGCCTACACCCTGGGCGGGACTGGCACTCGAAGACCATAGCTGGCCTCAATCAAACCCTTGGCCGAACTTACTAACTCAGCGGAAGACTTATCTCATCACATAAACATTTATGAAGGAACTAGAATGTCATGAAGGAACATTCAACTAGCCATTTAGGCAAACTCAATTCTTTAACATAAGAAGTGAAAAGTAAACGCAACTGAAATAACTAACTGAATGTCTATCTATCTGACTATCTATGAAGCCTCTAAACAACTGAGATGGATGTCAGGACAGGCCCACGACATGCTAATGAACTAATACTAAAACTGAAAACAGTGAAAATGAGTCCTCTGGAATGCAATGAGGCTCACCAACAAACTCTGAACTTCTCACTGGATCAACGATGTGCCGGATTCCAATCATAGTTACCTGTGTCTGCACCATAATACAATGTAGGCCAGCTGGCATCAGTACATTGAATGTACGAGTATGCGAGTTGGAATGCTAAAACAATATAGGATTGAAAGGGAATCTAGAAGAAACACTTACCTCGACTCTTCCCAACTCATGAATATTTAACTGAACTCATTTCAATATAAAGCAGTTTAAAACAAGTGCAATATAAAGAAAAGTTGTTTAAAAACATGATGGCAACTCTGTGTATATATAAGGATACAACATAACTCTAAAATGTATGTAAAAATACAATAACTTTTGTGGGAATTTCTCTAACCGACAACCATCACATAAGAGCTATTGTGATGATACAACGATCTCCCTCACGCTGCCAGCGCATCGTATACCCGGCCAAAGATATAGGACCTGAAATTTCAATCCTGGTAGGTCTGCGATGCGGAGGCAAAATTTAATTTTGGTTCCAAAAATGTCTTTTGAGGAAAAACACCTCGTGCCAGCTCTGTGACATGAAGTTGAAATTTCAATTCTGGGAACAGGTTGCGCGACGTGCTCCTATGTTCAGATTTTGCCCGTCAAAATTTCTTCTTCATTTTTCTTCCCCAATCCACCCAAACTCAATTCTTTTTCTTAAATCACTTTTATATACAAATACCAAGCAAATGTACCTAAGAACCTAACTCGAAACGACCTTATAATGCGACGTAATGAACTCAGAAACTTCCCAACTCAGTCAAATTCAAGAACTATCTATGAATTCAAGAATAGGTATCAAGATCATCAATATTCAAATGCTTTTAAGATGAATCCAAACTGAAAGAAATATGCTTGGCACGTGGGAAAACCATCCTAACGTTATGAGAGCCTCACCTACCTAATCGAAGTAAATCCTTAGCAAAAACACCAACGTTCTTGATGAAATTGCCCTTTTCTTCTTCCTCTTTTCTCTTCTCCTTTCTCCTTTCTCCTTAGCCCTAGCGTGAAAATTCTCATTTTTTAAAAACTGACTAAGTCCTGAATTGACCCATATTAAACTCCTAAAATTGGATCAAAATAATAGGGCAGTGAAAAGACTAAAATAGCCCTTATATTTCCAGATTGGACATTTCCGTAATCCAACAACCCAACTTCCAAAGGGCATAACTTGCTCATACGAACTCGGAATTGTGCACACTTGGCGGTGTTGGACACATCATTCCAAGAGCTTCCCAACCATTTAAGGAACTGCACCTAAATAATCCTGAGCTAATAGTTATGGCATCTGAAGTTGACCAAAAACTCAACTTTAACTCACTTACAATTTTCCAGATTTCCTTATACTTTCCAAAATAACTATTTTTAGTTATTAGCTTCTTCCTAGTTGTTTCAAATTGCGAGATGTTACATACGTGGTGCCACCACAAATCATGATTCCCTTTTAATTTATTTTATTTCCAAAATTAGCTTTCCCCTTTCATGAAAAGTTGTGAATTTTATGAAAAGTTGTGACTTCTATGAAGAGTTGCAACTTTTATGAAGAGTTGTGACATTTATGAAGAGTTGAGACTTTTATAAAGAGCTGTGAATTTTATGAAAAGTTGTGACTTTTATGAAAAGTTGTGACTTTTATGAAAGATTGTGACCTTTTCAATAAGACACAATAAGCATTTGTTCACACTACCTTTTGTTGTCTATAAATAGAGGAATTTCCTCTCATTTTAAACAAAAAAAAAAATTGAACTTCTTCTTCTTCTTCTGACTTTGCTCCTATTTAATGACTCACTGACACCATTCTGTATGAATACACTGGTGAATTGAATCATTCTTTCATGAGAGGATTTATTCCTTTATATCGTAGGTACTAAGAGGAATAATTTCCTTAAGGGGTCACTGTGCATTCAATAGGCTCAATTTTTTCCATTCTTTTTCATTCCATTGTTACAGATCCTAGTATATTTTTACAGCCATTAATTTATGCTTATAATATTAATAGTTATTTTTGAGTACATGCTTTAAATTTTGTTGGTTGTGTTTCTGCAATATTATTGTTATAAGTATTTATTAGTACATATTCAATAACAAACGTTAATGGAATATCCAAGCAAGTTTTCTCTACTGGAATTGTTGAAGGTACAATAAAAAAAACATTACAAATCTCTAATTTGTTCATCAACAATGTCATTTCTTAACATACAAGGACGAGATTTTGTGTTCTTTAGAAAATCCTCTGAGTATTAATAACTTTGCATGCCCATATTTTTTTGTTTTTATGTTGTTGTTATCTATTTTTATTAAATTTTATCACTAGATATTATGCGTACTTTAAGGAGTGAAAGTTGATTGAAGTGTTAGTCAATTTTCTGAGGTATGTTATTTTGAAACATGAGAACTTTGCTAGTTAGAATGATTTGTTATCATCATTGGATATCTCATAGTTTACTCCCTTTAATGTATGTTTTTTTTCACTGTTTTGTTGTTTCATTAAAATTGTATTGATTATTTTTCATTTTGTATATATATGATCTCACTTGAACAAATATTTCGTCCTTTAAATGTTTTTTTTCCTTTTCATTCAACTCTACTAAATATTTTTTGTGTGAGTTATGACTATTTTGAGCAAGCTTAATTTGAAGAATATGAAACAAAACATGCACTAAATAAAAGTAATATCTTAAGCTACAAAAGATATGTCTATTAACATAGATTTGTTGTCTTTATGTCCCAAGTCATTGCTAAGCATTTGAGTTATCTAGGTTAGACTCATTTTTAATTTTTTTAATGTTCGAGAATATTTCTTTTACATGAGTTTAGAATCCAATATTTTGATCTACTTGTACTTTCATAATGCAACAACTATATATACATATTTCTAAAAAAAGTCATAAAGTTGCATTGATGAAGCATCTAGAAGGGCCTTCAGAGCAACAACTTAATGAAGAATGAATTTCTAAAAGGGTTAACAATATTATTTTGGTGTTGTTTCAAATTTATTTTCTCCTTCTATAAATTTTGTTAGAGTAACAAAGTAACAATAACGAAAAGTGGTGAACGTTCGACCTCACACAAGTAGATTGTCTCTAAAAAAAATTATTTATGTTGTTGTGGTGTACATTTTTAACGGTCTTAACTTATTTATAACTAATATTGATTATCAAAAAGTTTTATATTATTTTTTTCTAACAAGGAGTTATTCTAACCATAAAATTATTAGTTCTATAATTTTCATGTAAAAAAAATATGTTTAATCGCTACAGAAAAACATCACTCAAAGAAAAAAATGATTGGATATCAACATATTTTAATCATTCATTATATATTTAAAATTCTTGAGATATGTGATAATGTCAAATCATTTAATTTCTGTTGAAATGTTCTAAAAACTTGCTAAAATTTACTTTTTCTTTCTTATAACAGTCAATTATTGGTAAGGCTGTTCAAAAGCTTAGAAAGATTATTTATGTCCACGTGAAGCGCGAGTAAATTACATAGTTATAAATAAAAAAATAGTATGAACAAGTGTTTGTTTTGTCTTATAAAAAAAATCACAATCTTTTAAAAATAAATTTCATTTCCCATTAACATTTTAAAACTAAGCAATTCCCAACATGAATGGGGAATGACTATAAGAAAAAGGAAAATGGACAAATGTGTGATACCAACAAACATTAATTGCATGTTGATAAGTAGGTTTTCCTTTTAACTTTCTGTAGTGAACTCATACCGGATGCACTTGATCTATCGGTAGATGCGGTATATTTGAACTATCAAACTGTGTTGTAAACCTAGACAATACAAGTCACACAACTAACCCTTAACCAATTATGGTTCTCAAGGTTCAATTTGTCTCATTCGTGAAAACCTCCTAATTTCATGAGTGCATAGATAATTGGTCTTGACTATCACTATCCCTGAAGCACCTTACACTTAACACTCACATAGGAGATATCTAAACGCTCAATCCTATAGACAAACTATTTGTTCATACTTGTAAAATTTAGAAATCATTCAACAACTTAAACATTAATGTTATATCCATGTTCTTGAACCTTTTTATCATCATGAGCATGAATTGAAATATTTGATAATGTTGAACCATCATAATAACATTATTTGACACTAATTATAAGACAAATCAATTTTTTTATGATAAAGCTGTAACGATCCAAAGTATACCCTTGGTATAACATAAATTATAGAACCTTGAGAGGCCCTACACAAGCCACTTAACATACATTATACAAGATAATGGAGTTCAAATAATAGCATTTCCTATATCAAAAGAGTTTGACAAAGAGGAAGTCTAACACAAGTCTCAATAAGCCATCTAATACTTCATAAAGAAAGTAATTGGGACGTAACCCATACATCACATACAAATTCTAAAAATGGAAATTATTTAAAGCAGTAAAGGTATCTCGGTCCTTGGAACATGAGGACTCACCAATCTTCGAAGTCAATGGAATTGACTAGCCACGAGTATGGGAGGTAGGAGCATAGGACCCTACATTAGTGAAATAAGCTTTAATCATGGAAGACAAGAGTGAAGAACTTGTTTCAACAATGAGTACTCACAATGTTTGCTAGTTGTTCCTCCAGCATGTTTATAGTAGTATCCTACTGTAAAAATAGTACAACAACAAGAACATAGTATGTCTGCCTTCTTAATTTTCCCAATTTTCTTCCTTGTCTCCTCTTTTATGACAACAACTTCTTCATTTTCTTGAATTACATCACAATCTATAAGCCATGAAAGTACTGTTGCTCTACTTTGTTTATGGCCATTTACTTTCCGTTTTCTACTTTTTCATGCTCTTTTCTTCCACCCCGCGTAGTTCTCTTCTTACTTGAAACAAAAGAATGTTGATTATCCTTTGATGAAAATGGTTCATCTTTAGCATGTTGCTCTTTCTTCAAATGACGATTTCATTTTCTGCTTCTCCCCACTGAAGAATTATCAATAGTTGTGTCATCTTTAGTGAGATAGCCTCTTATGAGGTTAGCCAAAAACTCTTCCTTAGCCTTTTCCTCAGGTAATTTGCACCATATTGAAAGTCACTCATGTTATATGAAAATTTTGACTTGCAATATGGTGTAAAATTACCCCAGAAAAAGGCTAAAGATGAATTTTTGGCTAACCCCATAAAAGGCTATCTCAGAGAAGATTACACTCACAACTCTTGATAATTCTTCAATGGGGAGAAGCAGGAAATAAAATTGCCATTCGAAGAAAGAGTAAATGCTAATCAGGATTATCCTGTTTCAGGTAAGAAGATAAATACGAGGTGTAGGAGGAAAAGTGCAGGAAAAAGTAGAAAAGGGAAAGTAAATGGCATAAAACATAGTAGAACATAAATACTTTCATGGCTTATAGATTGTGATGTAATTCAATAAAATATAGAAGTTGTTGTCATAGAAGAGGAGACAACAAACAAAATGGGGGAAATTAAGAAGGAAGGCATACTATGTTCTTGTTGTTGTACTATTTTTATAGTAGGAGACTTCTATAAGCATGCTGGAGGAATAACTAGCAAACATTATGAGTACATTCTCATTGCTGAAACATATTCTTCACTCTTGTATTTTATGGTTAAAGTTTATTTCACTAATGTAGGGTCCAATGCTCCAACCTCCCATACTCGTGGCTAGTCAATTCCATTGACTTCGAAAATTGGTGAGTCCTCATGTTCCAAGGCACAAATATGCATTAGTACATGGAATGTACTAAGTATGGAGCAATATAGACATGATTTTATGAATGGCTTAAAACATGTAGGAATGATCATTCTGTTAACCTTTAAAGACATAAAGAATAGAAGACATCAAAATCATAAAATATTATCAAATACGTTAGCATAAGGGACATAAGAAAACTTTGAAGAAACATAGTCATTTTTTTGGGATATTATCTTTAACCTACAATAAGACCATGAGAGCTCTATCACGAAATATGTTATATCCCTCATATTCAAAGAAGGGGAATCTACTTTCCAAGGTAGAGTCCGTCCATATCATCATTTGCTAAAGTGGATCCACTAGCTAGGTCATTTAAGACAACCCTATGAGGGCATTTGAGACTAGAGGTTGATACTAGTGACTACCCTATTTGAACCTCCACATCAAATCCCTCATGGTTCTAAGTCTAAATTCCAACGGAATAGATAAGGTGAAATATCAATATAACATAGAAAAGGTAATGATAAATATCAATCGACATACTTTTAATATCAAAACATAGAATAATTCCTTAAACATAATTCAACATGGATGTGAAAACCTTTCACCAATGTGAATCCATATGTGAGTAATACTTTTATTTATCATGATCATCATAGTAAGCAAGAAATCCTTTCACAGTAACATTGATACTTTCCTTTCAGAGCATCCCTAAATCATTTATAATCCTTTCACAATAACATTGATACTTTCCTTTCAGAGCATCCCTAAATCATTTCATAAAAACTTGCATATCTTCATAATTCATAGTTCATAGTAGAATAACATGATTTATGCAGGGGACAATGTAATTTCAACAAAATATCATGTTTTAAAATTAAATCATACATTAGAAGAATTAATCAATAATAATCAATCATAATCGGATGAAACTCACAAAGATTGAATTGAAACACTAACTCAAATAATTGAATTTGAGATTTAGAAATTGGAACCTTTGGGGACCACATGGAAGAATGGATTCCATGTCTGAATACCCACATAACTTTTTATACAAAATCCCAAGAAAGATGGCGAATTGGACACTTCAATGGAACCCTAGTTCTTCTTCTTTTTATTCTTCTTCTTTAGGTTGAGGAAATTTGGGGAGGATGAATATGTCTAGGTTTAGGGAAATTAGAAGAATGAGGTTGAAATGGGTAGTTTTAGGTCTTAAAAACCTTATATATGGCTTAGAGTAGAAGACAAAATGACATGGTTTCAATTTAAAACAATTAGGGAAAAGAACCAAAAGCCCTTGAATAATAAATGTTGAACCTCTCTACAGTTTGGACCTACGGTCCATAGGACCTTCTACGTACCGTACTGGTTAACCGTAGAAATGTTCAGAATCCTTATTTTGAACCAACTTTTGACGGACCCTATCTATAGCTCGTAGGTCTTCCTACAGACCATAGACATCAACCGTATTAACCAATTTTAACCTTAAAATATTACTAAGTCAAGGACCTTCCTATGAGACCTATCTATGGATCGTACATAGGATGACATGCCATCCTAGTGAACCATAAAAAGGGATACTGGAACTTTATTTGAAAATATATTTCCCATATTGCTACGGTTTCCATCTATGACCCATAAAAGCTTGTACGGTCCGTAGATGGGAACCATAGACACAACCTGCAACCCTAAAACTTGTGTTCTTAATTTTTTTTCCAATTTCGAGGTGTTAGAAAGTGTGATTTATTATTAGTTATGAGATGGATCTAGCATAACCATAACTTTTGAAAATAATATTTGTTTTTCTTATTATTACTACTACTATATTTTTAAGGAGGGATATCCATTTTTTTGTAGTATATACATGAATTTCTTATTTTTTTTAATTCTAATTGAAGTTATAGAAGCATAACATACCTGAAGATATTATCATGAAGGGAGCGAAAGATTTTGTTAAATATAGATTTCTACCTCCTTATTCTGTCCTTATGTTGCCACAATCGGCGGCGGAGGAAAACTGTGGAGAATTTTCTGAAAACCTTAGGGGTGAAAGGAGGACCAATTTATAAAGGCCAGGTTAGGTTTTAATCTTGAACGTGCATCAAGTAATCAATCTTACAAATAAAATTTATTTATTTTTATACATTATTCACCGACTTTCGGACATCATTTTGTATTTAAGTCCTTACAAAATGTCAAATTCATTTTATTAAAACAAAAACAAAAATAAAAACAAAAAAATTGAGTTCTTTTTAAAAAATAACTATAAATTTATTTTTTATTATTAATTTGGGCCCGAACATAACATGGATAAAATAAAATTAATACAATTAACATGATTCAATTCAATTACAAAACTCAACACACACCAAAAAGTTTCACTTGTACATTTTTTCAGCATTCACATATCATATCATTTTATATAAAAAATGGGGAGCTCAAAAATCCAAAGTTTAGTTACCATTTTACTCCTTAAATAAAATAAAATATTATAAAGTTTCCAATTCATTTAATATTAATTATATATACAATTTTATAGGGGAAAATTTGGTGTAAATTGCATGATTTAGTATTACAAATATTATATAGAAACTAGCTAGAAGAAGCTATAACTTTTCACTGGAAAAAAAGGTATATTGAATTGTCATTGATATACTATTAAGTATTTTAATTTGATATTATTATATTTCAAGTTAAATCATCGTCATCCTCAACCCTCTCTTATTTTCATCTCTTCCATATACTACAATGTCATCTGATAGTACATATATATATAATTAAGGGTCTACAATTCGAAAATCTATTATTGCATTTAAAATTTTAACTTCGATTTTAGTTTTGTTGATTTCTTTATCTTTTTCTTTTTCTTTTTTTTGTTGTACATAGTAAAGGTTGTTGCATTTTTGTTGCAATGCTAGAAGCTAAAAACTTCAAACAAAAATAGCTAAAAGCATACATGAGTCTCTCCCATCTAAAAACCCTAGCATGCCTATTCCCAGAGAAGTATGCTAGAATTTATGATAACAACTTCATTGTAGAAGCTGCCACAAAAGTGTTAGATATTCTCACGGAAAATAGTTTACAACGAACTCTTCTAGGAAATTCTCGTAGCTTGAGGCATGTCAGACATTGTCATTAAGGATATATCACCCAGTATTGATGTATCCCCTATGATTCAACAAGTTATTCTAGTATAAAACATGGAACCAAAAACTAACAAAGATACTCCGGAAAAAACTCTAACATACTAGAATATAAAGAATATAAAGGGTGAATTTCTCTTAATATCTTCTTGATGAACCAACATTTCAATATTCTGATAGATATTTTGATAATGACAAACGTGAACCAGCTTCACAAGTTTGTTCAAGCATTGAGTTGAAAATAGTGGGAAGACATAAATCCTTATTAAAAGTAAAGACTCCTAAATAAGGAAAAGAAAGTGCAAATGAATCCTTATAGGGAAAGGAAACCTTTTTAAGGAAAAATTAATTACTTTCTTTGTAGGATTCAACTAGGGTTTATTAATCCCTTATAAAATGATCTATTGACAAAGAGAAAGATATTTTTTGCAATCTATAAATCGAGAGAACTTTGTGGAAAGAACTCTTGTGGCGCTCAAGTGAAAGATGAGAGAAAAAAGAAGAACTAGAGTTATGTTTGCTTTCGAAAGCTTAGTATGCATTGTTTCATCATAGAATCAGTCTTTAGGAATAATTGTTCTAAATGTGAAAAAGAATTTGTGAGGTGTGTAACAAGAAGTGGGTTTGAATTCTTGGACAGAAGAGTGCACAACTATCGTTAGTTAGTGTAAGTAACAAGAAGTGGGTTTTGCTTCTTGGAGAGTGATGTTTGCGTAATCAAAACACAACTTCCAATGCAGGTGTCTACGATCATACAATAGTAAAGTAACCCAACCAAGGGTTGAGGTCGAGTCCCAAGGGAGCGATTCCTGAAAATTAGTGGTTAAGCGTGAAAGTGCTAAAGCTAACGGTAGTTAAAGACTTTACCGAATGAAGACATGACAAATTAAAGGGTTTGACACGAGTGTCAATTATCAATGGAGGGTTTGTAAACAAGTAAAGAGCAAAATTAACAAAAATAAAGAGAGATACGAATATGGAGACAGGATTCTTGAGATGTGATAGGAATACGGGCTATACTAGATCATTGGGTACATGATTTTGATAGTAAATTCGTTGAATATTTGTGACTAGGCTAGACTATAGTGGGGGTAAATTCTCTCTCGAGCAACTTACCCCGAATCAACTCGATTTTCTCAAATACTGAGTTGCCACATAAAGACCAGCCTCCGCCTTAGCCCACTCACTCTCTCGAGCTGAGTGTGTGGGAGAAGGACGAGGGTTCACTCTCTCGAGTTGATCCTTATGTCGATCCAATCCCATCGGCCATCAATTTAGTAGTCATAGTTTTACTACCTCTCTCTCGAGCAAGCCGAAAACACAATGGTGAATTGATATTTGCAACTACAATTTCATTCAGTTCCACCACAACTACTAGACGAAATCACATTTACACAATAAATAAACCATCAACAAGAAAGACCCAACAGATAATCTAACCCATATTCCCAAAATCACACCCCAAGAATTGATGTTTTAACAAGACATGTAAAAGAGATAAAAAAAGTTATACCAATCTCAGTTTCCATCAATGGGTATGCGAGATTAAGTATTAAAACAAGTCAAGAGTGAAGAATCTCCAAGACCCAAGTCCAATTTCTTGGAGTTGAAACTCTTTGAATCTTCAAGGTGTTAGAACAAAGTCTCCAAAACCCTCTAAAACTTGGAACTAAATATATTCTAAGTCTGAAATAAATTGTCTATGACTTGATTTCTTGATTGATTGATGACAATTTCAACAAGTATTTATAGTGTTTGAAAATTTGTGTTGCAGTGGATCACTCGGCGCAGTTAGTCAGGATCGCCGATACACTTGCGATCAACCTTTTGGTCAATTTCATCGCCTTCTTGTTTTAACCTTCAACATTTTTGCGCTTCGAGTCGTTTGGAGATATAGTACTGCTTTGCGGAACTACTCGGCAACACGTCGACTTCTCCATTTCATTACCCACTTGATCATTCCCTTCAGGGCACAGCACACTGGAACATAAGGTGATCTCCAGGCCGATCGGTGATCTTCAAGCCTTCATTTTTTTGTTCTTTTTAGCCTCCTTGTTCCTTCTTGCCAAGTAGTGTCCATGCTTTGCCTTAAACTCCAAATACTTGGAACTTAAGGGTTTTCATTAGATATTGAGACAAAATATGCATTTGAGGACACTAATTCTGTCAAAATATAGCCCTAAATGAGTCCAATTTGTGGACTCATCAACACCCCCAACTTAAACTTTTGCTTGTCCTCAAATAAAACTCAAGTTCAGCTGTTCTAAAGGGATGTCTCAAACAGTGCTACATAAGACTTGATCATGAATGTACACAACAAAACTCAATTTACTCATTTAAGGATCAATTGTGTACCCAAAGATTCAAGTTGTGACACACCATTACCAAATATTCTCAAGCTCGCAATACTTGCTTCAAATGCAAGCTCAAGCTCAACAAATGTATTTGAATGCGCTCACACAAAGGATGATTCCATTTTCACACACAAAGGTTTAATCATTTAAATCTTCGGAATCAAATGCAATGCTCACAATAAAAAAGAAGAACACAATGTATGTTTTCACCTATAGGTTTGCCTGTAATTTCCAATCAACATTTGTTTCAGCTCACTCAAGATCAAAAAGTTCTTTTCAAGGCTTGTAACGGGGCTGAGTGCAATGGTATGGTAATTTAGGCTCAGTGATTTGCATTCTCATGAAATGTGGTGCTCACAACACTTCCTTTCTTCTTTCTTCATCATTTTCTTTAGTACTCATAAGTCATCCTATTGTTCACTTTCCATGGATTGTTCGGGAACCCCATTTCTTTTGTATTTTATTCCACAACTTTTTCTTTTTCATTCTTCTTCTTCTTTTTTTCTCTTCTTTTTTGTTTTTGTATGGAGGAGTTCCTTTTTTCTCAACACCGTGGGTTAAAAGAGACTTTCCTTGCACTTCTTGACTTTCCCTTATCTTTTCACCACACCCTCAACTTAGGCTTTTGGCCTAAGTTGGCTATTCAATTAACCACAAATCAAGAGGATTAAGGGTAGTGGATTAAGAGAGGTCTAGTATTCATCAAGTTTCTTCCAAAAAAAGATAAGGGTGAAGGAGTGTTCAAAAACTGTTCACACACTCACGACGTAGGCCACAAAAGAGGTATATGTCAAATTGGCTCACACTCTTCGGAGTTGCCTAAGATCATATCAAGAGATAGCCTTACTTAGTCGACTGGACCAACGAGGCCAATTCTAGGTGTTATCATGCATGGTTCACAGTAAGCTCATCACAGAAGACATCGACACGAAAGTCAAACAAGACTCCACACTTTTATTAGTGTGCAACGTTCATCACAAGAGAATCAATTTGATAATTGCCTAGTCACAACGAGATGCAAAAAGTTCACACATATTGTGTATGAAACTTCATTTGGTCTTATCGTAGTCGTATATTCACGTTCGTTCATTTATGAGTACTATTAAATTCATCGGTATTGATCATAACCGAGACTCAAATTTGTCAAGGAAAAACCAAATTCAAGTACATACAAAAGGTGGCAAATTTTTTGGAAGGGTCCAAATAATTAGCAATAAAAACAGAAGGAGTCACAAGCTCAAACGTCCGCAAAAAGTAGTGTAAAACACCACATTATGATTCACAACCCAAATAAATAATCAAAACATGAATCACATATAGCACAACAAAGGTGGGCCTTGCCCCACCATAATTAAAAACATTTGTCCTAAATGCAAATGACACAAAATCCAAAAGTCAAAATAAAGTAAGACAAGTAGGGGGGGTAAAGAGGGGATCATGTCTATGCAGTTGCTCCATATGTTGGAGCTTTAGTGCTTGGTGTATCAATCTGGACTTGGGGATCAGTTCCTTAAGTCATCTCAAAAGTATCAGCTCTGTTACAATCAGCAAAATGTGTGCCTGCCATGGAGGCTACAAAGTAGTATTTATCAAAATCTCCTCAATCACAATAATGTCTCCAAGGTCTCTCTCAGCCTCCCTAAGGGCGGGCAGATTTCTGTATATGCTCGCCTACTGCATCTCTATCTGCTCCTGTCAGTTTTAGCATCCGACTCATCAATTGCTGCTTCCTCTCTGTGTATATATCTGGTGGTATTTAGAGGAATCTTTGAGGTATCAAGGGGTTCTACGTCATCTGCAGTCTGAATAAATGAAATGAAGTTGGTAGACTTCAAATAGTCTATGTCCTTCCTCAGGTTTGCTACCTCCCCCTGCCTGCTCTAACAGGATGTGACCCTACCATTTAGATAGGGGCGTTAATACAGCTAATATAGCTTTCTCAATCATGCAGGAGCCGTCTCTCTCCAGTCTATTAGCTCTCACGTCAGCTGACTGAGCAAGGTGCCCCATCTTTAGGATCATCGCTTGAGTAATCCTGGGTTACTGGCAGGAAGTGGACGTGCCTGGAGCATCTGAAGTAGAAGTAGAGGGGTTGAAGTACCTGAAGGCCCAGTGGTCGGACGAGGCAAAGGTGTCTCTATAGGTAACGAGCCAACATCCTCCTTCGGGGAGGTGTCTACTGGAGTTGCCCTCCTTCTATCAGCCTCCTCTCTAGTGCACTGGGCCTCGATGCACCGGATGTCAGTGGAGGAGGATGGGGTAACTTTAAAATCTCTAGTAGTGTACCGGTGCACTACAGTACACTGGCAAAGCTACGTGATTAGGACTAGGAATGGCAAGGAGGTTTGTCTCTGTTTGGCCCTAATGGCTATCTCTTGTTCAATGATGAGTCCCAAGTTAAGCTACCTCTTTCCTATTATAGACCCTAGACAAGCTGCCTTTTTATGCCGAAGGATAGCTTCATTCTGTGAAGGCATGAAAGAGCTGCTGATGAATCTAAACCAATACCGAAAGGATTGCTTTTTATTTTGTGGCAATTAGGCAAAGTGTTGGTCTACTAGACGGATCACCAACACCTTTCGGCGAGTAAGAACTAGCTCGCTGAAAGTTATAGTGTAAACAAGGTTCAGGGGTGCAAACAAAAGGCGATCAAGAATACTTTCGACGAGTTACTGAGTGCTTTCGGTGATCTCAGGCTTCTCGCCGAAAGTTACAAAATCAAACAACAGATATATCCTAAATATTAAGGGGATAAGGGGTGATTTAGTGAACCGCCGAGTGGTTCGGCGAGCTAGACCCAACTCACCGAAGGACCCAATGTGCATATTTTCAATCCACCTTCTCAAATTCAACCCCGTAACCCCCAAAAACAATATCAAATCATGCAATAGCTAAATTAGGCTCAACCCCATATCACCCATCACTCCGAAATACTTAGACTTCTTTCGATGTTGCCTAATTTGGCCATTTAATGACAATTACCCTTAAAAATAGTCTCACCTGCTCTATCATTAAGCAATATACGTCATTTAACGCAAACACGGGCTACTTAGACTTCACCCAAACAATCTAAACAACACGCAAGCTCAACCTCATAAAATTTCATTCATCTAAAAGCACAAATTGACATGCATTTGATGATCAAAATAATACAGGCAATATTATTAAATTAAAATCGGCATTGAGAGAATCTAATCCTATCAGAGAGGCCTAACATATGACCATACGATATGATTATTGCAAATGAGTACACAAATATTTTGAAAGTAAACTCGAGATTCATAACCAACCATAGATGCCGATTAAAAAGGGATTGAAATGCTAGGCAGCAAAGAAATCCTAGTTCCGAGCACCAATTAACAACAAAAATACTTATTTAAAGCAAGAATATTGAAAATACTAATTTGGTGTGAGTTTGTGAAGCTTAAAAGTGAGGGAAAGTGAAAAGTTTGAAACTTTAAAACCTTTGGCCATATATAACCATCGAGTTCCCATCCATTCGGTGACGTTAGTCGCATCTATCAATCCACTCGGTCACGTGCCAAGGGGTCAAGACGCCAGTCTTAATTGTAGTCGCCGACCTAGTCAGCGACTCGCCAAACTGTTCTTGCGCTCGCTCAGATTTACAAATTCTGAGTTGAAATTATGTTTAGCCACACGACGGATCAAATCGGGCATGTTGACCTCTTCGGTGATATGCCGACTGGACCATTTGCTCGCCAATCTATATTCTTCAAACACTTTCCATATTTAAACCTACACAACCAACACACCATTGTTCACAAAAGCAAAACTAAAGCATTTAAGACCTTGGATTGGCTCCCAAGCAGTGCCTTAGTTAACGTCGTGGCACGATGCAAGTCCTTACTCTCCAATACTAGGGTTGACCCTAGTATTACTAGGTAACCCCAATTTCTTGATTGGGTGTAGATGAGCTTACTCATACTTCACAAAGTTCTCAAGAAACTATATAGATCAAGAATTAGAACCAATCATCTAGTTCATCACTTCGATGTTCTCCTTCATCTCGTCCAACTCTCTGTCATGTTCACTTACTTTGTGAAGAATGATTGCGAGCATTCCTTCCACACGTTGGCCCTCATTGTCCTCAGGTCTTTTTCGCTCATGAGGAGGGATGTATTTAGCTTTCCTTCTGCATTGGACTTTGATCTCCACTATCTTTCCGGTCAACTCATCCATCTGAGTCATTAGTGCGGCCAACATGAAGTCCATCTCTACTTCATGGTTTGTTTCAACCATGCGATCAAGCAGGTGGGCTGCTTTCTCATAAGGCTGCTGTGTAATGCCACCGGGAATGAGTTGGTCGGTAATTGCCTTGTTTCCGAGACCAAGACTTCTTTAGAAGCAGTCCAGGAGGACTGTATTAGGAATTTGATTAGTGGGGCATTAAATCATAAGCGATTTAAACCTTTCCCACGCCTCATGAATCTGTTCACCTTCCAATTGTTTGAAGGTTAGAATGCGATCCATGTACATCATCACTTCTAATGAAGGGAAGTTCATCTCTCCACCTTTTCTGTTTCAAAGCTCAAACAACCAAAACAAAACTAAAGATTAAGTAAGTGAACTATAACTAAGAAGAACAAAAAATTTTACTTGACTACAAATTCTCAAATAACACCACTCCCCGGCAGTGGCGCCATTTTGATGTTTAAGGACATAATCAACTGGCACTAGTTCAGTTCAAGTGCCATACAATCACGTGTAGTGATATAACCCAACCAAGGGTTGGGATTGTTCCCATAAGGAGTGGTTTTTAGAATTAATAGAAAAATAAAATTTAGTTCTAATAAGTCATAGCTAAAAACATTTTCGAATAAAAACATACTAAATCAAAGGGGTGACGTAAGCATCAATTATCAATGGGGGTTTGTATTATGCTAATCACAAAAACAGTAAAAATATAAGAAAATGAGATATGGAGAGGGGATTTTTGGGATGTGATAGGAATACATGATAGACTAGACTATCGAGTGCATGTTTTTGATAGTAAATTTGTTAAATATTTGTGACCAGGCTAAACTATCGTGGGAGTAAATTATCTCTCAAGCAACTTACCCCGAGTTTCCACATTAAGCACAGCCTCCGCCTTACCCCATTCACTCTCTCAAGCCGAATGAGTGGGAAAAGGACTAGGATTCACTCTCTGGACCTGAACCCATGTCGACCCAATACCACCGGCTATCAATTTAGTAGTCTTTGTTTTACGACATCTGTCTTGAGGAAGCCAAAAACACTAAGATGAAATCCAAGTCCTCATGATACTGATACAAGTATTCAAGGTCATCAATAGGTACTTCGTTAATACCACATGCAGTTCAAGTTAGCTATGGTGAGCCTCCTTGCTTCCGGAGGGTTCCACTTGTACTTTCAGTTATATCAGTTGTTAGGATGTTGTGGGTCATGTGTTGATTTACATTTTTATCAGTTGGATGCTTCATAAATAGACATAAGATTTTTGGTAGTCTGATACATTTATCTTGTTTAATATTTTAAACACTTGAGTTGCCTGGTTTTGGATAGTTTAATATACAATTGTATTCTGAGTTAATAATCAAATAGATCATTTATACGAGGCAGTCATTGCCTATTGCATATCATTACATAGTTCAACTATTAGTAGTCAATAATATTCCCAAGTACCTAAGCCTCTTTCTTTTTCACACGGTATGTGTGTACAATTGAGTCCCATAAAACACTTTTCAGTAGGTTCGCCAACTATTTCTTTAATTACTTTACTACATTGATATCATATGATCATATGGAGGTATAAAAATGCTCTAGGTGTCAGGTTCCAAATCATTACCAAAAATCTACTTCTTGTATGAGAGGTAATAGAAGAAAATCCATAGAAAACACATCTAATTCTCTCACTAATGGAACTTTTCCAACTAGGTGTTAGTCTATTCCATGCCTTACCACATACCATTTATTTTACCATATATAGGAAGCATATGAATATTTCTTCACTGGTCCCTAAGGCACAGTAATTAAAGAGAAAACATCTCATGTTCCTGTCACTTCCATTCTCTTCTTTTTTATTGTTTTGAAAAATAGATTCAGTGATGTAACATATCGCAATTTGAAATAACTATGAAGAAGCTAATAATTGGAAATAGTCATTTTTGGAAAGAGTGAAAATCTAGAAATTTTCTTAAGTTAGAATTAGTTGTGTTTTGGTCAATTTCAAATGGACAAACTTCTAGATTGGGATGAGTAAGGGGTACTTCCAGACATGTTAGGAAAGCCCTTGGAATGATCTTTCCAACTCCACTGAGTTTGAACGATTTCGAGTTCGTATGAGTGAGTCATGCCCGTTGGAAGTTGGACTATTAGAATAAGGAAAGTCCAATCCGGATTTTGAAAGGGTAGTTTGGTCTTTTCCTTGCCCAATTATTTTATTTCATGTTTGGTAATTAAGTTAGGATCTAATTAGAATTTGATCAGTTTACGCTTTTACCAAAATACACTAAGGCTTTTAGAAAAGAGAAAAAAAAAGAGAAAGGAGTAGAGAAGCAAGATTCATCAAGATTGTGGAGTTTAGCATGTGGATTTCATCGGGGGTGATCCCTACAAGTATGTGAGATCACATAGCATTGGGTTAGTTCACCCTCACGCCAATCGTGATTCAATTCAACGAAATATGTTTGATTTGAAAGTAAATCCTTTGAGTTGTTGATGAAATTCATTTGAATTCTTGTGAGTTGAAGTTTCTTGCGATTTGATTCACGTTTCCGGGTGTAATTTCGATTTGAATTTATCATATATTGATGGTATTAAATATTCTAAGTGTTTGGGGAAAGAACCATTTAAGTTTAGAGGGTTTAGATATGAAAATCGAGAAAGAAAAGTTGTCAAACACCTGGGAAGGGGGGTGGGGCGTCGTGCCAGCCAATGCGCCCCTAAAGGGTTTCTGAAGTTTCACCCTTGGGGGGCCGCGCCAGCCAGCGCACGCCCACTTGTTCTTGGAATTTTGAACGATTGAGCCCCACGCGTCTCAGAGTGCCAGGGACGCCACTTCTCCCCATTCGTTCCCCACCTTTTAGTACTTGTTCCTCAGCAACGTACCTATCTTTTCAAATTGATTCCAACACTCTAAGGTAAATCTAAACATCATGAAATCATCAATAAACATGAGATGATGAACCTTGAATCCATAATCAAATTCAAGGAAAATTAAGATCCTAGTCAAGAGAAGTAAGAGTCAAGTCAGGAGAAGTTTATAAAGTTTTCAAAAGTCTTTCACAAAAGTTTTAACTTCGTTTAAATACTTAAGTTTCAAGTTAAGCAAAGAGTAAAAAGTTGAGTTCATTTCTTCAAAAGAAGTATATCGGGACTATGTATTCCCAAAGATTAAAATGTTTTCACATTTAAACAAGAAAGGAAACATTGATTTCCAAAGAGCCTTTGAGCTAGTTTTCAGAAAAGAGTAATCACTTTCTAAATGAAGCAAGAGAGGAAACTATGATTTCCAAGATAGCCTTTGAGCTATGTTTTTGAGCAACTATCTCAAATCACAGAAAGAAGTATGTTTTTAGATATAAGAGCTAATATCACATTTTTGTGAGTAGTATTGAGCACCGATATAAGGGAGAGTTTAGAAAACTCACAGCCCCCATAAACCATGTAGCCATCATGAGTAGAAAAGGGTCATACTTTTTAGATAATACCTTTAGTGATTTTTAGCATAGACTAGTGGATCCACTTAGTAGTTCACATTCTATACCCTTGGCAAGGTATAGGACGGCCCTGGTAGCGTGAGGAAAAATGTTGTATCATCACAATAGCTCTTACGTAATGGTTGTTAGTTAGAGAAACTCCCACAGAAGTAATTGTATTTTTAAATACACAACTTATTTGTATTTTTAGATACATCTTAGAATTATATGTATCTTTTCATACACACAGAGTTTTCATCATGTTTTAAACATATTTTCTTTATATTTCACTTGTTTTAAACTGATTTATATGTAAATGAGTTCAATTATGTTGAACCAGGTAAGTTCTTCAGATTCTTTTCTAGCCTATATTGTGTTTAGCATTCCAACTTGCATACTCGTACATTCAATGTACTGATGCCATTTGGTATGCATCTTATTATGATGCAAACACATGTAACTAAGATTGGCATCCAGTGCATCATTGATCCAGTGAGTACTTTAGAGTTAGTTGGTGAGCCTCCTTGCATTCCGGAGGACTCCTTTTTATTGCTTTTAGTTTTATTACTAGTTTATGAGGATGTTGTGGGTGTTGTCCCGACATCTATCTCAGTTGTTTAAAATCCTTATAGACAATCAGATGTTAGTTATTGAGTTTCTATTTCATGTTTTAATGGTTGAGATGTGAGTTGCCACTTTTGGCCAGTGAATGTTATCTTGATACATTCTAAGTGTTTATTGAGCAGTTCAGTTTACTTTAAAAATATTTTTCTTCATTAGTTAAGTCTTCCGCTGTGTAAGTAAGTCAGGCCAAGGGTTATCTTGGGGCCAGCAATTGTTCTTGAGTGCCAGTTCCCCCCGGGTGTAGGCTCGAGCATGACAAACTTGGTATTAGAGCACAAAGTTCAAGAGTCCTAAGGAGTCTACAAGGCCATGCCTGTAGAGTCCTAGTTATTGGTTTGAAGCACTCCACATCTATAATTAGGAGGCTACAACATTTAGGAATTCCTTCACTCCATTCATATTCACTTCGTGCGATAAAGTGTATCTCTATAAAAGTCTTTTTCTAACTCATGCTTACCCTTAACCGATTTTGAGCTGGCATATTGTCGAGAGTGTCTTCATGAGGCATTTATTTCCTCGTGAGCTAAGAGAATTAAATAGATGGTTGTTGACATGAGGAGCAGGATGAGTTATTCGTTGTTGGGTTGCCTTGTCTGTAAGACAGTAAAGTAAGGAAGCCCTGCTAGTAGGTGACATGGGCATCACAAGGCCATTGATACATGTGAAACATGTTGAGACGCACCAGCTCAAGGATATAAAAGAGTTTTAGAATAAGAGGGCTAAGACATCAAGGAACGAGTCCAAACAGCATAAAAGTAATGCCAAACGGTCATCCTTCCAACAGAAACAGAAGGTACCTACTCCATCATCTGCTAGTGCACCTATACCTAAGAACAAAGGTGACTACAATAGTCAGAATTTAATAACTAAACATGTGTATTCTCAGGGTAACATGGCGCAACGAGGTAGTAAGCCTCCTGCCTTCTCTAAATGTAGTAGTAACCACTTTGGTACATGTCGTAAGGGCCCAGTAGTTGTTTCAAGTATGGTCAGATTGGTCATTTCATGCGAGAATGTCCAAAGAACAAGCAGGGTAATGGTAATGGGGGCAATAGAGCCGAGTCTTCTTCAATTGCTCCACCAAACAGAGTTGCACCTAAAGGGGATACTTTCGGTACTGGCGGAGGAACAAACCTCTTATATGCCATCAATAGTCACCAAGAGCAAGATGATTCACCAGATGTTGTCACTGATATGATCCAAGTCTTTGACTTTACTGTTTATGCTTTACTAGACCCAGGAGCGAGTTTGTTTTTTGTAACCTCATATGTTGCTATGAATTTTGATGTTATTGCTGAGCAACTTAGTGAACCATCGATGTTTCTACATCTGTTGGTGAGTCTATTCTAGTAGAGAGAGTCTATCGTGATTGTCCCATTTCCATCAATCACAGGAGTACCATGGATGATTTAATTGAGTTAGACATGATAGATTTTGATCTCATTCTTGGTATAGACTGGTTTTATGCCTGTTATGCCTCAGTTTATTTTAGAACTCGAGTTGTCAAGTTCCAATTTCCAAATGAGCAAGTCTTAGAGTGGAAAAGTAGTTCAGCAGTGCCTAAGGGTCATTTCATTTCATACCATAAGGCAGAGAACTTAGTTTCTATGGGGTGTGTCTATCACTTAGTCCGAGTTAATGACTCGAGTGTTGAGATACCTCTTATTCAGTCAGTTTCAGTAGTAAAAGAGTTTCCAAAAGTCTTTCCAGTTGATCTACCCAGAGTCCCTCCTGAGAGAGAGATAGACTTCGGTATAGATATTCTCTCAGATACTCCTCCTATGTCTTTTCTGCCATATAGAATGGCACCAGCAGAGTTGAAAGAGCTTAAAGATCAGTTAAATGATCTCTTATATTAAGGATTTATTCGACCAAGTGTCTCTCCTTGGAGAGCTCCGGTCTTATTTGTGAGGAAGAAGGACGGTTCCCTTAGAATATGCATAGATTATCGCCAGATGAACAAGGTTACCATTAAGAATAAATATCCTCTCCCAACAATTAATGATGTTTTCGATCAACTTTAGGATGCCACTTGTTTCCCTAAGATAGATCTCAGATCTGGCTACCATCAGTTAAGGGTAAGGGAATGCGAAATTCCAAATACAGCATTCAGGACCCATTATGGTCATTATGCATTTCTAGTTATGTCGTTCGATTTAATTAATATGCATGCAACATTCATGGACATTATGAATAGAGTTTTCAAACTTTATTTAGATATGTTTGTTGTCGTCTTCATTGATGACAAACTAATATATTCAAGGAATGAAGAAGATCATGCTAACCATCTTATAATAGTTCTTTAGACATTGAAAGATAAGAAGTTGTATGCTAATTTCTCTAAATGTGAGTTTTGGCTTGATTCTATGGCGTTCTTGGCCTACATAGTTTCCGGTGATAGAATTAGAGTTGATACTCAAAAGATTGAGGCAGTGCAGAATTGGCCTAGACCCACATATCCAACTGATATTAGGAGTTTTTTGGGTTTGGCTGGCTATTATAGAAGGTTTCTATATGGGTTCTCATCCATTTCATCTCTTTTAACCAAGTTGACTTAGAAAACTATGAAGTTTTAATGGTCTGAAGATTGTGAGAAAAGCTTTCAGCAATTGAAAAATAGATTGACTACTGCCCCAATTTTGACCTTACGAGAAGGTACACAAAGCTTTGTTGTCTATTGTGATGTGTCTAGAGTTGGTTTCGGTTGCGTTTTAATGTAGAATGGAAAAGTCATAGCTTATGCCTCCAGATAGTTGAAAGTTCTTGAGAAGAATTACCCAACCCAAGAAATAGAGATGGCTGCCATAGTATTTGCTTTGAAGATATGGAGTCATTATTTGTATGGTGTTCATGTTGATGTATTCACTAATCATAAAAGTCTTCAATATGTGTTCACTCAAAAAGAGCTTAATCTCAGACAAAATAGGTGGTTAGAATTACTCAAGGATTATGACAGTATTCTTTACCACCCAGGTAAGGCTCATGTTGTTGCTGATGCTTTAAATAGGTTGTCTATGGGTAGTACTGCCCATGTTGAGTAGAAAAAAGAGAGAGTTAGCTAAAGATGTGCATAGAGTTTCACTCTTAGGGGTTCGACTGATGGATTCCACAGAAGGAGGAGGAGTGGTGATGAATGGGGCTGAATCTTCCTTAGTGTCAGAAGTGAAAGAAAAGCAAGACCAAAATCCAGTTTTGCTTGAATTGAAGGAAAACGTTCATAAGCAAAAAGTATTATCTTTTGAACAAGGGGGAGATGGAGTATTGAGATATTATGGTAGGTTGTGTGTACCAATGGTGGATGGACTCCAAGAGAGGATCATGGTGGAAGCTCATAGTTCCAGATATTCCATTCATTCGGGTTCCACAAAGATGTATCGTGATTTGAGAGAGGTGTATTGGTGGAATAGTATGAAGAAGGGCATTGCAGAATTTGTTGATAAGTGCCCAAATTGCCAACAAGTTAGAGTAAAGCACCAAAGGACCAATGGTTTGGCTCAGAATATAGAACTTCCTGAATGAAAGTGGGAGATCATTAATAAGGATTTTATCACAGGCTTACCAAGGACTCACATGCTGTATGATTCTATTTGGGTGATTGTCAACAGAATGACAAAATCAGCCCACCTTTTGTCGATAAAGACTACTCATTCGGTAGAAGATTATGCTAAGTTGTATCTTCAAGAAGTGGTAAGACATCATGGGGTTCCGGTCTCCATTATTTCAAATACATGTGCGCAATTTACTGCCCAGTTTTGGAAGTCATTCCAAAAAGGCTTAGGTTCAAAGGTGAACTTAAGTACTACCTTCTATGCTCAGACAGATGGGCAAGCAGAACACATTATTCAGACCTTGGAGGATATGTTGAGGGAATGTGTGATTAATTTCAAAGGTAATCTGGATTATCACCTACCTCTAATTGAGTTTTGTCACGACCCAAGTCTAGGGCTTAGACGTGACCGGCGAATGGGGAACCCGAGGGAACCCCAAACAAGCCTCATAGCATATCATTACACATCCTTGGTCGCGGAAGCAATTAAAATGACCATAAGCGATACGCATAATCAAGGGGAAATTGGGACTAAGGGAGCAAGACAAAAAGAGAATAATACATAAATACCATAGATGAGTCAAGCTCAAACATAATACACAACTTGTCCAACACCACCTCTAAACATGGATACTTAGCGGGGGCCGAGACAAACTACCGGGCTCACCCTCATAGTCAATACATAATTAAAAAGGAAAAGGTCTTATACATAGCAAAAGATCATGAGCAACGTCCCCGGAATGGAGGACTCACCAATAACCTTGATAGGAAATCGTATTAGCCACGTGGAGGAGGATGGTCGAGACGGTGCTCCGGTCCCTACATGGTGACATCATGTAGGCATAGAGTATGCATTAGTACGTTTGAATGTACTAAGTATATGGGATGCAATGCAATGCAACAATGGATGGACATTATAGGCAAAATGCATAATCGTACCCGATAGATAACATATTAATGAGATGATATGTATAATGATGCTTATATAAAAATCATATTTAGTAGGGCATAGTATATGTGTAGTGAGTGACCATCAATATAGCATTTCCAAGGCCTACCACCCCCTTGGAGAGGCGAAAGAGGTACAAACCCCTCAATGTGGTTACCCGGGCCTACCACCCCCGAGCTAGGGACCAAGGTACAAACCCTCGATATGGTTATACGGGCCTACTACCCACCGTACTAGGCAACCAAGGTACAAACCCCTCGATATGGTTATACGGGCCTACTACCCCCGTACTAGGCAACCAAGGTACCAACCCCTTGATACGGTTACCCGAGCCTACAACCCCCCGAGCTAGGCTTGGTCGACTCACACACTATATAGAGAAAATCATATTCATGTATCCATTTCATCATCATTTCAATACTTATATAATCATCCGACTCATAGGACGTACATTGGACCTTCCATTTCATAAGAATTCTATAAATGACATTTTATCAAACATATGGTGGGCTACTTGTTCATGTAAATAAAATCATGTGTTTCAAGAGTACTAAGTCCAACCAATTTTCAAAATCCATATAAAACAGCCCACCAACAACATACATATATATATACATATATAACAACCTTCATAATTTGATCATGGAGGCATGAAAACCATAAACATCACATAATAATACCATTTCATGAAAATATGCAAGATAGACCTTAATAGGGTGTGTAGTAGTGATTCCATAATTCAAGAGTTCATAAATGATCATAAGGACCCATAAACTTGAAGTAAAATAGAGGATAAATGGTTGGACTTGTGGAAAGGAAGGTTTCCACAATCAACCCACATACCTCAACTTTGGAGAATTCTTGATGAAGATTGGAATGGAGAATTGCTTGAGATTGAATCTTGAATCCGGAATTAAAGCTTGGGATTCTTGAATTTGGTGAATAATCTTGGTAGAATTTTTGGAGAGGGCTTAGAGAGAGTTTTTGGATGTTTTGAAGTTAAATGACTAAGTATGGATATGTCCCCTTTTTATAAAAAAAAACATCCCAACACTTAGAAAAAAAAAAGAGGCGGGTGAACAGTGTTTTCGGCTACTGGAATTTGCATTTTCTGTCGGACAGGTTTTACGAAAACGGTCATAACACCTTCATCCTAACTCGGAATGAGGTGAAACAAATTGCGTTGGAAAGCTAACTCATAGAGCTTCAATTTTGATAGTTTGAGCTCCTTCCAGTTCCTTGTGTGCTGAGGGATATGTCCCTTTAAATTTGACCCTCAAAATCGCATTTTTTGCGATTTTCGAATTTTGATACGGTTGCTCTAAAATTCGGGTTAGACCCATTTCCCACTCAATTTGACCCCCTGAATAAGAATATGAAGTCGAATTTTTGAAATGATGCACGGATTTTGAGATATATGGAAATTACAATTTTAGGTGTTTTCGAAGCACATTTTCGGGCATTTTTGGGGTCGTTTCAAGTTTGCTTACAACAATAGCTACCACTCAATCATCTGATGTTTGCGTAATCAAGACACAACTTCCAATGCAAGTGTCTATGATCGTACAATAGTAAAGTAACCCAACCAAGGATTGGGGTCTAGTCCCAAGGGAGTGGACTTGAGAATTAATAGAAAAATAAAATTAAGTTCTAATTAGTCATAGCTAAAAACATTATCCAATGTAAACATGTAAAATCTAAGGGGTGATGCAAGCGTTAATTATTAATAGGGGTTTGTGAAAAATATGCAAAAATGCAAACAGTACTAATCAAGGAGATGGGATTCTTGGGATGTGATAGGAATACGGGATAAACTAAAATATTGGGTACATGGCTTTGATAATAAATCCGTTTAATATTTGTGACTAGGCTAGACTATTGTGGGGGTAAATTTTCTCTCGAACAACTTACCCCGAATCAAATGGGTTCCTCTCGGACACCCGCTTGCCGCATGAACAACAACCTCTGCCTTAGCCCACTCACTCTCTCTAGTTGAGTCTGTGGGAGAAGGACTAGGGTTCACTCTCTTGAGTTGAACCTCATGTCAACCCAATCCCACCGGCCATCAATTTAGTAGGCTTAGTTTTACGACCTCTCTCTCTCGAGCAAGCCGAAAACAGAAAGGTGAAATCGTATTTGCAACAACAATTTCACTAATTTCCACCACAACTACCAAATGAAATCACATTTACACAACAAATAAACCATCAAAAAGCAAGACCCAACATGTAATCTAACCCATATTCACAAAATCACATCCCAAGAATTGGAGTTTTAGTTAGACATGTAAAAGAGATAGAATTTTATACCAAAATGAGTTTACATTCAAATGGGTATGAAGATTTAAGTCTCAAAACAAGCAAAGAATAAAGAATCCACAAGACCTAGGTCCAAATTCTTAGAGTTGAAACCCTTTGAATATTCAAGTTCTTCAAAACCCTCTCCAAACTAATAACTCAAAAGTCTATGTTAATAATTCTATATTAAAAATTTCCTCTTAAGCTACAACTCTCAACTAGTATTTATAGTTTTCAAAAATCTGTGTTGCAGCGGATCATTCGGCGTCGTTAGTCGAGATCACCGATCAACTCGGCGATCCGCCCTTTGGTAGGTGTCATCACCTTCTTGCTCTATCCTTCAACATCATCGTGTTTTGGATCATTGGGAGACATATAACTAATTCACAGAACTGCTCGGTGACAAGATGACTACTTCTTCTCACCTCCAATTTGATCCTTTATTTCAGGGCTCAGCACATTTGAAAAAAAGTCGAGAATAAGACATTTTGGCGATTTGCCGAATGGGTTGGGCGATTCTCAAATCTTCATTTCTTTATTCTTTCAGCTGCCTTTGTTCCTTTTTTGCTAAGTAGTGTCCATGCTTTCCATCAAACTCCAAATACCTGAAACTTAAGGGTTTTCATAAGATATTTACAGAAAATATGCATTTGAAGACACTAATTCTATCAAAATATAGCCCTAAATGAGTCCAATTTGTGGACTCATCAACACCCCCAACTTAAACTTTTGCTTGTCCTCAAACAAACTCAAGTTTAGCCGTTCAAAAAGGTTATCTCAAACAGTGCTACACAAGAATCAATCATGAATGCACACAAGACTCAATTTACTTATACAAAGATCAAATGTGCACTCAAAGATTCAAGTTGTAACTCACCAATACCAAAGAATCTCATGCTCACAATACTTGCTTCAAATGCAAGTTCAAGCTCAACCAAAGTGTTCAAATCCCTTACACAAGGAATGTTTCCATATTCACACACAAAGGTTTAATCATTTAAAGTTTTGGAATCAAATGCAACGCTCACACTCACAAATAAGAACACAATGCATAATTTCACCCATAGGTTTGCCCATATTTTCCAATCAACACTTGCTTCAGCTCACTCAAGATCAAGAAAGTCTTTCCAAGGCTTGTAATGGGGTAGAGTGCAAAGGTATGGTCATTTAGGCTCAGTGACTTTCAATCTCCTGAAATGTGGTGCTCACAACACTTCCTTTCCTCTTCCTTCAGCATTTTCTTTAGTGCTCATAAGTCATCCTATTATTCACTTCCCATGGATTGTTTGGGAACCCTATTTGTTTTGTACTTTCAAACTTTATTCCACTCCTTTTCTTTTTCATTCTTTTTTCTTTTTCTCTTTTTTTTTTTATATATGGAAGGGTTCCATTTTTTCTTAATACCTTGGGTTAAAGGAGACTTTCCTTGCATTTCTTGAATTTCGCTTTTCTTTTCACCACACCCCCAACTTAGGCATTTGGACTAAGTTGGCTATTCAAACAAACCATAACTTCATGAGGATTATGGGTAATGGATAAAGAAAGATCATTGTTTTCATCAAGTTTCTTCCAAAGAAAGGTAAGGCTCAAGGGGTGTTCAAAAGAGGTTCACACATACTCACAAGGTAGGCCACAAAAGAGGTATATGTCAAATTAGCTCACACTCTTAGAATTTTCCTAAGATCATATCAAGAGATAGTATCACTTAGAAGACCGGACCAATGGGGAAAATTCTAGGATCCATCATGCATAGTTCACATGTAAGCTCATCACACTAGGCATTGACACTATAAGACAAACAAGACTCCACACTTTCGCTAGTGTGCAATGATCATCACAAGAGACTCGATTCGATACTAGGCTAGTCATAACGAGATGCAAAGAGTTCATATATTGTCTATGCAACTTCATTTTTCCTCATCGTAGCTGCACATTCATGTTCGTTTAATTGAGAGAACTATCATATATTGAGGGTATAAATGATTCTAAGCATTTGGGGAAAGAACCATTGATGTTTAGAGGGTTTAGAGATAAAACCTGAGCAAGAGAAGTCGTCAAACACCAGGGAATGGGGGTGGGGCGTCTCGCCGGACAACGCACCATAAAAAGGTTTCTGAAGTTTCACCCTTGGGGCGCAGTGGCCCAGCGCGCCCCAACTTGTTCTCTGAATTTTTAGGGCTCACGCCCCATGGCTCGCAGAGCACCAGGGACACAGGTTCTCCTAATTCGTTCCTCACATTTTAGTACTTGTTCCTTAGCAATGTACCTATCTTTTATAGTTGATTCCAACACTCTAAGGTACATCTAAACATCATGAAATCATCCATAACCATGAGATCATGAACCTTGAATCCATAATCCTATTCAAGGAAAATTAAGATTAAAGTCAAGAGAAGTAAGAGTCAAGTCAAGAGAAGTTTAGAAAGTTTTCAAAAGTCTTTCACAAACGTTTTAACATTGTTTAAAGACTTAAGTTTCAAGTTAATCAAAGAGTAAAGAGTTGAGTTCATTTCTTCAAAAGATGTATATTGGGACTATGTATTCCCAAAGAATAAAATGTTTGCACATTTAAACAAGAAATGAAACATTGATTTCCAAAGAGCCTTTGAGCTAGTTTTCAGTAAAGTGTAATCGCTTTCTAAATGAAGCAAGAGAGGAAACTATGATTCCCAAGATAGCCTTTGAGTTAGGTTTTTGAAAAATTATCTCAAATCACAGAGAGAAGTATGTTTTTAAACATAAGAGCTAATATCACATTTTTTGGAGTAGTATTGAGCACCAATATGGGGGAGAGTATAAACAACTTGCAGCCCCCATAAACCATGTAGCCATCTTGGGTAGAAAAGGGTTATACTTTTGAGATGATTCCTTTAGTGCTCTTTTAGCATAGAGTAGTGGATCCACTTAGTAGTTGAGGTTCTATACCCTCGGCAAGATATAGGTCGGCATTGGCAGTGTGAGGCAAAAGGATGTATTATCACAATAACTCTTATGTTATGGTTGTCGGTTAGAGAAACTCCTACATAACTAATTGTATTTTTAAATACACAGTTTATTTGTATTTTTACATACATCTCAGAGTTAATTCTATCTTTGCATACACACAGAGTTGACATCATGTTTTCAACAACTTTTCTTCATATTGAAATAAGTTCAGTTATGTTGAGTTGAGTTGAGCCAAGTATGTTCTTCAGATTCTTCGCTAGCCTATGTTGTGTTTAGCATTCCAACTCGTATATTCGTACATTCAATGTACTGATGCCAGTTGGCCTGCATCTTGTTATGATGCCGACACATGTAACTTGGATCGGCATCCAGCGCATCGTTGATCCGGTGAGCACTCCAGAGTCAGTTAGTGAGCCTCATTGCATTCCGGAGGACTACTTTTTATTACTTTCAATTTTATTACTTGTTCATCAAACTGTCGTGGGTCTTGTCCCGACTTATATTTCAGTTGGTTAGAGGTTTCATAGACAGTAAAATGTTAGTTATTGAGTTTCTATTTCCTTTATTAATGGTTGAGACGTGAGTTGCCACTTTTGGCTAGTGAATGTTATCATGATACATTCTAAGTGTTTATTGAGCAGTTCAGTTTACTTTAGAAGTATTTTTCTTTATGAGCTAAGTCTTTCGCTGAGTAAGTATTCTAGGCAAGGGTTCGCTTGGGGCAAGCAATGGCTTTCGAGTGCCAATCCCACCCAGGGTGTAGGCTCGAGGCGTGACAATTGATTTTCAACTAAACTATCTTCTCATGATATTTGAGAGTATTCTGACAGGAAATAACCTATTCACACACAATGACATATCAATTAAACCATATAAAAATGATCTGATTAGCTATGTTATCCTTTCCGTCTCATCTATCTTGACAAGCATTGTATACATGTCAAAACAATGAAAATATCGCACATGAGTAGAAACAATAAAAGTATTACCTAATGTCTTGAGTATTCACAATTTCCAACTCTTTACTATAGTTCTAATAGAAGGATTTCTTAGTTTTGGTCATCTTGAATGTATGATTGCCCAGTCAGCACATTACATGTTTCCAATCTTCTTAACAATGTCAACTATCTCAAAATAGGTTAGCTTGTTCATATGTAGGCTTGTTCAAGGGACTAACTTACCTTCCAAAAAATCTCTAAATCTGAAAATACTTCATTAGATAATAAGTAGGGATCATGCCTAGCCAATCAAAAAATCTAGAGTAATGTATCAGTTGAATCTATCTTTTTGAACTAATTTCTTTAGCCTCTTATGAAGTTACTCACTTTTAACGGTCAAAAAGGAATAAATCATAAATAACTTAGTTAATCTCCTCACGTCGGTGGTGTTCTCCTACTAGTAATCTGAATAGTATATTATCATGCCATGTACTCGGTCATGTTCCTCGTCTGAACCCTATCAAATCTACGGTACTCTTATTGGAGCGTGCTAGAGCTCATAAAGCATTAAGTATTTCACCCAAGAATCTTTACCAAAAATCTCTAAGGATCTTTAAGTGGTTAGAAACCTACAAATCTTGGAGGTTTCATCTTTAGAAACTCCTAAGCATACTTTTTTTTGAAAGTCTGAATCTTTGTAGCTGCTTGAAGATGTCTTGGGACCTATTTTCTACCTGACTATATTCATTATCTCCATTAATATATATTAGTCATTACAGGAATAAATGTGGGTTAACAGGAACATTCTAATATTTCTAAAGTGACAGAGTAGTGCTCTTTCCAGAAAATACATATATATTATATTTCACATATGTGCACAAAAATCTCTCAAAGTGGCATAACGACCTCTTTCTTGGACCTTTCAACTACTTTAGTAAGCTCCCCTGAATTGAAAGAGATAGATGTTTACACGGTGAAACCTTTGGACTATTCTTGTTATCGGGTGACTAAGTTCAAGAAATGCAATGGAAAGATAAACAATGTTACATTCATCTATTTGACCTTATAAGTCACATACATAAGGTGGAATAAAAAAGAAAGAAAGACAGAAACATCCAATCACGTCCTCATAGAATCATGATTATAGAAATGGCCGGTAACATAACCATAATTGATATTCTACTAATAACGTATGCTCCATAAGTCATAATAATAACCTAGTGCTCTGATACCAACTTTATCACTACCCAATTAAGGATCATGACTGGCGTTAAGGGGGAGAGGATCCCAAAGCAAGCCTTACCATAAATTTACAAAAAATCAGGCAGAGTTTCCTTTGTTTTTGTGCCTATCCAAAAAATTTAATGTTTGAGAAATCCACTACACAAATAATAACAACTATAAACCAAAACATAATATCCATTGATGGTCGGACTTCCATGCAATTGTCAAGCCCCGAAGCTACCCCCAGGACGCGGACGTGGGACCTAAGATCACGAGTGACCCTAAGCTAACCCTGCTAGAATATCATAAGCATACTTAAAGATAAACTGAAACAAGAAATACTGTGTGGAAGCTAAATCATCATGTAAACTGAAATGATGGGGAATACCCATATGCTATCTGAATAAATGAAAAGTGAGAGTTAAACAACAACTGAAAAGTCAAACTCAAATACTAAAGCTGAAACTAAATATGTCTGAAAATGGCCTCTAACTAACAAGAAGTGATGGACATGCCCCTGCTAAATCTAGCAAAAACTGAAACTAAAAGCAAAGGAAGATAATCATGTCAATCGTCCTCTAAGAATGAGGACTCACCACTGATGTTGATGAACTAAATATTGGGAACTGAGCTATGCGTGATATTGAAGTTGAGAACCTAAACCTACATCACAAGAAAATGTAGCGTAGGGTATGCGTCAGTACTTGAAAGGTATTGATCATGCAGGATAGAATAAAGTTGAACAATAATATAAATGAAATAAAGCATATATATGAGCAATGATAAATGTTAAGAATGATACTAAACTTAGAATACAGAACATAAAATAAATGAATGCAATCACCAAGTTTATAGCATGCTGAGACTGAAATCTTACTATAACTGATGACATGGTCAATGCAATAGAATCTAACTGTAAGGGAGCTACTGATAACCGATATAAAACCACATCAGCTAAATGTGGAGTCCGATGTATACGCCTCATCGAGAGAAACTAATATACCCTGCCAGAGGTATAGAGGCATGACTGGCGTGATCACTAATACAATGCCCACAAAGGGGCCTTACAACCTATGAGGATGTACTTCTCGGTCTATTCAAGTATGCTGAACCTTAGTTCACTCGGTATTAGACTTTTCCCAATTGATTATGGAATTAGCTATTTATGACTGAATTTCTATAATATTAGATAGCTCAAAACTAACATTCTAACTGAAAATGCAACATTAATATGTTGATAATGAAACATTCAAATCTGAGGCATGTATATTTGAAATATCTGACCTAACATGTGTAATTCATGAACTAAGAGAACTACATAGCTAGGGTTCTGATTTTATGCATGAATCTAGGCAAAAATGATACTACAACATGATAATCTGATTTGGATCATTTTAAAAGCTAAAACCCAACAATTTCTAACATTCAAGAAACCCTAGGTCTAGATAATAGTAAGGGAATCAAGATTCTAACTGAAATCTAGGGACCTAATGGGTGAAAGGAACCCACTATTGAAATCCCACTTAGCTGGTGATGAATTCCATGGAGAAATCTTTCAATTTTGGGGTTGGAACTGATGAAAACTTGTTGAGTTTTGGAGGTAGGGCTGGTCGACTTCTCATCTAATTTTTGCTCTAATTATTACTTGACTTAGGTGAATAATTTATTAGTTTTGGTTCTATTTTGTTTACTAGGCTAAAATTCACCAAAACCACGTAGTTTATGGGTTAAACGACATAGTTTAGGTGTCCAATGCATAGGAGAAAAGACCAAAACGACCCTACTTAAAAACCTCACGAGAATGAACAAAGCCTCTCTGACAGATCGTTAAAGTGACCATGAGTTGTCACACCGGTCGTGGTCTTTGTCCAGTAGATACTGGTTTCTATGATTGCTTCCACTGACATCACCGTGGTCTGTCGTCAAGACCATCGCCCGTGAAGGGTATCGTGCTCTGACGTTCGAGCCTAGTGGACTCTGATTGACTTCCACGAGTGCCAAGACGGTCTTTCAGGTAGTCCACAGCCTGTGAAGGGCCTCGTGGTCCACCTCTGCTGACAAGGGGCTGAGTCCACGGGCAAGTCAACGGACCGTGGACCCTATCACGGTCCGTAAACCCTGCTATGGTTCACTGGTTCAGGTGTTTTCTGCTGCATTTTCTAAGTTTGAGTTTCGAGGTATTATAATATCTCCCCCTTGGGAACATTTTTCCTCGAATGAAGTCTAAACTAGTTGATTTGGGAGGGAAAGAGCTACAAACCCTGTCACTAATTTCTGAAACTGATTTTTGACTGAACTAAGTTCCAAGAACATGCAAATACACTGAAAATGAAAGTACAAACTAAAGGAATTTGATACTAAGACTGAAGATATTCATGAATGACTGAAAAACTGAAGAGGTACTATTACCTCAAGTTGGAGTTATATCCGAGGGGAAGAGATGATGATACTTGGCCTTCATAGCTGCTTCTGCTTCCTGAGTAGCTCCCTCCATGGATTGACTCCTCCGCAAAACTATAACTGAAGCAACTTCTTTATTTGTCAACTTTCAAACTCGACGATCAAGGATTTCAAGTGGTACCTCTTCATAAGTGAGACTATATTTCACGGCCACACTTTCTAAAGGTACAATAGAAGATGGAACACCTACACACTTTTTCATCAACAAAATGTGAAAAATCGGATGCACTGCTGCTAGTTCTGCTGGCAACTCTAACTCATAAGACATTTTACCAACCCTTTTAAAGATCTTGTAAGGGCATACATATCTAGGACTGAGATTCCCTTTCTTGTCAAATCTCATCACCCCCTTCATAGGTGACACTTTCAGGAAAACCCAATCATCAACTTGGAACTCTAATTCCCTTCTCCTTCCATTTGTATAGGACTTGTGGCGACTCTGGGCTATCTTTAGTCTATCTCTAATGAATTGCACTTTCTCCATAGAATCATGAACTGAATGTGGACCTATCAAGGCTGCTTTACCTACTTCAAACCATCTAAATGTACATCTGCGCCCATAAAATGCCCCATAAGGGGCAATCTGAAAGTTAGAATGGTAACTATTATTATAGGCGAACTCTATAACACAAGCTCTCAACATGTCCTCTAAGACCTGAATATGGTACGCTCTGCCTAACCATCTATCTCCGGATGAAATGCTATGCTAAGATTAACCTTAGTACCAAGACCTTTCTGAAATGACTTCCATAATGAGAGGTAAACTAAGGACCTCTATCTAGGATGATAGACAAAGGAACCCAATGCAACGTAACTATCTCATTAATGTAAAGCTTGGTGTAGTCCTCCTCTGAATTCATAGTCTTAACAGCCAAAAAGCGCACAGACTTAGTAACTTTATCAACTATCACCCAAATGGAGTCATGTTATCTGCAAGTACGAGGTAAACCTATAATGAAGTCCATGGTGATCACTTCCCACTTCGAAGTAGGAATGTTGATCTCTTAAGTCA
The DNA here is from genome assembly GCA_029007595.1 of Solanum commersonii. Classification (NCBI taxonomy): domain Eukaryota; kingdom Viridiplantae; phylum Streptophyta; class Magnoliopsida; order Solanales; family Solanaceae; genus Solanum; species Solanum commersonii. Next base: position 2,027,717 of record JAJTWQ010000034.1, on the reverse strand, counting down.
TACCTCCTGGTTTCTAATGTTCTACCTTCACTTGCTGGCAATTAGGGAACTTAGCCACAAAATCCGCTATATCACTTTTCATACCATTCCACCAAAAGACTTCCCACAGATCATGGTACATCTTAGTGGCGCCTAGATGAATAGAATATTTGGATTTATGAGATTCTGCAAGGTTCTGTCATCTCAACTCACCCATCTTAGAAACACATAATCGACCTTGATAGCGAAGTACACCACCTCCCCCTTGGGAGAAAACCTCAACTATATGTTGATGGACTGCACCTTTTAGTTGAAGCAATATCGGATCACTATCTTGCTTTTCCTTAACCTCCACGACCAATGAAGATTATGACCCATTCTGAACTATTACACCTCCATCTAATATGCTCATAAGACGAACTCCTAAGAGAGCAAGCTTGTTGACATCCTTTGATAGTTCCTTTCTTTCTTCCTCAACATGTGCTATAGTACCCATAGATAGTCTGCCAAGAGCATCTTCTACTACATTGGCCTTACTAGGATGGTAATGCACACTCATATCATAATTCTTGAGGAATTCAAGACATCTCCTCTGGCGAAGATTCAACTGTTTCTGGGTGAACACATACTAAAGACTTTTATGATCTATGAACATATCTACAACAACACCATGCAAGTAATATCTCCAAATCTTAACTGCAAAAACCACTACAGCAAGGTCGAGTGAGTTCGATAGTTCTTCTCATGCACCTTAAGCTTTCTAGAAGCATATGATATAACCTTACCTTGATTCATCAACACACAACCTAGGACGACTCTGGATGCATCACAATAGATAATATAACCGTCTAAACCCTCTGGCAGAATCAAAACAGGAGCTGTAGTCAACCTACATTTTAATTCTGCGAAGCTTTTCTCACAATCATTTGACCACTGAAACATGAGCTTTTTTTGAGTCAACTTAGTTAATGTAGAGGCTATGGATGAAAATCATTCCACAAACCACTAGTAATAACCCACTGAACCCAAGAAGCTTCTGATATCTGTAGGAGAGGTAGGTCAGGGCCATTGTTTCAGTGCTTCATTTTTTGGACAATCCACTCGGATCCCTTTGCTAGACACAATATGACCAATGAAATCAACGGATTGCGACCAAAACTCACATTTGCTAAACTTAGCAAATAACTGGTGAGCTTTGAGAGTTTGCAGGACAACCCTCAAGTGATTCACATGTTCTTCCTCATTACTAGAATAAATGAGGATATCATCGATAAAGACGATAACAAAAAAGTCAAAACACTACTTGAACACTCTGTTCATTAAATCCATGAAAGGTGCAGGAGCATTGGTTAGTTAAAAAGACATAACTTCTAATTCATAATGACCATACCGAGTTCTGAAGGCTATTTTTGGGATGTCAAAATCTCTAACTCTGAGATGATGATAACCGAATCTGAGGTCTATCTTTGAGAAATGACTATCACCTACAAGTTGGTCAGACAAGACATCAATCTTGGGGATAGGGTACTTTTTCTTTATTATTACCTTGTTCAACTGTCTATAGTCGATGCAAATTCTGAGAGAACCATCTTTCTTTTTCACGAACAACACTGTGCACCCTATTGGGAAATAGTCTGATGAAACCCTTACCTAGAAGGTCTTTCAACTGCTCGTTCTATTCCTTAAGCTTAACTGGATCAATTCTATAAGGAGGAATAGAAATAGGATGGCTATCTGGAAGGAGATTAATGCCAAAGTTGATTTCGCTTTCGGGAGGAACTCCAGGAAGATCTTCTAGAAACACTTCTAGGAACTCATTAACTATAGGAACAAACTCAAGAGTTGGGGTCTCGGAGCTTTAATCCTTTACCCAAACTAGATGGTAGAGATAACCCTTAGAGATCATTTTGGCCTTAAGGTAAGAAATTAATTGACCCATAGGCACTAAGCTACTACCCTTTCATTCGAAGTTTGGTTCGTCTGGAAACTGAAAACGAACAATCCTAGTTTTACAATCGACTGAGGCATAACATGAATGTAACCAATCCATGCCTATAATGATATCAAAGTCTACCATTTCTAACTCTACATGATTTGCTGAGGTGACTTTCTGGGAGTTTGTCACAGGGCAGTTTTTGTATAACCATCTAGATATAACTGGGTCACCGAGTGGAATAGAGACTGAGAAGGGTTCTGAGAGAGTTTTTGGACTAATATTGAAGTTGACTGCTATATAATGAGTTACAAATGTAAGAGTAGCCCTTGGATCTAACAAAGCAGAAACATCTAAGTTAAAAACTCATAATGTACCAGTGACTACATCGAGAGACTCATCCAGATCCTGGCGAGCTTGAAGAGCATACAACATGTTTTGGCGCTGACCGCCACCTATACCAGATGAGTTACCCTTTTGAGTCGGGTGACCTGCTGGTGCTGCTGAAGTTGTAGACTGAGCTCTACCATTATTGCCTCATTGTCCCTCTTTAGTTGAAGGATAATCTTTTAACCTGTGACTAGTCTCACCACACCCAAAACATGCTTCCCTTCCTAGATGGCACTCACTCGGATGATTCTTACCACTCTTAGGACAAGTTTGGTAGGTTCTGGTGCCTGAAACACTCCTCTGAGACTTAAAGCACGATGTCCTACCTTTTTTATCATTTAAAAACTTTGAGGATAGAACACTAGCTAATGAAAGTGCTAGAGTTGAGGACTTTTACTGAAAGTGCGAGTGATTTCCACCACCTGATTTCTGTTGAGAATACTCATAGTTGCTTGTTTTAGCCTTCTTATTATCCTTATCTTGTTTCCTAAGCTTATCACCCTCAACCTGCTGAGCATGAGTTATGAGCCTATTGATGTCAATATCTTCCAATAACATAGCATTCCTACACTGTGTTTTCACTAGGTCAGATACTCCATAAAGAAACTTGTTCATTTGTGCCCTGGAATCGGCAACCATGTGAGGACCATACCTGGAGAGTTGGGTGAACTTGAGCCCATACTCTTTGACTGCCATGTTATCTTGCCTCAAATTCATGAACTCCTGATCTTTTGCCTCCCTCAACTCTCTTGGGAAGAAATTGTCCAGAAAAGTCTTGCTAAAGCATTCCTAAGTGATAGGAGCTGCATCGATACCCCTGTTCTCTTTCCATTGAGTATACCAGATATAAGCTATATCCTTAAGCTGATAGTATGCCAACTCTACCCTATCATTACTTGTCACTTGCATCACTCCAAATATCCTCTTGAACTCATCTATGAAGTTTTAGGGATCCTCACTCATATGCGATCCTAAGAACTCAGGCGGATTCATCCTAACAAAATCCTGAACCCTGGCTGCCACTAATCCACTACTAGCATTTGCAGGAACCTGAACTTGATGGTTGTTCTGGTTAGTCACACTCTGAGCCAAAAGTTGAATGGCGTTACGAAACTCATCATTTGAAACTTCCTGATCTTGGACTGGAGGAGCTACGTTAGCATTGCATGCATTCACATTCTTCCATAAGCTCTATGAGGAGGCATGATCTGAAATTGCATAACCTCGAGTTAGAATGAGGAATTAGATCATACCTTAGGTACGATTGATTTAACGTTTCAAGCACACCTCATCGAATTCTAGGTGTTCAACAATCGTAAATTAGTATAAAACCCAACTAAATGAGTTGGGGTCGAATCCAAGAGGGAGCGGTACGTGTTTCAGATTTAATTAGGAAGTATAAATGCAGTCAAATCAGTCATAGGATTAAAATTTATCGATTAAAAACATAATCAAGTAAGAGGGTGACACGAATGTCAAATAGGGGGTGTTGGTTTTGATTATCAACTACCAACAGCAGTCAAAATCAATAAAAACTAATAATAATGAGACAGATTCTTTGGATGTGATCGATTATATGCTACTATAAACATATGAGTAATTGCAACTATTAATAAATAGCTATATATTAGTGATAGGCTAGGCTATAAGGAAGGTATTTTTCATTCGAACAATTACCCCGAATCAAGTGATTTCTTTCAAACATCAACAAGGATACAAATTAAGAGCAGTCCACACCTTAATTCATTCACTTTTTCGAGCTAAAGTGTGGGATTGGGTTTAGGATTTATTCTCTCGAGCAAAATCCAAATCAACCCAATGCCCACAAACCATCAATCAAAAACCTTAGTTCTAAAACCTCTCTCTCGGGCAAGTCAAGAACACAAATATAGAACTGCATTTGCAACTAAAATTGTTAAGTTAAACAACAATTAATGATTGAACTCACTTTTAGATAGCATTTAAACTAACAATTGGCAATACCCATAATCTAAATCAGCCCATAATCACACCCCATGAATTGGAGTTTTAGTTAGACATCATAAAAAGTTAAAAATAGTTACCAAATTGATTATCCATCAACTAGGTAAGAGTTATTTCGTCTTCACAATGGTCCAATTTGATGAATCTCAAAGAGCCACTTCCAAATTCTCAAAAGTGAATTTCTTCAATCCTTCAAAGCTAAGGAAAAACTAGATAAAACTGTCTCAGAAGACTAAAGATTATGTAATTGGTTCAAAGATTATTTTCTAGGTTCGAAAACGATTTTAAACTAAAATTTTAAAATCCTATTTATAGACGCCAAAAATGTGCTACGAAAGCCCATTCGACGAAGTAAGTCGATTTTGCCGAACAACTCAGTGAGCCGGCCTTTGATCTCTTCCATCGCCCTTTCACCTTGGCATTCAGCATCCTCAAGGTCTTCAAATTTGGGCGATATATCTTGGCTTCACAGAATCACTTGGTGATTCGCCGACTGCTCCCTTTCTTCACCAACTTGGTTCTTTCCTTCAGAGCTTGGCACACTGGAAATTTAGGTGGTCTGATAAGCAACTCGGCAACACGTCGAGTGCTCTTGGCGATCCTCAGTCTCGCCCATCTTCACTTCTTCATCCTTTTTTTTTCTTTTTCCCTGATAGTGTCCTTGCTTTGTTCCTCAATCCGTATTCCTAAAAATCAAGGATTTAACATTAGTTATTGGAACAAAATAAGCATTTCAGGACACTAAATCTATACAAACAAAGCACTACATGAGTCCAAATCCAGGACTCATCAACAGCCCCAACTTAAAGTTTTGCTTGTCCTCAAGTAAACTCAAGTTCACAATTTAAAAAGGATGTCTCAAATAGTGCTACAAAAGACTCAATCATGAATGCACACAACAAGACTCAACATACTCATGCCAAGATCAATTGTGCACTCAAAGATTCAAGTTGTGACTTGCCATTATCAGAGATAGTCAAGTTCATAATAATTGCTTCAAATGCAAGTTCAGGCTCAACAAAGGTACTCAAAGGCCCTCACAACAAAGTCGATTCCATATTCACACACAATTCTTCAACAATTTATATTTCCAAAATCACATACAACTCTCACACCCAAAAAGATGCTTATTTTCTAATCAACATTTGTTTCATCTTACTCAAGATCAAAAAGGTCTTCACAAGGCTTGTAACGGGGTTGAGTGTATAGGTATGGTCATTAGGCTCAGTGGTTTCCACCCTCATGAAATGTGCTATGAACATCACCTTTCTTCCTTTTTTCAGCATTTTTACTCATCCTCCAAATTCACCTATTTATTCACTTTCAATGGACTACCAGACACCCCATTTCTTTTGCAACTTTCACAACTTTTTCATTCTTTTTCTTTTGGTTTCTT